>WARS01000013.1:11109807-12309807 GCA_008933995.1 Datnioides undecimradiatus
GCGTCACATTAGACATTTCGACTGCCGTCACAAAAAGTGGAGACATTTACAGCTTCATGACATTTACAGCTTCATGTCTGCTAGTTTGTTCAGCTAGATTACTTTTATTACTGTAACGCTGTAGACATATTTTATGTAAACTGATAGTTTGTTGTGGCGGTTGGCCAACAATGGTTTTCACTTCTGATTATTTTCAGTGAGGAGGACTAACCACGCAAATAATGTGCCTGTCCTCAAACATCATGGGAAGCTACAATAAATTACTAATCTCTCATTAGAGCAAACTGAACAAAATTATACAAAATTACAGAGGAGGTTTAAGTGGGATTTGCAAATTCATTTAAACCAGGTCCTAATCAGCGTGAGTGGAAGAACGGATTTTGTTCGTTAATGAGATGAAACTCAAAACATCCCTGGACTTGAAATTAGCGGATATCCACATCAAAAGCTCCCCACTGCGCGTTCAATCATACAGCAAGTTCTCTCTTCGTTTCCTAATAGCAGTGGGAACTGGGAATTCGTAAGAACTCTAAGAAACACTTTTTCTCTAAAGCTTGAGCTTCTTAAAACATGGTGTACACACACAACACCATCTGTGGATTATCTAAAAAAAATTGTTTTTTTTTTCTTCCAACAGCATATCTCTATTTTAATCCTTTTTCATAATTTGTCATGAAAAGGATGAAATCTCACTGTTGCGATCCTGGGCAAAAGAAACGTATTTTTCCTCATGAACACAATGTCCTTTCGTCATTTCAGTGCTAGTCACATCTTGTTCTTTCTAGTGTTTTGAGTGTGTGTACGTGTGTGTGTGTGTGCGTGTGTGTGTGTGGTGTGATATTAGTAACTTGAACCTAAAGGCACAGAGTGAGGCTTGTGTGTTTTTCTTTGTGTCTTTCATCACAGGCACTCTGTGTAAGCACATACACACATAATTGTCCATGAGTCCAAACACACACACACGCAGAAACACACACATTTCCACTGACTGCCACTCTGTAGGCTGCACATTCCAACACCCCTGAATATCACAAACCAGCAGTCTTGCGCTCCTTGCCTCACATTTGTGACTATATTTGTGCGCCTGCTGATGACCGCAGTGAGACTTTGTGCAAATATCTGCGGCCGAGCCGGAGGAGCTGCTGGTGGAGAAACAGACAGAGAGAAAGAGAGAGAGGCCATTGTTCAGCTCTGTGTGTTTGTGTCAGACATGACGACTGAATGAATAGCCGAAGAACCTGACTGTGAATAGTTGTAATGTGACTCTTGCAAACTGTGTGCATGTGTGTGAAACAGGCAGGGGAGCTTCAACTGAAATATCGGTAGAGTGAGTTTATAGTTTCTTAAAAATCAAAAGCAAAGTCTAAAAACTTTTTCTTCTTCTTCTTGGTCACATTCACCCTGCATTTGTGTGTCTCTGTCCTGAAAGCAGCAACAGGGGGTAGGGTGCTGCAAGGCGGGGAGGGTAATTGTCTCAAGGTGTGGAGAGAACTCAGTGGGCTGATACTGTGCAGCTCTGCTCCCTGCAGTGTGTCATTGTAATGTTTGAGTGTGTGTGTGTGTGTGTGTGTGTGTGTGTGTGTGTGTGTGTGTGTGTGTGTGTGGCTCCTGGCTGTGATAGTGAAAGGCAGGTAAAAAAGTCCATTCAATGAGACCAAGAAAAGGAGGGAGTAACTAAAGAGTAAAGACTTAAAGAAGTACTGCAGAAGATGGTGCATCCTGTTATCTCCCAAATAATAAAAATAAAAATGGAGAAATGGATTCAGGGTGTTGGGAGACATATAAACAAACACGCAAACAACTGGAGAAAAACAAAGGAAAATAGAGAATCGTAGCACACAACAGCAAAATGAAACATACGAAGCCACAGGCAGCATAATTTGGGAAGTCAGTGTATGTGTGTATCTGTGTGTGTGTGAAGGGGGGGTTAGAGCCCCAGTGGGGGTTTCTTCCAGAGTTCATCCCTCTTGAACGAGGGAAGGAAAGGGAGGAGGAGAGGGAGGAGGGTGAGCCTGTCTCGTATACAAACTATCCAGACTCCTGGCCAGTGCGGTTCGCCTGCAGCGGAGTCGCACTTCAGTGTGACTGAAGTATCCAACAAGCTCCAGGAGGGAAGATAACTGAATTCATTTGAACTGAATTGAGGGAATTGAATTAGATATCCGTACATGCCAAAACCAAATGGAAAGAGAGAAAGAGGAGCTTTTAAGAGACTCAAAAAATAGACCTTGAAAAATGCAATAGAGAGAAGACAGAGATGGATGAGAAAGAAAAGGACAGAGTGTCGAGTGGACCAGAGGGGATCCGTCTTCCAGCTTAAGATTCAACTCAAATAGGTTAATAAGTCATTCCAAAACGCAAAAATATCAGTCAACTTTATTGCAAATCCTTTTTTTTCCTGACATGTTTTACAATAGATATACAGGACAATATTTGTCCTGTATTTCATCCATGTCTTTTTATTGTCTTCTGAAACACTTTATTTTACAGGTCGGTAATTCCCTAATAAATTTCGATTGTTTTTGATAAAGATAGTGTAGTTTGGTGGCACTGGTGAAGGTGTTATAGTTACTGGTACAATTACAATGACTCAACTCCAGGTTGAGGTGTCAGTGCACAGACGGCCACATTCGAGATTTGTCTACTTATGCCCACAATTCAACATGTAAAAAGCTGTAAGTTTCTACCAATAAATGAATAATAAATTAACATTTTGTTGAGGTCAAAGGATTATTTTAAGGGTTTTTTCTGTGAGTCCTTAATTTTGTGTGCAGGTGTGCTCCTGTTCCTAATGCCCCTGAACACACATCACAGGAGAACATTCATTTACAATGAAAGCTGGGAACATTAGCTAATGACAGCCTCACTAAATTGGCTTTCTCTCTCATCACCTTTGGTTCCTGACCTCAAACTGTGTGAGGTGGCAGATCTGTACTTTTGGAAGAGAGGCAATGCTCCCTGCTGTGGTGAAACAAAAAGAGAATTAATGCAGAAAAAGAAAGAAAGAAAGTAAGAGTCAGGGGAGGAGGCAGGGGGAGGTGAAGAGTGTTTGTTTTCATTTGCTGAATATGAAATATGAAGAGGCAAGTTGGAAAACTTGAGGGGAAAAAGAGGGAGGGAGGAAAAGTTTGGTGTCTGGCCAATCGGAGAGCAGGTTCACTCCCCCCCAGGCACTTCATCCCTCCCTCTTCTTCTTCCACAGCCCCACCTCCTTCTGCTGTGCTGAGAGAGCATGCAGATAGTTGGCTGTGTCTGTGGTGGAGTGTGAGAGGCCCAGAGAGCCGGCGAGAGGGGAACTGAGATCAGTTACAGCAGTCAAGGCGAAGCAGGCAGGCGAGCAAGTGATCTGGGAACAGAGAGTGGTGAAAAGCAGTCTGTAGAGCAGAAATAAGGTGAGAAAGGAGATATTTGGTCAAACCAGAGAAGTTGGTTTGAAAGAGACAAGACAGGCAATCAGAGCAGAGGCTACAAGAGACAGACAGAAAGACAGAGAGACAGGGAACACCTGGACCAAGCAGAGCGTTTCAGTCACAGGAAGCTTTTGTCTCAGTTTTTACAGTCACTTTTTCTCAGCTCAGCCGCAGAACAAAAGCAGAGGGGCTGCAGTTGTGCTTGCAGTGATTTGAGCAGAGCATGTTTGACTGTATGGAGGCTCTGGGGCTGGCCCCGCGGCCCCTCTTTGATGTGTCCGGACAAGGCTCCTGCATGCTTGCCAAGGCCACCCCATACTTCTCCGGCCTGGACCCCTTTGCATGGGCCGGGACCAGCAGCATTCAGTGTGAGTACTCCATCCTGTCCATCAGACTGGAAAAGAGCAGCTGTGTGTGTATGCGGGTGTGTGTGTGTGTGTGTGTGTGTGTGTGTGTGTGTGTGTGTGTGTGTGTGTGTGTGCGCGCACTCTTATCAGAGTCCTGGTTTTGTTATCATAGAGCTCTCTCCACAGGAAGAGTCAGATTCCTTTCGATTCTATGTACCCATTCTCACCCCGCTTTTTGTTTGTTTATGTGCTTAGTGTGCTTTGTAAGGGTGAGTGAGTGAGCTGGGGAGCACATATTTATACATCATTCTGTTTGTTTTCTTTATGAATGACTTCACATGATTGACAGCTCTTTTAAACAATTCGGGGACCTGACCCGGTGATGTGTCCAGAAAACAACAACCGCCAACGTCCAAACAGAAACACCACTGACAGATTGAAGGCAAATGGCCCCTGAAATCACACAGTGGTGATTTGGCCAATGAACCCATGCAATAAAGCCACAGTCAGAGTTGGAAGAAGTTTTCAGATCCTTTACTTCTGTCAAAGTAGTAGTCTGTTACAAGCAAAAGCCATGCATTTAAAGTTTGTTTCACTGTAAGATTATATCAAGATATACCTAAAATACTGATTATGCAGAACAACAAAATGCAGATTATTGGATTATAATTATTCAAGCTGCATTGTGTTGATCACTTTACTGTTGTAACTGGTAAAGGTGATTTAACTTCTGAATATAGTGAGTGAGAGTTTTTCCACTCAGGGCTCAATTAAATAATAAATAAATAATAAAAATAAATTTACCTAAAGTTAAATATATTTTGCATTACTAAGTAAAATCTGCAAAGTCACAAGCACCTGGCTGTGGTGCAGCACAGCCAGTAAAGTAGCAGAATAAGCAGAATTACTCAAGTACAACTCAAACGTGTGCGTAAGTGTAGTACCAGAGTAAATGTACTTACCACCACTGCCTACAGTCAGTTAGAAACATGCAAAAGATAAATGGAGATACACGTGAACTAATTATGATTTCACCATATGAGCAAACTTACTTGACATAGTTTTGATTCACGGTGGCATTGGAGGAAGTTACTAATAATACCGGTAGTTCATTTTAGCAATACTCTTCAGATGACAAAATGAGAATGAGAAGTCCATCATTAAATGATATCAAAAGTATGACTCCCTTGACATTTAAGCACTCTCTGTTTCCTAACTCCACGGGCTAGACATTCTTTTGACAACTTCTCAAAAGACCTGAGTAGACAAGAGGCACAGATTGCATCAGGTATTAATATTTGGTGTTAACACACACTGAGAAAATGAAAAAAAAAACACAAAACGTACCTGCCACACAAGAACAGTCACACACACAAACACTGCAAAGATAAATGAGGAAAATATGTTCTATCTGGAATAATAATAAGCAGACATTTTGTCATTGTCCACTTTCAGACTCTTTGATTACACTTGGCTTTGTGGTTTGGAAAATCAAACATTGACTCCATCTATCAATAGAAACTGACTTGCTGGAGTCTATTCATATGTGTCCTCAAGCTGAGCGCACACTTTGTGTCCTCAAAATCCTCTCCAGTGTGCTCAAAACGGTTTGGGATGTCCCCACTGAGCACCTTGAGTCTATTTGTCTTCAGTAATTATTTAGATAGGAGGGCATCAAGCACTGTCGAGTCCTCAGTGCTCGCTAATGATGATGGATGAGCAGTCAGGATGACAAACACCACAGCAGGGCCTGTCTCAACTCGCTAAGGAGCTTCGCCAGATGCCAGCCTGACAGACAAATGTCCACAAATGTTCTTTAATCATCTTTTCTTTGTATAAAAGTCGTTGGTTTAGTGTCTTTTTTAGCTGTGAAAGTAGCATGGAAAGAAACTACATGGATACAGATTATTTTCTGCACAGACTGAAGAAACTAAAGAGACGTTCACTGACTGACCACAAAGGTTTAACCTGGTAACGCTGGACGGTAACATGCAAAGAGACACTCACCCCTTTATTTCTTTACACAATGCACATCGGCACAGTTTCAGTCTAACATAAGCCTGGAATGGTGAACTGCAAACCTCCAAGAGCTCAAGCTCAACCAGAGCCGAAGCAATTATTTGGTTAGATTGGCAGAAAAACAAAGGGCAACTATTTTGATAATCAATAACTGATTTTGTCATTTTTCAAATAAACACTAAATTATTTGGCAGCAGCTTCTCTGGAGTGATGATTTGCTGCTTTTCTTTATTTGATATCATTGAATCATTTTCAAATAGATTTTTTACTTCTGAACTGTTTGGTCAAAACAAGATGTTTGATGAAGTCACTTTGGGCCCTGAAAAAAAAGACACAAATATATATATTTTTTTTAATTTTTTTTTTTTAAGACCAAATCAGTCAATTAATCAAGAAAATTGGTAAGTGGTAGTTAAATTGATAATGAAAATATCGGTCGCAGCCATACATATGACTTTGACTTGGCTTCATAACAATTTATCTTCTGATTGTTATTCAACACTGCATCTGCATCATTGGTGCATTTTGTTCTTGAATTGCTGATAGTCTGTTCATATTGAAGAACTCATTTATTCTAAGGTTACACATTTTAAATCTTTTCAGTCAGACTAAGAAAAATAGAGAATATGCACAATGATATGGCCAACCACGTGTCAGCGATTTGTCAGTGTGAAAATTAAAGCAAAGAAAATCTAGTTCAACTATTCGACTCTTTAACTTTACTTAAGTGTAACATATGGACTTTAACTAACTTTGCTCATGGTCCATGTCAGACATTTAGGTTTTTCTTTCATTATTGGATAAAAACCACATTGTAGATAAAGCTTCATAGGTGATCACCAGCCATCATTGGACTGTAAATTTAAGTTTTCTTTTGGTCACAAAAGCTGTAAATTCCCCCAGGTATATTTTGCTCTGTGTGTGTGTGGATGGGGTCATCTTTTCCTGTGGGTGTGTAGGTTTTTTGTTTTTTTTTGGGGGGGGGGGGGGGTTTGAGGCAGTTCAGCACCTCTCTGCCTTCCTTTGTTTCAATGTCAGGAGGCATTAAAGGGAGCTGAAACATGCTGAAGTCTGTCCGCTCTCTCTGTCACTGCCTCCTGTGCAGTGAGGAGGGGAGGGGGAGTCGCTCCCCTATGTGACATTTGTTTTTCTCGTCTTTTGAACATCCCCTCTTTCTGCACTTGATCTTCCCTTCTAGTAGTAGCGTTTATGTGCGCATGTGTGTATTCTTTGCTCACACACGGCTCAGTTTACACACCTTGTGTTGTGTAACCAAGAACTTTTTAATGATTCAATTACAATTACAAAGGGTCAATTAAGAGATTAGCTGGAGTGTAGGGGCACGGGCAGTTAAAAGAGATGAAGGCTGAAAGAAATGTGGAGGGATGAAGCTGGATTTGGGATTAGCCCCCCTCCCAACCCTTTGTATCTTGGTGTTTCAGGCCTTGAGGGGAAATGCTCTCCTCTTCATTCAGTGATAATCTCTTTTCTCTCTTCTTTTTAAATGGGCTCTTCAAAGCTTGTTTAACAATGCTCCTCCACCATCATCATAGCATCAAATAGGAGAAAAACCACCAACTATGATGAAAAGGAGATGCTGTTGCTGCTAATTTGTGAGATGAACGATTATTAGAAGGTGCCTGTATGCTGTATTTCTCACACTAGAAGTGGTTTATGTCGTTATTTTGTCTCTACCTGCTCCAGCATCAGTAGTCTTTAATAACATTAAGTAATCTGTGTCACTGGGTCATGAAATCCTGGCGTGTGCTCTCCAACTCGTGATGCCTGTGGGCCGTCTTTCCTGAATGTGGTCACTCTCTCAGCAGTGGCGAGGAAGAAATTTCACTGTGAAGTCTAAACAACTTCTGTGAACCCGGAAATTCAGGTTCAGTTCAGTCAGTGTGTGATACGTTCAAGGAAAACAGAAATTCCTGTAGATGTAATGAAACAGCCATACACGTATGACTACTCCCCTGTTTGTCTAATAATAACCAGTTTAAAGTAGTTGTGGCCGTAAGTAGTTTCAAGCATTTGAAATGTTTTTCCTGGTATCTGAAATATGTGCTGCATCAAACATGTTGCATTTTACACAGTCTAATTCATTAGAGTTATCATTAATAAAAGAAAAAATACCAGATCTGTAATCTGTTTACACCTGATTATTATCCTTTACACCTGATTATCATCTTTTGAATAACTAGATTGACCATAATTTGCCAAGCTTTGAAGTCACAGAGTGGACAAACGCAGGAAGGAGAAAAGCAGGTTTTCAGCACACAAACACTGAGGTTGCTTGGTGGTCAGTAAAAAAAAGAAGGTTTCAGGTTACAACGAACCCTGCAACTCAGAGAATTTGCACCAAAGCTCTGTGAATTCATTAACACATTATCACAGTCTCGCTCTTTTTCTTTCTTTCTCCATTTTTTATTTGTGACATCAATAAGATGTTTCCTGCAGACAGACTGTGCATCCCTCTCTCTGCTCATAAACAAGATTATCAAACAGATAATGTCACGTCAGATTATATAGTTACTGTGAATCCTGCAAAGACTGTAATCAAATTATTATTCTAATCTAGTTATTCACAGTAATCAGTTTAACATTAAGTTTGTCTTTGAACACCTACAGACTCATCTGTGGGGAGCGCACTCATGACAGACGCTGTGAGTTAGGGATATTAGATGAGAAGATCATATTGATCCTATTTAAGACAATGCTAAGAATTGCATATTTTTGCTGCTGATGGTGAATATTCCTGTGCTTAAAATCAACATCATCAGAGAGTTCGAATTCCAGCTTGTCTCCGACTGTGGCATCACAGCTTCCAGCTATAGCCTAAATTCAACAAACACACATCATCTAAACAGTCAGATGTTCAACATTGGGTCAAATGTTTACACAGTCGACTTCAACTTGAATTGAAAAGAGGCACAAAAGTGTAATTGGACCACCATCAAGTGAAAAAACTAAAGAGAACTAAACTTTTTAAAAATCTTATCAACACATCTATTTTCTCATACCTAAATGCTGTGAAACCATTTTAAAACGTTCCACAGTGCCTGTTGTTTGACTGGGTGTACTAGAAGAAGATGTGTTTGAGAAGCTATGTTGGCTCCCAGTGTTGTATTCATGGTGCCCCCACTCTGTGGACTCTGTTGTTTTTCCAAAAAAAAAGAAAGGGTGTATTGTATATATGATGATGAATGGGAGGGACAAGCTCGGATTTAACAACCTGTCCCATAAATGCAACTCCCCCCACCCAGCATCCCGCAGACAATGCTTAAATCCTTGACCATGAAAAAAACCCTAAATATGACATGAATGTTGTTTTCCAGGTTCCAGGCCTTGAGTGACATATTGTCAGGCTACAGAGTGTAACTTTTGACTTCCTGATTATTTAATTGCTGCTCTTTTGGCCCAAATTTCTGCTACAGCTATATTTAAAATTGCAGATCAAGCCTCACAATGGTGTGAGAGCTCACAGGTTTAAGGACACTTTCTGATTTCTGGTTTTGTGCAAGTGTGTGTGTGTGTGTGTGTGTGTGCGCGTGCAGCTTTGCTCATGGTTGCTTGTGTGTGTGATTGTGTGTCTGCCTCCTTTTTAAGTGTTTGGTGCTGTTGTTTTTATGGAGCCATCTCCTGGACAGTAGCCTGGTTTTCACAGCCTTTCCTTTAAAAGGCGCTGCCAATGACAGGAAGGACTCCTCCTCCTGCCAGGGCAGGAAGGCAAGAGAGGACAGAGGGGGGAAGAGGGTTATTAGTGAGGGTTGAGCTGGGGGACGGGGGAAGGGGGTTGCTGGTATTGAACTTAGAACAGCTGATGAAAGGGATTGTCACTCAGATCTCCCCCATCTCCTCCCTGCTGTCGTGGTAATTACTCACTCAGCATATTTGAGGTTGTAGCCCCCTCGCTCATGAATGACAACATAGTACAGTAATTTTAAAGATTACATGTGTCACACAAGCAGAATTTAAATTCCATTAACTCTGCATTTTAGATATTAACCTCACACAGTCATTTTATGCATGTTGGCTATTTGATAATGACCCACAATTATTCCAATGTTTTCCTCCCCCACTGTCACACACACATTGTTTCGGTGAGTTTCTGTTGCACTGAAAACCCTCTTACACACACACTCACTCACACACAGACAAACTGACCTGTGGCCCCATGCAGCAGCCCACACACACATATTCACATGTGCATGCACATTCCTCAGTATGCTGCTGAACATTTTGTGAGGCGAGAAGTTGTGTAATTGAATCCAAATTCATTTTTTTACAGGGTACACAGGGTAAAAGAAAGATGACTCAAAGTTGCTTGAATTTTATTGTTATTTTTTTAAATAATTACCTATATCACATTTTTTTATTTACTAAAACTAAACAAAGAAAAAAATAATTTACCGTTTACAGTGATACCACCGATCTTAGCATTGTCCTCCACTCCTCTCCAGTGTGGAGCTCTGCCAAGCCCCTCGGCCAAAGTCTAGTTCAATCAGATGTGTGATGCTGGCAGGTTGAGCCAGTCTGTAGGGCCTATGGGCCATATGTCACACTGTGTCGACCACACAGCCACTCCAAGACAGATGAAAAAAACACCTTCAATGTCAGTGTAAAACAAACCCCATCCTGTGTTTGTGTGCTGCGTTCAGCCTGCAGAGGTTAAACAACTGCAGCTCGATGACACACGGTGTCAATAGCTGTTTTCATTCTCACGCACATGTTAATACAGAATGACGGATCAGCTCTGTCTTGCTCTGTCACCCCCAACAGATCAGCACTGTAGATCATTAGTGCTACAGATGCCAAACAGACAGACATACTCTGGTTTTCTTAAAGCCTAAAGAGGAATGTAGGAATAATTTTCATATGCATACCCTCAGATTTAAAAGAAGCCAATAACAAGATGTTTAGACTAATTCTGAACACATTTTCAGTCGACATAAAGTGAAAACTGCAGAACTGAGTCAGCGAATGAAAAAACAGATCTTGGAGTGCTGCTCACACCTGAAACTGACTGACACCTTAATTATGATGTTACATCCTGTTAGTATAGGAAGGTCAGGTTCTTCTTTAGGCAGTCCACTATCAAAGCACAGAGTATACAGCAGTATGGGTTTGTGACACAGCAGCACTTGGTCAGGACTGTAAGTGTCATTCCTGTTCTTCAAGACTCTCTGGGATCCGAGCTGATAAGGAAGGTGTCTGCTTTCAGAGGGGCTTCTGTTGTCTAAACAGGGATGTGTTGATCTGACAACAAACACTGATGAATACATGGGTGAGAAGGGGGAAATACATAGAAACACGAGTAGAGCCAGTGAAGTAATGTTAAGTAATACTATTGTACAGTCACTGATAGAAGCTGGAAGGGGAAATAAATGAAAGATGATAAAGATCCAGTTGTTCTTCATACATATTTACAGTCTGGGTTGCATGTGAAGCTGATGAGGCCGATTCACACAAGTCATTCTGTCTCTTCTGCATCCAACAGAGGTGTGCCGATTGATGTTGTGACACGCTAAGGGGTGAGCTGTGGGTTAAGAAGAGAGAGGTTTTTCTTTCTTTTTTTTTTTTTTTACAAGCCAAGAATCTGAGGCTGAGCTCAGTTCAGGGTGATGACAGGTGCTGACAGTTTTTGGCTCCTCTCCTTCTTTCTCCACGCCAGGTAGAGCCCCCACCCAGCGCTCCCTTTCTCTCTCTCTCTCACTGCCTTCAGCCCAAGTGTTTCTCACCCTGTCTCTCTCCGTCATGTTTCTGGGAGCCACGTCCCTCCTCGCTCGCTCTCACCACCCTCAGACAGTGTCAGTCACTGCCTCACTCCTGGCGCCAGATGCAGCTTCTCTGTTTCAATGGGAGCTATTTTTCCACTTGTTCTGTCTGGGCCACTTTTTACATTGTCAGTGTTACTATATAAACAGAAAACAGTGATCAAGTTACAGTGCTGTTCACTGAGCTCCACCTTCTCTCACCTCCACCTCCTCCACCTGGGTCCTGCGTAAGAGTATTTACCTCCTGCTTAACAACAGCTCTTTGTTTACTCGTAAACATGTGTGAAACTTTAATCTTTTTCCTGTGTACGCCTGCATACTTTTCCGGAAAAAGTACATAACAGTGTCTGAAATGATAATCTTATAATCTGTCAGGTGTCCCCTATGAACATTACTACTGGAGCCGCAACTAATAGTTAGTGTCCATATGGATTAATTTGCCAATAACTCTTGCAATCAATAAATCATTTAATGAAAATGTCAGAAAAGCCTGTCACACTTTCCTCAAGTCCAAGGTGCTTTCAATTTGTTTATTCAGTCTGACTGTCCAAAATCCAATAATATTCAAGTCTTGTCACAGTGTACAAAGAAAAGTGTTTCTTTTTTTTATCAAAATGTATCTTTACTGAGTGTTTGTGCTCTTTGGCCCGTTGTTATTTCATTCTCCTTTTTACTGTCCAAAAATTGTGTCTGTTTCTACATGATTAAATGAATCATAGTTTATCAGAATAGCTCCTAATTAACTTTTTATTGATCATTTAATTGATGGATGGTTTCAGGGCTAATTACCTTGATATTTCAAACTTCACTAGCTACAAATTAAAAATCAAAGTATTCATTTGTGAGCCCACATTAATTTGTAAAATTATCTAAAAAAATGTTTGGTTATTGTTTAAAAATCTTGACATTGTTTAGAGAAAAATAATAGACTTGTTATTTTGTTCTGGCTCTCTGTCACCAACTCTCTAACAGTTGGGAACTGCAGCAACTAAGAAAAATACATGTATTATAAAGTGAAACAAAGGACTACACAGCACAGAGTGACTCTGTTTTAACAGGCTGTCAGTTGTTATAAAATTAATTTAGGGAAAAACAATTTAACTTCATGTTTCTGCGTTCCTCTGATTTAGGTTTTGAATCACAGTGAGTCAAGAACATGTTTTGCGTACATGTTAAAAAATGGTATTAGTATTGTGTAAGCCCACTCTGGGACTCTGCAACAACCAATGTTCAAACTTATGCACACGTGTCACCATAAAAAAAAAAAAAAAAAGAATGGCCAGCGATCCATGACTGTGTGTTTTGTATTTCCAGATCTTGCTGAGAGAAACTCAGAGTCTCCCCAGTGATTAATACACTGGCGTCTATTAAAGAACAACACGCTTACATATCGACATGTCAAAACCAGTTGGACCAGTCAAGGGCAACGTAAAATATATGATGATCCAGTTAAGAACAAGGTCGAATTAAATCATGTTTTCACTCGATAATAGTGATTTATTGTTTGATGAATAGCTGCAGGTTGAATGCTACGCAGAAACACGTCAGGATGAAGTCAGTCATGATTAATTCAGTGCCGTGTTACATTTGAACACATTTTTGAACTTTAAAGCGAGCTGTTGGTCATGTAGTTAGCAATGGCCTTCTCCAGTCAAGGTCAAAGTTAAACGGTCAGGATTTTATTTAACCTCTCAGCCACTGGGAAGTTTCTGTCCTCGCACTCACCTCCGTCTTTCCCTTTTACTCTCTTTTCATTTTTCCCTCTCTGTTTTTATTAGATTATTCCTTTGTGCCGTTGCCTCTCTGTTTTTTGAAACCTTACCACTCTTGTTAATGACAAGCTGTGGGTTCAGGTTGGGGTTGCAGCAGTGGGGTGGGGGCCACATTTGGTTCAGTCCTGTGTTATCCATTGAAGGTGGCAGGAGGGGCTGTGACTTTGGGTTTTTGACCCCAGATTCTTTATTTTTACTAGGAAGGGATCCAAGGATGGAGCAGTTGATGTGAATAGCTGCCCAAGGTGACTGGATCCCAATAAAGAGGCCGTCAGCCTGGCCGGGGGCCTCCTTCCCATCCCAGACACAACCTTTATAGGGCCGCTTATGAGCCTGGGCAACTATTAAACCCCGTCCAGCCTGCACTGAGGAATTTAGGGCCAGGAAACAAGGGAGTGGGGGTGGGAATGGGCAAAGGGAGGTGAAGCTGGGGTGACTGAAGGTGAAAGTTGAAAGGCATGTTAGAGCGAATCTGGTTGTTCTTTAGTTATCACCTTCAAATGTGTACCAGGCGTGTTGCTGTTTCACTCTCTTCTTTTTTTGATGCTCTAAATCGACGTCTTTTGTCACCGTCCCTGTTTTTACATTGCTTGTTTTTAGCCTGTTTAGTCAGCAGCAGTTGAATGACTTCGCCTGTGGCCGGCAAATGGCGTTATACAGTGTGCCATTTTCCTTAGCAAGACAGTGAGAAGGAACAGAGGGAGACAGCCGAGTCTCATAAACATCCCGCCTCTGTTTGTTCACATGGGGTTTGAGGTATATAGGCAGGTCTGGTTGGACAGCCTTTCAAATAAAAATGTGAGCCTCCGCATGTGTGTGTGCACACAAACACACAGGGCAGATGCAAAAATACAGATGTGAGTCAAAAAGTCAACAGAGGTATGCTGCTCCCCCACTCACCAGTAAAAGGAGAAGCCAATCAAATCTCAGCTGCCAATCAGCATTTTATCAGCAGGGCCATCTGGCCATCAGCTAATTGTGTCTCTTTTAAGTCCCTGTCAATCAGAAGTGGCCCCCCCCCTCCCTTTTCTCTTAAAAATGTCTGCCTTTGAGCTTGCCTTCTGGCTCCAAGGGGTGGCCGGCATGGGGTTGGGACGTGTTTGTTGACCACTCTCTCAATCAGTTGTTGTATTAGCTTTCATCATAGTTTCAAAGACTTGAAGAACTGACGTGAACGAGATGCTTCGATATAGTGAAAACCCTTAAATGTTTCTTTTTCTCTCTCCCTCTCTTTCTGCAGCGGTGGAGACCCAGAGCACCAGCTCAGAGGAGATGGTGCCCAGCTCTCCTTCCCCTCCTCCTCCTCCCCGTGTCTACAAGCCGTGCTTTGTGTGCCAGGACAAGTCATCTGGTTATCACTATGGAGTGAGCTCCTGTGAGGGCTGCAAGGTAAATGAAGCCAGAGATGTGGGGAGATTTTACAGGACATGCATGAGGTGAACAGCTGATGTCCACTGAAAAGGAGAGCACAGTGAGAACCTGACGTTCAGTTTAGAGCCCAACAGATGTAATGTTTGCTTTTGTTGAGCTGCCCTCTAGTGTTTCTTTACTGATACTACACATACGTGATGTACACAGCTGAACAATGTGTCGATGAGCAGCAAATAGTTCCTGTATCTAAAATGAATGAACTGCTGTTGAAGTGCAGTTTTTGTAGTTTACAGACAGAGACAGAGGGATCCTCACTGGTAAGAAAGGCTCAGTGAAAGCCAATGAGCCAGACCTGCAATATTTTGAAAGCATCATGAAACTGAAATATTATACTAATAATATACTAAAAGACTACAGCCATTGCAGCTACAGCCACAATGATATAATGGCATAACCTTAGTTTAGCATCCTTAATAGGAGTCTTATTAGTTTCACCAGTACATAAAACCAAACTCTTTGTTCTTTTGACCCAATGAAGAGACAAAGATGCACCAAAGTGATCACAATTCATCTTGAGGTGGACATGAATGGTTGTGACAGTGTCATTGCAATCCATCCAACAGCTGTTGAGACATTTCACTAAAAACTACAAATGTGAACCTCATGGTGGTGTGAGAAGAAAAATCATGGATCATCTCATGGCAGTCCATCTAATAATTGTTGAGATATTACATTCTGGACCACAGCAGTCACCCACCAACATACCACCATGGAGCCAGACTCTGAGCGAGGCTATAGAACTTTTTTTGAGATTCTTATGTTTTGCTGCTATGAAACAGCATTTGGGACATTTCTTTGTGTTGCTTCCAGGGGTTTTTTCGGCGCAGTATCCAAAAGAACATGGTGTATACCTGCCACCGAGACAAGAACTGTCAGATCAACAAAGTAACCCGCAACCGCTGCCAGTACTGTCGGCTGCAGAAGTGCTTTGAGGTTGGCATGTCCAAAGAAGGTGAGACAAAAAGATAAGTCTCAATAATATCCTTTTAAAATAATACTGTACAACAAGGATCCTAATGGGATGTTTGTTTTTTCAAGTGTGTCACTTTGTGCCTGTGTTTCACTGCAGCGGTGCGTAACGACAGGAACAAAAAGAAGAAGGATGTAAAGGAGGAGGTGGTTCTGCCTGAGAACTATGAGCTGAGTGGAGAACTGGAGGAGTTGGTTAACAAAGTCAGCAAAGCTCACCAAGAGACCTTTCCATCGCTGTGCCAACTAGGAAAATACACTACAGTGAGTTCTAATGCGTAATCACATCTCACCCCTAAACACTAAAGCATTTGCTCACCGCTTTGCCAGAGGGACCTACACCTAATGGACTCTGCACAGCGACACAGACAAAGGTGTCCCTCTTTCTTTCTCCCAGAATTCAAGTGCTGACCACAGAGTGCAGCTGGACTTGGGCCTGTGGGATAAATTCAGTGAGCTGTCCACTAAGTGCATTATAAAGATTGTGGAGTTTGCCAAAAGGCTACCAGGCTTCACCACGCTCACCATCGCTGACCAGATCACCCTCCTCAAATCTGCATGTCTGGACATCCTGGTACCAACAACATGCTCTTATTACTTCTCCTTAACCGACTCCCCTTCCACCTCCCTAACGCTTTCTCATTTGTCACGCTGCTTAACTTGTTGATATAAATAGCTTGAGAGACTTACATGTTAATCTGAACAGCAACCATCCTAAAGTCACTAAGTGCCCTCTTTTGTGCCTCCTGTCTATGTCCCTGTAATTTTATTTCTCTCTTAGATGCTGAGGATATGCACTCGCTACACCCCAGAGCAGGACACAATGACCTTCTCAGATGGCCTGACTCTCAACAGGACCCAGATGCATAATGCTGGTTTCGGTCCACTCACAGACCTGGTGTTTGCCTTTGCTGGTCAGCTGCTACCCTTGGAGATGGATGACACAGAAACAGGCCTGCTCAGTGCAATCTGCCTCATCTGTGGAGGTAAGGTTGTGTCTCCTAGAGCTCTGCAATCAACATGGTTTGTTCCTGGTGCTGTCATCTCATCTTTATTCTGTCATCATTTTAGATCGAATGGACCTGGAGGAACCACAGAAAGTAGACAAACTGCAGGAACCGCTGCTGGAGGCTCTGAAGATCTACACCCGCCGCAGACGCCCAAACAAACCTCACATGTTTCCCCGCATGCTTATGAAAGTCACAGACCTCCGAGGAATCAGCACCAAAGGTCAGATGAAGTTTTATTTGCATTAACCTCAGAATAGGTGTAGTATACAAAATCAACCCTGAATCTTTGACATAAAAGTTTGTTTATGTTTTCCTCAATCCCTCTAAGGTAAAGAAAAAGACAACAATCAACACTGTTTAACCATCAGCATAAAACTCAAGTAGCATTCTTACTAGTGTCAGAATATTCTGAATGATTGTGAGATTACCACTTGTAAATAATATATAAAACTTGGCCTGTAGATCAGTAGAAAAGTTTCAGACACTGACACTGAAGACACTGAATATTTTTTAAAAAGGTTGGTAGTAAATGATCTAATATTATTGTATGTCAGTAACTGTACATGCACAATAATTGTTTCAGGGAGAATATACCGTCATCTGCATATATGAAGAATGTGGCAGTGAAGATGCATTTTAATGTGTGTTTGTGAAATGTGGACATTGCATTGGAGGTTCTCTTTCTTTCCTTGTTATACACAAATTATTGAAACGTGTGTGTGTGTGTGTGTGTGTGTGTCTTGTAGGTGCAGAACGAGCCATCACACTGAAGACTGAGATCCCTGGCCCTATGCCTCCACTGATTAGAGAGATGCTGGAGAACCCTGAGGCCTTCGAGGACAGCAGTGACTCAGGGGACAGCGCTGCAGCACCTCCCCCCGCCATTCAAGCCATCAAACAAGAGGAGAAGTCCACATATGAGTCACCTGTTGAGGAGGAAGAGGAAGAGGAGGAGGATGATTACTGGGATGAGGAGAAAGAGCGAGGGCTGGACAGTGATGGCGAGCCATGTGGGGAGGCAGCAGCAGGAGTGCAAAAGAAAGTCGTGACTGGGAAAACACAGTGAGAGAGATGCAATGATGCTGCTTCCTCCTTTGCTGAGTCATTGCCAGCAGGATCTCCTCCCAGAAACTTCACAGAATTAGGCTCTTATACGACAACAGTGTTGCGTACAGCGCATATTTACATATACTGTATATGCTGACTGAAAGGAAAATAAATTCAGTATAGGAAGAAATGAGTGGGAGAAGCAAAAGCACTAACATGTCAGTGGGTTCAGGAGAGCAACATGAAAAATCACTGTGCCAAAATAAGACTAAGAGAAATTTCAAGTGTTTCATCCATCCAAAAAGGAACAACAGGTGATGGACAGAAGAAAATGCACTCCTCCGCTATCTATAAGGGCTATGCTTTGTATAAAATTGATGGTAAGAAATACATTGCAACAACAGAACTCTTATGTGGTGTCCATTTGCCACAAATGTCTTCTCAGAATTCCTTTTATTACTATTCAGAGATATGCTACTTATTTTTTTATTGTATGGTTTTTCTAAGCATGTACACATTCTGTTCTTCCTTGATGCCTGTCTGTGGGACTCTGTTGCTTTTTTTGTATATTTTTCACTCAGTCCGACTCTCGTTTGACCGGACGTGTGTGTGTGTGTGTGTGTTTTTTGTTCCTTTTTTTTAAAGCTTGTCTTTAATTTTATGCATTTCAACCTTAGTGGACTATACAAAAAGCAATTGCAAAGTTAATAAAAAGAGCAATAGCAAAGAGAGAGCAGGACTCAAAACTAAAAATGTAACAAGCAGGCCATATAGAAATCTCTGATGGGTAAAACAGCTGAACCAAATCTGAGCAAATTAGACTAGGAAATGCAGCTTCAGCTCTGGTGCTTGTGAACCGAACTCTCAGCAAAAATACTCACAATCATTTTAAAAAATAGACTAAAGAATCTGCAGGGTAGATTTAATGTCATCACACAGTCTCAGGTTCATTCTACAAGGGCCATGTCGCATATGTCTGTTCAGTATTTTAAGAAAACTGCTCCGACATAATGCACCAAAAAATCCCTTTTGACAACAAAGAAAAAGACAAAGTTAAAAAACTGACCACACTTCCTAGCGACAAGGCAATTATTATGGCAGGTAAACCATTATACCTATAATTTTCTATTGCAAGTAAGGATCATCCAATCAGACATAACCCTTAAAAGTAGTTTACTTCTGGAAAACCTCAGGTGTGTGTGTGTGTGTGTGTGTGTGTGTGTGTGTGTCTCTGTGTGTGAGTACATGTGTAAGTGAGAGCAATTACCAAATCACAGAGATGTGACGTTATTGTCATTACTGCCACAATCCACAATAAAGCATTTATGCAGAAGTCCCAATATTACCTTAGACACACAAAATATGTTATGTAGCAAAAAACAAAAACTTTTTCACCTAAAGACTTCTGGTGCTCGGTAGGACATTAATGTAGATCATGACTGATCAAGAGTCACATGATCAATTGTAACTGAGGTTGCAACCGTCCAACATAAATGACAAACAAAAGCTTGACTTCAGGTGACCTGTCTGCTGAAGCACAGGACAGTACTTTTGAATGACATGTGTTCATGTGTGCTGTATCTAATGAGTGATGCCAAATATGGATTTTGTACAATAAATACTTGGTAATTTGTTTTTTTGATTGAGGCTACACAACTTTTTAAATGAAATATGTTTAAAATTGTCATTATTTGTGTAATGAAATATGATGTGAGTAACTCCATTAATGGTTGTAAGGGAAAGGATTCTCTATTAGTGTGTTTTTCATCATGACATGACACGTTACAAACTTTTGAGTTTGTTGATATGAGGGATACGATGAGTTTCAAAGATGAATTTAGCTCATCTGAAAAAAGAATTGAATAATTCACATTTAATTTGACATTCAGTCCCTGAAGAAAACCACCCCATAGAGCATTATAATCGAATGAATTAAATAGATATTTTACACCAGATATAAGCCATCAAGGACACAGGAGTTAATTCAAGTATTCAGTCATCTATACTGAAACCGTTTTTAGACATTTAAATCATGATTTGTGCTATCATGAAATGAAAAAAATTACTTATATGTGAGGAAAAAGACAAGTTATCTTCACTGCTTTTCGTCTTCCTGTCTCACACACACACACAGACGCACAGACGCACAGGGTAAATATTTTGCACATCGCCGGCCAATTCTACAAACTATGTTGTTTAGTATTTAAAATATGTTTCAATGTCACATAATCATGACGTTTCATAATGAACTGTTTTCTTTATCTATTTCTTAAACCTGTTCTCTGTTTTCTTGAATTTGAGCTGGTGCAATAGATAAGCCATGGAAGAGATCCTCAGCTCTATATGTAAGCATGTGAGTAAAAAAACAAAAAACAAACAAAATACCAAAGACAGATATTACATCACATTTGGAGAGAAAAGAACATTAATTACTAAATAAATTCTGTTAAGTTTATTGATGTGAATTATATTCACTGTGTATTGTGTCATAGATGAGATTTCATGATCTCAAACTACTTTTGAAGCTGGAATCATTTTTATTTCTGTAACACTTTGTTGTTTATTTTAAACTTGCATCTCACTTTTTATAAATACAATCTTAGTAGCATGCAAATAACAATTCAGGGATTAAGACACATCAAGACTTTAATTTGACTTTTACCAAAATAACACCAATACACACACACACACACACATACACACGTGAAAACAAAGGCTGGGCTGATCTGTCCTTGTTTTTACATTTTCATTGTTGCTTATTGTTTGCCTGCTTGTTATTTGTCTTTCTTGTATTTTGATAAAGGCGCTTTTTGTTCTCATACTTTCCAGCGTCCAATTGTCGTCTTTTTTGCAATCACTGAACACAGTGTTAGGATGGAAACAACTTATCTTTTCTGCAGTCATAAGCTGCAGAAGAAAATAGAGACTGCCATCAACATGTGTTCATTATCAAAGTTTATTAAAGAGCCCCGTCCCACTCAGAGCAATAAACAAAAAGTATCATACACTTACTTTCATGTTTTTCCAACCAGACACTCAACAAGCTGCAGCAGAACATTTCACATGTGTCTGTAACACACACCCACACTTTTGACTGGATTTCAGGATTCACACTCACATGCAGAGGTTATGGGCTGATATGCCACCAAAGTGAAATGTAATGTGTTGAATTCAAACACAATCGTGGCATCATTTGTCTCTTTCAGCTTAAAATTTGTTAACGTAGTCACCTTTTAAAAAGATTAAAAGCTAAAATATCTTTTCACAGATTATAAATAGGGTTTAAAACAAGCTGAGAGATGCTTTTGGCCAACTGGCGTCTGTATATGAAAGTCTAAAGCACAGCATCAAGGTAAGAAGCATATTAAGAAAAAGAAGTGTTATGTGTTATTAGCACTTAATGTTTATCCTGAGGTTGATTAATCATTTAACACTAATAAAACAATTTTTAGACAAATAAAACAACCCAATTCTGGACACTTAAGACTTACACAGTGTGCTCTGTTTTCTTTGAATGCAGGCACTCGTGAGGTAAAAGCTCTGAACTACAAAAATGAGCTTTTTGAAGGCCATTTACTCCATGAGCAGCTTCACTTAAAACTAAAAAATATGCACAAAATGCTACTTGGTTTTCTTTTGACCCACGTGAACTCGCATTGCAGTGGTTTAGTTGCCGTCCATCAACCTTCATTACCACATGGGGTAGTCAGCCAGCTCACTGCAGAGAGAAAGACAGGTTGAAAGTTTTTATAGAAGGTGTTGATGATAAACACAGTTAATAAATCCCATGTCTCCACTCCTGCTGATCTACCACTTATTAATTTAATGTTAATTTGACTGATATTTTTAGCGTTCACACTCTTATTTTTACTCTCTGGTGCTCTCTGTGACTCTTCCCATGAGAAAAGAAAGTGCTCAGTAAGTGGAACAAGAGCTTTAATAAAAACCAGTCTGCCAGTCTGGGAGGAGAGTGTGAATGAAGTCATCACTTAGTATTTTAGTCGAGGGGGACACAACGTTTTCACTGTGACTGGTAGAAAGCCAGAATCGTCACCTCAGGATGGGGTCGACAAGTTCTGGTAGGATGAGTCGCTTCCCTTCATCAGCTCTGCTCTCACATTGCTGCCTCATCACATCCTGAACAGACAGAAGCACAGATGGATGTAAACTGCAGATTTGTCTGTCCTTTGATAATATACAAGACCAAATTGTTGGCTTGGGAAACAGTAATGTGGATCAGTGTTTGTATCATTTAGACTTTTGATATCTATAAGCTGTCATTGTTGGAAAACAAAATGCTTCTGTTCATTTTATCAACATCGTAACTACCTCAATACATTTCTTCTTACACTTACATTGTCAAATATAATCTGAGTCTTATTTAATTTCATTTATTTTGCAATACAAGGCATGATTACACAAAGAAAAGAAGGCTCATAACTGATTTTAATTTTTGAGACTGTTGGTTATGAGGCACCAAAGCAAGCTAATCTGTAACCCTAATCTGTAGTCTGTAAATATGGTTTATAGTCATTAACCCTAATCTGTAGTCTGTAAATCTAATCTCTAGCATGTAGTACTAATATGTAGTCTATATTAATCATTAGTAGCCTGTAGCGCTAATCTGTAGTCCATAACTCTAATCTATAGTCTGTAATCCTAAATGCGTAACCCTGACCTCTGACCTGCAGTAAACTGGTTATTAATATTGTGAAACAATCTACAAACTATGGTCAAAATAAATAAAGTCTATAATGGACTGTTTGATGGAAATCCAATAGAAAATATTGTCCTGCTATTTGCAGATGTTAGAAATATGTGATAGTCATTGATGTTTAAATTGAAACTGTTTTTGCGAGTTTAGCTGCAGAGCATCAAGGGCTAACCTTATGTGATCATGTTTTTGAAGCAGGTTGATTGTGGATTTATAACTCTGCTGTGTTGCCATGTCCTCTTTTAAACCTGAGTCAGTTAAATAAACACATCATCGTGATTTCTTTCTACCAGTCAGCATTAAACTTTAGTGTTTAACAATGGAGCTGGAGCAAAACTCCACAGGACGAGGGAACTTCAGGACTCAACTGAGGAGCTAGTCAAATATTTGCCCACTCAGGTTTGTTGGCTATGAATGCAGGTGGTGTTAACCTTGTTTAGTTTATGTGTGAATAGGATGACATACTTGTGTGCCAGAAGCTGGTGTGTTGTCTTCGTTCTGGATGTGTGTTTCAGGTGGGATCTCAGCTCTGTCGAGCTGTTCCAGGTGAGTGGACAGGAAAAGAGGTGAACGGCTCAATCGGGGGGAGGCTGAGGAAGAGTCCTTGTCGTCCTCAGAGGAAGAGCCAAGAGCTGTTTAAATCAGTACAAATGCTCTCACTTTAAGACTCAGTATGGTGAAATAGAAGTTCTGTGTATGAAGAGACTTTGTTACTCACAGTCACATGCAGGATCTTCTCCATTTGATTCAGTTTCCGGCACAATCCCCTGCCTCTGCTCCAACTGACGGATGTAGTTCAGCAGGTCCTGCGATTTTAAACCCATAAATGTATTAGCATGAAAATATACTTAAAATGCAAAATATACAAGCTGACAGTTTGCAGAAAGGCCTATGTTAGAATAGTATACTGTATATTATGTTTGCCTTATTATAATGTTTGTTAATCAATAACATATCACAAGTAAGTAGTAAACTTGTAAAATTTGTATTATTAATCCAACTCTGCAGGGTACCTTAAGTTTTCAAATAAATGTCATGGAGTAGAAACATCTTAAAATACATTACTGGAGTAAATGTACTTGGTGTTTTTTCAACCACTGACTGTAAACATGCCTGAAATCTGTAAATAACAGTCTACGTATTTATTTATTTATTTCACTCTTTTTTCCTTACTTTTTACTATGTTGTGTGTATTTTCTGGACCTTTCCACTACACTGTTTTTTATTTGAGTCAATCCTCAGTGGTTCAGTGTTAGACACTGATCCTAACTGAGACCATCCACTGATCCCATATCACCTAAATTCTTGCTTCATTTCATTTGTTACCAAAATCGACCAAAAGAATCTTTCATTAATTTTTAAGGCTCAACATGCTTTGGCCTCAAGTTATATTACAAAGATATTGACTTTCTCTGCTCCCTGTCCTCTGAAGATTAGGCTCACCAGCTCATTACCTGTTTGCTAATTATTTCTTGAAATATATTGAAATATATCTTTACAGAAAAGTTGTTGTGATGACTTATTTGAACCTCTGTTGTTCCTTTGTTGTTCTACTTTCCTGTTGTTCTTTTTCTTTTTTTCTTTTTATGTTGTTTATGTGGTTCATTTATTCTGTTTTATTTGCCGTGAAGCTCTATGTAACCTGGTCACATAAGCCCAATATAAATTAAGTTTTCGTAGTTAATATATATCACTTTTTTATTGTAGATGTAAAATCATCAGCCCTTGCCTGTTTCTCTGCCTGCTGCTCCTCACTGTCTTTCTGGGCTTTCCTCAGTTTGGCCTTCAGCTGCTGCAGCTCTCGCTTGGTGTCCCTAAGCAGCACCTACAGGGGGCAGCAGCATTAAATTATTACACCACGTGAAGACCGTCATGTGTGACCTGTCTTGTCTTCCTCCCCTCTTGGTCATCAAATGACAGCGAGAGGAAATGTTTACTCACTGTTCATGGAAGCCTTTCTATTTGTGCCTGTGTGTGAGTTATAAAAGAGATATGCTGAACTCTGACATCATTCTCCAGTTTCCAAAGTGTCATCTGAGCAGCTGATGATGCAGACTTGTAGCACACGAGTGGTTATATTTAGAGCTGAATGTGTTTGTGTGGTGAATAATAGTGACAGCAATATACTCTGATTTACGCACTCGACTGCAGCCTCTCTCACTGCCGAGCTCTGCCTCCAGTTTCTCCCTCTCCATCCTCTCCTCCTGGAGCCAGTCCTCCTTCTTCTGCACCTCACATATCAATTCTTGTAATTTCTTTTTGTCAGTCTGCAAAATAAAAAGAGAGAAAAAAGTTTAAAAACTAGGTGAGGTTGATACATAGATCGTGGATGGGCAGCATCATCCTCACTTCTGCTGCATGTTTGTAAGCTTCTCGCTCAAGGGCCCAGTTGGCACGCTCCTCCCTGAGCAGGAGATTCTCCTCAGACAGCTGCAGGGTGAGCTGGGCCACTTGCAGTCGGGCTTGGTGCAGCTCAGTGTGGGCATGGCCCTGACGGGTGCCCAGCTCCCTAAGCTCCCTGCGCAGGCTCTCAGCTAGGTGCTCACTAGCCTCAAGGCGCTCCTGCAGTCCTCGTACCTCCACCAGAGCAGCCTCGTTCTCTGCCTGTGTAGAGATGAGAGATGTACAGAGAAGAAAACTTGAACTAAGGGAGAGAAAGGTTTTAACTGTCACTGGCCTAAAAAAAGCCGGAAGAGAAAAGTGACATTTCTCAGGTTCCTCTGTTGATGTCTTGAAAGCAGTTAAGGTTTTCCAGTGGTAACAAGATGACACCCAACCATCTCAATCTGGTCTGGTTCCAATAAGATGTTGTGTTGGGAGGACTTTACTTCAAGAGCTCTGGGAGACAGGGGATATGACTCTGACCAAGTTACCTGCAGAGACTTTCTCTTTTCCTCGTCGTGTTTCATCTGACTGGACATTTTCTTCAATCTCTCCTTCAGCCTATGGCACAAAATAATAGGTTTGTTTTAGGCTCAAGGGAAAAAAGCACAAAGACAAAAGTTGAAGCTCAAAAACTTTTCACCTTTCCAGTTCCATGTTTCCCTCTTTCTCCCTGTCAGCCAGGGCCTTGATGTCTTCCTCCAGGTCTTTGATTCGCTGCTGACTCTCAGCTTTTTCAGCCATAAGTTTACTCACTTCAGAGGTCAGATTTTCCTCACTGTATTTCACATCCTTTCAGCGTTGCAAAAAAAAAAAAGACCAGAAGTTCTTTTTCACACACATCTAAAAAATCTATAACCATTAAATCCATAATCGTTGAATTTCATCTGGTGGTGTGACCTGTCTGTACCTTGTGTTTTCCCTCCATCTTCTTCAGCGTCTCATAGTTTTGTCTCATGTTGTCTCTGAGCTCTATGATCTCCTCCCTCATTGCTTCTCGCTCGTACTCCCACTCCATCCGCGCCTTTTTGCTGTTCTCCTTCTCATTCTGCATCTCCTTGTATGTCACATCCAGTGCTTGCTGTATCTCCGCTTGTTTCTTTAAGCATTCCTCCAGCTGACTCTGTTCATTGTGGGAAGAGAGGACCAACATTTTAACATGAAAAGCATAAACTGTCAGTCAGTGGTTAATTAATAAAGCTACAGGAGCTGCACTGATGGGTCTCGTGATTAGGAAGAGTTTGTTTTTAACAATGTTTTGTTATATGAGTCTATCAAATTTCATCATCACTCTCATCTTTGCTCATATTCTTTACAATGAAGCGAAGAGTAGCTCGTCAGGAACAGTTTGATGCAGTGCTTAAGTTATTCTTACCTGCAGCAGCTGAGCTCTGGGGATGACGAGGAGCAGCTCGTCTCCTCCGTCCTCTTCATCTTGTTCCTCTTTCAGAGTCTCCAGCTCCTCCAGCGGCTTGGGAGCACAGAAGGTGAAGGGGCGACTTCGAGCGCACACCTCTCCCATCTTATCCACATATATGAACTCATACTCCACAGTGCTGGGGCGAGGAAGGTATGATGCTGTATAAAGTAGAAAATAACATTATATGAGTACATTTCAAACTAAAATGACCTAAGCTTGTAACTACAAACAGTGAGGCATATCAAACTCTGCCCCATTAATTAGCCTGAATGTGAGCACAATAACCACACCAAGACACACTCATTTGTGTTTTGGATGAAAATAACCTTCACAGCACAGACGTAATCTTACAGTATTTTTGTTGAACTCCAGTGGTTAACCTTGCTGTAGTTACGTGTCACTGTACTCCAGGATGTGTTGGTACTCTGTGACATCACTGTTGGGTGTGGTTACACGTGCAACAGAGCAATTGTGGAAGAAGTACTTAGATCATTTACATAAATAAAACTATTCCACAGTATAGAAATTAAGTTACAGGCTTGAGTTTCTGCTCAAAAGTATTGTTTGTTATTAATTTTTGTTTATGTTTTGTGCAATTAACTGTATTATTTTATATTATAAATGTTGTAACTAGTGACCAAAAAAAGACAATATTTTGACTTAAAGAAGTGCAGATGTAGCAGAAAACAGTGTTTGAGTAAATGCAACTGCATACTTCAATGGAGTACACCTCTGACCAAACCCTGCCATCAGTGATGGTAAACCTGACAGTGAAAGTCTGGGTGTCGGTCTGGTGTTGGGCTGAATTCTCACCCTGGAAAAGTACACAGCAGTTGACACTGGTGCCCTCCGTGTAGCCTTCAGGAACAAGAGCCCATGTATATGTATAATACTGTTTCAGCGAGGACCAGCCTACCTGTGATGTGATAAGAAACACGTCTTTCAAATCACAAAACACACAAATGTTCCTTGTCACCAATACAAGAGTAATGTTTTTTCTGCTTTAGTGTGGAGACCTGGTCTTTAAGTTAGAGACTCTACCTCAAAAATCCCTATCCAGTCACTGCTGCTCCACTGATGCTCAGCTGTCAGACTGTAGTGGCACTCCACCCTGGTTTGGGGGAAGTACATCTGCCCCACGTTTCGAAACACCACCGTGGACTGTTTATCCATGGTAAAAGGAAGCTGTGCTGTTTAGGAAGAAAACATACATGGATCCAGAGAAATGTGCTCCAGTTTCAGTCTGGAGCAGAACAGCTGATGAAAGCCGAGAGCAGAGTCAGTTCAGGAATGCAGCTCAGTCAGAGCAGCGGCCGCCTATGGCCCCATAATATGTTTATAAACAACAAGCTCATATACCTGCTGAGCACTGAGGTGACAACAATCTAATCTGTGAAAAAACTGAACTGGTTGTCAGTCCAAACACTGTGACACTGGGTCCTTTTGTAAGGATCATTTTTTAATCATTTCAAATAATTATAAATGATCAACTAACCTAGCCTAGCCTACAGCATATAAATTCTTATAGTAACAGTTTTTTAAAACAGCCAATGAATTGCTCTGCTTTATATTCCAATTCAAAAACACATTTTTTTTCCATGTCACATAATTAATTCTGAAAAAAATACAAAACTGACATTATAATAGCATCCATAAATAAACACAAATGTTAAAAAATAAACAGAACAAAACACATTTTCATCCCTTGTCTTTAAGAATTGTCATCAAGAACGCATGGATTTCTAAGAGCAATGTTTGTGCTTTTAAAGTCTTCTTACCTTATTCTGCTGAGAAATAAATGTGATGTCTTTTCTGCTACTTCATGAAGGACAGAGCACTGGATCAATCTGCAGATAGTGATGAGCAATCCTGTCAGGTGCAAGAGTTTCACAACATCTCCTGAAACATGTGGACGCCCGCCCACCGCCCACCCCCCAGCCAAAGTAAAATTAGTGATGCTTGGTGACTCATGGGAGATGAAGTGCATGAGTTCAAAGCTCAACAAGAAGCTAAGTGGCGTTGCAGACTTCAACTCCCATTACTGGACCGTGTTATAGGATACATTATCTGCTGCTGGGAGTTATTGCTTATTGCAATTCTCAGTAGTGGCAGTGGAGGGGGTGAGGATACATGTGTGAGATTGTGTGTGTGTGTGTGTGTGGTAATGGGATGTTTGAGTCTAAACAATTGTTTTAATAATAACTGCAGTGAATTCAGTGTCCTGAAACAACCAAAAACAGGTATCCAAATTATGATACTAATTTCTAAAACTGAATAAGTTTCATGGGTTTTCAACTTCATCATCTGCCATTTTGTTCCTGTACTGTGGATGCAGCCACACAAATATAATATTGTAGAAGTTTGACTTTTGTTCTCAAACTCATTGCATAAGGATTGTGGTCCCACTGCTCAACACCTGGTGGCAGTGTAGTTAAGTATTTTTCACATCTTCTGTTGCACTAACTTTACTGCACAGCACCTATGCATTTCTAAATAGCAGATAAAACTACTTCACATGAGGCATTTTGTAAAGTTCCTGCTTGCACTTATGGGCAGGCAACTTCCAAACATCTCATTAAACATTCATTTTATCTCATTTAACATTCATTTTATCTCATTTTGAGTCCTTCAAAAATGAGAAAGAGAAACCACAGAGAATACGATATTCTTATGGTGTTCCTGCAAAGTCAAACATGTTGCTAAAGGGCCAGCAATTGTTGGCAGGTCATAGTAGCCAGGCAAACACTCATCATAGAAGAAACAGTGCAGGAGTTACTAATAAGGTATCAATGGCTCAGTTCTGTTCAGGGGTCCCAGTTAGCCATGACTCCCTAAAACTGAAGCAGCTAAATGGAACTCAGCCAGCATTAACTTAAACGTTGCTGTGCTTACTTCTACTGTGGCTCTACATGTGGCTCCACCAACACTTCCAGCTGTCTGAGACCGCAGTTCACAATATCACACCTCTAAAACTCATCTCCCATCAGCTTAAACATTAGTTAGCATGTGAGCATGCTAACAATTATCCAGTTTCAGTAACATGCTAAATGTTAGCCTTAATTGCACCAGTAGAACAAACATATCTTATATTGTATTAATAAAACTTTATTATTATTGTTTTCAAACTAAATGAGGCTAAAATTGTTGATAAAATGACATATAGACATTTTAAAATATACAGAAAAACCCATTTTATACAGTCCAGCATGTCCAAAATTTTTAGCTGTATTTTTAATATTTCTTGACATACATATCATTTTGAAATAATATGTCTGAACACTGTAACTGATCAGAAACTACAGAGATCTGTAAAGTGAGGGCTTGATTCTTTTTGCTAATGTAAAACATGCTAGGCCTATTTTAAGTGTGCAGACAGGTTCTTGTGACAGCTCTTCATTTTGGTGAATGAATACCTAAATTATTTATACTGCATAACAGTACTACATTACCTGTTTTATGACTGAATTTAACATTTATACAACATCATTAAGTATAGTGCTTTCACCCAGTACAGTATTAGGAAGTTTAATGAATGTAAAATTACTCAAAAGCTGAATTTTCACAAACACCCTGAGCTTAAGTTTTAAATATAAACTTTCAGTTATATCCAAAGCATTTTCATTAAAATTAGTGTATATTTTTTATAATGAATGGCGCCCTGCATATACTGTAAACAGAGACAGACACATCTTTCCAGCAGAAGAAGGCAAGCATTTGCTCAATGGAGGCATTCATAGCTTTAGTGATGGCAGAGGTGGAGGGTGTTAGTGTATAACATGCTTTCTTTGTTACTGTTTGCTGTCACTCAAACTGCTGAGCTGTGAAGGGAAACATGAGCCTGTGCCTTATAGCAGAACACTGAACCCCTGATCTCATCACGCATACACTTAGTCTCTTACTCAGACTCCTCATATCACGATGCATGTCAGCGAGAGCCAAACTCATCTTTAGTGTCAGAGAGGATTGATTTGTTCAGGCGTTGTTTAGCAGAGACATGACACCCAGTTCTGTCAGCCTGGCTTTGGCTACTTCCTCCCAGCCTTTATTGGCGAGTGGGTTCCTAGGCGAAGGATGCATGATGCCCTCAACCCGCACATTGACACCTGCAGCAGACAGAGCTCGCCGCGCCCGCTGCTCTGCCACCCTTCCAATCCCAATCACCATGGAGACACCCAGCACCTCCACTGCCTGGCACAGTGCGATGTCACAAAGGGCCAGGAGGGCATCCCGTTCACCTGCAAGCAGCTCAGGAGGAGTCAGATTCTTCCCGCTGGCACTCATGAAAATCAGCGGGCAAAGATTGTGCACAAAGCAGTGCTGGAAGAACAGCGCTGGTTCGCCACACAACTTCCTGAAGAATCCCCAGAAACGTGCACCACTCACTTCACTCTGTTTACAGGCAAGTCCTGTGATCCGGCGCTTCGGATGCTCGTCAGGAGGATGGTCCACCTTCCCTGTGATTTTCAGCCAGTCAACAACTGATTTCACTTCCCCAAAGGGCACCTGTGCAACAGCAATTGATTTTCACTTTTTTTACCACAGTAAAAAAAAAAGTTACTGCAGTAGAGCAAAATGACATCATCAAAACAAAATCTGAATTTAACATCATAATAAGTAACCAGTACAACATCAGGGGAGATAATCTGGTAAAACATAGCTCTGACTAGGCATACAAGTGTACTGCTTGAATGAAAAGAAGCATTAGCAAATACTAACAACATTAGCAATACAGGAAAATGCATATTTTGACTGATGGTAAATAGCCACATTAACCCATCCAAAATTTCTTAATGCCTTTATTTTTACTGATACTGTTACAGTGGTGCAGACTTCCCATTAGACTTGTAATTAATCCCATTAAGCCCAACCAGGGACCTGGAAACCCCTTTGAATATGGGGTCTTGGGGTCCCAGGTTATCTAGAGGCCCTGTCATCATTTATTTTTAAAAGCATAAGGGATAAACATAGTAATATCAGCAATTTGGCCTCGTAATGGGATAATAAAATATAGAAATATACATGAAAAGGTACATCTGTTCTGGATCCGCATAGGAATGAAAGAAAATAAGGTAAAATATTCGAAAAGACAGGCGAGGAGTCATGTTTTCAGGTAAATATGCTCCAGCTGAAATCGAGGCTTGTTATTGTTTCCTTCCACACTGATAACCCACCAGTCCAGCATGCTAAATGAAATGCACATGTATTTAAATACTGTGCTCACCCCTGTCTGTGCCATGCCGAAAGGTCCTGGATTCATCCCTAAAAACAGGATCCTTTGTCCGCCGCGGCAGTACTTTCGCACGTAGCAGCAGTGTGTGTCCCAGGCGTACTCCAGCGGGTTGTAAATGTACCGGACGGGTTCGCTGAAGGTGAGCCGACGGAGGTGGGCGTTCAGCTCCAGCTCGACCTGCAGAAACCTGGAGGAGGGGGTCACACTGACTGGCGGCGCTGGCTGAAAAGCCTGATCCCTTAAGTCACACAAAGGCTTCTCCCCATCGTCTCCACAAGCGAGCCTTCCTGCCTCATTTGTATTGTCATCTGACATTGTTAACTGTAAGCGTTTAAAACGACTTTGTCAGATTAATACGTAGCATTAACACTACGTTTTGGCAGCTACTCTAAAGTTTTCTGAGACTGACAACTTACTGTAGCAGAGATTTTTAGTAATACACAAAGACTTTTTCCACCAACGCCACAGTATTTTCTTCCTCTGTGTCTTCCTGCCAGTTCATCATCTGGCCGCATTCAAAGCAGCTGCTGCCCTCTGCAGCGACCCTGGTGTCATTACAGCAAAGAGCCGTGCGCAAATAAAGCGTCAGCAGACGGACAGAAACGTTAATGATGTCATTTGGAATTAATGTATGTTATTGTCATTATGTCAAAATAATATTTTTCACCCGAATGCTCGAACTGTCCCTACAATGTTCAGAAATCGAAAGAAGTCATTTGGATCTGAGTTATGTCATTTTTAAAAACTATGTCATTTGGAATTCAATGATGCCATTTGGAATTTTAATGTCATCTGGAACTGAATGATGTCATTTTTAATGTTTGGAATTCAGTGGGTTCAGCTCCAAATGACAGTGTTGTAATTTAAAATTTGAATGATCTAATTTTGAATATATTTTGGAATGGAATGTTTGGAATTTCCAGAACGTGAATTAATTGCAAAATGGACCTGAATGAATATTTGGAAATGAAATTTTGGACCTTAATAATCAACATTTTTAATGATAACTAAAAATAACTGGCATGATGTGAATCTTTGGAATCTGTGGTCCACGGGCATTTTCCCACATCGCCCTAGACACCCTAATGTTATTGAGAAATGTACTTTCAATCCATCAAATGAGAAGTGTGAATTCTGTGACATCACTGATGATGTTTGTACAATATTTTCATCTGTTTGACAGGTTGTGGGACTAAACCTTTCCCATATGTATGCCAGTGTAACAATGAAATGAGTGACAGAGAATCATATCTTTCTCATATTTATCTGTACATTTAACTGTGAGAAAAGAAAAAAATGAAGTCAGCCAGAGCAATGAGCATACAGAAGTCCTTTACAAATTCTTTTATTTCAGCATAATAGTAAGAAGCCTCTCCTCTGATTTTCATATACTTGAAACTAATTGGATCACAAGGGTACATATTAGTTAGCCCATTTTTACAATAATCATTGTAACATTTTTTAGGAAGTTATTCTTATGCACTCATTTTCCTACACAAAATAATCAATATCAAGATCCTATCTTAACTGAGGACCATAACTCTGCATGCAAGACTAATAAAGAAAACAACTAATCTGTGATAGCTACTGTTATGCTGTCGTTCATCTAATACCATTATCAATATAATTTACTACAAATACCAGGGACTTCGTATAAGAAAGAAAAAATTTTCTTGTGGTACTACTGCCTCTAATGTCAAAATTACCAAACATACTGGGCTCTCAACTGTACTGATCCAAATTGTTTTGTCCACTTTCTGTGTCAAGTTGAGGAGAAATAGGCTTTGTCTAAAACCTAAAATCTAGTACAGTCTGAAGGAAAAAAATATCCATCTCTTTTTTGTCTTTTCCTTTCACTCCAGTGTTTACAGTTTCATCAGAATAAAAAAAGGTCCTTGAAACAATCATCAAAATGTGATGAGAATTCTCAGACAAATAAATCCTCGGATCTGTCTGAAAAATTAAACCTCAATCTTATAAACAAATGATCTGAGACTCAAGGATTCTATTGCATTTTAACAATGAGATTGATAATACTAAAAACAATAAATGACAAAAGGTATTAACAAGTGACGTCAACTATATACTGTATTGCCCTTTAGCCTTTTAATGATGTGCTCGTGCCAGCAGTTTCCCTCCACAGATTCGGAATAGTGTTTCCAGAGCAAATGAATGCATTTCTCAAACTTGGCCCCTTTGCTGCCACTGGCTATTACTTTATCTAATCAGGATGTGTAAAAACTGAATCCCACCTCCACACATGACTCAACCATAACACCACTTTGCTTTGATATCAATGGACCATTAAAAAACAAAACCTTCCCTTCCTATTAATACTTCTGGTACTTATTAGTATCAAACTGTTTTCAATTAATCATAGACCAGACAATGCATTCTGTGAGTTTATCTCCACATCCAGACTAAAGCTTATCTGGACCTTCGCAAAACAAAAACAAACAAAACAAACAAAAAAACCCCTAGAAAATAACTCAGTGTGATCCTGTAGTCCGTCCCCTGAAATCTACCTTGATCGTTTCAGCTATGTGTCACTTGCTGTGGCATCAAAGACTAGTTGTACTGTCTTGATATGTGTATTTTCAGCCTTGCTGACTGATTCTCAACAGAGCAGTTAGGATGATGCAATCATGAGCTCTCCAGACAAAGCGAGGAACCAGTTTGAGAAATTTTTCCAACAGGCACCAAAGTGGGCCAACGTGACCGGCTGCTTGATGTCTGACTATCAAAGACTTTCACACAGTACGATTAGAGTTCCACATAGGTAAAAGAAATCATTCGTTACAATATCATTTAGTACTACAATTATTATTTGTGTATCCACACTTACTTAAGGCTAAACCCAATGACATGACAGACATCCATTGTTACACACCAGCGACAGAATATCTGGATAAAAAGGCAATTGTTAGTGTGTAGTAGAGTCAAGCAAGTGTTGATTTGGCTATGGTCTGAGACCAGCCAAAGCACTGCAGAGGGAAACAATTTAGCACTACTGACTTCTCACAAGGACTGTCAGAACTCCCAGGGGATCCTTAAGGATTATTGACTCAGTTACACTGTCATCAGTAACAATGATCCAAACATATTCATCATCATCATCAGAGTCAACCTTTCCTACCAGGAGAACACATTAGTCTGTTTTAGCGCCACTGAAGCCATCAACTTTCAGTACAAAAAAAAAAAGAACAAAAAAAACCCCCAACATACCATGATGATGAAAGGCTGTCTTAGTAAATACATCTGATGCACAATAAACAGTTGAGAAAAAGGCAAATTAAAAAAAAAACCAAAACAAAAAACCACTAAGGCCACAAGATTTTGTATACCCCCACTAATCCCACAGTGTGAGAATCTGTACAAACAACATAATGGGACTTGAAGTGGCCAACCTGCGCTATTTCAGACCAGGATGTATGAACAGACAAGAGGAGACACTTTCTGCTCTACAGCACAACCTACTGTATCAGGACTCTAAGTGTGGCAGGACGACTTGCTAAGGCTGCCATCCTGTGCCATTTCCTGAGTCACCAGCATGGTACACACGACACAGATCATGAGCTCCCGTGACTTAACTCTTCATGTCTGATACGGTGCCAGTCAACTGCAGGTTGCCCTCTTATTGTCCACTTCTTGGAAGTCTTGGTTTACAGTTCTGAAGCACTGCTTGATATTTTTTTTCTTTATAAACACTAAAAAGTTACTCAGGTTCCTTTAAGTTTTCACTGAATCTGTGAAATGTGAACCAATTTCTAATTTTCTGTTTCTTTCTGGCCCATTTTGTTCATTAAAAAGATCACTGAAGTCCCGTAGTGAAATCATAAACATTTTCAATTATTTACACAAAATAATGATCTGAACTGTACATCCTATGTTGATGAAGTCAGGGAAAATCCTACTGTTGAAGTCACATTTAGACCAGATACTGCTTTGAAATGTCTAAAGTTTAACACTATGTTAGCTGCAATAGCAAGCATCATCTGGTCTACACGAGATGTCAACAGGCTGGTTTCCTTGCTTTATCTGGGATGGAAGTTCAGTGTTATCAGTTTTGACCTAAGTGACCTTTTGAGTCAAAATGGGCCACACATGGAAAAATTAGAAAGTAGCTCAAATATGTTTCTTCACTATTTTATCCCATTTTGTAGCCAATGCGTCAGGATAAACAATACACACTGCCCTTCCCAAGTACCACCAAATGCAGATATATTTGAACAACAATAAAAACTTTTTTTTTTTTTTTGAAAAATCAAATAGATTAAGTACAAAACAGGACCACTGTTCATCACAGAAAAGTCTCGTCTTTAAAAAAACAGGGAAAGAGAGAAAGGGAAACACAGTAAAAAGTCAACAAAACAAAAACACAAATGTCCCTCTGTCATTAGTAATCCCAAGACTGGAGCTGCAAGATCAGTCTGTGCTAGAGTGTGACGTCACTCAGCACAGAGCTGAGAAGAAGAAACCCTGTGGCTTGTCCCGTCTCTGGCGGTGTTGTGGATGTAGGGAAGGTGGAATGTCAGACCGCCAGCCGGCCTGGGGGGGGGTGAAGAGGACTCCAGGTTGGGGGTGCGGGTGGGGGTTCTTGAGGGTAAGGGCGTGGTTCACAACACGGCTGGTTCTCGACTTTGGCTACGCTGCGCCCCTGGCACAACCGCCGATGCCGTAACAGCCGGTCTGTCCGTGAAAAGTTCTTCAAAAAACAAATCAGGTATGTTGAATAACTCAACAGCTGAACACAAGTAGATTATTAAAACATCCAGAAATCCAAACATCATAATGTACACTGACAGGAGGACAATTAACAATATATGAGTAACTGGGTTTTCCACTGGTTGCCACTTTGCTTTGGTTACATCTGCACATACCTGCTGGCACCGTTCACACTGGTAAGGCTTCTCCCCACTATGGACACGCTTGTGTCTTTCAAGATGGTAGCGCTGGATAAACCTCATATCACACATGTCACAAGCAAATGGCTTCTCTCCTACAAGAGCACACAAATACACAGTCAATGCATCAATTTTAGCGTCTCGTCTCAGAAAACAGTGTGCACTTTTTCCCCACTCACTAATATTTAATATGCAGACTTTATTTCCAACACTTACAAAAAGCTGGAAAACAAACTGCCCTATTAGTAAATGTCAACAGTGTAATTTCATCATCTGAACACTGATATTCTAAAAAGGCCTCGTCATCAACTCATTATGTGTACATCAGAGTGGAATTTATTGTTTTCATGGCCCAGATCTACGCAACATAAAGTGGCCCCAAAAACTGGGGCAAGGATTTTGAGGCTGGTTCAACATCCCATCAAATGACTTGACAATCCAAACTCGAGTTTGTGGTGACCCCATTCTGTTGCAAGCGCCAGAGCCTTTCTCAGTAATAAGGGTACGGTAAAAGAACGCATACCCGTATGAGTGAGGCTGTGTCTCTCCAGGTGGTTACGCTGAATAAATCTCATGTCACACATGGAACAAGCATACGGCTTCACCCCTACACACACAGAGCAATATATTAGCCCTACCACCCACAAGTACAAGATATACAACTTTCAAGCTCAAGCTTGGCACTAGGACTAAAACACTGTCAGAGATAATAGCTTATATAATAATTTCTAAGTATGTAATGTCCATAAGGGAGTTTCCTTTAATAGAAAATATGTTGAAATGTTCAGGCATGCAGCTAAAACCAAAGCTGTGTATAAAGTTAAATCCATTTTTTAACATAACGTGGAATTTGATGTCTGGTGTCAAAGCAAAAGAATTCAGTTCTGTTATATGCGCTGGGAGTTTGTCTGAATAAATATCAGGACCATCCTCACTTTGTCACTGCAAGAACAAGACTATTTCAAGGCCACCTCACTATTAATCTAGTATGCCTACTTCTACATCACAAAGACCTTACATTTAGTTAGTATATAATATGGTCATTATTGAAATCTTTGGATTTTAACTTATTACATAACATAAGCAAAAGCTTTCTGTACTATGTGAAGTTATTTTCTCTCAAAATGCTGTAAAAGATAAAGACAATGTAGGACTTTGATTAAAGCTTGACTAATTGCCACAATGCAATTAAAAGTTCATAGATAGATGCGAGACACGAGGGTAGTTCTGGTAATATTAACTGTGTTGGAGTTCTGTATTTTTCCTTTCAGACAGGAAACAGATCTTTTTTTTTAGCCATGTTGAGTTTCATTTTGATTTCTTATTTAATAAATCTAAGGATTGCTTATTTATTTTACTTAGTGTTTTTCAGCTTGACAGGAAGGTTTAGAGCTGTTGGACTAACGGACAGTAGACAAAAGTATTTACCATTTTACCTTTAACAAGTCATTTAATAAATGGCGACATGAGACCAAATGTTCTAGAAAGGTTGTTTTAGTTTTAACATATTTTTGATAAATTACTACTGCTCATTTTCTTATTAATTGCAACAAGGACTGAAAGACTGAATTTAATGGTGAAATTGGAGCTTAAGGAAATACAGAGTCTTGTGCACCAACACTGGTATTGTTGAACTGCCCTCCAGTATTCCTGGTATAAATAGTAAAACCTTTCTCAAGTCTAGTAAATAAAAAAACAAAACCACAATAAAAAACAAACCTGCAGGTTGCCCTCTCCTTGACCAAAACCAAACACGTCGAGTATAAATCAAAAACTGAATATTAGCATTGCCACAAATAGGCAGTCATTTTTTACAAGGGACGTTTTGCATTACTTCAAGCAGCAGGGTGGATTTTATATTAATGATACGTGTGAGATATGCATTTATACCTGTGCATTATTCATTAAAATATATTTTTTTTACTTTTCCAGATAACGTAGCAGCAGATCAGATTTAAACCAAGCCTACATGAGTGGGTGTAACACATGAGAGCTTGATATTACTTGCCAACAATCCTGAAGGGCAAAATTAGTTTTATTTTCTGATAAATAACTTCAGTTTATAGTTCAGTTCAAGAACAAAGTGTAAGATAAATACTAAAAATGCAAACATTTTCAGAGCAATAACTAACGTGAGAACCAACACAAAATATATGTTCTGCTCATAGAGAATTGTCCCTCACATTAGTGCAATAAGATAAATGGTGATCTGCAGTATTTAATGTGAGGAGGGCAGGTGCACGGACCCATACCCGTATGAGTGAGGCTGTGTCTCGCCAGGTGGTAACGCTGAACAAACCTCATGTCACACATGGTACAAGCAAAAGGTTTCACACCTAAACGCAGAGCATCAATAAATTATTTTCAGGACGTTTAAATATCGATGTCACAATCCATCAATCAGTTGTGTTCTTTAAATATCTATTCACAATTGATGGGTTGTTAACCACTTTTCACTTGCTTTTCCTGAAAAAAGGATGCGTATGGAGTTTATTTTTCTCCAAATCCAATTAAGGAAACCTCAAAGTTTCAGATCCACAACTAAACACATTGCATGAGCTGATGATATCTCAGTCCTGTATTCATTAACATGCTAGGACTGGCTTTAATCTTGTACTTTCACGCATAACGCTCGATAGCCTTTTCAAGAAAAATGTACAGCTAGTTCCTTTTACAGAGACAGAATGGTAATAATGATTGCCTCAGACAGCAGAGCCTATGTATAATGTAATGTTTAGGTACAGGCTGATCTCAGTGTCAAGGGCAAGGTGGGCGGACGCATACCCATATGAGTGAGGCTGTGTCTCGCCAGGTGGTAGCGCTGAAAAAACCTCTTGTCACACATGGTGCAAGCATAAGGTTTCACACCTAAATGCAAAGTAGCAATATTATATTACTTTACTCCCATTTCCACTCTTTACAAATAACACCTGAGCTATTGGTTATTAACCACACATTTGCCAATTCATGCACAGAGATATGATATAGCAAATAAATGTCAAACGTCTCCTTCTTGTATGACTCATAGTTACCAGCATAGACAACTGCACAACTGACTCTTTTGGCTACATGACCAATCAAAATGATAATTCTTTATTATTCTAATATCAACAATTACAGCTGGAGAGCACTGCAATCAATACCTTTACTTTTGTGTGCATCATGTTAATAGACTATTGACTAAAGGAGGACTTAAATCATGCTAATAATTAATTATTTTGCTTTGTCAGTGTTTTTAAAATCTAATCTATTTCAATGTAAGGGCACACCAGAATAGTTTTAGTGACTGAGCATTTTAGCATATTTTAGCACACATGCCCATTAAACAAAGTAAGACTGTCTAAAGAAAGCACTAAGAACTGTGGAGATCAAAAATGCAGTGGAGCCTTAACAGCAAGGGATGAGGCCAAACATGTCAGTATTACTGGGGTTTTTTTCAAACTGTGTTTTTACTACTCATTAGCATGGTAATAAATGTTGCAGAAGGAATCGACTATTATTGTTATTAAACTACATTAATTTATTCATAAGGTTTTACACTCAGCAATTATGGCTGTCTATTACCCATTACACTGTAAACACTATAAAGACTATATAGTTATGACCTACAAAATGTGAAAAGGGCAGGTGCACTGACGCATACCCGTATGAGTGAGGCTGTGTCTCGCCAGGTGGTAACGCTGAACAAACCTCATGTCACACATGGTACAAGCAAAAGGTTTCACACCTAAACGCAGAGCATTATGGTATTATTTTCAGTCTTTGATTTTTCTTGTGTTCACAATCCATCAATAAGCAATATAATTTAATAACCTATTCAGAATTGATGGGTTGTTAACCACTTTTTTCAGTCGTTTTTAAATTTCATACATTTTTAACGGTTGTTTTCCTCCAAGTCCAATAAAGTATCCATCAAACTGTATGAACCAATTCTCAAATCCACAACTTAACACATCACATGAGCTGATGATGTTGCAGTCCCGTATTTCTATACACAATAAGACCTGCTTTAATATTGCAGTTACACACATGATGGTAAGGTAAGCTTGATCAAGAAATCGTTCTATTGATCAGTTTAGGAGAGCACTAATGAGCAGTCGGCTGACAAAATGTAATTATTGTCTGATCACAGTGACATGGGTACGGTGGGCGGACGCATACCCATATGAGTGAGGCTGTGTCTCGCCAGGTGGTAGCGCTGAAAAAACCTCTTGTCGCACATGGTGCAAGCATAAGGTTTCACACCTAAATGCAAAGTAGCAGTATTATATTACTTTGCCTCACTTTTCATTCTTAAATTTAGGAATTAACTTCTACGCTATTGGTTATTAACCACACAATCGCCAATTCATGCAAAAATAAAAAGCTGTTTTTTTCCCCTGATAATATCTTTATACATTACATAGTGTTGTAGTTACCAGCAAACATTAAAAAAATAATAATAAATAACAATATGGTTATCCTGACACCAACAGACTAGGAAACCTTGTTAAATCTTCATATTGACATTTCCCTCAAACGTAACAGGCATATGTCTGAAGTGAACTAACAAAATTAAATGTGCACACTGATGGTTAACACTGGATGTCATGGGCACGGTGCACGGACCCATACCCGTATGAGTGAGGCTGTGTCTCGCCAGGTGGTAACGCTGAAAAAACTTCATGTCACACATGGTGCAAGCATAAGGTTTCACACCTAGACGCAGAGCATCAAGAAAATTATTTTTGTCTCTCTGCTACCAAGAGAAAGTAAATACTGTACTCCTGTTTTACAGCTAAAGAATACCAATCTGGACTAAATTGATATTGGTGGTTAATAACCAATTTCATACCCTAACATTACTTGCAAAAATGTACAATATGATAAGATGCTCGTTTCAAATTCTCTATAATCCACGTACACAACACAACATTGAGTTGATAACTTCATCTATTTGATATTACACTTGAATAATTTGTGTACAAACACAGATATTAAGACTACATCAAGCATACAGATGTTGCAGCATCCTAATCTTGTGACTGGGTTAAAATTGGCTGACGCATACCCATATGAGTGAGGCTGTGTCTCGCCAGGTGGTAGCGCTGAAAAAACCTCTTGTCACACATGGTGCAAGCGTATGGCTTCACCCCTATACACACAAAGTACCAGCTTTAGCATAAAACACTCAACTGCCAAAAATGTTCGCCATTAAACTTTACTAATTGCTTAGTAAAGTTTGGTTGCACTTATCAGCGCTTTGTTTGCACTGGAAATTCCAGTGTGCTTAAAAATCTGGCAAAATTAGAAATCATATTTTCACATCTGGTTTGAGTCAAACCGGAACAGCCAAGGGCCTGAGGCCAACAATTAATTTGAAAAAGTGAAGGATAATAAAATATCCTACATAGAGAGCAAAATTCAATCTTCAAACCTAAAAACATACCAAATGACTGGGCAATTAATTGAGGCAAAACCAAAGTCCCTAGTGGGCACGTTTCAACTAGTACAGTACAAAGTTTTTCAAACTATGCCAATAGGTGCTTACGTTCATATCATTTGAGAATATCGCATGTCAATTTCTGGAATAGATTAGTCAACGGAAATACTTGAATTTTTGTAACGCTGATCGCAGGGGTTTGACAATTTTAGGCAGTTGGTAAACAACAATGCACAATACATTAGGTTTAACATTCATTTGCAAAGCAACTCTATAAACTGATTTACAGTAATGCAAACTGCTCTGAAAGCCATCATACAAACATCTAGCTTCTGATTTAAGCAAAAATAAACCATTAACTCTGCTCTCCTTTTAGATTTAAGAAAACTGTGCAGTAAAAGCAGGCTGAGAATACAAAGAATATCCTTACAAAAAACTGTTTTCAAATGCAAGGTGCGATCAAAGAGATCTGAGATTTACTGCTCTGAACAACTGCAGTCAGTCATGCAGTTATCTTTGGGACTTGTGTTCCAAACCTACTTGTGACTGCATTTGCTATCCTGTAAGTGTGCATTATCATCATGGACTTATAACTTCAGCAGAGAGCAAACATCAAACTCTGTGTCAAACCCAAACTGTGTGTCAAGATTTATTACTGGTGATGTGAGTGGGATCTGCGCTATAACCCGGAGATCCAGCAACTCTACATTGGAAGACCAAGCAGAAGACAACACATTTTGTCAGGGGCACAACTAAGAGCAAGCCTGTTGATTTTTTGGCTGCAACAACACTATAATCATTGCCCCATCAGGGCTGCTCACCTGCTCTGTCTCCCTGTGACTTCTTGGTCTTCTGCAAAATAAAACTCAAGCTGAAGGACCTCTATTCTGACACAGTGAAGGAGGACCACTATGCATTTCAGAGGTTTTGCTTTGAGTGGCACTTTCCACCACTGTTTCAATGCACAAGATGAAAACTTCGAAAGGGACGGTGGTCAAATTTTAAGGTTCGGGTACTACAGTCTCTTGTTACAGATGATCTCTCAGAGTTTTCTGATCACACCTCATATGATGAAAACAATTAAATAATTACAGAGGACTGTTATTTCCTCACCATTACTTTCAATAAGAAATGACACAATGACAAAGCTGTGTGAGCAGTCAGCTTAAAATTAGCATGTTTTCAATTTTCACAAGGAAAACAAGAATCAAAAGAAAAACTAATTGTGTGAATTTGAGCCTAAGCTAAACATGCAATCCGATTAAAATTAACTGAGAGAGCGCGCCCCCCCCCGGCAGTGTCCTCCCCCTACAGGTCTATGCACCTCACAAGGCACAATTACCAACACATACTCCAATATTCAGAATTTACTCAAATCCACAAATCTAGAGTTCATCAGCTGTACACAGTCACACAACTGCAGCTGCTTTAACAGTAAATGCGTCCCTTAAACCAGCTTTGGGTCAAGGGAAAATGATTTGTTCTTCAATATTTAACCTCTATGAAAGATTTTCACAATCGTTTCATCCGTTAGGAATTCCACTTCTGTTTACTTTTTTTGAAAATATGTAAGGAAACAGTTTAGATACATGTCAAAACATACAAACAGGAGACACTGTCTTTGCACCCTTTAATTAAAAAAAAAAAAAAAAAAAGACTCTTCATTATATCCAACAATCTGTATGCTGTATTATGTAGAATTTGTAGCTGATTCAAACAGTAACCCTTTCAATAATGCAAATTCTTTCTGGTTGCAGACATCTGAAAGTTTAACACTGTTTTAAGAAAAAATACCTTTAAAACTTCCAAAACAGAGGTGTAGCATTTTTGCTTCATGGTCATCATGTCATTTCATATATTAAGTATGGGCGGAAGTACTGTTTGTATTGTGTAGTATAGTATTGTGCAGAGGCTACATGAAACATTAGCACTTGTCAATAAAGTGACAGAAAGCAATACAAACTCGAGTTTGAAGCAGCCATATATGCATTAATATGAAGCGCATGCATAACCAAAGTCAGGGAAAGAAAAGGGTCATGGTTCAAAAATGAGGACGTACCCGTATGAGTGAGACTGTGTCTCTCCAGTTGGTAACGTTGTATAAACCTCATGTCACACATGGTACAAGCATATGGCTTCACCCCTAAACAGAGCACAAAAATGTTAGATGTATTTCAAGGCATTGGTGAAGTTCATACAAACCAAGATTTTAGACATAATGAAATGCTTTTAGGTTCTTTATTTTTGCATGCAGAACGAATTCTATTTGAGACATTACACCAAAAAGAGTCTAAAAACTGGCAAATGTCAAGAGTTAAAGTGCATCATCAATTAAGCAGAAACAGGCATTACACGCTGCAGTTTGGACCACCTTGAGTGATATCAATTCATCTAGCAATCATGATTAAGAACCATTATAATGTTTAAGATATTACAAGCTATACTGTGTTGAAGATGCGCAATTTCACTGTTAAGTCAGCCAAACATTCCTGGACTGGAATATTGAAATCTTGAAAAATGTAGGCCTCTTTTTCTTGACATTTTACCACACAATGTCTGCATTTCAAACACTTTTTGTGTAATGTGCTTTTCATTAAATATGTGATATAATGCACAACAATACACATGCAACAGTACCATTACAATGCACACACAAACAAGGAAACTGACAGAGTCACTTTTTCAGTGGACAGTTTTCCAACAAAGCCTAAAAATTCTATTAAACATCTTTAGAAGGGGAAATTATTTTACCAACATTGGCATAATTATAGTATCGTATAAAGGGGGACTTCAAAAAATAATCTTGCGTCGGTTGTTTATAGTTTCAAATGTAAAAGGGGAACAATTAATTCAAGCATACCAGTATGAGTGAGGCTGTGTCTTGCCAAATGGTAACGCTGGAAGAACCTCATGTCACACATGGAGCAAGCGTATGGCTTCACCCCTAAATGCACACAGTACCAAACTTTAGAAAATATTCTCATGTACACGAGATGTACACAAAATGTCATTTTACATACAGTAATCAGCGTAATGTCATTACATGATCTCAAGTGTTTCCATGACCAATTGGTCTCTAAACCTACAAGACATAAAACATGTCAACCTAAAGCAGTTAACTATGGCGTTTAATTAGTCTAAAAACCTGTGCAGATTAAAAAAACCCAAAACAAACAAACAAAAAACCATTGCATGGTACGAGAACACTACAGTGCCCAAGAGTGGAACACCATCCCCTGCTCTACAAACACAGATTCAGACTCCTAAGCGAGGGTCTGTGACTCACAACTGCTAAAAAGTTGCTCGCTCATCAAATTGGCTTTGGAGACTTTGGAGACTTTGGAGGGCAGGAAAGAAAAGTCTGTCAGTGACGCTTTCTGACTTTTGGAAGTTAATATTTGCATTCCTAACATTAAATAGTTATAAACTGGCTATTGCAGTGGATACGGTAAATGAAATTAATTCCTTCAAACAATATTAAAAATGGATCTGTGGAAGATGTACATATAATTTAAGACTACTTGCTCTAATGTGATGGCCCCATAAAAATGGTTATCCTCTAAAACAACTGCGTTTTGTGTCTTGTTCACAAGACTGATTTTAATGTGCGCAGGTTTTAAGCCTAATTAAACGCCATAATTATTAAATACAATGATTAAAAGAAGTAAATCTAGTAGAACTAAAACTGAACTTTCATGATCAAAAATGGATTGGAGTTAAACTTTGCTTTGTGTCAAAGTACTCTCACTGATAGGCAATGCCTACACACAAGGGCTAATATCTACAACCCCTGATTCTGTCAAGTGAGAGGGATAATTAAAACTTATACCCGTATGGGTGAGAGTGTGTCTTGCCAGGTGGTATCTCTGGAAAAATCTCATGTCACACATGGAGCAAGCATATGGCTTCACCCCTGCACACACAGAGCAAAATATTTTGTGAAAACAACACAATGAACTGAACAGGACACACTCACTAAAATCATGTATCCAGACATGCCAGAAGCAGTGGCACCAGTATGATGTAACACTAAATGCATTTTACTTATATTCCTGATCTGTCTACATGCTTGTAAGAGGAACCTTAATTAAAACATCTTTTTGTTGAACTCAGTAAAGCTTTTTAAGGATGACATGCATTATAAAAGGACTAAAATATCTTTGCCAACATTTAATTTACATCACTGCATTGAAGTACCAATGAACGTAACTTGGGAAATGCTGTTGAAAATAGTGCCATTGCGTATTGGCACATACTCAACAGTTAGGACTAATAGATGACTATGATTCTTTTAACAGCTTTACTAAAAACTAATTTGAAGGACAAAGGACAGAAAAACTTCAGTAAAGTGGGTATTTGGGCTCTAATATAGCACAGAAGGGTGAACCCATACCCGTGTGAGTGAGGCTGTGTCTTGCCAAGTGGTAGCGTTGGAAAAATCTCATGTCACACATGGAGCAAGCGTATGGCTTCACTCCTACACACATAGAAAGTATATAAATGTAAAGCTACAAACAGAAGTGTCAGCACATAACCATCAGCTCTTCCCTTAGAATGTTTTGCGACTACACATTACGCCAATGGCCTGAGAAACAAATGCTTGCTTTGCAGTACACGATTATCTGTACTGTGACCTGGTGTCATACATTTCAGTCAAATAAAGTCTTTAGGAGTAACAGAGAAATAATTGCGCAGAACAAAGTAGATCATTCAGCAGGGAAAAAGTTGAAGTTGTGTACATTCAAGTGCTCCAGTATTCATGCATGCATTTACACCAAGAGATACAAATGGTACGTCTTACATTTTACCATCCTAATACATGTCTGGATACATTTTAATGTAACTGAATATGAGAATATTTGAAGCTGGTAACTGTTTTAGACACCCTAATTCTCTTGAGTTGAAAAGTTAAGGCACCTCTAAATACCACTACCTAATGAGCTAGGGTAAGCAGACGCATACCAGTATGAGTGAGGCTGTGTCTTGCCAGATGGTAACGTTGGAAGAACCTCATGTCACACATGGAGCAAGCGTACGGCTTCACCCCTATATACACAAAGTATCAACACATTAGCTACGTTGTTCCTTTAGAAAGCATCATTCACAGGCATTAAATCACTCAGACCTGGCAGACATTACACATTCCAATCAAGCTTCACTGCAAAAGAGTGATTTGTTTAACTTCTAAGTAGTAAAAGTGTCTTCAGTGATGGGGAGTATTCATTTATATATCAGGTGGTGTACATCATAAAACAGAGCAGCAACAGGATATAAGCCAAGCAAGCTCAAAACAAAACATACAAGTCAGCAGCAGGATAGCAAAGAAACATCTACAACAGTGACACACTGGCCAGTTGAAGCAAAAACTTTAGCACACGCCACTATTCACTATAACGAGTAGTGACAACATTTCCTAGCATTGTGGTGAGCATACCTGTGGCAACTTGGTGCAAGTTGGACTGAGTTAAACGTCTTTAGAGCAAACATTTGTTCAATGAATGGTGTAATAAATGTGTATGTATGTGGCTTAGAAGTGTTCAACCTATGCATGTTTTCTAGCACTGTAAAATGAGAATCGATCAACTTTCAAAAGCTTTCGATCTAATCAAAGTACAGCAGAAGCATCTGTATAAGTAAAATAACTCTGCAAATATGTAACAAAAAGAAATCCTTTAAAAAGCCAGACAAACACAGCTAAGACATACATACTTGGCAGCCGTTAATGTGCATGTATAATAGCTGTGGACATCAAAGGACTATGTCCATAATATACCATGGCTTAAGTTCATCAGCTACATGAAGATTGCTGGATCAAGCAGAAGGGCATTAACACAAACTGTTATCCACTATAATATATAAACTTAAATAACCAGTTTGCAAATTTTCACTTTCTAATAAAACCAGGCACAACTTGTGTCTGCATATGTGTTATTTTGCCCATAATACATTGTCACAAAACACACCCATCTCTTATACTGCAGCTATGACATGATTTCACATCCTTCAAAAATCCTGACCATGGTGGATAAATCCAATAAATTATAATGACTAATGTATCTCAGGTTAAAGATGACGAGAGAACTCAAATATGCCACTAAATACACAATCTATAATTGTAATGGCAAATTTATGAGTGGCTCTGTTAGCATGACAAAGCAACAGTAACAATATCCTAAGAGAACAAAAAAATAAGATAAAGCCGGAGTAAATTTGGTTTAGCAGCAATGGTACAAGAGGGATAATAGACTTTGAGGGGTCCACAGGAGCTAGTTCAGCTCGTATGGGGTGTTTGCTTACATTTACCGATACGATGCACTGCAATAATCAGTTTGTTCTTGGACATGCTAAAATCCAGTTTTGTGAAAGGTGTTCTTTAAACCCTACAGAAATTTAAGAAGCTATTATCTAAACTGTTGTTCTGTGGGACTACACAACCATGTTTTGACAATTTCTCTGACAACTGAACAAAAGATTTGTATGTGTTTTAACAGTAGGAATTATTGCATGACTTTTTCATTAAATTGCATTATACAGGTATTTTTTTTCCTGGTAATTAAGTGTTCCCATTTCTCTTGTGCTCTATATTTTCATAGATTTGGAGCAAGTGTGTTGTGGAAAAAAATTACTGAAGTTCAGTGTATGATTTGATTTCAAGCCTCTCTTGAAAAAGAACTATTATTCTCAGTGAAATTCCCGGATCAAATAGAGTTTCTTAACTTAAACTGGGTACGGTAAATGGACGCATACCCGTATGAGTGAGTCTGTGTCTCTCCAGGTGGTAACGCTGGAAAAACCTCATGTCACACATGGAACAAGCGTACGGCTTCACCCCTACACACACAGAGCATAAGATTATTAGCTCTTCACCCTAAAATAGGTGAAAATTTTGGGGGGGAAAAAACACAAATTTGATCATGTGGAAAACAGAGTGAACAAATGCAGTGCTGCCAAAGACAGTAACTGCTTACTCAAGTCACTGGGATACTGGAAATATATAATATAAAAGAATACAATACATGTACAGATAAACCATGCCAGCTGAGTTGGGTATATTTGGTAATTATTTGTTTACTATTGATGAATTTCTTTTGGTTAATACTGGGGCAGTAGTCACTGACTTGGAAAAATGATTAGGTTGGAAGATGACTTACCCACAGCATACTTCTTAAACAATGAAAAACAAAGAATTTGTTGTGAAAGGGTGCATCGCAAATACTGAAACTATGCAAATCCTTTTGACTAGTCCTCAATTTTCATTTTCTATAAACAAGCATATAGTCCTTTGATGTCCATGCAGTTACTTTTCACTGACAGAGTAATTATTATATATAAAAATGATTAAAAATAAATCTTGCATATTTGTTGTGGCCTGTTCTTGGAGGGTTTCACATACATACAATGGGTCCACAAGTTTGAGTCCACTAACAAGTCCACTATCAAAAAGTCTTGTTTACATTTTGTCATTATTAAGCAACATAACTGATAACTTTTGTTTTTTTATCAGTTGTTTCATGAATCTGTTTAGTGCTGATGCAAACCAATATTTCTATGTTTCCTTGTAATACATGGTGAGACTACCATGTGAATAGACTGGTGGCAAACAACTGGAGCACAATAAGGTAATCCACATGAAGCGGGTACAGGTTTGTGCATTTTTACCATGGACCTCAAACTTCATCAGACAGCCAACATCACATTTTGAGTCAACTCTCAGCTCTACGTCAAGGATCACCACCAGCTGGTACCCAGAGTTGAGCTGGAAGAGGTCACAATCTCTATGACTGAAGTCATGTCCAGTGTGTGACCAAAACCAACATTCACAGGGTTGTGCAATGGGAATCTATCAGCTGGGCTAGACTGTCAATGGACAATGAAGAAAGCTGGACGACAATTGGTATAAATAACCTAAACTGAGGCCTGATGGCAAGTGGATGCTTCAACATGGCAAAGCACCGGGTCACAGCACAGGGAAAACACAACTTGCATTATCTTCTTGGCTGAACTTATATGTTGCAGCTTGTGCTTTATTGAGCTTACAAAACAGAACTTTTAGGGAATATAGTAACTGTGGCAAAAAATGGATTGCTGCTATTGGTATTATTTTGAAGGCGATGGTGGCCAAATGTTTCTGAACTTTTTAAATCACACTTCGAACAAAACTAATCCGATCACCTATGTGTCTTTAGCGCCAGTGCTTTAAGACCGAGTTTCAGTGTACTTTCGACCAGTCCGTTAACACTGCGAAGAAACTGCTTTGGTAATACAATTTTACTGCACAAATCTGCTTCTGAACTGAAAGATCTCCAGGTTCTACTTGCTGATTGTCAAAAGTAAAATCTTACAGAGCAAAACATGTCAGACTTTTGGGAATAGAGCAGCCAGTATGCTAAAACAGAAGCTCTTGTCAGATGGCCGAACAGTGTGGGTGGTCAGATGTGGTTTGTTGTACTTGTGACCACAACCAGCTGTATATATTACTGCCCAATAGTGTATTGTGAAGTGTTGTACTGCACAAAATGTATACAGAGCATGCAGCAACTGCTAGATGGCAGAACACCCAACATTATAAGCCTGGGTTTGGTTAGCCTTGAAACTGACCAAGCAATGTGAAGCTGGCATCTTAGAGTCAAAAACATTTGCATGGACACAAGTTCAAACAAATCACTTCTCTTTTGTATTTGATTCTCTAAAACAATTAAGCGACAAAACAAGTCAAAATAATGGGCCAATGAGGGGCATCAGACAAACAATGTCAAAGTATCCCAGTTGAACATAGGAAGACATATCAAAGTTCAAATTTGCAATAAAAGTTTATGAAAGTCACAAAAGAGATTGTTTCTCTGTGTACAGACACCAAAGCCTAACTCACACTCTGTAGAAAAGCAAGAATGTGTCAGTATCTCGGTTCCTCCAGCGCTAAAACAACATGGATTCTCCAATCCAACAAACATTTCTGCAACGCATGGAAGTCAAGATGCAAAGCTAAAATTAAATGTCACCTTAAATGTCACACAAATAATGTCACATGAAGACAAAATAAACAACTTAGTGCTGAAACAACCATTTTTAATAGTGGACTCTGGACCTTTGGACCGCACTGTATAATTTTGCCTTCTGTAATTCTTTCCTGGTGTTGGGGGACCAATATTTATAAAAACAAATATTGTGCTTTATATTTTGGGGTGAACAGATTGGGGTGGCTTTGTTGGAAATTACTGTCCACAGACAAAATGAACCCTGAGCATCTGTCCATTGATTCAAGTGACAGACTACAGATGTAGTCCGGTTAATGTAGTATGGGTACGGTTAAAGGACGCATACCCGTGTGAATGAGGCTGTGTCTCTCCAGGTGGTAACGCTGAATAAACCTCATGTCACATACGGCACAAGCATACGGCTTCTCCCCTAAACCGAAGAGCACCAGTTTTAGTGAAAGTCCCCACAGATACCACCAATTAGCTGTGAGGCAAAAGCTACTATAAAAGAAGGTTTTTAAGCAGGCCATTGCAAAACCTTACAGTTGCTGCACACTCCTAGATTCAGTCCAACTCAAGCTTTCAGGCCCTCTTTCAATAAAGGATTCATGTAATCTTATATTAAAAGCTGTTTTGACATTATTGTAAACTCGATTTGTTCCAAGCATGACCCATACCTGTGTGAATGAGGATATGTCTCTTCAGGTGGTAGCCACTCCTAAAAGCTCCATAACAGTGATCACAAATAAAGTTTTTCTGCACTTTGGATGATGGACCATTCTCATCTCCTGTGCCCTAATGAGGACAGAAAAAATAATGGTTCAACATTTGTTTCACATGCCAGCTGAACAGTCTACTAATGATATAAAACTAAGATAAAGTGCATTTAACACAATGATACAATATATAATACAGAGCCACCCACTAGTGGATTATGATTATAAAAAAAATCTTAAATGTAAGGAATATTAATTCCATCGCACACGGAATCCAATTTTTTTGTATATTTTTATGATTTGGTTTTTCTAAAACTCGCATTATCTTTGGTGTGAACAAGCCAGACATGTAAGTTTGTTTTGTTTTTTGAACTCCATGTAATTAACATTTGAATTGAGAAATACCCCCACAGTCCCTTCCGATGGCCTAATGCCCTCATGTTACTGTTCCCCCTGTTATGCACACAACTGCAGTTATTGTGCGCCGCTTCTCTCGGCTCCCCTCCCCCTCTTTCCTCTCTAGAGATCCTCCACCCCCTCCACATCTTCTCTGAACTCCTCCCCCCACCCCCACACAAACAAAAAGTGCACACACGAAAGCTCAGAGTCTGGCCCACTTGAATTAAGTTGAATGGTTTTACAAAAACGTGTGCAAAGAGCTAATGGTATATTTTATGTAATGAGAAAAAATGAACATGCACAGACCATTCCCTGTTTAGCAACCGCAGTCACTGACCTTCCCACCCCTTCCCTCTTGTTCTCTCACTTTACAGGGCGTTACTGATTTCCTGTTCTTTTTTTTCTGCTGCATGTCCTCATTAGCCCTCATCTCCTTCTCGTCCAGCAGGCGGGGAGCTTGGAATTCACCTTCCTTCCGGATAAGCTGCAGAGCCAGAAACAAACAATTATTTCCTAGTTTTGGATCTTTTGGCTTTGAAATTAAAACATTAACTTAACGTGACTCTGACAAAAAGATAAATATGGGCCTCAATTATGTGCATTTTTTCCACTGCTAGCTAAAGTAGTCAGTATGAAACAGTGTGGGTTTGTTAATGTAGATGTAGGTAAACTAGTACAATTTAAGACAAATTCAGAATTTCTGATCAAGGAGGAATATCATATACTGTGCTGGTTAGGGCATTTTTGAATAAACTAGAAACCTGTAATTTATTGATGTAGGTTTCCTTGACACTGCAAATTTAAATTCCATAAAGGCAAAGAGTTTACACACTTCACAAAAGTAAAAGCACTGCATATAATAGCCCCATTTCAATTTTGCATTAGGTTCTAACCAGGGGTGGACAGCTCATTCCAGATGGTAGAATCATGTGGCTCTGGGGACCACGGTCAGGTCCCTCTCGCTGTGGTGGTCCATGGCCAAGTGGAGCCATCATTTTTTTGGGCGGAGCAGCCATGGAGCTGGCCTGCATCAGGGCCATACTGGAGAGGACAGCCTCGCAGCCAAGCAGCCCCGCCTAAAAGGCAAAAGAATGAAGAACAACACTTTACTTTCCATATTAAACATTTAAAAATTTGAAATGATCTTAATCTCAGACAATCTTGCCAGTAAGATGGCATTTGCCAAGCTAGAAATCAACGACAACATCCTGAGTGACACAAGTTCCAGTAAAGTTATTTGTAACCACTTTGGTGTTTTCAAAACAAACCCATTTCATATGGTCGCGGACTGAGCTGCTGGGCAGATGTGACATTGCTGTGGTGTATGTGAGCGCAGGGACAGGGGTGGGGACAAGGTCATCCAGAGATCCGTCAGTCAGGATGGTCGGGCTGGTGGGAAGCCACACCCACCTCACTCATCTAGCATTAAAACTGAGGAAGGAGGAGGATGTGGATGAAACAGACAAACATTAAATTACAGCATCATTTGCTGTTAATCGGTACATGTTTCATTAAGTCCAGCTATGATAATCATTTTTCAAAATGACATTTAAACAGCACATAATAAAACATAAATGTCAATTTGTACAAATAAACTGAGTTGATAGATTTAGCTTGATTTATGTTCACAGAAATGACTCAGTATAATTACTGTGCAAAAACTGTGCATAATGGAGTTTACTGGTTGTGGCCAGTATTTAATTGATCATATTGGTTATTTACTATATACCTGTGGTTTATCTACTCTAGTTGACCTACAGTTGAAGTTTACAGTTATTTGATTCGAAATTAGCTATACACATAAAAATCAGCCCATACATACTTTATACTCAACCAATAATGGAAGCAGAGATACACTTTAACAATACAGTGCTTTTGAAATGGCATCAGCTAGCTAGCCAATGTGGCTAAGAAAATTGCCAGCATAACACTACCATTGGCTAATGCTGTGATTTTTGCCAAGCCATTCTACAATTAAAGATATTATTTGGGAGGAAAAAAAAATCTAACACATTTTTTTACTCTGTGCAACAACAGTGTGTGACTGAATTATCATTTTCAGTATCATGCCAAACGTCATTGGAATCTTGAGTCACTGTGCCATTTCTTGGCAAATTTCAGTAAGAAACAAAAACAAACATCTACTGCTATTTAAAACAGTTTTTAAAGCAATGTCTACACCATTATAAATAATTAGGTAATTTCTAATCTCTCATACCACTAGCCAGTTAAACAATTGCTATTTTTCATTTGTGTTACTTATGAGGGATGTATGTAGTGATAACTGTCTAACACTTTTCCGTGTCACGACTGAATTCTGGTGACCTACAATAGTTTTAGGTGGTAGCACTGGTCCACCATTGTAAAAACTATGCACCTCTGATGCTGAATGCCAACGCAAGTTAAATTACAATCAAGCTTTGTTTTCAATAACAAATATGTGGAACCGTAAAGCATATTTCTTCTAATAAAGCTGGAGGATAGTGTAATAAGTTTAGTTGTGATCAGCTACAGCTACAAATTCTGCAAGAGCTAACATTTTTCAAAAAATGGTTTAAATTACTTGAGTGAAGCAAGTTAAAACATCAGGACAAAACAGGACTATACATACATTTTTGAATATGAATTATGAGTCTACTAGTATTGTTACATATGTTCTTAACACACACACACACACACACACAAAATCAACTTATGCATTAAAAACATATAGTGCTTGTACAGTGTTGGATAAATATTGCATATATAGAGAAAATAATTCAACATGTGTATAAATGGAACAGTTTTAAATTAAGAACCTTTTCTCTTTTATCCAAGCTGAAGATTGAAACACTTTTACTACTACTACTACGAAACAGGTGCCCAATCAAATCAACAATATGGAAAATGCGATTTTATTCAAATGTCTTTAAATGTCTTCATTTAATTTTGAGTGCCAGACATGGTAAAGTGAAGTGAAGATGTAAAAAAAACTGTAAAGGTAGTTTATGTAGTTTTCATGGATGTTAGAGCCCTAAGTTCTGATGCAAATCATTTACAATATTCAACTTAAACAGTGAAACTTTCAAAGCAGAACTTTAGAGAAAATGTTTTATGTTCTATAGCCAAACGTATCTGTATAGGTAGATAGGAAAACACTGTAAAAACCTATTGTTTTCACTATCTACGAGTGAAAATATACTGTGCTTTTATGATACATGAGCTAACATTAAAAAACTCGGTCGTAAAAATGCAAGCACACCTCGGTCTGATCTGGTACATCAGATCCTAACTTACGTTTTGCAATATAGTAATGTATCGAGTACATTACGAGAAGGCCATAGATTTACTCAAAGAAAATTTACTAGAACGTTATCCGGTGTTGGCTTTATCAGGTTTAGCGTTACTCTCTTGCCTCATTTGTTCTTTACTCAACGATGGCACAACTTAACGGTTACTGCTTGTTTGCTCTCATAAAGATTAACGGTAGCCAGATGGAGACAGCGATGCACTTTAACGCTACACTGCTTTCGCCATTGGCGACAGTTAGCTAGCTAACGTTGCTAGGAAAATAGACGGCTAGCGTAACGCTAACATTGGCTAAGGCTGATTTTAAGACTACAGTGCTATGTCGTATAGGCGTATGGCCTTAACTGTTAGCATAGTTGCAAATGAAATGCTATAACCTTAAAGTGAAGTTGCTATGAAAATAAGCATGCTTTTTTACACTAACTGAGCTGGCCTTCGCACTACAAGCCAACCTAGCGTTAGTTTTGCTGATGTTGAGCAAGCTAGCCTAACTGATGTTAGCCAGCAACTAGCTACTCGCCTGCGCCCTCGCCCACTGAAATGTTAGTAATCGAAAAAAATTTAGCCCACCTGGTCATCGTTTAACGAATTTACAAGACTATCTCGCAGATTAGACCAATTAACCTTCACACCATGTGAATACTGTGGGACACAAGCCCAACTTGTTAAAGACACAATTCAGCCATAAAGACATTCGTGATGGCCGTCGTTGCAAGTGCCTCCCCCTCCCGATGATTAAGCTAACGCTTGTTAGCAAGCTAGCAACAGCTAACGTTGACGCTGTAATATTGGGTAAATCCATTTTACTGCAATTTACGAGCATGCAATTTTACATGTGAAAAACAGAACACAATGTGCACAGTCACAATTCACCGAGCATCGCAGAAAAACGAGGTGATATAAATCTACCTTTCAGCTTCACTCGCCCGACGTTTTCAAGACCGTCTAGTTTACAAACACAGGAAACGCCACAGGATGTAACCCACTCCCCCACACAGCAGCACAGCCTCCTCAAGCGAAGAGAAAAGGGTCATCTTCTTATATCTATTCCCCACGAACAGAGAGCGTTGCTGCAAAATGCTAAGAAATATGTTTGTTAATCCATTTTTTGTGTTTTTGTGGAGATTTTATGCCTACGTAAGTTATGTCGGTACGCGCTGTTGCGGTGGAGCTGGCCTCCTCTCAGTTTGAAGCAGATTCAGACGACGACTGAAAAGACGCAGATGAAAAGGAAGGAGTGGGCACTAAAATGACTGAAAACAGGGACGTGCAGACGACATACAGTGGTAGTTTTTAGTGGTTTAGTCTCCTACCCTTTTGCCCCGTATGAAGTGCCCCTCGAGGCAAACAAATAAAAATGAATATTACAACATATGGCTGCTGTTACTGATTAATTTTAAACGTTTTAATCTTATAGGGTAATTAATATTAGAAGATGGCACCTCCCAAGCTGCCGTTTAACAGAGCAATGGCGTCATCGTCAATTGTGTGAGTATTGATATCTCACTGAGTTTGCTCTGCACTATGCATCTTTCATTTTTTGCGTTATAGATAGCTGTCTTGCTTACTTACGTGAAACAAAATATAAATTCTATTTCTTTGTAGGTTTCCTTGATCAGCCGGCCTGATTAGCATAAGGTTCAATAGTAATGTAGGCTTAAGTACATTACTGAAGCCACTTGGAACTTATAACTCTTACTCTACCTCCTGTACTACAATTACTTTACAACTTTAGTAGTTACTGTAGAAAGAAAGGATTTTAATTGAAACATTTTAAAACATGATGTTTTGGAATCAGTTAACCTACCCAACAGTCTACACAAGTACAACTGAAATGGTTATTTGATTAATTCATTAGTACTACTTTCATATTAGGACTACTTTCATCAACTACAACTACTTTGATCATTGTTTAAGAAAATTTCAAAGCAAAAACCATGCATGTTCACAAATGTAAATGTATGACTTATCTCTCTGGGCAATTGTAACAGTATTTAATTGTTATAATTGTTATTGTTACAATTGTTATAAACCAATCAAATGATTAATAGAGACAATAATTGGCTAGTAACATTTTTAATGCTGGACTTTAGCTATACTTTTACACTATGGTATGAGTACTTTTGTACATTTGAGTAAAGAATCTGAATATTTCCTCAACCACTGTGTAAAATGTATTATGTATCACAATTGTTGAAATCTTAATTTGTGTGATTAGTGATTGCTTTATCCAGATACTATGTTAACATTACAGTGGAACTCATATCCTTACCACCATATCAGCTCGGTATTGACAGTGTATTTTATGCATTATATAACAATAAAAGGTGTCATATAGAAGGCAAATGGAATACAAACATCCAATTCATGATGCACAGCGACAACCTGTATGTGTCCACATTAAAAATTAATTAAATCAGATGTGACAAACAAAAGTAGCAAATATTGTTTGAAAAGTTCATCACTCTAAGGTTCATCACCCTATTGCCCTGTTGTATGGCACATTGTCCCTTAAGGCCTTAAGGTGCACAAATCTGCATTTTAAATGTATTAATTTAGTAATTTAGCTCTGAATTATTTTCATTTTTGTAAATTACTTTGAGCTAGATTTTGTTCATTAAAGGTCCATAATAAACTAATGCTTACTGTGATTACTGTTGTTGTTATTAGTAGTAGAATATCAGGCAATTAGGCAAGTTATATCCTTTAATTTAAGGTAAGAACAGCGCTCAATCAAAGTAAAGCGTCGTCAGTCGCTGGTATATCACTTGCTGTTTTGCCAGACGAACTATAAGAAGCCTGACTTGCTCTGTATGTCTGCTGGCTTCCTTTCTTTTCTTTACCCGTGCTTTCTTTACGCTTGAAAAATGAGGGAGTATTGTTGCTCTCAGGAATTTTGGCGGGTGGTATGCGAGTGCACTCACACACACATAAATGTACCAGGTAGGGGTAATGCAATACCCAAGGTCATTGGTGTATAAAGATCACATGACCCGGCTCTTCCACTCCCATGACACCTTTCTGTTCACTCCACCTCTGCCCGGCTCCACACCGGGCGGTGACGCAGTGCCAGCAGAGAGTGTCAGGTGTCTGAAGGTTTCACAAAAAGAGTGACTCAACGGAAGCTCGCACAGGTAAGACTCACAGTAAGGACGCAAAAACAGGTGTAAATAACAGGTGTAAATAACCATAGCGGGGGCTGTTTCTGGGAAAATGGCAAAATGTGTGTATTTAAAAGTCGAAAAGGTCTGCGTGTGGTTCGATTTAGGCGTCATTTTTTATAGTAAGGCACGTGCACAAACTCAGTCTTGTTCTCAAAAGACTCTGTCTTCAGATACTGGATACCAAACCAGTCCAGCTGCCGTGGTTATGTTGTATGTTAAGCTGTCATTTTACATTTCTCAGTAAATATGATTTACTTGTAAGGAAGTTGTACAAGACATTATAAATATGTCTGCTGTAGTTTGTCTTTTTAGCAGAACGTTTTTCACCAGGCGTTTACAGTGTTACACACCTGATATCGAACTACTTAAAATAACATGGTTTCCTCTGAGCAGGGCTGCCAATCTCCAACATAAGTTTATGTCTGTTTACATCACCTCAGGACTGACTCTTCACGTCAAACTCATCAAACAACATGTTTTGTGCTTTTCTTTTTCAATAATAATTGTAATTGCGTCTTAGTGTTAAGCAATGTGGACTCCTCCTTACTCATGAGTCATACTGTATCTGGCTGTTTTGTGGTTACTTGTTGTTAGGGAGAACCAAGTTTAAAGCAAAGGTCAGTATATACCTTTCACTGATAAGAAGTGATGGAGATGACGATAAATGTTGGTGTTTAGATTATCAGCTTTCAAAAGCTCATATATCAGACAGGCTGTAATGGTTTCAAGGCTCCTCTGTGCAGTGTACCTGCTCAAACAGGGCCTCCTTTATAAAGGCTTTGTTGGCAAGCTGTTGCCTTTGTTACTTATGAATACTTATGATTGCATCTATGGTATCTCTCCTAAAGCTTGAAATCAGATATCATAACATAAAATGGTGATATCATACCAGCAGGTGTGGAGGTGTCAAATGAAACCAAAGGCAGGTAATAAAGAATACTGTCCCCATGTTACAAATAAAAACACACTGCTGGATAGTATGTGATAGTTGGGTTACAGTGGCATATTGTTTATGAAAATTGTTGTCTGCTGTGTGTGTACAAGAATTTTCCATATTAGTGTAAGCAACATTATTATAATAATCAATAATCATGCGGTATTAGTGTTATTTGAAAATGCAGCCAAAAATCCCCTGTTTTAATTGCATTAAGGGTAATTGTAACTAATACCACTCCTCCTCTTTCTTCTAATATTACTACCAATCGTAATGAAATTAGTATAGTACCATATAGTGTAATACTGGGAAACCATGATATTTACACTTCTCTCTCTGTGCAAATTTTAGCCTATGCTTAATGGCAAGTAAACCAATTATATGTAAATTCAAGTATCTGCTGTACTTGCAAAGGTTTGTGCAATTTTCACTTGGGTTTGAATAGTGGCCTACATGTTAATATCTGTGAGCATGGGCTGCAGAATTAAAATAGTAATAAACAGTACTGTAAGGACAACTTAGTTCCTTTAGTCTCAGACTTCCAAAGCAGGTAACATGATTGAAAGCCAGAATGCAGAGCATGTTGATTGTTTTAACATACTAGACAAACACGCTTATGACCCCACCCTATTCTTTATTTAAATCGGTACCATTTCCTGCTGTGTGTTGATTTCCAAATGACTGCTATGTTCTGCACAACTATTCCTTTGCGTGCAGTTACACCAACATGAACTTGATTCTTGCCCTTGTCCTTGTTTGCTGGGTGTTCATATGCTCTTTCTTTTTTCTTCAGTATCTCTGTCTTATTTCAGCAGTTTAAGGATATGCAAAGAGGTGGACAGGACTGTCGACTCTAAGCACTCAGTCCACCTGTGTTATCCCTCTGGCAGACTGGTGATCTGACTGGGGTGTGTCCCTGCTTTTCCATCCTGTGCATGCTGTAATAGGCTCAGGCACCCCTATATAGTGCAGGGGGACTGACAGGGTAGAAAGGAGAAGTTGACTAAAAAGGAGCAACATTTCAGCATACTACAGCATAGCTAGGTGAACTAACTTGTATGTCAGGCCTGCAAAACGTGTAGCAACTGTAAACACTCCCAACCTATTCAAATAAAAAAACAACTTAATTTAAAAGCTTTAGCTGTGTACTTTTGTCCATGTTATTGTGTTGTGTCTAAGTCTTTGTTGATCTTTGCCTCTGCCCATACAGAAACTCTAGCCTGATAGTGTATTAAAGTAAGTACGTGTGTGTGTGTGTGTGTGTGTGTGTACATATATATATATATATGTAGTTATGTATTGTTAATGTGTGTATTTTTCTTTGTGTATTATGCTTATTTAAACCAGTAAGACTTTAACTGTCTGCAATCGACTGTTGTTGAGTGTTTTAGATCAGGGCTACAGTATGTTGAAATTCATTCAGTCCAAAGTCCTCACACCAGTATCGCTGTGCGTCTGAGAAGTGATATAATAGGTATACCTGAGTGTAAAGGCTGCACACAGTGAGAGAAATTATTATGATTGACTCTATCAGATGTGTACGGTGGTGATCTAAACACATACTGTCTGAGCACTAAAAGAGGGATTCATGGCCTGACATTAAGATTTCTCCCCAGACACAGAAAGTATATCAGTGGCTCATCACCCATCTGTAGCACCTTTAAGTGTAGGTTTCTTTTAGTCAAGTCAAAGAAAGATCGTGTGTGTTACGCAGTGCGGTATTGGCATGCTGCTATTCCCTGTGAATGTTGCCCTTGGCGAGTTATCCTCTCATAATGACAATGTGCTCACAGTTTGTAGTTATGTTTCTGTCCTGCAGTCAGTCAAGCAGTAAGAGATGGAGTGCAGGTGTGAACATGTTGACCTGTTTGTTTGCACCCATAACTGCATGAGCGCATATTTGTGCGACCACTCTCAGGAATGCATGTCAGGCAGTGTAGTTGTGACGTGAGATAAACTGATGGAGGGCATCTTGTAAATCAGTGATCTCAGACCAAAGATAGTTCTCTTCGTGCAGAGACCTACACTCTGGCACCAACACTGTGCACAGTCTGTACATGTCAAGATAGATATCAGCATTTAAAACAAGGTAGTGCTGTCAGTGTGATGGTCTCAAAAAAACACACAACTTGTAGATGGTGGTTAACAAATGCAGACAAGAGGATGGAGAGAGGCATTTTGTTTCCTGGCAACAAGAAACAATAATTTTGTTCAATGACAGTCTTTCCGACTGTTTTTTAATTCAAAGGTCGTGGTTCCAAAATTCAGCATAAGGTGAAATGACTGGAGTTTAGTTGTAATTTGCAGTGAGTGTAGTAATGAACATGACAAATGTTGATTGTGTTTGTATTTCAGGTATTCACATAGCTGCCAGAGATGGAAAGCGGTCCATTCAATCGCCGGTCCTGGGCGACGCAGTCCTTACGCATTACTGCGAAGGAGCTGTCACTGAGTGGCCGAGGGAGAAACAATACCCTAGCTGAGCGCTTCTCCAAGTGCGTAACACCTAGCTATGGTATTTCTATCTGTAATACAAGACATGAATACCTAATACATTTCTATATAATGCTGTTGTTTGTGGCCCTCATGACAACGTTATGTTCTGAATGACATTTCCAATTTCTTTCTGTTGAAAAATTCAAAAGGTATCAGCTTTATTTACACTGATCTTCACTAACCTGACTGTTGCTGAACCTGCTCATTTTATTTCTGCGGCCAGAATACAACAATAACAAAACCTCCTAATGTATTGTGATCATTTTGCATTACATTGTGCTTATTTGACATATATTAAGAAAAGTGTTTCTCAATAGGTCAGTTAATCTAAAAATGTCCCATAAAAAGAAAGAAAGAAAAACTGTATCTAAGACAAAAAAAATATCTATGTCAAAATGTGCAAATTAAATCTTAGAAGTTCTTGAACATCTTGCAAGGTTCTTGGAAAAACAAATGCCACTTATTCTTAGAAGAGTATTTTGTTTTTGTTTTGAGTCACCAGAGGTCAGTGTTGTTTCTGTGTCTCTCAGGTACCAGAAAGCTGCTGAGGAGTCAAGTACAGAGAAGAAAAAGGGAGTAAGTATTTCTGTAAGGCTTTCTGTGAGGAATCTGGAGACATTTTATTTCAGGTTAGAGTCACTTATTTGAGTATATGAATTCAGTTTTTGGTTTAAATTGATACACACAATCTTAAAACCATAATGCATTTTGTTTACATCATTTTGACAAGCCTCTCCTGGCAAACTGCATAGTTAAATGAAGAGTGTTTACACTGCATGTCATGCTTCATTTGCTCAGTAGCTGCTGGTGGTGCTAAACTAATTATTGCTCGTTGAGATGAGGAGTGTACGCACACACTCACACACACGTTCACCATGCCAACATTATGTCTGGGCCAAATGTCTCGTCTTAACTGACCTCTCATTGGCCGCTTGTTGCAATGGACAGGCTATCACACCCATAATCCTACTACACTGTAATCCCCTTGCAATGCTCTGTGTCGAGCTGCTTTGTCAGTGTGAAAGACTGATAAACAAAGCAGGACCAAGATTAATTGAGTAACTGATCAGCTAATACCATGAAGAAACACAAGGTAATGTTGTAATGCTGCATATGAACTGTTTGAAATGTGGTTATTGTTTACCAATGTTTGTGAGTGTATGTGTGTCTGTGTGTGTATGTGAGTGAGCCAGCTGCTTTAAAAGCTTGTTAGCTTCTGAAGTCTCTGTTTAATGATCTGGCACATGATGACAACAAGAAAGCTTTGTTTTTATTTTCTACTCCTGTAGAAACATGTTGTGTACTGCCGTACTTCATTACATGCAGCGTTTAAAGATCTTAGTATGTTCTGTTCTTTAAATGTGAAAATGCAGTGACGGCTATTTTCTGTAAAGCCCCTAGTTTCAGGTTGTTGGGTGTGTTTTTTAGTGTAATCCATCACAGTGCTCCAGAATCCATCCAAATGCTCCTCAGAATGTGTGGATATGAGCTGATGCAGGAGTCTAGTTACAATCTTAGAAGGTAACATTTGCGTCCTGATGGTCTGAGGCAAGTTTGAATGAGCAGTGCAAAAGACCATCTGTCCATCTGTGTGTGCATGCACTTATATGTGAAAGGGGGGAGCTGAGGAAGGGGGGGATTTTTAAGCGCCACAAAGAATCAATTAGTCCATTAGATAAATTACATAGATTAATGACGAAAAATGGTTAAAATTATCAAACATTTTTGGTTACACATTCTCAAATGTGCAGATTAGCTGCTTTTCTGAGTTCAATGTATGGAAATCGCTTTGTGATTTTGTTTTATTCACATCATCCCCATATTTTATGTAGTGATGTAGACTGTTTGTGAACTGTCATCACACAGGAGAGATGAGGTTTGTAGTTCCTTCTTCACAGTCTGCAAACTGTGCTTCATGTTGGCGAGCCAGACAGACGAGGTCATCTGTTGCCACGTATTAAACCACTGATGGTTTTGGCACAGTCGTCTGTCTTTCCAGGATCTGGTTACTTCAGCTCTGTATGGAATATATTTGAAAGATCGAGGCATCCTTATCCATGATTGATTTGTAGTGGAGACTTAACAGCATAGATCATTCCCTTTACGCTAATATACCTTACGCTAATATACACCATCATCAACACCACCATCAGTCTCTCCAGCTCCTACAGGATGCAGTTGCATGAATTTTTAATAGTGTAAAAACAGACACAGAGTTTTTATAGTTAACATTTATTACAGATACCATTAAAGCTCACAAATCGACCTCCCCCCTGATAAACTGCAAGTGTTTTGCTTGATATTGTGTGATGTGTCTCCTTTGACTATTGTCCTTAGAGACCTCCTAGATTATCTGAGCTCTGAGGGGTAAATGAAACTCTGTCAAACTCTGTTTCTCAACTCATTCCTGCCTGTACATCATGATTTGTCATAAGTGGCTTTTGTCCTTTTATTTTTCTGTCCAAATTGTCTGGTACTTAATATTTCTTGCATTATCTAAAACCTCTCTTCAGTCACTGAAGTACTATATAGACACGTTTAATTATCCTCAAAAATCATTTGCAAGTTAAAAAGGTTAAGGCCTCTACAGCGAGCAAAGAGTTAATCCCACCCCCCTGCCTGAATGTATCATTTCCTGCTCTGGTTTCCTGGGTTTTCTGACTCTCCCTCTCTCATTCACTTTCCCGGTGTTAAAGGGGTCGGACTAGCTGTTACTAGCAGATTTCATGTAGCTGCTAACATCTGGGGGAGCTCTGTCAGCACTCTGCCCTGTAGAGGAGGACCAACTAAAGGACGCTTACTTTCCTTGCTGTCTGGTTGTGCTTACAACTCATCTGGCCACTCCAGCGCCTTCAGGTTTTTTTTCTTTGTGCTTTAAAAAGGGGAACAATCTTGTCACTGTCCAGTTCCTCCCGTCCACTCTGGACTTGCCTCACAAAGGCAGTGATTGTGGGACTGTTCTTTGTCCACTTTGGGGGGTCTGTCCCTTTTTTTTTAGTCGTTTATTCTTATGTTCTTATTTCTGTTTTCCTGTCTTTCTTGCATGTTTATAACTTATTGTTTCTACATTCTGTTGCTGTACCGACACACTTAGGTGGTTACATTTTTTTGGGACTACTTGTGTGTTTTTGCTTTTTTCATTTCTCAGTTAAAATGAAAATCTATTTGCTGTTTGTAGTTTTCAGAATATAATAGTGTAGTAGGATTTCTTGGTTGATTAGTTCACTTATATGACGGTGATTCATTGATACGTCTACATCCTCTTTCTTCACCGTGTCATTCCTCTTTATTACAATGCAGGAAGTTCCTGCGGGTCACACGGCAGTAGTGTGCCTCCTGTTGTTCTGTCATGTTGTTTGCTGCTCAACATGCTTTGTTGACATGAATGGCAGAGTGGTGAACAGAGGAAACTTCTCAGAGTGTTTTTAGAGAAAGGTGAAGTTTTACGTGTAGAAAGAAACGCAGCTGAAAAAATCTGCCTGCAGCCTTGCGATATCCATCGTGAGCCAATCGTTGCCTTCAGCAGCTGCAGCCAAACATCTATTTCCTGGACTGACTTTGAACAGCTGTTCACCTCATCTGTCAGTGAAGCCAAGTTCAGATTCCAGCATTTCCTTTATCCCATCATGCCGAGTTACAGTTTAAGCTGTATGTTTAGGACTGTATATGCTTATTGCCAAATTGAAATACTTTTATAATTCAGCCAGGACACAGAGTGACACCAGTGTGAGAAGAACAGTTAATACTGCTGCTTTTGACTTTGGTGTTTTCCCTTTACAATCTCCTCTTCTCTTCCTCACAGATATCTGAGAGTACAGCACCCTCTCTGCGGTCAGCCAACCTGAGTGCTCTGAAGAAGCGTTGGGAACAGGCAGGGAGCCTTGATCAGCCGAAGCCCTCATCCATCCCCCCTCCCAGCCAGTCCCGCTCTCACTGCAGGCCTCCTGCTCTGTCCAGGCCTGCTTCTATCACTGAGCACGGTCTTCCATTAAAGAGCCCCGACCCACTGACTGCTCAGGGAGGTCAACTTGCAGCCAGTCGTGGGCAGAAGACCTCAGCAGCTCCAAAGGCATCCCAAAGTGAAGAACAGAGAGGGATGGACAGGGATGAGCTGACACACCATGAAATACCTGAAAAGCTTGAGAAGCAAGTTCCAACCAGCCCCTGTGCCTCGTATGAAAAACCCAGAGTGCCACTGAACAACCTGAAGATGAAGTTTGAGAGGGGAGAGGAGACCACGGCAAAGGTATTTGTAGACAATGTGAAACACTTTTATCAAGCACTGAAATCCCATCAATACATTAATAATTACATTATTTGACTACTTACAAAAGTGGCACAATTAAAATGAATTGAGATCACATTTGATTCTGTGAGTGCCTCATAAATGAGGATCATAACAGATACACAGCTGTGACAGCAGTCTATCTGTTGGCCGTGTTCCTTGGGCATAAACCTTTACCACGATGTTGATGTTTGTGGTTTTTGTTCAAAAAGCTGCATGCTGTTCACATGTATCTATCTCAACCTGAAGTTTCTTTTATGACCACAATTAATATGTTTCTTTCAAAGAACTCTTAACCACAGGATCCTTACAAAGTGTGTTGTTGCATCAGTCAGCATTTTCATACTCTGTTTCATCATCTGTTAAAAATAGCTAATATAAATCTAAACAGAACACAAGGGTTAATATTTTTAATGTGAACTGCGAATCTGTGCCAAGTTTGCACATGTTAAAGTGAGATAAGTAATTTCTGTTGCTGACCACAATGATAACTACCTAACAGTTAAAGCCACTCTTTTGTCTTTGACTTTGGCGCCTGCGCAAAAAGACTCAGTGCGAAGCATATTTATGTTCATTCACAAACATTTTCTGCTCCTTGTATTTTCTGAAGTAGTCTTGTTCTGCCTGGATTTTCTCCCACATCTTTCCTTATTTTTAAGTTTGTATCGCTCTCTCTCTGAGCTGAGAACAACAAGCCCTCCACCTTCCTTAGCAGAGGAATGCAGGAACATTCCTGACCTAGGGCTGTTTCATTCTTTAGAGTCACCTCGGTGGAGCAACTCTCTTTATCTGACTTTTCATTAGCCACACAGTGTTTTCTGGATTTTCAGCAGTTGCAGGCTTCAGGTTGAATTTGCAGGATCTCCCCAATTATGTAATTTTAGTGGGGTCACATAATGAGCACAAATTACTATTTATACTTATTTATACTTATACTTACAAATATGAAGTTGTAGTTTGTAAACATACCTAATAGTGTGACACCATACTGTCAATACTCAGAAAGAAGAAGTGTAAAAGTTAGTTATTTACAGGCTCGACTTGGAGCGTTGCAAGACGTATTCTGTCAATACTGACTGAAGCAGTTGATTTATATTCAGTTTTATTCTTCAGTGAACTCAAGGTAAATGCAGCCGTGGCCTCATAGTGTTTTATAATCCAGTAGATATTGTGTCTTTATGTGTCAGGGGAAGGTGAAGGCACAACAGGGCTCCACAGAGATATGTTTTTTGGTTCTCCTGACTGCAGGTCACAGGCATGTTGCTGCACAGAAGTTATTTAAAGTTAATGAGGAAATATATTTTAATAATATGAGAATAGTAATTAAAATAACATTTTAACACATTTAGTTGGCGTTGCTGCATTTAAATGCATCAAAAATCTCATTTGCCCTTCACATAACAATCTTTGTTATAATTTTTCAGTTATTGGTCCTTAAAGATGTACAGATCCTGGCCTATATATGGACAGAAAAGCTGATATAGAAACTTAAATATTTTTCATGATAATGTTAGTAGGTAATGTAATATGTGTGTTGGGCTGAAAGACAGAGTGGAATGAAAAAGCCAGAAAGGCAGCAGTTATAAAAACTGGACTTTTGATTCAGCCAATCATTGTACTGTTACAGGGTGGAAGGGCAACACTGCGGAGTACTCCATCAGAGGACATGGATCAACACTCAGGTAAAGGCAAACACACACATTTCAAACTTCAGTGCCTTGTATGTATGTAGGGCAGCAGTGTCGTGTCATGGCAGTTTGTGTCACAACAGAATCATGAACAATACTTTAAAACTGAAATGAAACCTTCATTTGTTTTGTTTTGTTTTTTTTGTGAAATGCAGCAGCAGTTTTCACATTAGTTTATGTCACACCATGAAGTGACAGTTTCCTCTGCTGTAGGTCCGTCTGTGTCTGACAGAGTCCTGGAGTCGACATCCATGAAGGAGAAGATGGCCAAGTACCAGGCTGCTGTTTCGAAGCAAGGCACTACTTGCTCAGTGAGTCCACGCAGTTACAGATTAATGTAAAAACATGATCAAAACACATTTCTACAAAAATGTCATCACTCTAAAATATAAATGACTTATTTTTGGATTGAGACATTTTTACATTTTTTGTAAAAATCTTTATTAGTTATATATATATATATATATATATAACAGTTTAAATCACTGTCTCAAACTTTAGGACATTTTTAAAACAATTATTTATTGTATTGGATATTGAAAAATGTCTATTATGTACATCATTATTGTGATAAGCAGATTATATAAATTACAAAAATAAATATTATATAAGTGGGTTTAATCATGCAAACTCAGTGAATGTCACAGTATTTCACACATTACTGCAGTGTGTCCAGTCACATTGAAAACAACCCTGTTGACATGTTTAGACTATTAAAAATGGACTAAAATAAATCAGTTCTCATGCGCCAGGTTTATCAATGACTCAACTAATCTGTTAACAAGTCCCAAGTAAAGTTTACATATAGTATACAAGGAGGCAACATTGGTGATTAATGAGTCTTTGTGTCTGCCCACCATTGTTACTGTAGAGACCCTGATTGCTGTCTTCCTGCTTCTTTGATTTATTCCTTCCTGCCTACACCAGAAATAGGAGAAGTACAAACCAGCTCACTGTGTAAAAGTGTTTTCCTCTCTTTTTATTTCTCTTTGTGTTTCCACCAGGGTCTGACCCCAGAGGTGCCCGCTCAAAAAACATCTGCAACAGTAAATCAGAAACATGTTCCTGCACCTGAGTGCAATGGTGAGTCTCAGTGACAGATGCAAATTTACCTGTGATATAAAATGTGAAATTGAACATAAACTCTGTATTAATCAAACAGAATAACTTTATCCCACAATATTGGACACAGTTTAGTTTGATTACTCTGTCAGTTGACTTCTGAGGTACAACTGACTGACAGTTTGTTTCCTTTGTCTGTTTCAGGGGACAGTAGCGAGCAACCCAAAGCATCAAGGGTGAGTCAGTCATCACAGCAAGCAGGAGACTCACATGACTCATCACTAGAAATCCAATTTCAGCCTTCATTGATTATTAATATATGTGACTATTATCATGTGTTTCAGAAGTTCTGCCCACCAGTGAGGGAGACGTGCATCGCCTGTCTAAAGACCGTGTACCCACTGGAGAGACTGGTAGCTCTTCAGCATGTCTACCACAAAAGTTGCTTCCGCTGTGTTCACTGCAGCACGACGCTCAGGTCAGTCTCTTACTGTCGCATATTTACGCAATTTTCTTTTTACGTTTCTAATCCTGTCTTTTGATGTACACAATAGTGAATAAACTTTAAATCTCCTCTATTGCTGACTCAGTACCCTAAATTGGGAAAATTTGCAAAATATTATCTTTGCTGCTCTCTCTTGCCAGTCTTGGGAACTATGCATCTCTGCATGGTAATGTCTACTGCAAGCCCCATTTCAACCAGCTGTTTAAAGCTAAAGGCAACTATGATGAGGGTTTTGGCCATCGGCCTCACAAGGAGCTTTGGGAACCTCGAGCAGATGGAGATGAAGGTGAGGAAGCGGAAAAGCCAAAAGAACAAGAGGGACCAGCAGTAGTGACGCCTCCAGACGAGAGTCTGGAGGACAAACGTCCCAGCCCGGCTGTGGAAACATCCCCACAGGTTAAGGTCACAGACCTGACTGCTTTACTGGAGACTCGTGTGCAGACACGCGGTGAGAAACTTCAGTCTGCAGACAGACCGGCTGAAACACGCAAGCTAAGAGTCGCCTGGCCTCCTCTGGCTGGGGAGGCCCAGTCTGGGACAACCCCACTCAGTCCTGTCACAGAGGGAGCTGCTTCAGGCCGACCCTGGAGGGCCAAGTGGCCTCCAGAGGATGAGGTGGCATCATCCTTCCAGAGCTCAGACCGGGCTGAATTGATAAGCCTGAGGAGGAGCTCTTCTCTAAAGGAACGCAGTCGGCCTTTTACAATCGCAGCTAAACCCAACCCTGCAGCCAGTCTGGGACCCAGAGAACCTCGGCGCCCTCTGAAATCCCTGCTGGACTGGAGAAAGTCATTTGAGGAAAAGAACCCATCTGAAGAGCCTCCCAAGGAAAACAAGCCAAAGCTTCAGCAGGCGAAACAGCAGGAAACTAAAGAGCAGACGAGCCCTCAAACACATAGTGACACCATTGCAGAGGAGGACATGGAAACTCTACCTGAGCGACAGGAAGTAAAGGACAAAGAAGAACAGAGAGAAGAGGCGGCAGCAGACAAGATGGCAGTAGAAGAGGGCTCTCAAAGAAGCATCTCCCCAGACATGTCACCATCACCATCACCACCATCAGAGCCAAAACAGAACCGCACTTCCCAGGATGTGGGCTTCTGGGAGGAGGACAAAGATGGAAGTGATGCTGAGGGGCTGAGTGCAGAGGATATAATCAAGAAGAACCGCTACTATGAGGAGGAGGTGGACTCTGACTCCTAGTAATGTCTCAAAGTCATAATGTCACGTCCATCCACTATATAACACTCAGTTTATAGGTTAGATCACAAATATAGCTTTGCCAGGTTTTATAGTGTTATAGAAGAGATGCATAAATGCGAAAAAGGTATGTGTATGTGCATATACTACATTGCAATAACTGCCTTTAATTGTTAAAGTACACATTTAACTTTTTTTTACATTTGATTTATAATGTAAAAATATCTAATACAGATTTTCTATGACTCCTGATTATACTGGAAGGTGGGTCTCTGTTAAATTAAATCATTGTATCTCAGGAACTCATCTCTTGCTAATTATATGCACCATCTGTGGCGTATTATTTGCAGGTGGTGCATCCAAAAAACATTTTTGTGGCACTTTAAGTGCTTTTTAATGACAGGCAGCGTCCTTCTGCATCAAGCAGAGCAGCCATTATGTGTATTTGTGCCCTTCTATGAGTACAGAAAAGACCCAAATATCTTGTACCAAAAAACAAACACTAGCGGTGTATTTTGAAGATGCTGATGGAGAAAAAATGTTATAGTTTGTTTGTTTCGATACATTGCGTCATTTTAAATTGTAAATGAAAGACAAAAACCAAACAGAACCTAAATGAGAATACTCTGGATTTTGTTTTCACAAACCTCCTAACCCGCATCATACAAGTTTTCTCTTGGGAATGAAGACAACATCAGCTTCAGAGCTCCAACCTGTCCTGCTGCCTTTTTATTTCTCAGTGTCACCATCAGAGGTATTGAAATGACTGAAAGGTCCCCTGCTATCTAAATACTATAGAGCAGGTTATATGCAGTTTACTCCTACTGTTATTAAATCTTTACCGTCTCGCTGCACAAGAATAATCACTCAATGATCTCAAAATATACGCAATTATAACCCTAAACAACTTTATGGGGGCACTTTGGTTTGATAAAATACAACTAAAGCTCAATAGCAAGAGCACATCGGAAAGGTAATATTTTAAATGTAGAAATGCTGTGTGACGCTAACAGGAGGCAGAACGCTTAAATAGCTTTTTTTTTAAAATATAAATCTAAAAAAACATACATGTTGAATTTATGTTATGTGTTTTTTCTTTGTTTTTCAATAATAATTTGTGTAATGACACATTGGGCATTTCAGTTAAAATGAATCAACATGGAGATCCAAGGTTTGCACAAAGCAGACACTGCCTCCTCCACTGTCACTCACTGTATGGCTTATTGTGTCTAAGGAACAACTTCAGATACCAAAATAAACTGGCTCATAATTATCTGTCTGAACTCTATTTTACTGTAACCACAGAGCTACCAGCCTCATGATGAGCGCACCTACAAAATTTCCCTCAGGGGATTAATAAAGTACTTCTATTCTATTCTATACCTCATCATTGAGACCATTGTTTTAAATTAACTCAAATTTCTTCACTTGCAGACTTTAGTCAGAACATTATCTGTCGTCTTCTGCGTGTCGCACATATGTGATCTCCTTTGAAACTGGTTAAACTGTCAGACTTTAGAATAATTGTTCTCTCTCCTCACTGGGCATCAGCAGACTAATATGCAAATTCTTATTGCATCTGCCAGAGCAAATAAAACATGAGCTCAACAGTTTCATCTGGCTCCCAGGCTTGCTATGAGCTGGAGATCCAGACTTTTGCGCTGTTAATATCATGCAGCTGTTACTGTAAGGAGCAATGTTGTAAGTTCTTAAATCCTATAATATTTGAGTTTTAAGACATTAGCACAAAATGTCTACAAAAAGTCAGTAACGCTGTGCTTCACAGCCACATCACCTCTTCTAAAATACTTTTGACCAGAAAGCCTGCCTAACCAAATGGTCTAGTTTCAATGTTTGATATAATTATATGTATACATTAATGTTTTAGCACTCTACTACAGCTGGCAGCTGTAAGGCATGGAAATAGAGATACTAAGTTGGAATTTTAAAAGAAGTCTAACCTCTAAGCTCTCATTTCAATTAATGTCGTCAAACAGCACTAAACACTATTAATATCAAACTTCAACAGAAAAGAGCAAAAACATGATCACTGGTGCATTGAATGTAAATATTTATTGTTTATGCTATTTTTGGCATGTTTCTTTGATTGCTTCAGGTGAAAAGAGACAAGGACAAGAGAAAAGTCAAGATTAGACAAACATTTGAGAGGATTTCTTGACTGAGACAGATTATAAAGATGCCCTGATTGTGTTAAAACCTCATGATTAATAACATAAAAGATAAAGTGGGGTTGAATATTAAAAGCAGCAGAAGATCATTATTAGCTCCTGTGAACAAAAATGATAAATCATCAAGACTGGGCAATGATAAAGAGGACTTTGTACAGTACAGGCTGATATGATGATGTGCAGAGTTTTCTCTGCACACAATTAGCAGCAGTTGAGCAGTTGAGTCTTTAAGATCTTTTGGTGGAGACACTTCATGAACGCAATTACTCCCTATACTAATTAATATCTCAGCTGGATATAGACTCCAACATAGATCCAACATGGTGTTTTTTAGTGACCAGCACAGTTTACAGACACGTTCAGGACAAGGTGCCACAGTGTGAATGTGGTCAGCATGAACCAATGTCCATTTGGAACGTTTCCTACACCTCCACCTGGATCTGACAACCAGGTGTATGATTTTATAAAAGAACCAGAATGGATCCTCGCACACAGGCACTTTGATCTTTAGTTCAAATGTTTAGAATCAGTCTGTTTGTAAAGTCTACTTATAACATCAATCAACTTGTCTCTGTTTATGTCAGAAAAAAAACACAAAAAAATATTATGTACAGTTTGGCGGGTGAAATTTGAAGTATTGCAGGCAACTACCAGTCGTTAAATCTCTATGAAGAATCACAACAAAGTCTGCACAGAAACCTGTTATGAGTGTAGTATATACTGAGACCAGAAGCAGCTGCTTTATCTCTACAGTACAGGTAGGTGTTGTGTGTAATTTGGTGTTACGTAATAGAATCCTTTACTATAACTTAATACAAGAATCAAGGGGAAACAGTCCAAACTGCAAAAAGATGAACTCATTAGGAAAACAATAACTGAGTGTGTGACAACACAAACTTTAAAGATTACAATACGGGTTTGTTGCAATCATTGGTTGACTTAAACATACAGCAAAATTTAAAATATGACCATCAAAAAGACAAGCTATTTCAATATACCTGAGAGCAGCAAATATTAGTTATAGTATGGCTTCAGCCTCTAGATGTTGTTCAAATGTTGAACCAGAAAAGCACAACTATACCATGTTTAATTATTCTTGTCCTGACCAGGACAACACGGAGAGTATTAATTAAATGCCACCACATTTAATGCTCTCTACTCTTCATGGTTTTCCCTTTTTGAGACATTTCCTATCCGTTTCAACCAAGATACCTAATGTTCCACAAAAAAATACATTCAATATCACAACTTCTATTGAGTCCTTTTTCTGTAAAAGTTAAATTCATTATAAGGTTGCACTGTGTTTGGCATTAACTTAGAAATCAGCTGTTTTCTTTGTTTAAGGGTGTGTGAGAGAGGCATGACTGGAAGATTCATGCACAGATTCAAGCATGTGTGTAGATACACTGGGACACCAAATATCTCTGCTGGAAAAACACATTCAAAGCAATATGAGCTGATATCAGTAGACCTATACTGTTTTTTTTCCTTTTACATGATTTTTTAAATATCCCAAATGTTTCACCACAGTAATTATTTTGGAGTGACTGTATTTAATGACAATATGACGTCCATAATTAGGTGAAAATCATATCTGATTAAAAACTCTTAAGTCTTAAAAACCACGCTGGATTTTAAAAGTTTACTCCAATATCACCATTAAAGGTCATAATGATGTTTTGTATTTAATTTCAACAAACTGTTATTACACTTAATTATCCCATAATTCCTAATGCATGTGGCTTGTGCAGGTGCCAATATGTTGTAATGACTCCATGTCAGAACAAGTGCCCGCACTCGTACAGAACCACAGCAGTAAAGCAGCAGTTTTCCTGGCTGAATAAACTCACTGCTCATTCAAAGCATTACGTTTTGTTTTCTGGAAGACTTTCTGAGCATTATTTTTCAGACTCTCACCACTGAGTGTCAGTGACGCACCACCAATATCGGGACAGCAGAACAGCAGAGCTGTAATGAGCACAGCGTGGCTGCAGGCTGTGAGAGGCGCTACATATCTGCTGACTTATATAGGTGCTGATAAAAGGGTCGACTTGTTATCTGGGATCTGCTCTGATTACATTCATTATTCAGGTATGACCCTTATTTTTGGCATGTAATGTAACTTTTTTAACTTTCCTATCTGTGGTGAAATTGTCAAAAATAGTGTTTTTCCCTCACAAACCGCTGGTTTGATATTGTTTTGTAAAACCATTTCTTTAGGACCCTTTTGAATTGTGCATTACTTTGATTATTCGTAATACACAAGGGCACTACAGTATCTGCAGTGACTTTTCAAGTAACTTTGGAGCCCGCTGCTACGGAGGTATTAATGATTGTCCGATCTCCAAAATATAGCAGACCTCAATCCTTCATCTGTGCTCTGTTTTCATGCTCAGTTTTCATTTTTTCCACACTGGTCAGCCGCTGAGGGGGTGCAGGTCCACTCGGACCTTCTCCCCAGTGCTCATCATGCCAATCGTGGGGTACAAGCCTCCTACAGGTAAAGCCACTTCCCTCCGGCCCACGACCTTTCCGTTCCTAGTGAAAAACACCTGCTCAAACACACACAGACAAAAATAAGAATATTTGCACTGGAGGCTTTAAAAGTCACCTGGTTTTTGATTTGTCAAATTTTCAGCCTCTCACCGTGACCTTCCTCCCCTCCAGATCTTCTCCCTCATCCTCCTTGTCTTCATTGCTTGCATACAAATCATTCTGAACCTTGCTGGGCTTGGGAAACACCTCAAAGTCCCAGTCATCTGTGTCATCTGAGAGAACCCATGCACGTAAAAAGCAAAAAAGATAGTTAAAGATTGTACATGATGAGGCATGGTGCTCTAGAAACAGTACAGAAAAGATCTTCACCTCCACCTTCAAGGCTGTAGTCACGTGGAAACATGATCCCACAGCCCATAATGTCGCCTTCAAAGCAGCGTGGTCCAAACGGATCCCCGACCCCGCTGCCCTGGAACAGCTTCCCATCGTCTACAAACAAATGCCTGATTAGCGGCTCACATCACACACGAGAAACAATTAAGACATAGGCGCAGCTGTCAAAACACGCAACAACATCTGCCACAGCTAACTTTTATATCCATCTTTTTGTTTTGTGTCAAATATCCATCCATTCATATTCTGAGCCACTAATCCTGCTCTGCAGACACACACTGTACAGACAGACAGACTAATTCCCACTCACTCCTACAGGCAATTTAGAGTTTCCAGTTCACCTGACCTGCGTGATTTAGACTGTGGGAGGAAACCAGAGCAACCGGAAGAAACCCACGCAGCCACAGGGGAAAAACACAGATCAAATAATAAGTCGGAACAATAATATTCGTGATTTTAGTAGGAGCTGTTTTCAGCCACGCTCTGTTCTGGCTGTTTCCGACTGGTGGAAGCCAGAGAAGGCAGCACTGAAATCAATCATAACCATTTTTAGTTTTAATAATAGTTTTTTATTGACATGGTAATCAACAATAAAATATTTACAAATATGCTCTTTCTACTGTTTCCACAGACGTGTAACAATTTGCTGCCATTTAGTGACTGTTGACACAATAAAATCAAATACAGTGGCACTGCCAATGTCTTATATTGTTACTGTAACATGGTTTTAATTTAATGCTGACAGAGAAAACACATCATGGGCCATTGTGATCAGCTCACCTGCATGATAGGCTATGGACCCTCTGCTCCAACCCGGATGTCTGTTTTTGGGATAGTCCTGCCAAACAGATGAGAGAGGGATGTTATTCATCACTAGAATAACAGTTGATTGAAAGGGTTATTATACTGAAAGTGATTTGTAACTGGAATTTTCTGTTATTATATGGGATTTGCTTCTTTTAAGGTTTAAGTGGCCATATAAGCCCCTGTGTGCAGAGCAGAGTTGTGATGTTGGGCACAGCAGCAGGTATGAAAATCAGCCATTGGGAGGAGGATGCCTGAGACCATAAGACGGAAGGAACAGCACAGAATTAAAGAGATAAGGTGTCTGTAATGATTGGTGCGTGGAAAACAAGACTTCTCCCTGAAGCAACAAAAGAGAAAAGGAATGCACCATAAACAATTGCCAACTACTAACTTTTACGCATGTGTTACCCTGAGACAGAGAGAGAGAGAGACACCTTTGTTTTGATTTTTTGAAACGGGAGGTAATGCTTCCCATCAGCAGGCTGATGCATCTCGCAGGAGATGACGGGGAGGATGGAAGAAAACCTCAGGAATGACCGTTTGATGGATTTATAATGCACCAGCAGAACCGCAGACACATCGAGAAAAACAATTCCTGGAAAATGATCGGTGAAATGACAGAGCTCCATTCTCCGTACGCTGTCTGACCCGAGGGCACAACATGCCCACACACAGGAACCTACGGCACAGGAGTCAGGGGGAGCTAAATGTTAAAGGGTTAGCCTGGATTTATTGAAATGGGGTGGCATGAGGTACTTATCCATAGTCAGTGTATTACCCACAGTGGTGGTTGGAGGGTGGTAGGATGGTTGGCCCCCAGTTTGTAGAAACAGCAGAAGCACTGGTGTAGGAAGCTAAGCTAATGTACTGCTAGTGACAAGGGCTTAGCCTCCTTAAAAATGACAAAATAAATACGTCAGTATCAGTTCAAGTGTATCTAGACTATTATCACCACCCTATCTTGTTCTCAAACAGCTCTTTTCAACAGGAAACTCAAGCTTTGACATAAATAAATGCTCTCTTCTCCAGATTCCTTTGGCAAAAACGGTAATTTTACTGTGCAGGACACAGGAAATGCTCTTCTGCTGCCTCAATGAGCCAGTTAGTTTGTGTTATTGTGTCACTTCTGTGTTTTAAGTTAGTTAGTTCAGATTCACCAAGGTCACAAAATCACACAAACCAACTTTTTGATTGAGGCAACAGTCGACAGTCAACTCTGGTCTTCTGTGAGGTAAAATGACTGTTTTGTCAATGAGTCTGGTGGATTTGAAGAAAGCATAGATGTATATAATAACTTCAGTTTCCTGTTGTAAAGGACTGTAAAGGATGATAAGGCAAAGTGATGAAGATATTCTAAGTATACCATAAACTTAAACTGATACAGATGCTTCTCCAAACTGGGATGAAATTGACCGCCATCTACTATAGGTAATACACTGACTCTGGATAAATAACTTAAAAAACACTTCCAAAAAAAAAAAAAAAGTGAACTATCCCTTTAAAGACAGGCACAAATGAGTGATCCACCAGCTCCCGGGCTGCGAGCACCATCACAGCTGGCAAAACAGCTGTGTGATTAGCAAAATTAATGCTCAATAAGCATCCGATAACAGAAAACGAATGCTGCCCATCCATGGAGAGCAGAAATCTCTGAACCATATCTGTCATTTAAAATGACACAATGACTACATCCTAATTAGTTATGCGTTTATTTTATTTATATTAAATACAATGTGCACAAGTTCATAATGATTTCATGCGAGGTCGAAGGCAGCTGATTGCATCTCTGATGTGTAAACATTCAACAAGTCTTCTCTCAGACACAACTTATTTCCAAAATATGGATCATCACTTGCTGTCATCGTTTCACATAAACACCATCTAATTGAGCCAAATTAATTATGATATCAACCTTTAATTATTTAGCCTGAGGAAGTCCTGCATACCTATAATTCTTTTCTATTTATTCCCTCTTGTACATGGTGACAGACAGCATGGAAAGAGGAAGTAAAATGAAGCCGAAACGGAAAGAAACCTGACACAACAACCTCGTCTTATCTCCTAAATAACCTTTCACACACTTGACTGCAGTTTTCTAGTTAACATGGTAGATTAACATGTAACTGGAACAACCTGCTTTTCTATGGAAAACCAGATGTGGGGATGAAATGAGACAATATTTATTCTGTTGTTAGCTTTTCCTCTTTCGGTCATCCATCACTCAGACTGGAAACAGTGAGAGCAGTGGTGTGTGTGAGGGAGAGCGATGACGAGTTGCGAGAGAAGGGGAAAGAGAAGTTTTCTTTACCGTCAGATAACCACAGAGTGTGTACAGCAAGTGTCAATGGTAATGACATGTGATCATTATGGTGATGAATAAAACAAGGAGCCTCTTACCCTGCGTGCCAGCCCCAGGGCAATGTAACACTTCTCTCCAGCATCTGTGATCTCCAGCTCATAGTAGTGGAAGCGCGTGTTGAGGGGCCGACGGGCCTGAGCCAAGCCCACGTCTGTGATGGTGTTCCCTTTACCCACGTACTCCAGCAGCTGTGGAAAATAACACAGACACATACAGTTTATGATAGAACACTGAAACTAATCCCTTGCTAGCATCTTAGCATGAGAATGCAACAGAGATTTTATATCAGAAAGCTCATTTGAAAACACCGTCATGCTGGTGTGAATTCTAGTTTTCAGTCTGCTATTGTTAACTTTAACACTTCAGTACATGCTGCACAAATGTACACACTTTATGTTAACAGTGGGTCAACTGACAATGTGCCTTTTAGCCTCTGTTAGCTCAATGTTTCAATTTTAAAGTTTGAAATTACCTGTCCAGCACAAAACAACACACAGACAAAGGTAGCAGCTAGGTCGCTGATGAACATGGTGGAGCAATTCACGGAAAAAGAGAAAGATATTTCTCTAAGCAAAGAGCAGAGGAGCAAATACTGGAGTTAATCATGTTCCTTTAATCCCGTTTGCATCTTTGTTTACTCCTTGATGTATCATCAGGCGTTTCTTTTGTTGCCCTGCATATAAGAGAGGTAAGAGGACGTGTACTTACATAATGTAAGCACACAACAAAACAAAATGTAATTTTCTACCTTGTCGTTTTTTGACATTTTTTAATTTTAAATGTTCTAACTTTTCGTAGCCTGCACTGCTTTCATATAGCGCAAACTGTGCATTTATTCATTACAGAGCATGCTCTTATATCTACTCATAAACATGAGTTTATATAAATTATTGTAACGACTCAAAGACTCCTGAGTTCATCAAAGACTCGATTTTGAGTTTTACTGCTCGTGATGGCGTGTGGGACAGGCTGCTGCTCCTGTCACAGGCTGATGGAGACAGGAGTTGAAAATGCATGTTTTATTCACACATTATCCTATTAGGGATGTTAGATGATGATATTAAAAACAAAAATTAGGTCACAACGTCATGCAATTCTTTCATTCCTGAAAAAATAGGGCAGGATTTGGATTTGTCATCGCTGCAACGTTTGGCACAGCAGAGTTAACATGAGTGTTTACTACATGTATCAGAGGTAATCAGCAGCACCATCGCTGAATCTTTTTTCGTAGTGACCTTCAGAAATGTCGTGAACGTCTCACCACAATACATCTATCTGAGGAGAACAGTGAAAACAAAAGACTCACGGCTCTCATTAGAACCATGGTTACCAGTTTGCTCAGTTAAATTCACTCATCCCTCAGTAACAAACAGCGGGTTGGATGAGATTTCAGAAATGAACCAACAGCGTATGAACCATCTGATATCATTAAAACCAACTAATGTCACCAGCAACTATATAATGCTGTTTACTAGCTTAAAAACGTACGGATATTAAAATAAAACACACTTTAAGCCTTGTTCAACGTCTACAGACTGATTCACTTCTGGAGAACTTGTGTTTCGTTTATACACCCACTTCACTTCATGTAAGCACCACAAGAGGTAAACAGCCGCTCCGGTGTCAAAACTGCAGCTGACCTCATTTAGATGAAAGCTGATAGTGAATCACTCACTAATCTCTAAACAACTGTGCCAGTTTCAGTTTGTTTGTAGGGAATATTGGAACTTGTTTTAATAAACAGTGTTCAACACACCTGCATTTCAACATGTAAAACCCTCATCTAATATACTCCTGACCCAGACACAGTATGCAATGGATAACATGAAGGCTCCTCTAAAGTGAAGACTAAACAATCAATTAATCAATCAATCAATCGCCCCCTGGTGGCTGGCTGCAGTACTAGTCATAACCCAGCCCCCTTCATCGTCAGCAGAGGGGCAATGGCCCAAAACTGAAAAACAATTATAGAACACGTAAAATAACAGTTTTCAAACATAGCTTCTGTCATTATAGGGAGTACTTATTAAGCTGATTTATGTTCAAAAGTACACTTTTCTGGTACGTGATAAGTTGAGTCATGTGGACCTCGACCTTGATCACTGCTGTGCAGCCTTTGGCTCCAAAAGACATCACCAGGGCAAGATGGCAGCGCCCATATTGGTTCATTTTTGCACAGTGGGAGGAAGTGGAGATCTGATGTGCAGATTTATATATGCCTGACATAACATGTAACAACAAGTGTCAGCAAAATTAAACAAGTAATACTTGAAGTTAATGTTTGGAGGACAACCGCAAACAAGGTTCAAACAGATAAAGAAACCAAGATACCAAGATGCGTAAGAGCTGGAAGTAACAAACACTGAACAACAAAACTTCTGTATCAAAGCACGCTGCTCAGTGTCTCATGAGTGTCGACATCCCACAGAGAAGCACCACTCTCAGTTTGTTACTGACATGTTTTTCTGTCCTGACAGCCCTCATGTACTGTTAAGACGTGCACATGTGTAATTGATGAGTTCCAGGGAGATCAGACTGCGGTTTGTGAGCCCTGCATTCACTCAAAACAAGGCCAAATTTGTAGAAATAAAGGATAATTAAATGTGCGGGTGGCATACAGGTTGCTAGCTCCTGCCTAAGGGCTATTCAGCTGTGATCCCCTCCCATCCTTTTCAATTCAGGTTTTGTGTGTAACAACGGCTGAGTCAAACACAAACACAGCAGCCCTGCCGTTACAGGGAGGGGTGGACACCCAACAAAAGGGAAAGAGAAGAGGTCAAGAAAGTCTATATTCTATTTTCTGTTATCTCCTCTTTTGGGTATTTAGCAAAAGAAAACATTCTGTATTGACTCTGAGATTTGTTGTTGGACTTGGAACCTAGAAGTCTGTACTTTTTACTTATCAATATTTTCAAATATTTTAGCAGGATTTGACACTGATCTATAATTTCCAGATAGAGTCACTGAGTGCAGTTTTATTATTTGACAATTTTGATCATTTCCACTTGCACTGTATAAAGCCAACTGAGAAGACCAAGGCAGACCTGGTGTCCGTATGTGCGAGGTCTTGTTTGCCACAATATATACGCTTATAGTTAGAGATGGGGGGGTCTTCACACATGCTTCTTGTTGAAAGAGTACTCAGTTGATTTAAACCCTTTTTTGTCAACATAACAGTTAGGTTAGCAGCTCAATTGTGTCATGCTAATAAAGGCTAATATAGCCTCTAGCCTCAAGCAGACATAAACAGCAAGCTACAGAGGTCTGGTACGCTCACTGCTTTCTAACCTCCACACCCACGGATTTCTTTGTCTTTTTCAAACTCTTAGTCCTCAGACACTGACTCAAGCAGGGCTCAGCCGATATCATGTTCAGCTGATATTACAATGTTTCACCTTTGAAATGCAGTGGGATTCAAACTTCAGACATCCGTTTACATCTGATGTTGATGTTAATCTGGTGATAATTTGAATCAGTTCCTCAAATTTGGCCCATGTCCACTTTTGTAAGTTTCTTAGATTATGTCTGTAAGACTGGGAAGCACAAACAGACACATGGACGTGTGGTCAGAAAACACAGTGCCTCTGACCAAGTCGCCTATGTGGAGGAATAAGAAGCAGTACAGTCATTTGTAGCAGTACAGATGACATTCTGCCACAGGACTTACCATGCCAGTCGCCTTGACATCATGGAGACGGCCCCAGTCATCCTCATGACTATCCACTATCATCTGTCCATCATCCTCCTCAGACCCCCATTCAGCATTGAGGTCCAGCAGCACTTCTTCGCCCAGTGAGTGCATTCCCACAGCAGGGAAAAGAGCTTCAGGAGATGCTGGGATTTCCACACTGCCCACCTTCAAACACACATTCAAATACAGTATTGTTATGTGTGAACTCTGAATAAATGCACTTAAATAATAAAACCTGTGTAAAGATAAACTAATGTGATGAAAATGGAGTACTCACTTCCTTGCCATTCTTAGTAAAAAACACTGTTAACTGTCCGTCCTCAGCGTCCAGGGATATTCCACATCCAATTCTGTCACCTCTGCAACACTTTGGACCAAACTGCTGTCCTACAGTGCTGCCATTATACAGCCTGTGGAAAGACAAACAGGAGAGGTTGATTGGCTAATCATTAGGGCTCATTATTTTCGGATTTTTTTTTTTCTTCAGATTTAGCAGACAGAAAGAGAAACATCAAAAGCACAGCTAACAGAATATGACAGTAAAAAATAGGTCACAGTCAGTGGTTCATTTCTGTTGTCTGCCACAAAGCAGCTTAATAAATAATACTGTAAATGTTTACACAACCCAGTGTTTGTACTTCAAATTGGATTGTATATTCACCTGGATTTTTATATCACCGCTATAATATCTCATCCCTTCCTATAAAGCCTCAAAGCTCTAATAAAGGCAATTTTTAAGACTTCCTTGCAATGGAGTCTCCAGAGCTTCTGTGCTGTCAGGTAAAGTATATTAGTATATTATTATAACCTCCAGCAGACTGGGAGGAAAGAATTAATAGGTTTATATCCAAACTTGTGCAACACATCTGTTGTATCAATAGAGCGACTGTAGAAGGCCAGTATGATCAAAATGTTTCAGCTTCCTCAAAACTTCGTCCTGTTCTGAAAACCGACCAAGTTCTTGCTAATAGCAGTGCCAATTTTGAGAAGTGAACATGAAATATGCACATTTCCTCTGTCAGGACTTTCCCAGATTCATCTCAAGCAAACTTCAAACATCATTAGCAGACGATGACAGTGCATTAGGAGGGGATGTCTTGTTGGCCAGTACGAACATGAGGAATGATTACAGCAAGCCACACCCATTTCAACATTCATATCAGTATCTGGTGCATTGTTTCAAAACATTCAGATGTAGGACATTATGTAGCTTACTTTGCTGCCTCTGTGTGTTGTGTCTCTGTAAGAACAGTATACTGAATGTAAAGAGTATCATCAATGTCACATACTTGCCATCATCAGCATGAAAAGCCACAGAGTGTGGGAGCCAACCCGGCTGCTGGTCCAGCTTGTAGAACTGAGGCACCAAACCAACAGCAATCATTCCTCTCACCCCTGTATCGATGATGGTCACCTGCAAAGACCCCAGGTTGAATGATCACAGAGAAACAAGAGGAAAAAAAAAAGATAATCTTTGGGATTAATCTCACAGTCTCACCAAACGTACCTCATTTTATTTGGAAGAGCATGATTACATTATACAAACAACCTCAGAGGTGTGAGCATCAGAACACACTGAGCAGTTTTAAAATTGTTTCTTCTAAATAATGTGATGATGAGTCACTTCATTCTTCCTCTAACAGAGCTTTGGATGCCAACCTTGAATTTAAAGGACACTATTTTAAAATCCGAGGCAGCAACTCATGAACTAGTCATCACACATCATGTGTTTTACATAGAGATACAGGATGAGCTGAACAAAATGTGTTGAGACGGAAGAAGAGGAGGCGTTTTTTATTTAATCATAACTTTCTTCTGGTGGATGTTGTCAGGGATGAGTCAGCCACTGAGAAATAAAATAATATGTACAGTATTGTATGTTATGTTCACAAAAAACCCCAAAACACTGACAACTTTATATTTTAATGAATAAGAAGGAGTCTGCAGCCATGCTAGGCGCAGTTTTTAAGGAGGCTTTTAGGTAAAAGTTAATGGTAGCATAGCAATTCTTTCATAATGACAGTGCTACCATGCTGATGTCTGGCAGGTATTATATTGGTTCAACATCTTAGTTTGGAATCTTAGCATGCCAGTGCTGCTAATTAGCACACAAGCTATGACGAATGGAAATATCATTTGATTTGTAGGTATTTAGACATAAACAAAAGTATTAAACAAATAAACTTTTGACATTGATGCTGTGGGGGTCAGAGGGATTCATTCTTTACAGACTGAATGCCTGCTCAAAATTTCATAGCAATCCTTCTAAATGTTGTGAACCACAGTTTGCCTCCTAGTTGAGAGCTTTACATCATGTGCTTCAGGTTTATTTGCCTGATTTTTACACACCATTGCTTTTTGCTTCTGGGTTGACACGTCCTCTCATTTCATATCATGAATTTTCCAATCCATTCTGAAACCATATAGTATCTGTTTGTACAACGAAGCCCCTCGGTTCAGAATGAAAAAGTAAAGAGCTGGCCTTCACTGTTGTTATCATAACTGAATACTGACCATATGACATCATCCCTTGGGAGCCCTACATGGACAAACTGCAATCAGAGTACTGCTGGCAAATCCAGGGCATGGAGAAGAGGAAACTTTTAAGTTCTTTCCCATGACCTCAACACTTGACTCCTAAGAGTAAGAAGCAACATGTCCCTATTTTCTGTCAGTGTTAAACATGCATATGAACCCTAACTTCTACAATCAGCACCTACTTTACTATTGTTTATTACAAGCTCACATGCCCATTTACGCACATGGCTTCCTGCCTCCTCCTACGTGAATCCCACATAGTGAGTCACAATAATGAAACACACATAAGTATAAAGGTTCAGAGGGTTTGTTACTGTTTCACTACACGTCAGACCGGGGGCGGGTTGTGTGTATGTGTGTTTGTGTGTGTGTGTTAGGCAAGTTTGAACAAGGTTTACTCTGAGAAACAGTCACTGTCTTAGGATGTTTGTTCACTCCGATGTAAGGGGCAATGAAGTAAACAAACCAGCACATGATTTGTATTGAGCTGCGACTTACTAAGCTCTGTGAAATCAATTAGTCAGGGCTGAGATAAGAAAGCTCCTGTATCAGATCATGTTGTACACCCATCAGGTCAAAAGCACCACTGAACCTTTACTGTATTTGGATGCAACTCCTTCAGCACCTCTGCAATGGAGCAAGCGTAGCAGCTGCACTCCCTCTATAAGAGCTGATGGAGAAAACATGCGCTTTCACATTTCCACTTTTTGATTAATCACGTTTGGATCAGCAATAGTTACATGTCATTTTTTATTCATATGTAGTAGCTTCATTAATGTAAAACTGCATATTCTATCCTTAAACTTTAAATCAGGCTTTTACTTGTCTTGACATTCTGATAAATCAAACATGTCTCATATCACCGAAGGTATTCTTGCCAGCAAACAGGAAGCAACAAGCTGGTAGTTATTTTGGTAACAGCTAAAAAAACCTCCTTTATACTGCCACATACACACGCGCACACACACACACAATGTACAGTAAAGTAATTGTGTTGTTGTAATGTGAAGTTGTGTTTAATTCTACGTGTATCTGATCTGCCAGCCAACACCTTTTTTTAATGAGGAATCTTAATTTTTTAAGAGATCACTCCATTCCCTCTTCGCCCACTAAAAAGAGCAGCTAAAAACAGATGCTGGTGGCAAGTTCACTGAAATACAGTTTTTCTTTCTTGATTAAATTAATGCAGAATTAACAAGATTGCATTATCTTTTTTCAAAGGAACATTTCTTAATAGTCTGTGAGGTTATAAGGTAGGTAAAGTTTAACAATGTGCATATTAATTCCTGATGTGGTTGATCAGGAAGTACTTCAGTAAATGGTTGTCCTTTGTGTGTTTGTTACTTTCCTTATTAAGCATCATGTGCTTGTTGGTGTCATGACTCCTGATGAGAGGCCCCTCCGTGGTGTTATTGCCTTTAGCTTCACTTTTATAAGTCACATAAACATTTATTCCTTTATACCTCCTCTCTCTATCACCTATGTCTGCAGTCTGTTTGTTTTATGACACATGACTTCAGGTCAGCTGGAGGTCTTAAACCTGTGACGCATTTAATCCTACTAGGTCATTTTTTCAAATTAGTTCAGTGTATTCATGACTGTGTTGATTTCCTTAATGTTAACTAAAGTGATAGAAAGAGACCAGACAGTTGAAACGAAACATAACTTTTAGTCTTGACTAACATTGAAAATAAAAAAAATAAAATAAATATATATATATATATATATATATATATATACACAATATATATATGTGTGTGTGTATATATATATATATATTATATATACACACACACACACACACACACACACACACACACACACACACAGAAGAACTGGAGAAAGCCTGGCAGGTAAAAACATCAGTGGTGCCTGTGGTGATCGGGGCACTCTGGAGCAGGGACTCCCAAACTGGAGCAGTGGCTAACAGACCCTAAGTTCTAGGAGGACCCGAAGCTTGCAGAGGAGGAACCACCCGCGGAGGGCGAGATGGGAATTTTTATTTTTTTTTTATATAACATACGCTCTGACAACACGTTTTATCTGCCACTCACCTCTGAAGGATGAAACATAGTGAACAACTAACATTTTACTAATATTTTAATGTATAGCGCAATATAAAGTAAGCTCTACAGTGAGTGGTTTTGCATTAAAGGTAAAGGCACTTTTAGGTATAAATCAAATTTTCCGTCATACCAAATGTTTTTTTTCATGTTTTAGGACAATATTATGTTAACCATTGCACATTTCTGACCAGATGTTCTTGAACAACCTATGGAGCTAACATTATCCCAATTAGCTAGCTAACTGCAGCTGATAGCTATAGCTACTCACAATAGCTGTAATTTCAGGATGATAGAAATGTGAAGCCTGATTTTGTCTGCATCTGTTTGAAATCATGGATCCACTGTTTTAAAAATGAATGACTGTGAGTTGAAAATCTGCCTTGTTATCACTGTAAATGGCATTTCGATGAAGGGCAGGAGTCTTACCACACCTTCTGTATAAAGTAAATCAATGTTCATATGATGGGTTCATATGATGGGAACTGTGTGTGACCCTGCTGACCACATTTACATTTACTGAGTTTCTGGAAGACTAGGTTCTTCCTACTTCTCTGATCTAAAAATATTTATTGTTGTTTCCTCTTATTCACAAAGGCTTTATGATAAACATGATGTAATCAAAAGACAACATAACATATTTTCTTAAACTTAACTGAACTTGGTAAGTTTTAGAAAAGCTGCAAACTGGCAAACCTGCTCAACATTCAGGAGTGAAACTATTATGTTCTAAAAAAAAAACATGACAGATGGTTTTATTTGTGCTGAGACTTAATAGATGACACTGCTTTGTAGTAGTATTTTTGTAGCTTAATACTGTCGCAATGAATTCATAGAACTTTTACTTTCTGCTTTTATTTGGAATAAAATACTGATGTTGGGACTTTTTGTCTCCCCCTTCAGGTAGTGAAAGTCATTACATAAACAAGGTCAACACATTGCTTTGTCTTTTGCTTTTGCAATACTCTTAGTTTGACTGCTCTCCGCTCCAGCTTTCACAAACCAATCAGTGCTATGCTGATATAAAACACACAAGTGGAGTTTTGCCACAGGTTGCAGATTTAAAAACTCTGTATACTGTAAAAAAACTAGATTTAGGCTTTAAGCTATAGACTTAACTAGCACTGTGTGAACCTGATTGGCTGGAACGTAATGGATGTTAAAAGTTAGCTAACTTAATCAAGGGACTTGAGAGACTTGAACCTCAACACCCGCTGCCACACGGTTACTGAACTAATTTCACTGGCAGTAAATCAACAGTAAAGCTGCTACCAATTGTGGTACATGAAAAAGCCAGCTCAGGTTAACATTCAGTTTTGTTCTTCACTTAATGTCACACAAGACTCAAAGGGACACAATTTTACATGTAAATATTGTCACTAACTCATATACAATAATGATAAGTGTAGCTTTATTTTTCTCTAACACTGTTATTTAATTTCTATTTGTCACTCCTCAGCTAAAACAGTCATGGATTGAAAGGAAATGTTCAACACTTACTTCATAATAGCGATTTCTTCTTGACAGTGGTCTGGCAGCCACAAAACAACCAACTTCATCTGAATTTCCATGATACCTACAAAAGAGAAAAACAAAACAATAATCACCACTTCTGCCCAATGCAGGCAAAGTGGAGTGCCGATTCAGCAAGCGATGGAAGGGTTCTGGCACATAATGATGAACTCAATCACAAGTGTTCAACTTTAACCGTCATGGTGGCATTGCTTATCACTGTTACCTGAGTATGTCTCCGTCTCGCAGCATCCTTTTCAGCCGCTCTCGGTATCGCACGGCTCGCACTTCACGAATTTCTCTAATTCGCCTCCTCCAGTTCAGAAAGCGATAATGAAGGTTTATGTCGTCCATGTCTGAAAATCATTACAATCTAGGACATAGGGAAACAACTCGCAATGAAATATCACAGCTCTTGAAAATCACAAAAATCTGGCCAAAAAACATTAGATATTTATCTGAAAAGAGGCTGTTTTTAATGTATATTATGTGTATAATTTGAGCCAATGTGTGTTCAGTAAACCATTAAAGCTATAACAGCTGCTGGGGAAAAGGCTTTCCTCCATGAACCAAAAAAAACCACACAGCAACAGCACAGGTCCTCCTTAAAAAAATACACAGAGCAAACATCTTTGACCACAACATGATTACCACTGTTGCCTGACAACAAGAAGGACCTGGGCTTGAACTTAAGGCCAAACCCTTCCCGTGAGGAGTTGATGCATTTGTGTTTTTCCATTTACATTTAATCCCACATTCCAAAGACAAGCAAAGGCCTGGACAGTGACTGTACACTGCCAACAGGCATAAACGTGAGTCCCCTATTCGTGTTAGTCCTGTAATGGTCAGGTGTGGGTGTCTTCCACCCAGTGTCAACTGTGACTGACTCAAGTATAGACTGGCTCTTCCTCTGATGTGAGACACCCAGACTCAGTGAGGTGTTTCTCATCTTTCAATACCTGAACTACTGCTACCCAGCATTTGAACTCAATGTCTCACTGGTGTATGGTATGGCATGTAGTTATTATTTTCATCATTAATATCAGAACCCTTAAAACCTGAAACTTATTTTCAGCTACCTTGACAAGGCAAAGAATAACAGCATATCTGCAGACTTGAAATACAGGAACTATAAAGAATATTTGACAATTTTGCTTAAAACATGACTGAAACTTTTAATTAAATATCAAAATACTGGATGTTTTTCTTTTGGTCGGCTCATAAACAATTTCAGCTCGACATTGCTGAACTAAATAAAAGCTATTGTACTTTTTCCTCTGTCGGTGTTATGTAATCAAAGCCAGAGTGAATCAGATGAACACACAACTTTGAATAATCCTGGCTTTACATTAAAAATCAATAACAAATAAGAATGAAGTTATAAATAGGTTTCTAAAATATTTCATTGTGTGGATTTTTTAATTTTCGCTAGCTCAGTGGTGGACCAATACAGTACAGTGCGGACGCCGCACAGGAATACTGGTTTCGTAAGAAAAAACCATGAAAAGTTGTCTATTCCTCTTAAAACATCAACACTTTCAAAAGTAATACTGAAACCAAGTCACTAGCTCAAGTATAATTTGATTAAAAAAAATAATATTCTAACTTGTGATGTGTTTTGATAACGTAAAAAAATAGCTCATTTGTTTGATTATCACTTGTTTTGTGTAAAACGCTGCGATTCACTTATTTACGAGTGTGCCTAAACGCAGCACCGCATTTCCCAAACTACTGGCAGGACTTAGTTGGCCGGTTAGCTGCTTTCAGCGATACAACATTATGGCGCTGTATGGCTAATAACGTCCTGTAAACCTCACTACACCTCAGCTTATCCACAAACTAATCAAAAGCTGATTGTCTCATGTCGGTTCCTTACTGTTTTAAAACTCGTAACGCGTCGTCCGTCGGGTTTTCTTCCAATTTTAAGGAGCTGAAGTCTGTCACTTTATGTCCAACCTGCACCGTCGGAAGTCCCGCCCCCTCGTCCAATCACAACACAGGATAAATACAGTATCGTTAACCTGTGCAGTGCTGCGCCTGTGTACGGCTGCATATATTTTACATGAGTAGTACAACTACATAGACTGGGGAATAGCCCTTAACATCTTGTAAGAAAAATAGCATCATCACCTTCATAGTTTTGATAACTTTTTAAGTTCATACAAAAATAAAATAGTCACGCTAAGTTTAAATGCGTGGAATAAACCTTACGCTATTATGTCTATTTTACAAGTATTAAGACTTACTTTACAGCCACATTTAATGTAATATTGTTTGACTTTCGGATAGGAAACAATCCCAGAGAGGCTAATCTGGTGCTTTTTAGTTACTATAAGGATAATAGTAAGTTGTAGTTGGAAATCTTGTCTTGTAATTTTCTGAGCATATAAAGAAAGAAATACAGGCACTGTTACCTGTAAGTGATGCAGTGTGGCCTTTTAAAAGTGAGCAAATGTTACTATTAGTAAATGATACTAGGTGTGCACAATATGGTTAAAATCCTTCATCACTGTTATTTTATGTAGTGAGATTGATAAAAATCATTATACATGCTACTACAATTTCTAGATGTTGAATTGAATTGATTGCAATTGTTATATAAAATAAGTAAAAAGGAAAGGCCGAATGGGTCTGTCAAAAAAAAAATCAGGATATCTCATCACTTTTATTCAAATAAATCCTATGAATTCAGAATCGCCCACAGAGGCCTAATACATCTCAAAGTATTAAGGGATAAATCATTCAGATCAAGTAGTCTTACCTTGACTTATTTAAGTCATTTAAACTCAAACTCTTCCTGTCCGTGGGTATTAGCCTACATTTGAAACTAAATTCTATTTGTATCTGAGATAAAGTGGATACAAGCTGGATAATAATACATCAAGTCAGAGGACTGTCAGATTTTTTTTAACATCGTGTCTTCTAATTTCATCTGTTTGTGACTCACAGGCAGTGGAATTTGCAGGGTGGGACTTTTTGCTTGTGGCTATTAATGTCTTAGTCATCCAACCTTGAGTGGCACTCCTTCAGCCTCTTAGCGTTTGCCATTTCTTCTGAATCTTCAGCCCTACAGTTATAGTCTTGGTAAACACACTCTGTGGACAAAGTGTTTGTTTAGCGGTTGCTATTTAAAGAAAAGTCATAGCAATGTCAAAAACAAGGACGAAAAAAGTGGAAGTAACTAAATACTTGTACTCTCTATATTATAGTTGGGTATTTTTTACAGCATTTTATCTTAATAATATCTTAATATCTTATCTTAATAGCATCTTATCTTAATAATAACTTTGTTATTTTTTGTAAAACGTTTTTTGTTTTTAATTTATTTTTTTATTCACCTGCTTAACTGCATTTCAAATCAAGCACAGAATACTTTGTCAGCTCAATTATTATATTATATTATTACTAATTACTCCTTAAAGGTTTTGTATGTAAAACTTACAAAGTAATTGCAGCTGTCAGATAACTCTTGCAGAGTCAAAGAAGTATTTTGTACTAAGTACTAAGTAAATGTACTTAGTTACATTACTTCACTTCATGGTTTCACAATCACTTTCATTTTATACTTTGACTCAGGTCATTTAAGTTTTTAGCTACAGCCAATTCTAACACAAACTCTAATAAATTCTGTGCAGACATATGGCAAAAAATTCAAATTGATGGGTTTTTTTGAAGCTGATCAGCAGTAATTTTAAAACTTCCATGGTGTATTTCTTGTCTGCTTAGCCATGATTGGTTGGTTACACAAAAGTATCGCCTCTGTAAATAAATGACCCTCTCAGTGGGGAAAAGCCAGAGCAATGGAGGAGAATTTACAGCAATCGCTAGTGATTTATGTTGGTGTAGAAAACATTACCGTCCTGCACGATGACAGGCAACAAATGGTATGAGCATGCGTGAGTGTGTATGTGTCAGAGACAAGGGGAAACGGGGTGTGCTCAGCTGTGTGGAAATGAGAGGGAAAACTAACATTCTCCATCACGTACCCTCCCATACCTTTCCCCGCTGGTTTGGGCTCTTTAAAAGGTGCTGCCAGTGGTGTCAGTCAGCCTCATTATCACTTTGTCTTGGCTTGAGGGAATTCCTATTCACCTTTCGACACACAGACAAGCTGCAGTCGGTGGATCTAATCTAAGATCAGAAGTCCAACTGTTACTCTCTACCTGTGGACAACATCCAGACTTGCAGTGTGTGATGCTTCTGTGTGTAAACATCCTGGTGCTGCTTCTCCTGCAGCCAGCTCTGTCGAGCCCAGTGCTGCTGACCACCCCGTCCAGAGGATGTCCCACCTGTAAATCAAAGCCCACACAGAGTCAGCCATCGGTAGATTTGAACACCACTGCTCTGGCTGTTGGCGAACCGTGTGGGGTCTACACTTTGAGCTGTGCCAACGGTCTACGCTGTGCACCTCCGGAGGATGAGCCGAGGCCCCTCCGTGCCCTCCTGGAAGGCAGGGGAGTCTGCAGTAACACCAGCGGCATCAGCACGACTGAAAAGATCCACACAGCAGGTAAGAGTCAAGCTTTCAGGTTGGTGGTTTATCTAGTTGTTTTGCCAGTTTCAGTTTCCTTGCACTTCACATTTAATTTTCCTGCAATGTGATCATGAGTTTGTAATAGTCAAGAGAATATTTGAGCAGATAAACACACCTGTGTTTACACACTGAGTTTCTATTTTTTCCATGGCCTGAGAGCTCCCGGACAAGCTGTTACATAAAAACATCAGCATAAGGAGATGAATTGAAATATCACCTTAGGCTGCATGAAAATGTTTTTACAGCTCAGTGAACACAGTATAATTATTGATTTGTTTTCCAAGATATATTTTCTTTCAGTCTATTGGTGCTTTTAGTTTTATCAATTCTGGCAGACAACCAAGAATAAAACACGTTATAAACAAAAACATAACCTAAAGCAGTTTTTGAAAAGTTGATGCGAAACAATAACTGGAGTTCACAATAAAATCAAATGAAGGTTATCTGATTTAAACAGATCTGTACTCACACGATAATAAGTGATCAAAGCTCTATGTTTTTGTCTTTATCTGTTCCTAGACCCAGCACCTACTGAGGATCCAGATGAGGTAAAAATCCTTGTTATCAGATGACCTCATCAATTCAGAGAAACACTACAGGAGTTTTTATGCAATCAGGCTCGCCCTTACATGTATCTGTTGATCTTTGTCTCTTTAAACAGGCTCCATGTCGTAAACTCTTGACTACACTTATCAGAGGTCTCGATGCCCATTTATTTGACTCACATCATGACATCTACATGCCCAACTGTGACAAGCGTGGTTTCTTCAGAAAGAAGCAGGTGAGGTTGCAAACAAGATGAATTACAGGAAATGGCAGTAGTCAAATTAACAAGAATGGGCATGTGGCTTGTGTTACAAGTTCCAATAACTGATCTTGATGTTTTTTCCGTTGGTGCAGTGTTGGTCGTCTCGAGGTAAGCGGCGTGGCAAGTGCTGGTGTGTGGATCAGAATGGCATGCCGGTCCCCTCAGAAACTAATCATAGGGGTGGCCTGAGTTGTTAAAATGCACAAAGCCTGAACTGAAGCAGAGGAGGCTGCAGCTTCATTTCATAAGATGAAGGAACATCACGCAAAGTCCAAAGGAGCTCAGCACAGTCTCACATTTCACTTCTAACCAACTAGCAGCAGCTCTCCACCAATAAGAAGCCGCATCAAAATCAGGTGTAACTTTGTCTCCCTGCGCCCTCTACTGCACATATTAGGACTGTATTAATTAAACATCCCTCCCACATCTTCTTACATTAGATATAGACATCAACTCATATGAACATGTGATATAATCCAGCACAGTGTCGCACTGAAAGAGATTCTGCCAAGACTATCTGTACTAACCTAAACGGTCTCTTGCCCAATACTTTGAATCTACACACAGTACAGTTTTTCATCTTCATGTTTCAACATTTTAACTCCATTAATTTTTCATGCCATCAACCAACTTGCAACAACAGTATGATTTGTATCAGTGTATTTTTACATATATTTTCAGTATTTTATTTTGAAGCACTGTAAGTGTGTTACTGTAATTGCTGTACATACTCTCAAGATGTAATCCTATTTATGTTACTTTGATTATGATATTCTATTTATGTTAATATTGATGGTCATTTGAATAAGTAATTTATAAGTGGTCGCCCATAAGAACAGATACCTGCGGTGTTATTTTAAAAAAACTGAATTCCTAATGTATAATTAGATGGGGGTATTATTATTGTTATTATGCGTTTCTTTTTTGGCATTAATAAAGAAAAGCCTCTTGAACAATAAGAGGAGGTGTGTTAATAAAAGGTTAAGACTGACACTGATGGGCTATATTCCAGGAAAGACTTCATGGATGCTTTGTGTATTTTGTGCATTTAAAGAATGTTCTGGTACCGTTTTTAAATAAAGATTAGTTTGTTTAAATAGCAAATACGTCTGGTTTTTAAAACCAACAACAGGGATGATGAATTACACTTGGAATCTTGGAAAAGAATTAGAAGAAGAAGAAGGTGGAAAAGAAGAAGACAGCTTTTCGGATTTCTTTGAGCAGAATCTCACCTCGATTATTTTAAAATCAACCCGAATAAGACCGTAAATCTGGAGTAGTTTTCAATAAATTCAATATTGGATTTTAGCTGCCACAGCTCCTGATTTTTCAAAGCTTTTTTTAATATATATTCTTAATTGTAGTAAGGACCGTAATGTTTGTAATAGCTTAAGCAATACCGAGACTGTGATTACACAAAATGGAAAAAGTGGAGCTATTAAGATATTACGATGTGACAGTGGATGTGAACCAATATCAGGGCCACCAAGAGAGTCCAAAGATAAATCTGAGGCGTATTTGAAAGATCAGCTTTCCCCCCTTCTCACCGTTCAGTGGGTTTTTGTTTCCTCACCTGAATCGAGGGTCCAGGTTAGAGTGTGTTCTGTGCTGTGCAGATCGTGAAGTCCCCTCGGGCAGATTTGTGGTACTGAGCTTCATAGAGTGAGCTACAACTGGCAAATAAAAAGTTAACACACATTACACATGCATGAGATGATCAAAGCTTACGCCTGCATGTTCACTGACTGTGGTGCTGCACCTGTTTTGACATCGTGGCTGAATCGACTTGTAGACGCCAAACTCTCCGGACCAGAGATGTTTGTGGGCTCACAGCGTCACGCAGGTCGTGGCTGCAGAGACTCCCATCGAGGCGGACTTCAGGCTACTTTACATAAACAGGACGCCACAGGTGACGACTAAAACCCTGCTCACATACACACACAGTGAGACACGGACACAGGGCTGTGAAAGCACGATGTCTTCTCCCAGCGCCACCTCCAACCCCCTGAGCACTCTGGCGCCCAAGAGGAAGACGAAGAAGAAACACTTTGTGCAACAGAAAGTGGAGGTTTTCAGAGCCAGCGACCCCGTGTTGAGCGTCCTGATGTGGGGAGTCAATCACTCGGTAGGTATGTGTGCTGCTTATAGAGTCTCTCTCTATTGGTCTGTGTGTGTGAATGTGTTCATTAACTATTTACCCATTGATCATGCGCAGATTAATGACCTGAGCCAGGTGCCTGTACCTGTCATGTTGCTCCCAGACGACTTCAAAGCCAGCACCAAGATCAAAGTGAACAACCACTTCTTCAACAAGTACTGAGCTCCCCTCAACTCTGTCTGTAAAATTGTAGGAAACCTTCATCCTGCTTCCTCTGATTCACACACATTTCTGTGGCTCTTGAGATTTATTTGCCTGTATGTGCTTATCAGAAATTGCAGACCCCTGTAGAGAGCAACTATGCTTTTCTGCTCTAACAATAGCGTTAAAACTACAACAGCGATGGCTATTACCATCATTAATAAGAGAAGAACCATCCAAAAAGATGAAAGAATCACATAGCTTGTCTAGATGATGGTGCAATATGAAGTACTGTCTAGGTCATATGTAAAAGAGTTATAGGCCACCATATAGCAGACTTGGAAATGCAACATCATTTCCACCCAGTGAGTTGTCTTAGCGGTTGTATTACACAAGAACATTAATAAGCTTCAGTCAAGTTAGAGCTAATGAATTCATCTGAAAATGTTGTTTGTCTTACAGAGGGTGAGCATCAGTCAGGCAAAGTGTTTATTAATAATAATGATTTATGAAAGCTGCGCACACTCACTACACTGCTTTGAGGTTCAGTTCCTATATGGATGGAATCTTGAAAACTTGAGTTGCTTTCAATAATCCTTTAATCCATTCAGGAATCCAGGTCGTGTAAAGACTTACAAACAGAAGTGCAGCGCAATAATGTTTTCTCAACTTAAAGGTCTGCTACCTTGGGAAGATTTTACTGATGTGTATTTTATTCATAGCTGGGTGTGGAAACAGCAGGATAGCAAAGTCCCACATGTTAAACTAATGGTACTGTCAATTGGATCAGTTGGCAAGCTGGAAACTAGGCTTCATTTTGTGTTTAAACACACAAATTATAAACACATAGTGAGATACTATTTAACGTTACACATTAAACTATTTGACATTAAACTTAATTTGTGGTCATTGTTTAACATTTATTTAATGAGGCACTGGAAACATGTGTAGCTCTTGGCTGGCAACTTGATGCTGTATGAGGACAGTGAATCAAGCTGCACTTATCTTATTCTACAAATGTCTTTGTTCCTCAGGGAGAATCTTCCAGGACAGTTCAAATTCAAAGAGTACTGTCCACAGGTGTTCAGAAATCTGCGAGAGCGCTTTGGAATCGAGGACCAAGATTATCAGGTTTGATTATAAACTACTCTGCAAGTAAACATTTGATTGTGCAAAAAGACAAACAAACATGGACAAGACTTAATTCATAATATGAGTGAAGGAACCAGATGAAATGATGAAAACATAGACACAGACTTTCACAAACACAGAGTGTGCAAGTTTTAAATGTTTTTTGACACATATATGTAAACTGCAGATACCTGCATGTATTGATCTGGCTTCTTTTCAATTTGCATTTCTTTGTGTGATATTTGCATGTGCCAGGTGGCCCACAGTCATCATTCAGTCTGCTCAGTACAAATTTGCTTAGCACACAATTACTGTGTGTGAGGCTTACTGCATATGCAGTTTAAGGTATCTGCAGATAGGTTTTATTTCTGCTTCCATGAAATTTCTTGAAACGCAGCATGCAACACATTACAACACAAATATCCTGCCTCTTCTCTCAAATAAACAGCTTGTGTGCATTAGAAATTGTATTGAACATAGTTTCTTGTATGAAATTGTACAACAGTTTTAAAACAGGTGACCATTGTAATGAATTTAAAAGGCTTCACTGTAGTTATAGTCGCAGTTGTATTGTAGAGCTGATGTCACATGTTGCCAGTTCTCAGAGATGCCATCCTCTCTCTCACCAACAGGTGTCTCTGGCTCGCAGTCCTCCACTCAAAGACGAGGATGGGCAGTGCGTGGGGCTGTTGCTGACTTCATATGATCGCACTCTGGTAGTGAAAGAGATTTCTAGTGAGGAGGTGGAGGAAATGCACAGCATCCTCTCTGAGTATCACCAGGTAGGACAAATGCAGGGTGGAATCTTGCTTCTGGCCTTTGTCCTTTTCCCAGTGACCAGTGACTGAGGAGACCTTCCATGTCTTTTGTATAGGTGGACAAAATATGCTCTTTTTGTGATAAACCTGGTTACCATGGCAAAGGTTTTACAGCATCCAATCTGAAAGAAGAGTGTTTGACTTTTACAGTTTTTCTTCAATACATTTCCACATATCAATGTATTTAGAAAAATATCCAATATAAAAATGCACTGTCATGCTATATTCATTGTTTCCAGAAATGTATACAGTGCTGACTGGCAAGATGCACTTTCTTAAGACATTTAACTAAACAGAATATATTTGACTTCACATATTGCTAAATTAAACTCAATATTCGAAAGTTGTATAATTGTTGTTGCATTTCTGGTCCTAAAAGACCAAAAAACTGTTGCTACTAACATCAGTGATGACTCATTTCTGCTCAAGTGTTTCAGTGAGCCCAGTACGCACAATACCAGGACCCTGAAACGTTGAACTAAAGACAGCAACCTTTTCATTGCCATCCACATTTTCATTTGCGCTGTCGCATTTCACTGGGTTGATGCATCTCTTATTTTCCCATCATTCATTGCAAAACTCACTGCTAATTCTCTTCCAGCATATTGTCACCTGCCATGGCAATACGCTGCTCCCTCAGTTCTTGGCGATGTACAGAGTCACTGTGGAGAACGAGGACACCTACTTGTTAGTTATGAGGAATATGTTCAGCCACAGACTGCATGTACACAGGAAGTATGATCTCAAGGTAAATCCTGCAGGAGGTTGTGAGCATGTGAGCATCATCCTGGGCATTGCTAAAACAGTGTTGTGACTTTGCATGATACCTAAACACTGAAATAAACACAAAATGTTGAAAAATTCATTTAGAATGATATCACAGCCTGTAATATTTCCAACACATGTATCCTGTGATAACGTTAAAAAAAGCCTTTTGGAGTCGTACATTAAACATGTTTAATGCGACCCAGCCTGTGTGAAATTAACTCTTTTTTCTGGAAACTTTTTTTTTTGCAATTTTGATTGTCCATGTGTGAGACATTAAAATAAAAAACGTGTGAAATTTCACAACTTTTCCAGCACCTTTAGCCCCTGAAACATATTCTGTTAAAAATAGGAATAAACAGCAATTTCAAGAGACTCTTTGCACAGCAAGGTGCTCAAGCCCTAACAAGTCCTTTTTGACAGGGACACTATGGAGTCCCCTCATGGGCTCCTTGGAAGAAGAGAGAAGCAAGCATGCAAAAATATCATAACCTTGGGATTTTCCCAGAAAAACCATCCCAAGTAATTTCTATAGAAATCCGAGCACAGTCTGCTGCAGGCGACCTAGAAAGTTTGGGAAGGGCTCATTTAATTTAAGCTGGTTTACAGTGCGCTCACAAATTGGTCAGAATATTAAGTGAAGTATCTTTAAGTAACAGCCTCAGTAGCAACGGGACACTTGGATCCATGACCATTCATGTATCGTGTATGAGGACACTGACTGTGAGGGTCTTTTCTTTCCCCAGGGGTCTCTGGTGTCCCGTGAAGCAAGTTTTAAAGAGAAGGTGAGATCAAATTAAGGTAAAGGTAATATGTTGAACTCTAGTTAAATTCTTTCTGTAACCCTGCAACTGTGTTGATAATCAGCATTTTACTGTGAAGAGATGCTGTCAGATCTGTTTTCAATGATAAACAAGCATGTGTTTTGTTTTTTGATGTAACTAAACTCAGAGTCATTGAAAAATGACAAATTACATCCTGCAAGGGTATCTGAAGCATCCTCACTGACTCTGACTTCTTCAATTATATGATAAGCGATCATGCTTTTTAGCACAGCTACTGCAAAATTCTTGACTTGTACACAAAAATTTGCCACTAAAGTTGTTTTCTGGTGTACAGTTTTAAAGGGCACTCTGGTGATGTTGTACTGTGCCCAAACATGCTGAATACTACTTTCCTCAGACATTATGAAGCTCCTCCTGAGCCACAGACAACATTGTGTAAGTGTTTTCAGTGGCTGATTGTTATTTCTCCTGAGGAATAAACTTGCATTCACTTGCTTTAGATTCACTTTATAAAACACAAAATAAGAAAACCATGGAAAGTAAAAGATTTTAAGTGAAATATAATTAAATCTATAATTTGTTGTTGTTTTCTACAACAACTTAAATTGAATTCAACTTCGATTGGCTGCAGCTATGCAATGAGCTATTCTATGAGTCTGCCCGAAGATGTAGATGAGTATTTATGCCGTGGTCATCTGTAAGTAAGTACAGAGTATGAATACGCATTTGCTGTAATTATGAGTTTATTATAAGTGATGTTGAATGTGCATTGTGACAAATGTGATTTCAATATTGACATTTCATAGAAAAAACACTGAGAAATAGAGTTTAAATTACATCAAAAACCTTCTGACCTCAATAAAAAGACAGACAAATGGTTGGTTGAATAAATGCAGTTTAAATAACGGCAGAGCGCAGCAAACCTTTGATCTCTCCAACTGTGCTGATTTGGAAAACAACATTTGGAGGAATATTATTTGACTTTCATGTCACTAGAAAAAGGACAGCTGATTTTGTTTTAATGAGAAAAATGCTAATGGATATTGTGATTTCTCTGCCAAATATAATTTCATGGTCCTTGACCATCACTCCTTATTTCCAGGTGAAGGAGCTTCCCACATATAAAGACGTAGACTTCAGAAATAACATGCAGAAAGTTTATGTGAGTGATGAGGAGAAGGAGAAGATCATGGACAAGCTCAGCAGGGATACTGAGGTAAGAATACAGTGCTGAAGAAACATGCAGCCATCGTTCTCACTGACATAATTTGTGCATGCATGTCCCCTGCTGCAGTTTCTGGTGCGCATGAGGATCATGGACTACAGTCTGCTACTGGGCATCCATGATGTGGAGCGGGCTGAGAGAGAGGAGGAGGAGGACGAGATGGAGTCGTCCTATGAAGAGGAGGAGGATGATGAAAATGACCTGGCTCCTGCTCTGGACTCCACCTCACCTGAGGGTATCAGTGGCTACATGAACTCCTTCAAACCCATGGGTTCCGGGGAGTTCGACCCTTATGTGGATGTATACGCTATTCAGAGTGCCGTAGGTGAGTCCCGACAGCTGAGTTACCTCTGTTGAATTTAAGTAGGTTAGTGGAGCTCAGAGCTGTAAAACACCTAAATTTCTTGCTGGGCTACAGCAGATAAGTCAACACGTGCAGATCAATATCACTTACCAGATGCTGTGAATCACCTCCATGTAGGTGCACCCCAGAGGGAGGTGTATTTTATGGGTCTGATTGACGTGCTGACGCAATACGACACCAAGAAGAAAGCTGCTCATGCTGCCAAGGCTGTCAAACACGGAGTAAGAGACCAGTTGTTGGTTAGTGTGTGCTGTCTTTAGATCACTATCCTGCAAAGTGCAATGGCTTGCCCTCTTTTTCCAGTCTGTCATCAACTGTGTCTGTGTGTGTTTCGCAGGCAGGAGCAGAAATCTCAACCGTTCACCCAGAGCAGTATGCTAAACGTTTCCGGGAGTTCATCGCTAAGATCTTCGCCTAGTTCAAGGATTCAATCCAGGCTACTGATCTCATTTATTGCAAGAGGAGTCTCACTATGTAACACACACATCATCTTAATTTAACATCAAGAAGCACTGAAAATTCATTGTTAATCTCTAAATGATCTATGTAGCTTTTTAGTATTTAGTATTTATTTAGTATTTAGCCTCCACATCATTCTGTGCTGTAAGATTGGACCGTCCATGTCAGTTGTTGCTGTTAAGTCTTTTGTTTCCACTTAAAGCTTTGGCAACACTACTTTAACTGTTAGTGGCTGCTAGAGAAACAGGGTCGCCAAAAAGAGATCACATGAGATGATATGAGTTAAGGCCTCTGAGACTCTTCCTGGTGTTCAGAGGTGGGTAGACATTGTGAGAGAGAGCTGTGTAGGGGAAACATGTTTTACTCTTATTTGCTAATTTAAGACTCGCTCTTGTCCTGCTAGTGACACAACTTAGCACAAAAACATATTTGGGGCAAATCTACAGGGTTTCAATGGGAAACAATACAATGTTAATCTCCTTTTCAGCACCAATGTGTGATTTAAGGCATTAAGACTGATGTTATCATTTATGAAATGTTGCCAAATACAGACTTATTAAATTGCTGAGCATAACAATGACAGTGAGTACTATCTATGAACTATTTTCACAAAGACTGAAAATGTACCAGCGTGACACTCTGATTGCTCTGGAAACAGTGGCACCAGTTTTTTCCCCCTCCTATCTATAAAGAAATGCTCATTTGCCATTTTCTATAAACATAAGCAGACTTAAGTAATATAGTGTCATTAAGTTTGGGTTTTGAAAGCCAGAAATCCAAGAGTTTTATGTGCTCATCTCCAGTCGTGCTGAAGGGCAACACTCCTCTCTGCTCAGTGTTCAGTATTTATTGTGCTACAAAGCAGTGCGATGCTGCGCTAGCTTCAGGGGATGATACACACAATCTTGCATCATCTGAAAGGCACCGTAGCACACTAATTATTAAACTGTGAGTCGATCAAAGAGCTTTTTATGTCGAATGTTGTACATCACTTGTTTGGCCTTCGTATTGTATTAACAATTTAACAACATAAATTATGAAAGGGATTACAAAGTTCAGAGCAGTGAACAAGTCAACAAGTGAATGTGAGTAAAAGCAAAATGTGATCCATGGATTATGTGTTCCTCTAAAATGTATTCCCACTGGTAAAGCATTAATTTTTTGTCTTTATTTAGTCTCGCTCCTCTGTCCCAGCCCTCCTGGCACACATTCCCGAAACTCCTTCTCAGATTATCATGAGGATTTGACTTTTAATAGCTGAGTGGACAAACAGGTGGAGGAGGGGCAAAATGAGGAGAAGCACAGCTTGTAAGAGTAAAATCCATTCATACATTGATATTGTTTGGATTGTATGAGCATTGATAATAATGTATGTTTTTATCATGGGTCAGGTTTTGCATTTCAAATACATCTTTACGGGCCAAGAACTGGTCAAGGGCATTAGGCTGATGTTGAATGGTAAATGCAGGAGGACACATTCCTGAAATCTTGGCTGAGACATTTTATAACGTTTAAATGGTATAACCAATTTAATAAATCACTAGTTTGAACCTAGCAAGTAGTCAAGAATTTAGGAAGAACTTCACTCAGAAAAAAATACTATACAGATAAGAATATTGATTGATAACTAATCCTGCATAACAAGACAGAGAACCTTTAACTTTTAACTTATGTAACGCTTTTTTAATCATTTTGGTCTATATTTTATTTCCCTTTGGAGCTTTCAGTGCCACACCTTTGACCATGAGAAAGGCTTTGAGGCTTTGTAGGGAAAAAAGTCATTATTGTGTTTTTGAGTGACATGTTCCTTTATAGTCAACACTAACCTTGTATTTCTTTTTCTTAAGTTGCCTTCTGATTACTGTGACGTCACTTTTGTCACTACATGCATTTTGCATGCACATGCATTCTGAAACCATCTCAGTGGTGGTATTATGGTATAAAAATGAGCTCATGACTTCGACCTAGAAAGAAGTAGGTCAAAGCCAGCAGGGGCCTTTAACAAGAACTGGTTTGATCCAGAAGATCTCATGTTCAAATGCTAGTGGAGTTAAGCCACTGGCTCCACCTGTCCAGAGAACAGCTTAAAGTTTGGTTTGAAATGTGCACCCTCTGCACAGCAGCATATGTGATGCAACTGTAATGCATGATGTTCCTACCCGCTGAAGTCTCCCTTGCCCTCATTAATGGTTGTTGTCAATTTTGGCATAGCTGGAAATTTAATTTTTGAAAGGTCAATACACAGATTCCGCAATCTGCTGTGACACACAAAAACACAAACCACTTTGGACACAACACCACATTTTGGGCAGTAGCCTTAGTGTATTGATAATGGATGCTCTATGAATCATTGCATGAGTAAAAAAATACAAATGGAGAGAGATGCTTACATCACAGACATGTACACTCAGCGTCTTCTGATTAACACAAAAATACATACAGTACTGCAGGAGGGTTGTTTTTTATGCCTTTTTTAAAATATTAAATTGGGCAACATTCCTCTATTTCTTGTTGATTTTCAGCCACTTACAAATATAATCATAGTCATTCAAAGGCCCAGTTCCATAGATCAGAACCTTTATAAGTTTTTATCTATCAAACCATACTATTTAATTAGTCACAGCAGGAATAATATTAGTTAAATGAAAAATAAAACGCCCTGACAGTCCACCAAAACTGTATAATCTAAAAAAAAAAAAACCGTTAGTGTTGGTAATAATTAACTCAAACCATCAGTTTTTCATTACATTCAATCAAAATCAAGGCATTTTCTTCATTTACACGTCTAGTATTACACTTGCCTTGATGATGAGCTGCTGCTGGAGTCATAATGCGCACATCATGTACAGTGTTTATGTCACACACAGTGATACAAACATAACATAGAAATCTCAGTCTTGGATGTCAAAGAGTTAATCAGGTGGTTATTAAAGAAAAAACAAACCAAGACGCTGTACAGCAAATCTCTGAACAGCAACGAGTAACCCTTTCAGTTTTATACACCGGACCAACTGTACAAATCATATAATAACAACCTCGAAAATGAAGCACTTTTTTGAATCATAATGTATTTCTATACAGTTATTTTGATTATCTTTAAAACATCCTCTCTTTTTCAGCCACTGTAAAGGTTTTTTTTTTTAACTAACACAATATCACTTATGCACTGAACAACCAGCTGTGTTGAAACTAACACAGCATCTGCACTCTGAATTTTAAACTGACATTCATTATTAACGAAGGTAAGAAGTGTTTAAGGTTGGAATTTCTAGCAGGTAAACTCATTGCAGTAGTTTACTTCTGAAGTTTAGATGCTCGGATAAGCTTGTTTGAGGCTAAATTTCTGTTGGCAAGTGAGTGGAGAGTTAAGTTGAATATTGACTGCATGATGAAATATGAATCATACCAGCTGGTATACAGTGCAATACATTCCTGCTGAATCTGTAATATCATGTTCTTTCTTCTTACACACTATGTAGAAAGTAAAGTCAGGAAAATTTCTCTTTTTGTTTTGGTTAAATCATTCTAGCAGACTGAACGTGCCTGTGTCATTACCAGTGTGCGTTTTCATCCCTGACCAACACAGACACCCCTTTTAAAATCTCAGGGAGTGCAACATCTGGCGACATGTTTATCAGTCCTTCTGCTCCTGTGTGAGTGTACAGGACACTATGACGGCAAAGCGACAAACTCTCACCACACTCATACACACGCTCACACACACACACACACAGACACGCCACTTTACCACACCACATTTTGCTTATGACACTGCTCGTCTTGACGTGCTGTAACTCAAGCTGGTGCTGCCGCTCTTGTGCGAGATCTTGAGTGTCGTGGCAACTGTCAAGCTCGGTGTCATGGCAACAGGGAAGCTGGAAGTCGCGGCTGCTGCGAAACCGACTGTGGTGGCCGGCTCGTTCGGGCATCCGTACTGGAGCAAGATGTCGACACACTCCTGGCTGCCAGCATTGCGAGCCAGAACCAGTGCTGTCTGCCCCTGAGCATCCCGGTATCGAACATCACAGCCGTACTGAAGGAAAAACAGAAAATGACAAACTGAATTAGATTATGTAACCACCTCATATTGCCACATTTTAAGGACGATTTATCATATGTGAAATCAAAGGCAACTTTAGTCTGACAGGACAGTCTTAAATTATCCCAACAAGGTGAGTCTCAGTGAGCTTTAGTGCCTTTCACACATATAGATCACCCTCGAGTGGTCTGCTGAGTCATCAGTTTTAATGCTTTTTGTTTTTTGCTGAGGGAATCACTTAGAGGCTATTGAAGGGTAACATTTATTATTTTGCAGGTTTTGCATAAGTCAACACAATTGTTTACTGTAATGCAATATTTTGCATGATTTCACAACTTGTCAGAACACTGCCTTTGTGTTACATTAACTCTAGTCCTATATGTTGCACTTCTTTGGTAATTTGCGTTTTTAGGATTGCTAAATCAGTGCATGAGGTAAACTCACCCAAACCAGAAGCTGCGTCATCACCACATCAGCCTGCTGACAGGCAGCGTGCAGGGCAGAGCCGGGCAGTCGCAGAGCTAAGAGCGACCTGGAGGAGAGTGCCAGGCTGAGAGGGGCATTAATGTCCTCCTTAGTGCAGTGGGCCAAAAGCAGCAGCAGCTTGGGGAGGTTGTGCTCCATCACTGCCAGGAGAAGACGGCCAGACAGCGTGATGTCTGGGCCCTCGCCAGGAGTTGGAGGAGGCAACGGCGCCACAAACAGTTTTTGCTCATATTTGGCCCTGATCCACGATTCCCGTTCTTCACTGAACAAGCAAAGAGAAATAAAGGAGAAGATGATGCATATTCAGTGAAACACATTTACAGCTTCTTGTCTCTCTCCTGCTCAAGAATTACAGTTTTTTTCTACTGAAACTTGTAACCTCAGATACATCATCTCCAAATATGCAGCCACACTTACATACTGTAAACACATTGCAGCTATTCCGTATGTCACATCAATAATGTTAGGTCTCATGACATTATTGTCTTTTTTGACCACATGTTTTACCGTGTAGCATCAGGTGCTGGTTTACGGCGGCCCAGCGTGCGTGCCTCCCATATACTGTTGACCATGTGGTTGCCAATGGCACTTAGAACCAGTGTGAGCTCGCGTGGCAGATCATCAAGGTCCAGCGAGCGAACACGAGACAGGTGGGTCCCCAAGTTTCTGTGGATCCCTGAGCACTCGATGCATATGAGAGCACCCAGGTTCAGACTGGCCCAGGTTGGATCTTGGAGAGAACAGAACAAATTGGGCTGCATTTGACAGGGACTGTGTGATTGACAGACCAGTACCCATTAAATATACTGGTCTCACCACAAAATTATCCGAAGATGTGTGAAAACGCTTTTGGATGAGTTTTAAAGCACGGCTGTTAAATGTGTGGCCAGTTTACCAAACTATATAAATTCTGCTGCAGCTCTGGCACTTTAAATTGTTCCAACATTAGAAGAATATTCAACATTTAATCTATTTTTGTTTGATTCACTGATATCCAAGACAATGGGTTTAATTACAGAGTATAGTAATTCAATTTTGATGCCTACATTTCAATAATGTGCTCTGCAGCTCATTGCTCCTGTGTCAGACTGGAACCAAACAAGTCAAATTGTTTTCACTTTTCCTGCCTGATTGCCTCATTTACCTTGCAACTATCTAATAACAAATGTTTTGGTAAAAATGCAAAAAGGTTATTTCAAGTCCTGGATGGTAGCACATGAAGATTCAGTAAATGCACCACAACCAGATGCAGATATAAACATGAAAAATGCAGATAGACCCCCGTAATGTGAATCACTAACTTGGAGCATCGCAGTCAACACAGAAGTTGTTGCCCTTTGCGTTGCGAATCGCCTGCAGAGCCACTGCTTCACTCTGGCTGTTCTTGCGAGCCTATGAAAAATACATTTATGGTTGAAGAAGAGAAACACCAGGAAATGAACTCTCTGTAATATTAGCTCTGCAAGCATCTCTTATTATTAAAAACAATGACTGTAACTTTAGGATCGCCAAGTGAAAAAACTGCTAAGGCTATAATGATTATTATGACTGTTTAAAGCTGTAAAATTATTGGCTTCAGTTTCCTGGGACAGACAATTCTCATAATTCTCATAACATTAATAAAGAAATACATCATGGGACTAAAGTAATTATTGGGAATCATTATATTAGTGGCAATTATCATATTTTGGAGATGTCTGAACTAATTTCACACTTGTATACACTCCCCAGTCCAGAGCAGAAACCAGCACAGCCTATTAGTGGGCAGGACCACATGCAGTTCTAGAGATGGGGCAGGTTTTAGTCATGGCCGATCTAATTAGCTGCCCTCATCCCTTTTAAAAGCAGCAGCAGTAACAGTTTCCTAATGGGCTGAGAAGAGAGTCCAGGCCACAGTGTCCTGAAGGAAAACTGTTCCTATCCAGGAATCCCAAGGTGCAAATACACAGCACACAAACATGATTATACAGATCTCCAAATGGACTTCTAAGGGCAGATGATGCCACTTTTAAATTAGAATTTACTCTTCATGTAGAATAATGACCATGTTTTCATGGTTATTATGTTGCTCATATTGTGACTCAAGTGTGGATACTTGGGTATGCATTTAAAATGATGCTTCTGCCATAAAACTTTGAATAAAGCAACAGACAGTTTAAGCAACTAAAAGATTAGACACAATTACATGCCAATATAGTCGCAAGTATTATGCTGCACCACCTGATCGGACCATAAACACAACCTCGGGTGTGGGTGACTGCCATAATCGGACATAATTAAAAAGGCCAAATAATGACAATAAACTATAAAAAGGTATTATTGCATATATACAGTGTTATCCATGCATCATCAAAAGAGAGTGCACTCATTGCTCTTTGATTATTCTTGCCTTGTTTTTGCTGCTCTCACACAGCTGCAGGCTGGCCAAGATCTGGCTCTCAATGGCTTGGACCCATGAGTCCCTCTCCTCCACACTCTGGGCTTCAAAGTGCCAAGTTTGGCCAGTGCTCGACACAATGAGGAAGTCAAAGTTATCCTCATCTGACACAAAAAAACCCAACAAAACATACAACGCAAAACAGGTTTTTAAATGAGCAACATCTTGAACTCAAAAGACAGTTTTACATGCATGCATCAGTGCAGTTAGGCATAAGAAAATCTTGCTGTGTGAGTGAACTGTTGAATTATATCTAAAACTTTGACCTACATGCTAGAAAGTACATTCGGAATGGTAAAAAAAAGGCCATCAATCAAAAAGTGGCCACTCTGCAACTTAAGCAAAAGCACAGCAGGACAATAATGTGCAGAAGCTCAATTAGACTTAGAAAGATGCAACATGACAGATCAACATTACCTGTCTTGCTTACGTTTCTTAAGCTACCAAAGCTTTTAAGTTTCCACATTTTGCGCTTGGCTGCATGAGAAGATAAGAAAATGTCATAGAAAAGACAACAAGAGAAAAGAGAGGAAATAATAAATGTTACATACTGAAAGCAAATTTAATATCACGTTTTTCCTATTACTTTTAAAATCAGTAACACCATATCAAAATGGCCAGAGTGTGATGGTTGCATCTATTGTTAGGTGCTTTCTAAATTCAAAATGCAAAAAACACTGGAGTTCTTCGCTATTACCATCTGCTTGACCAGTGGTTGCATCTCCTTTTTGGTTCATGCTCTTCTTCCTGCGATGCTTCTTCCTGTCTGTCACTGGGGAGGAGGAGCCAACATCTTTGGTGGAGGAGGAACTGGACACACCCTCAATTGCAGAGTCTGGCCATAATATAAAACATACCAAATGTATCTGGTCCAAAGTAGTGAAGTATTTGAGAAAATGAAAAGATCCTTTACTCACCAACACTTTGAGCATGGTTAGAGAGTGTAGATGGACATCGTTGCACGGCCCTGTTACTCCTCAGGAACAGTGCGCCACCCAGCCCTTCCATTTCCTCCACTTGCAAGAGGCTGCTGGCACTTACAGGGACTAAAGAGATGACCACAAGCATGCACTTCAAAACACAGTAATTTTGACAAACGCAAAAACAGTGTAACTTATATAAAAAATCAAAAATCACTGATTCGCTATGCACATGCATTTTTTAATCTCTCTGGTACAGAGTCCTTACCCCTCCTCACAGAAAAGTCTTAAAATCTAAGAAACCAACCAAGAAAGGACCTGAGATGTGATCTATTTCAACCACTTTATTTCCATTTGAATGAGCAAACTTTATTGCTATAATTCTTCCTTTAACTAAAAAGTTAAAATAAAAAAAGGTGGTTATTGTATCACCTGGGCTGACACCCTCAGGTCCTGGCACATCTTTGACTCGTCCATTGAGCCCGACCGGGAGGCCACAGGTGGGTACAGCACGAGGTGGTCGTTTTCCCGGCACCTTCACCGTCACTCGCAGCAGGTCCATCTCCTTCCCAGGGGCATTCAGCATGTAGTCCTGCCAAGCCAAACATCAGCGTCACCATCAACCCTGAGCTGTCAACGGTGCTTTCAGCAGCATAATGCTTCAGAGCACTATGTCAACACACTGACTCACATTGACACTGGAGTGATAGGACAGTATTCCGTCATTGGACAGCGTGACATACTTCTTCTTCCACTCTTTGTTGAGAGAGTTCCCGCTGCGCTTCAGCAAGATGCCCTGATGGAGGTGACAGAGAAATGAAGAGTGAGAATTTATTGCAAATGTCTTGTGTGTTCATCTCACAGATTTCGGCAGCACGATGACTACTGGCTGCCAAAAACACCCACTGTCCTATTCATCAGGCCAATATGGGAGATCACAACACTTCATCGCTGTGCATCATGACACTGCCTTCACACATTTGATTTCAAGTGACTGCTGGTGCAATGTCCTCTGCAGAGTGTCATTAGATACATCATACTTGTTTCTGCATGAAGTGCAAATCTGTGTCCTACCTGTTTGATGGGAATGGAGCGTCCGCTCCCCAGATCACCCTTACAGTCTGCACTCCTCCTGTTTGAGTCACTGCCTCTCCGGCCCTGGGTAGACAGAAAGAGCAATAACTGCATCACAGGCGAGACTGGCATGGAAGTTTCTCCTTATAAATTGGTGTGGATTTTATCACAAACCCATGGAAAGGATGCTGACTGTAAAAGGTGGCTAATAGATGTAAGCTGTATCTAAAGAAATTTGTTGAATACCACTGCGAAGGATTTAAAACAATATTTCTAGATTTTTTTAAAGTCCTTTTCTGAGCTGTAATTTTTTTTTGTGTGGTTTGATTTTCAAATACCCAAGTGCATACTAATATATTATATATCTTTATTATCTACAGACCATCCTATTTTATTATTTCCGAACAAAACAAGAAAAATGTGAGAAGGCATTCAAACATACCTTGTATCTTTCGTTTTATTTAAATCAAAGGGCACATAAGAATGACTGGTTGGGCCCTTAAAAAACAAAAATCACTTGACGAGTAAGTACCGCAAATCTGGAGGTGCGTCTCCGGGTGGCACTGCGGACTGACCCGGGCGTGGCACTTTCTTGTTTTTCCCCTCTCGCTGTCCTGCCGATCTCTTTGTGGCTGATAACAGGAGTGGAGGGGAGTGATGAGGAGTAATCACTGCTTTGACCACCGTTGCTGGCCTAAAGAGAGAGAAGAGCCACAACAGAAGAGGGTGAGGACAATGAGTGAAGTGACAATTGAGCAGAAGAGGAAGATAATTTTGGGAAGCATTACATCAAAATTAGCCAAAATAAAGCCTAAAGTATGCAGCACCCTCAGTCAGAAAAGGTACTCTTAAATGAAAAAAGTTGAGACCATTTCTTCAGAGGATATGGAACAGATGGAAGAGATTTACCTGTCCTGGAAAGACACCCGATACTGGGGTGGAGCCTCCAGAGTGACTGGGAGAGTTAGGGAGAGATTTACAGGAAGCCAGCAGAGCAGCTTGCTTCTTAGCTGTCATGATCTTCTGAGCAGCTGTAGAGCAAAAAAAAAAAACATTAACCCTAAAAGATACACATAACCTTCATAGTCCTGCAGGTTCTGCAGCAGAGTCATTGCCTGGTTCAGGCCTTGACTACGCACACTTTGACTACACAGACTTGACTGAATCATCTGGCATCATGACAAGAAACAGCTGTTGAAAAACCAATGGGTCCATTGAACACCATGGGGCTGGGGCTAACGATTAGCCAATCACTGCCACAGGCAGGACTGATGCCCTTGCCAAGCTGTTTTCAGACTGTGAAATGGAACCAAGGAGGAGCAGTAACAGCAAAGGGGGCCACTATAGACAACATAGATGCTGTTATGGAGGCTGCTCTGATTAAAAGTACCATGTACTTTGAAAACAAAACAGCACTTTGTATGTTGGCATGGCTATGCATCAGCGTAGACTTAGAATAATGTTAGATTCAGGTGGATATGTTGCACTCTAATGCAGAGAAAACTGAAACCCTCTTTTTCACACAAACTGGCTAAAGTGGAGGCAATTTCAGACTGAAGACATTAACTAGAGCGTAACGAGTTGATGGTTTTGCCTGATATCAAGCAAGGATCTCCAGTCCTCTGGTTTGCCTTTAGGAAGGACACATACCATCAGTGAAGACTCTGTTCACATTGAGGCCGTATGTTGCACAGGTTTCATAGTAAGTGCAGCGCCGCACATCTGAGCAGAGCTGTCTGGCCCTGGCATCATCTATTACTCTGGGGTTGGTGCTGCTGATCTTATCTACAAAAAGCAAACAAATAATAATTGCAGCAGTAAAGTCCACCTCCAAAACATTTGAAATCAAAGCACATGTGAGTCTCACCCTGAGTGCCGACTACTATGAAAGGTATCTCAGAAACAGGCCGGTGGACAGCGAGCTGGTGGTAGATTTTGTAAACTTCTTGGAAGCTGGTCTCATTTTCCAAACTAAAGACCAAGATAACTGCATCCACCCAACTTGCAAACTGAAAATAAGGGAGGAGGAGAAGAATATCACTCAATATACACAGCAGGAGGGCTGATGGTAAGGAATAGATTACATCAAGCTTAATTAGCCTGCTTTTACCAAATTCAATGGGTTTCCAACTTACCTGAGCACTTGGGAGCTCTGTCTCCTCTCTGATTATCAGCAGATGACTCTGTCCGTCCACCAGGACATCCTTAATGTACTGGCGCCCTGCAAAAACCCAGTAAGAATGAATAAGAGTTGTTATAGACTTTTAACACAGCAGATATTTTTCAAGAAAGGCATTAATAGCGTGACCTCAGGTTCTGGCTCATCGACATGGGATATAGGCTGTTATTGTCATTAATGCGTATGAGAAGTAGATTCTATAGTGTCTATTTTCAGTCTGAATGTCATAGATAAACACACACAGAAGTTGTAGATGAGAACGAGTGAAACCAACCCTCAGCGTTCTCCAGCTGGAGGTAACTTCCTGTCAAGTGTCTGTGGACCAGAGCAGATTTCCCACTGCACAGACCTCCCAAAACACCCTGCAGAGCACAAACACACAGGATACCGACAGGAGGAACAATTATAATTAAGTGTTAAATCCCACTCACTGGTTTGTAAAAGCTATGGGCTAAAGCTTACCAGGTGAAGCTCCTGTACAGTTTGGCTCATGGTCCACTCTTGACTGCTGGTGCATGCAGCTGAAGACAAAATACATGATGGCAGAAAATATGATTCATCAATAAAAAGCTTAAAATGAGCCAAGTACTGATTATTTACTTAGTATTTGATGTTTTGGTAAGACAACCTCCTGTCTTGGTGCAAGGCAAAAAAAACTCCAAAAAAAACCCAATTTTTCACTGGAAACACTGGTAACTTATATTTCATCCAAACGAATCACAATGACCCAGTCACATCGGTTTAGTTGGAAAAATGTGTCAGGTACACAACTATACCACCGTCATTGGTTTAAAACAGCTAACTCGGCTAAGTCTGTGCCCCTTGCCGCCAGTCTTTGTGCTAAAAAAAACTCCACAAAGCGATTTCTGTACTGCAAACACATAGATACATTTATCAACAACCTTCTCATCAAACTGTGAGCAAGATGGGTAACTATATTTTTAAATGTCAGCTTTAGTGCCATATACTGGGTATTTAATGGTACATAGAAACAAAGGTGGTTATCGTCCATTAGAAGCAAAAGAGAGATTTCTGATGACTGGCCAGGTTTGGTCTGACTGTCTGTGGATATAGTGAGGAGAGCCAGGAGTGTCCAAGCCACCACACTGGGTGCAGACAGACTGCAGCTCGCAGACACTGAGCACACAGAAAATTCAATCAAATGTAGTAATGTGAAAGTCTACATGAGTTAGTGAGCATGCCAGATATCTTTAGTTTACTCTAACACTGTTTGACACATCACTTTGTATTGTAGCTAGTGAACAAAAAACCCGCATAACAAGTCATTTACTCTCTTGTTCAACCTTCAACATAAAATGTGTTCATGTTTAAAAAATAATAAAACCAGCTGTGATGAGATAATTCATCTTATTCCTGGAGCAGTTTCTCTCATTTCATTAATTTTATAGAAGTTAGTTTCAGCTGAAACAAGACAGGTTATCTCACTTGCGGCTCTGTTGGTGAAGAAGGTGACACTGGATTAAAATTGGCTTCTTAAACTATCAAATTTACACCAGAAACAGGTCAAATGACCAAAAAACCCCAAAAAACAAAAAACACGTGTTTTTATAGGATTTGCAGTCTCATCAAAAATCCTTTGGGCTATTTTTGTTTCTATTATAGAGCCAGTATCTTAATACTTGTGCAGCGATAAGCCTTATCCTGTTATTATTTCTAAAATATCCCATAAATAGAGGAAACTGCGCCGGGAAAATTATATTATTGCTGATTTTTTTTTTTCTTGCAAGTAAAGTAAGTCTTGAGGGCTGAGTCTGGGACCTGTAAAGACTGGGTGTTTTTATATTGAACAATCAGTAGTGAGGTTCTGGTTTCTCAAATATGCAGCAATATTTTGTATAAGAATGAAATGAAATGGCTCATTTAGAATTTATAGATTGTAACTGCTGTAAAGTGACTCATCTATTTACAGAACATCACGTTTAGGTTGAGGCAGACGTAAGCATCTCCAGAGAGCAGCAAACTTACTCCTCTGTCAGTCCTTTATAGTCTCTGACTAGCATCAGAATATAAGTAAACCTAATCACCTATTAACTAGGATATACCCGACCCTGTAAAGACATGCTTTTATTTACACAGAGAAAAGTGTAACGTGTTTAAAATAAATGATTACCCCGTGAATGCATAATCAAGCTCATTTTATTGTATTTTCCCTTTTCACTCATCACTAAGATGATCTATTACCTTTTATTGAATTGTTTTAACAACTCAGAAAGACCTGTGCTTCTGTTGGTTTTCTGGCTTTGGATCTAGCGATAATGAAATCCACTTGGCCGTGACAATATGATGACTGAGTGTTAATATTAAAAAAACCTGCATTATGTTCAAGTGTCATGATGATAAATAGTTGTGTGATTATGGCCAAATATACTTTCATTACTTAAATGGTGATTACAATGATCCTCCAGCTGTGTGGGTTTATTGTGTAGCAGCAGGTTTAGTAAGTAATGCTTTATCAGATTTCAGCTGATATGCTAAAATACGACTTTACCAAATTATGCGATAAAAAAAATAATTATATGAGACTGCGAGATTTGTTGCATTTGCTCAGTTTTTAACTGAAGTCATAGTTTGGGAGTTATAGCACTACTACAGACATTTATAAATGTATTCCTTTTCTTTGATTTACCATTTCATAGCTCACTCTCTAATTTAATTCAGGTCAGGGATATATATTTCTGTCCCACACTCGACAGAAAATATCAATCACAAGTCACTTCCTCTCTTAAATTCCACTGTAAGATTTGGTACAGCCAGAGCATCATTAGAAGATATCATACATCCTCCACTAGTTTCAGGGTTTTGGATAATGAGTATCTTGAACCGACGTGGAATAAGAAAGATAAGTTAACTGGTGTCAAGAAAATGATAAATCGAAACAATTCCAAAAACAAGCTGATTTCTTTAGTGAAATGACTTAGAATACTTTCCATTATCGACTCCTTTTTTTTACGTTTTAAAGGTTTAAGCTCGACATTAAAAGGCTTACTGGGCATAGCTTAGTGGTGAGGTTGCACTTAACATTCAGATTTGAGTGAGCTCTAACCTCAGTAGAATTACAGCCAAGGTGCCTCTGTGAATGGACATTTAATAAAGCAGACACACGCAGAGCCATGACACGAAGGACACCACACACACATCTGCAGATATGTGGCTGAATACAGAAAGACAAATGACAAACACATACACACACTTTGAAGCTGCTGGGTCACATTGTTTTTGGGCGGAGACATGGTGTTGGCCGCCTCTCAGGGACACAGATTCTAACTTTACACCCCTCCATCCCCATCTTTGGGCAATCCCCACGCCCCCACACTCCCCTCCATCAACAGCGTCACACTACAGACCAAATAGCATCTCTCACGGCTTGCTGTTGCCATGGCAACTCCATTTTCCAGAAGCCTCCAGCCCGGGTCTCTATACAATAAATGGTCTCTCATGGATACAGCAACGTGTGTGAGAGGCACAGAGACATGATGTCCACCTGTACACAAGTGATCCTTAAAATATGCAAGTGTGTGTTTTCCGCAGATTTTGACACTGCTGGGCAATATTTTCTGAATAAAAATTGTTCAACAATCTTCATCTATTCCTACAGTCGATGTTGAAATGACAGGTTCAACGGTCAAACAGTTAAACACAATATAGGGTCGACGAATGAATAGGCTCCATTAGAAGGCTGATTAACTCTATGCACACAGCAGAGCAGGAAGTAGAAGGTTCCTGCTCCCCTCACTCCTCCGATGAACACAGCTCTGTGTATCCCCAACCTTAATTATTCATGTCCCACTTACTACTGACAAATTATTCAGAGCTTACTCTGATACCACACTCTCTGTCATAGATGATTTTCTTTAGAATATATCAATAAAAATGTAATATTGACTAAGTTGCACAATTTCCTTTATTTCAAATAGAGACTTCTGAATATTTCATGAAGTCGTTTTGTAGTTTATGACAAGACTGAACTTATTTCTATTTGTTTGGTTGTCTGGGAATTCTTTGTAACAGAGGTCAAAAACATTGTGTACATTGCTTAAACAAATATTAGTATTTTTATGCTTTTCACTTTCAAAATGGACTGAGAAGGTGATAAAGAACAAACTGTACTAAATTTTAAAACTTAGTCTCTGACACCAATTAAGTTAAAAACCTATTTGTAGCTGATTTTAGTTTAGTTGTATGTGTGCCGTATGTTTGCTCTATGCAATAGCTTTTATTAAACATTAGATAATAATACATTCAGTTTTCTAACAGACCTCTCTGGGGATCATTAGAAACAGATCCATCTTGTGTCAAGGAAGATGATTAACTTGACATTTAGATACATTTTTATTGTAATTCTAGTGATTATTATTATCATAAATACAGCAATTATTCTTATTATAAGTTAATCTGACCATTTGAGCAATTGATTGTTTGGTCTATGAAATATCAGAAAACAGAGAAAATTTTCAGTAATATCCTCCTGACTACCAGTAGTTCAAATTTGTCCTCTGTGGAGGACATTTTTAAACCTGAATATCTCCCACTAACTTTATACTACTGAATTAACTCCTTTCGCTATCTACAGAGGACATTTAGGGCTTTCCAGTGATACCAAATGTGAAGGGGTGGGGCTTTGGTACCTTACAAAGATTGGGGAATTTAAAAAAAAAAATGTGATTGGACAATATTTTTTCCTGGTACTCAGGAGGATAATGTTTGACCAGTCCATTGTGATGTCTTCAAATACCTTATTTTTCACCCCGCAGAATTGAGTACAATCACACATTTAAAAAGACAAAAACATGGAAATCATCATTTTGCTTGTAACATTATTTAAAAACCTGAGTGAATATCAAAATTCAATTAACTTTCTCTCCTAACTGAATGATCAACTAATTGTTCCAGCTCTAGATCATTAGTGAATCTGAGTTGTGGCACACCCATTTGTGCTGTAATATGGTGAACTGATTATTAACATGATAAATGGCACATAACTGTTGCAAACATGCTGCTCTTTTAACAACTTCTATGGTGCCTTCCACTTCATTACTAGATATCAATATATTTTCAATATTTGCCATTATTGCAAGTTATTGTATAATCTTAATAATTAATTGTGTCAGTATCTCCAAATAAATTCTTTTACTTGTTTATTTAAATTTTTTTTTTTACTCTTAACAGCATCTATAAGTGGAAGGCAAATGAAGAATTTAATTATACAGGGAACTGGTTTGTTTACTGTGCATATGACAATTAAGGTTTGAATTGAATTGAATTGAATTGAATTGAATTGAATTGAATTGAATTGAATTGAATTGAATTGGAAATCCCTCAAAGACATGAAAGGGGTCCTCAACTTCACCTCAGATCTTAAAGCACTTGCTGTGGTCTAAACATGAGTTGGAGACACTTTATGTAAAAGCCAAAATTCAAATCCACTTGCATTAAAATAAGCATAATAAACTCACACTCACCTGATAACTGCGCAGCTGTGTTTGAGTAAATTAAGAAAAGCATCTGAGATTTACTGGGGCTTAATGGGAGCAAATTTTTGTTCCACACAACTCCACACAGGATAGTGCAAGTAGCAATAAGTGTGTGATTAAGTCGTCTTCTTAGTAGCTTAATTTCTTTTACAACAAATATGACAGCATTGCCACCATCACCAAATTCTCATTCACAGGGTTGTATGAATCTACCTGTTCATGAGACCAACTCTTTAGGAAGGTACAGCACTGCAGAGCTCAAAATCAATAAAAAAGAGTTACAATACTTGAACTTGTGTGGACAGAAATGTTAGTTTAAATCATTAAGCCTATCATAACATAAAAAAAAATATTATACAGTGTTTGCAGATACTTAAGTTGCATTAGGTGGCCTTACCTTCCTCCTCACTCGAGCCTCTTTCCACAGCTGGATAGAGGGGAGGTGCAGTGTTAACACTGGGCGGCGTAGCTGTACTTTTGGTGAATATGCCACTAATGAACTTCAGCATCTTTCTGTCACGGGGAGGAGCTCGCTGGATTGTTCCTCCCTGGCTATCCTTCCCCTTCTTCAGGTCCTCAGAGAGGGAATGTAGGTCGCTGTTGTCCAGGGTACGACTTGTACCTTTTCTTTGAGGCCTGGCCGTGTCGGTGGCAGGAGGTGCAGGGAAGGAAATAGAAACCGTCTTGAATCTCTCGCCCTGAGGGCTGTCCCTGGTCATTACACCTGAAAATCCTCCGCTGACTGGAGCTCCAGGGCGGATGAGCGTACCCCTGCCATCGCTGTCGGCCCAGGACGCCCTGTAAGGCCCCAGTGTTGTAGCTGCCATTAATGGGGACTGGTCCCCAATACGATTATCCCTCCGATCCAAAGTCTTTGCAGAGTGATACAGGCTTGTATTAGCCTCTCTGAGTTCCCTCCAACATGCCGTGTTGCCTCCTGCATGTGACCTCATCAAGACCTCAGGGCGCTGACTGACCTGCGGCTGGATGGAAAAGGGGAGGCTACAACGTGAGCGGCTGTTCAGGTCTGCTCCATTTTCACCCTTAAGGAACATCACCGGGGGCTCTCTGTAGAGCTCCGTCTTGGGGCGTGATGCATCAGAGCGAGGCCCTTCTCTGCGCACTGTTCCCTCAGAGGTAGTTCCTCCATACACTTTGACCATTTGCCGAACAGGTGCATGTACAAAAGAAGAGTCTTTGCTTTTACTGACTGAAACGAGCTCTTTTTGGTGCCCATGAGTTTCTCTCCTTTCAGGTTTCCCCCTGCTCTCCGCGGGGCTGCCATACTTGACCTGCACCTGTTCCACTTCCTCTTCAACCTGTGTGTTTTCTTTCTCCTCCACTTCTGTACATACAGGTCCTTCCTCCTTTTCTGGGGCATTGCTCACCTCCTTCTCTTCCTCCTCCTCCTCCTCCTCTTCCTTCTTTGGGCTCCCTTCCCCCTCTGGAAGAGCCTCCTTCTGGTTCCCTGCTACATCCTCTGGCACAGCCTCAACCTTCACCAGAGTGAGGGAAATGAGGTAGGTGGTGCGTCTCTGTGGGTTGCCTGCCTTGCTCATCGGGACAGCAGACTTGAGCACAGTGGCACCTGCTCTCTGACCTAGCCAGACCTGCAAACCTCAGTCATGGCAACTAGGACAAAACTGAAGCAGAGGAGAGAGAAAATCTAAGATCAAAGACAAATACCTGATCAAAACCTGTGTGGCTGATTGTGTTGGGCCTCTGCACTTGACAGAAAAGCCACTTTCCTTTTAAAATAAAGACATGAAAAGTCAGTGTCAAAAAAAGAGGAATGCTTCAAACTGCAAATTTCCAGAATATATATTTAAAAGGCTGACCCAGTGGTGAAACAAGTCTAGACTGTTTTTTTTAATACCTCCATTAATCCTCCTCAATGCACACTGCTACTACTGGTCTCTACCACTGATTCATTCATAAGCCTCTCCTGTCTTTGCTATGCTTCTTTAACTCATTTATTCTATAAAAATATGACATGTAGACTGTGTTATATTGGAGACAGTTCTCTTGACTATGTTGATGTCTTAACCCGAGATTTCAGCCTGGAATTATGCAACATTCAATTCATTTGGTTGATCCGTTTCTTGACTACGACTTGGTATGAATTTTGGCTGAATAATGCCACCTTACTACAGCGTGTCTTGGCTTTTGCTTATATCGTACCTTTCATTTTCCCTGAAGAATATCCATCCACAGTTTCTTCTACGTTTGATTTGATCAAGAATCTATCTCGCCATCAGATTACCATTCATATCAAATGGCACATCGAACAAGGCTGAGGGAAAAAAGGAGCTCCAGCTGACGAGTCCAAGGGAAAAAAAAACAGGTGAAAGGGAACAGGGTGCAAAAACATCAAAATGGAAATCATTCACTTGTCACGAAGCGTCTGGCAGCTGGAGCCTCCGTTCGACAATGTCAAGCACAAAATTATGTATGCACGGTGTGAGGGTCACTGGGAGATGCTGAAAAGCATCTGTTGTTGTGTCTCCAGATTAAAAAAGAAAAACGGCATGAACTAGCTGGATTTACGCAATCCAAGCAATGCTTCCCTGTGCCTGTATCCCTCCTCTGGAGAGCAGCTCCTCTCGTTCACCGCATCCTCTCCTCCGAGTGCCTCATCCAATTAGCAAGTCAATAAAATGTGTCTGTGAGGCAGAGGAAGCCCACCAGCTCACCACAGCCCCTCCTCCTTTTTTTCCTCCTCTTCTCGCTGCCACAGAGCCTTGCAGCCCCCTGCTAGCCCGCTGTTAGCCTGCCGCACACCCAGCTCCACACTAGATCCAGCTCCGGCAAACAGACTGAGGATGGGAGTCTCGCAGTGAGGTGGAGGAGGCAGCAGCGGTGGTGGTGGTCCTTGCCCACGTTCATCAGATTTTTATCTGTGCCGACACAACAAAAGAGACAGGAGGGAGAGAAAAAAAACCTCAGCTCTGCTGCTGCCAATGCATCTGCTCTGTCTCCAGCTCTTTCTCTCCCCTCTCCTTTTCCAAAGTAATTTATGGGCAGCTCCTGCTCTCTCTCCCTGCCTCACTGTCTGTCCCCTCTGAGGGAGAAAGTGAGGATGCACAGGAGGGAAAAATCTGGATGTCTATGGATCACTGCAGTAGGACATTAAATAAAAAGAGAAGAAAAATGTGTGGCAATGGAAACTGAATTAAGTAGCATGTAATTAAACTCCACAGAGAGGAAACTGAAGATACTAATTTGGGTGTGCAGGTGATGATGCAGGACAGTTGAAGAATACAGAGGAGAAGGAAGAACAAAATGTGTGTTTAATGGAAATAAAACATGAACAAAATAGCACTAAAAAATATTTTCTCTTTTCAATGTGCAGTTTCTCTTCAAGGGGGAAGGCACTTCTCTTTGCAGTCGGCTCGTTTCCTCATCATTAACCTGTCAGTATCACAAAAAAATGATTAAAAAAATCTGGTTAATTAGCATTTTTTCTTTTCACCCGTACAGCTAAACAAGAGTTCTCTGATTCTCTATAAATGAACTGAATATTTAGGGCAATCAAAATACAGCAATTACAACCAAACAAGATGAAGCTGTAAACAGAAAGGAAACTAAACAAAAATAGCAGATGTTGTAAATATCTATTTGTAATAATGGATAAATAATTTGTGGGAACATAAATATTTTACATGGTAAGCTGTGAACTTAAAAAAACTGCAGGTCAATGTATGTTATAAAGATGTGACAAAAATATGGCAGATATTTTTTACACTATAGGCAATTATATCAATTTATGGAATCTAGCTTATTTTGATGAACTAACATGCCGTTACATACATGCAAACAATTTAACTTATCTGATGAAAGTTCGAGGAGACTATTGTAGCTGATGTACGCTAAATACGATACTGGAGCCAGAAACCAGTTAGCTTAGCTTAGCATAAAGAAAAACAGTTAGCTATTTAATTTTACACTTTAACTTTGGAACACATTATATCAGGGTTTAAGCAAATTATAGTAGCATATGCTAATTAGCCTTAGTGGTTCTTGTTTCACATCTTTATACTAAGCTAAGCTAATGACTGCTGGCTCTAACTACAGCTTACAGATGTGAATATATATAAGATTGTATAACTAAGATTGTATTTCTTAAGCTCACTGGCTGTTTTTTGCCCTTTGTGTGTGCATGTTTGCTAATTTATTGTTACATTTATTTTAGATTTAACAATACTGGAGATTACTTCATAAGATTGTTCATTTCTAATTGTGACAGAAGTGACAAATTCTTATAATTTGAATAAAGACAGTTACTCTGGTGGTATTTACCATATTCCACCATGGAAAGCAATAGTCATCTTGCAAAAAGTTGCATAAATTCTGTATAAAAGATGCATAAAAATCTCATTTAGGTTTGAGCAAAATTATAATCTGTGCTGACATCATCAGGGCTTGGACTTGGAAACAACATTTTTAACATAAATCCCGAGTAACAAACTCTTTCAGGGGTCTGAAACATGAGACTGTTTAGCAGAGGGGTAGTGTCGAACAAACACACACCTTTGTCCGACATTATGTGAAACATTACAGCAATTCACCCACAAAATCCAGAAAGAAAACATCCCTTACTGATTTATACAGCTACATTCACTGTTTATTTGGTCAAAAAAGGCACAATATTGAGGCAACTATAGTTAGTATTTAATATATTCCTTTGTATTTTTTCCACAAAACATTTCAGTCCATTTCATTTTCATTGGATCACACTTATTCATTTAATGTGGACTACTGCAATAATACACAAATGAAATCTAAATGTGATTAAAATCATTTTTATTCATTTGCAGTTGCAGTGCTGGTTGATTTCAGTTGTTTTTTAGCAAAAAATGTTAGCCATTAAATGAAGTTCACCCCTTCAGCCCCACAGAAACACTTTCTTTCACTTTATGAGAGCTTTTAAGGGCAATACCAGTATTTTTGTCATGTGTGTCTCTTTTGTGCGCTTATGATTCTCATACAGCTTAATGCCCCGTCACAGGCTTATGGTGTTTTGGTTCCTTTTGCAGGATAAATATTAATACAAATACAGTAAAAAATCACTGACAACTTGCTGCTCTAACCCTGAGGTGTCATTTCTGTCAGACTTTGTTCAGCCTGTCACACAAAAAGACGACATCTCTGCTTCCTTCTCTCTGAACATTGTACAAAAATAACAAGAGCAACATTTCAGAGGAGATGTTTCTGTTGATCAGTCCCTGCTGATGAGACCGATACAGAAATCAAACATCAAAAACACTGGTACTGTCCTTGAAGACATGACATGTTAACATCATTAATCGTGACATTAACATGTTGGAAAGCATGCCAGTGATCCTAAGTTCACTCCTCTTCTTTATTTTAAAATCCCATTTCTCAGGCTTTAATCCTTTTTTGATGCAGGAGTAACAAAAAAAAAAAATCCCAAAGCAAAACCCAGATGTCTTGAAAGGCAATGCACTCATTGAAATTGAAAGCCTTTATGGTTAGGTCAGGTCTGAATTTAGACACTGTTACCTCTCGCTGCATGTTTCCATGCATTATTTCAGCTTTTTGTCTGAGTCAATGTTTCCTCGTCCCGGAAATATGCATGTTCTAGGGCATCCAGGGCGGATATTCGTTTAAAGGGGTCGAAGGTCAGCATTTTCTGTGGAAGACAGAATAGCAGGATATTAGAGCTGCGTCATCATCAGATTTTAGGTCTTAAAGACACAGCCTGACATTTTGAGAAAGTGTCTCATTCACTTTCTTAAAGCCATCCTGGCAGGTAATAAAAGCCACCTACAGCACCTCTAAAGCTCACAAACTAAGATTTAATATCTTATCTGTTTAACCCATTACATTTAAAAAAAATCACTATGTACTAAAAATACAAATTTTTGGCCAGGCCAGTTGCCAGGCAACCAGCAGAAACTGAAGTACGTTACTGGTAAAAATGTTGAACTATTCCTTTGACAAGCACCAAGGAATGGGCTTCAGTGGAAAGTCACCAAATATAAGATAATATAACTCAGTTTTCTGTAGACATAGCAGTTGGTTATTTTATATTAAACAGTTTTTTTTATTTTGCACATATATTTTTACATTACATGGAGATGCACAATTTAATGACTAACTACACTGAAAAGTGTGGATAAATAACTGGTTCAATTGTAGAAAAGTTTTCTTTACATTTCTGTTGGTAAACTAAATACTTATCTATTGGAGAAGTTGTGATTCTGTAAATTATAATGAAGAATGTTTCTCTGAGTGGAGCTGCTGTCACACTCTCTGCTCTGGTTTGATGAGCTGGAGAGGAAACATTGGTAACGAATAGTTATAATCTTAGACCAGTGAAATTGCCGTGGTTTGAGTTGACCATCAGCAGGCCGTGAGTGACTAAAAACCTTTCTTCACTGTCCTGATAAAATGAATCACCATGTCTGATCTTGAAGTCTTACCAGCAATAGTTGTGCCCCCTGCTCATTTATCTCTGGAACAAAGTCACTGATCGGGCGAGGTGAGAGAGGGGGAAAGTTTTTTCGCAAGAGTGTAACATCAGTTGGCCACTCCTCCTCTGGTGGCAAGCCAATAACTCTGAAATGACACACAAATTTGCCATTAAAATGTGCATGATGCTAATAATCATCCAATACATCTCATGGGTCAGAAAAATGTGAAGTAAAACTATTTGTGACTCACTCAAGAATTTTCCCAAGTTGGTCCACTTCGGATTCTCCAGAGAACAAGGGTCTAACAGACAGAAAATTTAGGCCAGAGTTAACAGATTGAAGCAGATGTGGCTCTCTTATTTCATTTGTCTTTGCAACTGCTGTCTGTGCATGAGGGGGAACAGTAACATTGTGTCCTTCAGACACTGACTAGCAGTTTGGCACACAGGGCAACTTGAATAACTCTACTCTTTCTGTAAAGTTTGCAACATCACATCCATATCCACTTGTTAACTGTCATGATAATGTAAGCAATAACATTATAACACAGTACCTCTGCTCTATCAATGAATCATCATATAATCACCATCATTATACCAACGGTTCCCAAGGGAATTATTCAATGATGCAAATCTCTTTGTACAGTGTTTCATTTTTACCACTAGATGGAGCTACTGTGCATGTGACTTCACCAGTTCTCAGCTGATCTGAGAGAGACGCTGCAATCAACAGTGATGTGGGTTAGAAATTTATAAATACTCCATGGTCTCTGAGCAGAATCAGTTTACTCCAATTCACATATCATTACATTTGTTTCCAGAAACTTCTTTTGGACAAGGTAACACCAAAAATGTTCAACATGTGGGAGCTGTAAATTGGTTTATTAAAGCATCCAAAATTATAATTTTTGCATGTTTGGAATAAATTCAACTTGGTTGTAAGAAGGGCACCACTGTAATAAAGTATTTGTAATCCGGCAATGCCCAGTTGGTCCTCTCCTGCCAAACTGTGGGTTCAGACCGGTCAAACTAGATTTCCCCAGAGTCACAGATGATAACCTCCTAATGTGAACCATTTACATATAACATCTGGATCCCTCTCATCTGTTGGCAAACTCATCACACCTGCTCTGACAGTGGCACAAAAATGCATGGTGTGTTTGAATTTAAGACCCACTCTGATTAAAAATCAGGGAAAAGCAGGAGCAAACACAAACCATATCTGCTACAGAACCACACCGTGCCATTAACAGTCCGATAAGCATGGATCTGACAGCCTGCGTTTTGAATGTCACATACCTAAGTAACAAATCCAATCAGCTTGTGAGATGGTGACTTGCATTATATATTTAACAAGCAGAGTCCAAGGTGAGCAGGACAGCTGCAGGCAAGTGGCGGAGGGGTGGGTGGAGATAGACATGGGGCTATTTGCATATTCACTGACCCATGGAAATTAATTAACTATTTATTTTTGCATAAAAAAAACATCAAAATATGCTTTTGTAAAGACTTAATCTATACCAGAGGAAGAACTTTAAAATTTGGACACTCACAACACCAGTTACTTAGTGCCTCAACTACATACTACTACTAATATGATCAATACAGTAAAAGGCAATGTCTGATGTTCTGTTATGTCTCCTAGTATTGTGTCAATATATTTGGGACTCTGAAGCAGAAAAACTGTGAGCTATATCCATATGTGGGCAAACCACCAAAAAGTTCATGCACAGTCAATTTAATTATCAAAGAGATTTTACAAGGAACAGTAAAGTTTCCCAGTTTATGTTCTATTTTAAAACGACAAGAAAACGCCCATATTTAACATATCTGCAAACATTGTCAGTGATTTTCCATTGTTTTCTCCAATCCAACCCTGTCAACTTAGAAATGATTAGCCATTTTTAGTTTCATCTCGACAACTTCAAACACTTCCCCTTGATCAGACTCAGAGAAGATTTGGTCTTGATAAAACTTGAAACAGTCAGCGTGACTTGAAGCATGAAGAGGCTGAACGTAGTCCTGGGCTTTGTATGCCCTTTTGTCCCTACCTACAATTTCTGTGCAGTAGAAATATGTTATAGATTCCAGGTTGAAACCATCATCCAAGCACTAGTTTCCTCCAAAGTTTGGCAAAGAAAAATAAAATATAATTTGCAGGAGGAATGGTTGATGTGCAAGTTACGCGAGAAACCTTACAGGACATGTAATCAGATCTCTGCAGTTTATTAACTTGAATGAATCAGGTTCCCGTCGTTCTGCTGACTCACTTGCGTCTGAACATCTCAGCAAAGATGCAGCCGGTGCTCCAGATATCCACAGGTGTGGCGTAACTGGACTGTAGCAGTACCTCAGGAGGTCTGTACCACAGTGTCACCACCTGAGAGACACAAACATGGAGCCCATCAGCAGAGGTATGACCAAATTATTTAAACACACATACAGGAAAACAAGAATCAATAACCAATACAAACCTGGAGTGAGATACAGTGTATGAATATATAAGTTACAAGCTGTATTTTGTATAGTGCTAATGTTAGCACGTTAAATGGTAAATCTGGTAAATGTAACAATCTTAATATAAAAAAAAGTCAGCAAGCTTAAGTTAGCATTTAGCTTAGTGCTGCCTCACAGAGCCACTTCATGGCTGTAGGCTTTTAAAATAAATCTAAAAAAGCAATATAAGATTTTAAGGTAAACAAGTGATCAGTTATCACATGAAAATATGAAGCTAGCAGTGTCCTGTATTCACAGTATTCACACCATGATGAAGATAATAGCTGTAGACGTGGAGCTGTAAACACAATACAAAACAAACAAACAAACAAACAAACAAAACAAAGTTATTGTGTATGGTCCAGGTGAGTTCCTACCACAGGAGTGAGGGCCATGTGGCAGCTGTAGATCCTGGCCAGTCCAAAGTCGGCCAGCTTCACCTGGCCCTGGCTGGTTACCAGAATATTCTCAGGTTTCAGGTCTCGGTGCATCACGCGATTAGAGTGCAGGAATGCAAGACCACACAGCAACTGCCGCATCAGGTCCTGCAAATACACAGGTATTTCAACTGAAGCTAAAGACAAAAAGGGTTAAAACAACATACAGCCCCTTGTCTTGCTCAGAGTAGGTTAATTATAGGATTAATTATGGTTCTCACTTTAATGTGGCCAGGGGATAATCCTGGAGCTGGGGCTCTCTCCAGGTAGGTTTTAAGGTCTTGATCCACATGTTCAAACACTAGAGTGACTTTCGTCTCCTGGTCGGACCTCTGGGTGGCACATACGTCCATAAGTCTGTCACGTAGAATAAAAACATCTATGAAAGGTGTTAACGAAGATTTAAATTGGCAAAGGTTTTATGTCGGATGCCCAGAGAGATAGCAGATATGATGCAGAGGAGGAAAGTTGAGATTGTGTGTGTCTAGGAGACCGGGTGGAAAGGTAGCATGCTAGAAGCATTGGAGCAGGGTTTAAACTGTTTTACCATGGTGTGGATAGGAAGGGGAATGGAGTAGGGGTGACCCTGAAGGAGGAGTTTGTGAAGAATGTCCTTGAAGTGAAGAGTGTCAGATAGGGTGATGAGCCTCAAACTGGAAATTGAAGGTGTGATGTTGAACGTTGTGTGTGTGTGTGGTTATGCTCCACAAGTAGGTTGTGAGGAAGAGGAGAAGGCCAAGTTCTGGACTTGGAGGATTCGATGCAGAGTTTTCCCAGAGGTGAGAAAGTGGTTATTGGGAAGGACTTCAATAGACATATTGATGAAGGGAACGGTGGTGATGAGGACGTGATGGGCAGGTTTGGTGTTCAGGTGAGGAACCCAGAAGGACAGAGGGTGGTAGACTTTGCAAAATGTATGGAGATGGCTGTAGTGAACACTTTCTTCCAGAAGAGGCTGGAACATAGGGTAACATACAAGAGCGGAGGCAGGAGCACACAGGTGGACTATATCTTCTGTAGAAGGTGTAATCTGAAGGGGATTAGCGTTTGTAAGGTAGTCATAGGAGAGAGCGTAGCTAGACAGCATAGGATGGTGGTGTGTAGGATGATAAAGTGGTGGAAGTTGAGAAATGAAGAGTGCTGTGTCGTTTTCTGGGAGGAGTTGAGACAGGCTCTAGGTGGTCAGGAGGTGCTTCCAGATGACTGGGAAACTACAGCTTAAGTGGAAGGTACTAGGGGTGTCACCTGGAAGTGGGAAAGGTGACAAGGACATGTTCAGAGGAGGGACAGTGAGTATATTGGTTGAAGGATGCTGAGGTTAGAGCTGCCAGGCAGGAGGCCTAGAGGATGTAGTGAAGGAGGAAATGAAGGTAGCTGGTGTGAGGGAAGAGGATACAGAGGATAGGACTAGATGGAAGAAGATGATTTGCTGTGGCGACTCCCAAACGGACCAGCCGAAAGGAAAAGAAGAAGATGAGAGGTGTTCACAATGAACTGCTGACAACACACATAACAGTCTTACCTGACCACATTTGGGTGGTCAAACTGCTCCAGCCTCCTCAAAAGAGCCACCTCTCTGACTGTGGAGACCGGGAGGCCATTTTGGTCTGTCTGGACACGAACACTCTTCAGAGCCACAAACTGTCCGCTCTCTGTGTCTCGGGCCTTATAAACTGTCCCATAAGCGCCTCCTCCGATCTCTGCCACTGGCTCATACTGAATGCTGGTGCCGTGGGCCATGGCCAAGATCAAACAGACTGAGAGACACAGTATGAGAGACAAATCAGATGTAAAAGCTGCAAATGCTTTTAATTACAATGAAATGATGAAAAGAGATTTAGTCAACCAAATATACAGCAGCTTGGAGCCGCTCTACTGAAGACACTGGGGGAGGGGCTGACTGGGAAACCTTGTCCTTACTTTCTACACATCACTAAACATTAGAATCTGTATTATTTTTATAATCAATACAAAATAACATAGATCATAGTACTCTGATTAGAAAGTAATGTTGCAACAAACTGCAGCTACAAACAGGAAAGACAAGATGCATAAAAACACCCAAGCATACTGATCCAGGATAAATGGTAGTGTTTATGTTTTTATTTGTCTATTATTTTTATTTTGTCTTTATTTATGCTGCTTTGCTGTTTTCTTTTTCCTCAATTGTCTCTTGATGTTTAGTATTGCTTGTCATCATGTTTGCAAATGCAAATTGTTTTTCAATATGTTAAAAATTCACTTTAACAAGTTTATAGCCATGCTATTGGCTTTGTGAGGCTAAACTTGGGCTAGCATGCTCACATGCTGATGTTCAGCAAGAAATATTCACTATGTTCACCTGTTAGTTTGGCATCTTAGCATGCAAACATCCTATTAAGCAGCAGCCAAGGCTGGTGTGAAAATCATTAGTTTTGCAGGTATTTACTCATTAAAGTATTTGAGAAAGGGACAGTCGGGAAGATCAAAGTTCTAGGTACACTGTGCAACATTTATTCCAGAGTGTGAACCATTTCAGAGTGTGAGACACGAGATTTGAAAACATGAAAACTTTGAACCGCCTGCGGCATTAAAACATCATTAAAATGTCAAAATCTAATTAATGAAGAATTAATGAAAACAAAAAAACCCCTCTGATATTGTAAACCAATACAATGAATTCTCCATGAATTCTCTGTCCTGGACAAGGAATAAACTCCTCTCGTCTTTTTGGCTCTGAGAAGCTGGTGGAAATTCAGCAATAAAGACAGAACTGTCCTCAGGCTAAGAATAACACATGGCAGAGGCTGAAATTCATCGCCTTTTAACTCCAAACCTTTCACATCCAAAATGAACAGATGCTCCTCAACAGCTCTTGTGCTTCAACATCAATTTCTGAGTGCACTCTATTTCCAGTCTGACTGCCAGCAGTGTTTCAGAAATAACTTCTCAACCACAAAACTCCAGAGCTCCTTGAGTCTAATATCACCTGTAGGGGGACCCCCTTTGTTTTAGCCATTTAATTTTACTTGAGCTTTTGCAGCCAAATGATGCCAGCTTGTTGGCAAACAGGTTCAGTGAACTACAGACAGTCATCAGTGTCCAGAAAAGATATATTGATGTGTCAGACACACTCTGCAGTAGTAGTATTTCACAAACAGTATAACATTAAACAAAGGTGCTTTAACACTACACTCACAAAGGGGGACAAGAGCTGTTTTTCTACTTTAGTAATTCCATTTGTAAAACAGACTGTTTGACACTGTCTACCACTGTGTACTGCTGAGAAAGCTGCTGCACACAGAATCGTGTGTTTTACAGCTCAACAACCTGCTAGATGTGCCAAAGAGCTGACTGGGCCATTCTGCTCCTGTGCTGAATGGGCAAAATGTACAAAAATACAGTTTCAGGTATTGGGAGGTAATAATATAAATATAATCTGTTACACAATGTGCAATTTTATAGTTGGATAGTGTTTCGAAACACATTGCATTATGGTAATTTTTTTGAAAATTAGACCGAAAACAGCGTATAGATGCATCATTGGGACAGGAATGTCTAGTCAAGTAAATACTAGAATCAAAGAACTGCATCACAGAGAAACATGAAAATGTAAATCAAATATCTTTGTGGATCAGTGGTCTTGGTCTTGCTCACTCATTTACAACAGCACAACCAGGCACTGACTAATGATGGTAAAGTCAGTTTGTGAGTTTTTTAGCTGAAACTGCTGCCTAATCCGTCTGGAAATGACTCAGACATGAGGGCTGAGAATAACTTGTGGGTCATAAAACCAAAACAATGAGCTGAAAGATGCAAAAAAAAAAAAGCACTATAGAGCTGCAACACAGGTTCTAATTCTCTGTCAGTTCATCAGTACAAAGTTCTTCCTCTAACATTACACGCAGTCATTTCACCAATTGTTAATTCGAGAAATATTGATTTAACATCATATAGAAGTGATGAGGGCCTCAGCCACAGTTAATATATAACACTCCTCAGTATATTTCAACCATTCTGGCAGCTGGAGTTAACTATGCTCTGAGCTAAGTGCACAACATTTTATGGCTAGCTGCTCCGGCCTCTATTAAAGTGAAGCATCATAAGAGCTCTCCAGGTACTTTAGGTGCAAAGTGCTGAAATGTGTGACATATTTTTTATCCAAAAGAAGAATTTGTCAGTGCTCTTCTACACTGACCATTCTGTTTTATAACCCATGAGCCACAGGACAAAGTACCTGACCTCCTGAAAAATGTTAAATGAATCACTGAATTGAAGCCATTTTAAAGTAAATACACTTAATGCAGGGCTCTGCCAGCACAGGAAACACAACAGCCACTCAACTCAAACAGCTTTTTTTCTGTCCCAGAGATTGCTAACTTTCCTCACACTGACTGCTGCCTCCTGCCAGGCAGCACAGGCACAACCACAGAGCGCTGTAATCCCACTTCTTTCTTCTCTTTGTTCAAGTCTCAGCTTTATCTGTCAAACCAGTTCGGTGCACTTCCCCTGCACCGCCACAGCTTCCACCTCAAGTTCACACATCTCAACTTTATACCTGCCACACACCTGGCACGGACTGTATCTACTGTGCTCCTTTGTTTCCTTGTGGTCCTGCTGTCTTTTCCTATAGAGTTCATGGGAACAGGCTGTGCAGTATTACATTCAAAACATTAATACTCTCGAACAAAGCATCATCATCATCATCATCTTCACAACCACATCCTCTCAGGTAAGAGGTGGTTGGCTCAAAATAACATTTCTCCTTCTCCTCTATAACCTTGTTGAAAATGAGCCTTACCTCAGAGACAAAAACAACAAAGTGTTTCAAATCAGATTCAATCAGAAATGGGACTCTGTTTCATTATTTTTTTCAGCATTATCTATCTATTACCCACCAATTTTCATAGTTTCATACATAAAAGATATCATGATTCACTGGTGGAGCAGATGCACAGCTTTTATGTGATTTTGTGAATGTGTAAGAGCATCTTAAATTTGTCATTTGTAACATTGTAATTTTCTTTCACACTGGACTCAAACATGTTTTAAACTGATCAGTCGACTGACAGAAGGGTTTGTTGTTTGATGAGTCATTTCAGTCACTTTTCAAAACAAGAATGCCAAACATTATCCAGCTCCAGCGTCCGAAATGTGAGGTTTTGGCACTTCATGTTAATTTCCTCATTCATATCCTTTCATACGTGAAATTGAATATCCTTCGATTTTGAACTGTTGGCGGGGCAGAAAAATAAGTTGCGTACGTCATACTGGGTTCTTATCTTTGGCATTTTTCAGCTCTTTGACATTCAACTGACAAAACACAGATTATAATAAAGAAAATGATCCGCTGTTTTCTCAGCAATGAAAAGTTAGTAGGAGCCCTGTAGTACATGACTTTGACTTATCCTCAGGTTAAGCATGTGTCATATTATTATGAATAACAATATTAGCTAAATACAAAGCTATCAACAGAAAACTTTGCAGTGTTTAAACTGCATAAAGAATGCGCATAAACTCTGATCACAGAGGGCTTGTTGGGGCAGGTGTGAAAATGATGACGTGGTTCTGGAGTAACAATGTTTTCTGCCAGAGTGAGAATAACACATAAAACCAAAAAGCAGAAACACAATCTGCTGAAAGCCAAACACATCACAGTTCAACTCTCTTCTCTTTCTTTAGTACAGACTCTTCATTTTGTCAAAGCCAAATATCTAACTCTCTAAATGGCCGTCAATTGGTGTTCACAACATGAGACGGCGTGTTTGGACTGTCACATTGTAAATATGATTGCTTCATGAGTGCAGAGGAAAAAAAGAGATAAATGCAGAGTCACTGTTGAACACAGCAAAGACATACGCCTCCTTTGGGCTGATCTTAAACATTCAGATGATCTGATAAAATAGCACTTCAGCCTTTAGGGTCTGTATAAAGAGGGTCAGCTCTTGTGTTTACCATTTAAAACCTAACCGGTAAAGCAGAGTTAATGATCGCAGGGCATTTCAGTGAAGTCACATTCTTGTGCATCGACACTGGATCCTGTCCTGGTGAAAGTGAACATGACATGAACTGACACTGGGCTTGAAACAGGTTACAGCCCCGAATATTCACATGTGCTGTCAAACCACAATTACTGAAGTGGTCAATTTGAGCTGTAGTTAACAAGACGAGAGACATTACATTATTCAGACACACCGCATTTCTTCCTCTTATGCAAAGAAAGCTGAGTTAGTGTGTCGGTGGACAAGAATCTGCCTGCATTCCTGTGCGTCCGCAAGAAACACAAATTCCTGTCAACACCATTTGCATCAGAGCTGAGCTGACAAATAAACTGCAAATAAAACTTGCAATGAAAGACAATTGACTTAATTTACCAACACAGAGAAACATGAAAATAAAACAAATATCAACCAAGAAACACCTAAAAATGCTATTCTGACTTAAACTTAATGATGCTTCTATAAAATCATCCCATTTAGTTTCATTTGAAAGATTTGGAGCCAGCTCTACAACAACAAGACTTTTTTAAAATAAACAAAGACTGCGAGTTCACTCTTGCCCCTTCTTGTCATCTTTTTACTGCATGAAGCCATAAACAACTCTAGGTTAAAAGATAACACATAAGAAACATATTAAGACATAAAACGAGACTTTCTCCTCAAAAAATACAAAAACACAGTCTCCTATGATTCCATTTTCTTATGAAGCTGTTATTAGCTATTTGTAGCCTACAGTAATAATATTATAGTAAAATGCTTCTGTAATAGTATTATTCTAGTTTTCCGGGAACCTTTGTATTATAAATACATTAATAAGAATACAGCTTATAGTTTTAAAATTATTTTCACAATATACAGTATTTATAGGGAGCCAAATGAATATAAGTGAGTTACAATTTTCAAGCAGCTATGACAACTGGACAAACACTGAGTAAATAATGACAATAATGAAGTCTGCCTCAGGTTAAAAATTGTTTCAAATAAATGAAAAATAATGATTTTTACCTTTAAGAATTTCCCTGATACTTTAAAAAAATCCCAGTTTGTAATAATAAACTTTGCCAAACTTCCCAGAAAGTTTGATGTTGAAAAATGCATTTAATGCTATTTTTGTTCATTCTTGTCAGTTTCCACCTTTAAAAGTTATCAGAAAGCTCATATAGCTGTGATATATTGATCACATATTGGGAGTTTGGAGGTTGCCCAGATGTTCTTCGCCTCATATGAGTAGTTAAGCCAATTTTAGGCGATTATCATCCACAACTCTGCCACTGTGAAACTTTCCACTTTAGGCAGACTGTGTGGCAACTGCAGTGGGAGGCAGCAGCAGGGTGAATATCCAGGCCTGTGCAGTCAAATGTCAGACTGAGGAAAGTTACTTTGTCTCCTTGATTCCTAATAAAGTTCAACAAACACTGGACTTTTAAGGCTCATATAGACGGTCCACATTTTACAATAAAACTGTATTATGTTCTTTTTACTTCATACTTTTCATACATTATGTTTTCTATTATTACAAAATATACAAAGCAAATAATTCAAATATTTTTTTCATATTAAAGCAAAATACCAAGCAGTATGTAGAAGTAGAATTGAAAAGATAAGTTGACAAGTCAATTAACTGTTTGACATGAAAACTAACTTCAGTCCAGTTTTGATAAGCCTGTTTCTTATAAAAGCATTTAACAAAACATTTCATTAGATTCATCCATAACGACAATTGTCATTAATATATGTTGAAATACAAAAGCCACCTCAACCAACCACTTTTATATAGATATTAATAGATCCATATTTGATGAGGAATTATAATCTAATGATAGTGTTTTCAATGCAGCATTATTCCTTGTAATGAAATACTCTCTGCAGTGCAGTGTTGGTACTTTCTGAGGGATCTGAATACTTCCTCCATCACAGCATTAGTCTTTTTTAAATTATGACTGAGCAGATGAGTGAGCGGATAATGAAGAAGTACATTCGTCAGTGCTCTCTGGATAATTAACTATACAATATCTATCTTATATGTCCTTCTCTTCCAATCACACGTCTGTGACTGTGTTCAGCTGCGGTGCCCGCACCTTAATTTCACAACAGACAAAAACAACACAAAATAATTTCATGTCAAATGAGTTTATTTTTCCTGCTTAACGTCTCAAAATGACCGATGTGACTCTTGTCACAGGAAGTGATCAGGCTGTGTTTGACTTGTCACCTTTAAAACATCTCCTCGTTTCCTTTTTAGTGACAGAGCAGCTCAAACCTAGACCTCTCAATTACGTCTCGCTGAGGTCATTAACCTGCGGGGCTTACTGATCACCAGGGAGGAGCCTATCAGTATTGATTATCACAAATTCATCTATCCACTTGATCAACTCAAATCTCGCCGGACATTGAGGCCCAGTGGGCGGGGTCAGAGAGAAACCAGGACAGACGGAAAAGCACTCTCCTCCCGACACGTGGTGCTCCTCCATAGTCCTTCTTTGTTAAGTAAACTGCGTTGAATAAAAAAAGTGAAGCAGCTACAGACCACACACACTTCATGTCAAGTTTTCCCTCCTCACATACACGATCACTGACGTGGCGGAGAGAAAAACAGTAAAACACACCAAAGAAAAGTAGAGATGGGAGCGAATGAGACAGATCACCGCCAGCAACTTCCACTTACACATCTGTGCCACATTACATAAATGTCCACTGCCCGAGTGTCAGACACACGCACACACAGGAATTACAATCGGTTTTCATGTAAGCAACAGTTTAGATACTTGTTCTCACCTCGTCTGTTTCTTCTCCTCGGCAGGTACAAAAAAAGCTCCCTTCCGCTTTATGAGGAGGACATGCTCATTAATCTGCCACGTTTAACTCCCAGCGACAGCACAAACCGTGTCCAGGATCGGGATTTCTGTGCACACTGGATCCGATCTGGAGAAGCCAGTCAGGCGATATAATATGAACCTCCAATATATGCGTGTGTGTTTTCTTTCCAGCTTGCACTCTTCTTTTTGGGGTGAGGGGTGTCGCCTCCTGTTGCTTCTACTGAGTCTTCGAGGCGGAGCTAAGACATGCACACAGCATGTGTCATGTATAAAAACGACCTGAGAGATTCTGCTATAGCAATAAACATGAAATCGAGTCGTTTGATCATATTGCTGCTAAATGGTTTCATTTGAGAAACACAGCTTCCCTGTTGCAGTTACAGAAAACAACGCCCGTGCAGCGAAAGTGAAAAAACAAAACACACCCTGCAAACTACCTACAGATTAGAAAGGACAGACTTTTTATACTGATTATGTTTTACAGCTTGTTATGTTTCTGTTTTAAAAAACATTTTCATCTCTGTTCTTTTACAGATATATTTATATTTATTTGTTTTATTATTTATTACTTATTTATTCAGACATGTATAGGCCTACATATCCGTCCATATCCACCACTTCATGTGCAGTACTGTATGTAATCTATTACATTATCAATATTTAGTATTTTTTTGTAGCGCTCAGACACCCTTGCAACAATGTGTTCTTCATATATACATTGTTTCTCAGTGTTGCTTTTATGTTTATATATGTGTGTGCATGCTCCAATTATTTTGCAACTTGTAAATAGTTTATATATTATTTTATTTGTTCAGGTTTACTGTCTTTTTTGTTCTGTTTGTTTACAGCTAACTTTAGGACAAACTTTACTTTGTCAGTAAAGCAGATACTGTATTACTTCTGATGATATTACCGTAGATAGAACCACAAATATATCAGACACATAGTTTTTAGCATATAACAAAATGATATCTTAGATTCTTTAAGGTTTTTAAATTAAGACGGAAAAAGCAACTATTAATATATTGGTGCAACATACATAATAAAATAAGAGTCTCTAATAATGTTTAATATTTGGTAAATGCATTTATTTTGAAAATCATGTTTATTCTACACAACATAATGAAAAACTGAAATGGGATTAAGGTGTAAAGAGAAATGTAGTGCATCCCCTCCTTCTGCGTCTTCTCTCTTGTTGTCTCGTTTGGATTAATGGGTGGAGGCCCTGCAGACTTCACATATCTAAGTTATGTTAAAATAAAAAAAAAATCTCACAATATAATGAGAGCAGCACAGTGTTTTTCATTAACAGATTAATTAGTAAACAAGTAAATTAGTTATTGAAATGAAAACAATCATAAATATTAACACTTTAGTTTCTCTTCCTCTATGAATGTCCATCAGTATAAACTAAACTGCGCAATGGCTGACTGCTTTGTGACTGTAGAAAAGTATGAGCATATGACTTACAGACTACTGTCTATAAAGACCAACTTGTTCAGTTGCAGCCTACGTGCTCTGGTGTGCTGCACAGCTGATCCATTTGGGATACAGTCTTTCTTTGAGTGTTTTTACAGATTTCTTCCCAGCCACTGCTGCTGTATTTGTGTTCCCGCTGCATGCTAAAAAGGGGAAGGAAGTCAACGCTGCCAGTATCCGCACTTGTGGCCAGAAATGAGGATGTACTGCAGTGACATTGGCATGCAGACTGTCTCGGTGGCTGGGACAAAAGTCTAAAACAAGGCATTCGCTTCTCTAAAAATGCTTCTGAAGAAACATTCACAGACATGATTTGACTCATTTCTGAATGAGAGATTACTGAGAAAAGGAGAAGAGGAACAAGAGAAAATACACTATAATTGATAATTGAAATATAATTGAAAAAGGAAAAAGGTGTATTTACATACATAAATCTTTGCTTAGAAAGATTAAAGTTTGCGTTGACAGTAAAAAAACTGGATCTATTGTCATGTATTATATACAGTTAGCTCTTAAACTGTTTTTATCCATTCATTTCTCTATATATCTATGTTGTAATCACAGTGTCAAACAACTGACATAACTGAAATTTCTTATCAAAATTCTTATTTGTTAGATGATTTGGGGCTCCTTCCTCTTGTTTTTTCACTAAACGGATCTCCACTGTTCATGGCAATATTTGTATATTGAAATTTTATATTTGATCATAGACGTAATGTTGAGAATTTCAAATCCTAAAAAAATAAAATTGTCATTTCTTAGAAATGTATTCTTATGTAAACATATAAAATATTCAGTCCTTGTAAAGACACAAAGATTACTTATTAAAGTCTCTGAACTCTGTCTTATACGGAGCTTGGCTGCAAAGTCACATTGTGAAGTCATCTGTGGATAATTAAGTAGCTCAGTATGATCATGATTTGCCCTTAGTGGCACAGGGGGTGAGATCAAGGCATGGGTGTGGCTGAATGAACATCTCATACCTACACAGGCATCGTGTAGTGTGGATAAATTTAAAGTGTCACATAACCATGGTCCAGACAGACATCTTTATGAAAATAAATTATGGACATTTCTGTTGTTGTCCAGATGAATGTTTAAGTTTTAACTTGATAACTCAATGTTTGACACCAGTTTAAAATCCTTCTCTACATACGACCCTGGTGGTTGCTTATAAGTCACAGTGTGAACTCACTTCACACTGTCTTGCAGGTCTCTTGTCTTGCAGGTAGCGAAACAAGATCATCATGTACTCTTAGTGTCTGATGTTGTGAGTTTAAAATGCAGGTAATTCAGAATGAACATTTTAGTCTTCATCCTATGCTCATTTTGATGTTTTAATGAGAGACAAGTGACTTTAGGGATCTGTGATAACTTTGGTCTAGACAGTTCTACTGATGGAGGCTCTTGTATTTCAGATTTGTCTTCCCCTTTCTTTATTCTAAAAATGACCTGGCTCATTGCTGCACAGGTTTAAAATATGATTTGTTGAGATCTTTTTAGGATAATTAATTCAATCAAATATGGAGCAACAGTATTGAGAGTTTTCAGGAGCAGTTGTTTCTGCATATGCCTCAAACATTTGACCAGCTCTCATTTTTTTTTAAATGATCAATGTTTCAGAGTGTTGCTGATGACAGACATTTGATTTCTGCTCTTTATCATTTTAATAGAGCAGCTGAGAGTCTGCATTTTAGCAAACTTTATGTGCAATTGATTAGGCTGAAGGTGACAGTGGGGACAGTAATGATGACAATGACTAAACCAAATTTCTGAGTTCATAAGCCTGTATGACAATTGTGGTGTTTAACATGTTTGTTTACTTTCCTGTAAATTAATGACACCATCAGTGAACCTCATCAGCTCATGACATTTACCTCATCCTGCTGTCCTATTTAGCTGATTTTTTTTCTTTTTCATGCCCATCTCTTCTTCTACGTCACCACATTTCAGAGGAAGATATTGTACTTACATACAAAGTGCATAGGTTAAATAAAAACTTGTCAGAACTTGTCAAAACTTGTCCGGTCGATGAAGTGATATACAAAGTTTCCTGATGGACAGGTCTACTTGTTGGTAAAGTAACTGCCAACTGGATGCTAACTCTAGCTGCTGTTCACTAGTTAGCTCAGTTAGCCACGCAACTATTGGTACTAGCTGCAGTGCTGTAAAACAATATGCATTTCTCACTGGAGATCAAACCCTCTTATCCAAAATGACATACAAAAACAGGGGTTTGTGGTGCTGAGTGGAAATTATTCTTCCTATTTCAACTCAGTCAACCATCAGAATGATTTTAAGCCCTAAATGTAAAGTAAGATTGTTGCTTAATGCTTGTAACACATATGAAAACCAATGAGATCCATTAATCAACACTTGAGATCAACATTCACAGATAAACTTTGGATTTCTGGAGGAAATACTTAAAATAAATATCAAGCTTTTTCAAAAACTGTAATTGCCCCAGGGATTAAGCATGATTTAGCACATTATCAAAAACTAAAATTTGCTCCTGTGATTCTGAAAGAACTCCTTCAAGTCCTTCAAGTACTTTAGATAAAAATGGGGTAAGACTATGTGCTTACTTTACTGTGTGCAGAGAAAAAAGCTGATCATGCACACAGTTTCCTGTAAATGTGCGCACCTAAGGCAAAACAACGTCCTGTCACTTATTAGACTTTAATACCTTTAATCAAAAGGATTGGCTGATTTATATTGAAGCATGATAAGAACGGGTTAAAAACGTGCAGAGCAAGCAGCTCATGCTTTTTCATATAAAGCTTACCACACAGATATCACAAATAACATGCCTCTCATAAACACATTTCCTTAGTTTTTTTTAGAAGCATCTGTTTATTTTCTGTAGCTAATTTGTTTTTTCCACAATGCTTGTATTTTTAGCCAAGTGTAATTGAACCAGCCACACTGCTTCTCTTTGTCCTGGTGCAACATGCGCCTCTTTATATAGTAACAGACAGTAAGCAGTCTCCTCTGAAACAATTATGTGTCAGAAAGTGTTCTGTGAATGGAGAATCTATTGAATGTATTGTGTGCACACTGTCCCTGCACCGTCCCGACCCCGGAGTGTCTTTGTTCTGTTTTATTAGAGTCTTATGACAGCATGTATGAGATGCTGAAACGAGATGGTGAAACGTACATTCACGCACACACACGCTGCTTCTTACAATAATTGTTTGTCTTTTCTCCATTAGTCGATGAATATCAGCACGTGGCCTCCACGTCACATGAATCTCAGCACCTTGGACAGCAGCAGCCTCTGTCAGTACGCTCTTACTATGGCTGGAGCTCATCTCTGGTCTCGTCAGCTGGACCGTGGTTCAAATGGAAAATGCGGTCTGTAACTATACAGATAAAGAAGTTTGTGTTCGGTTGTTTTTGACCTGACGTGCCTGAAAAACGAGCGGAAAATCAAGTTCTAACGTCCCGGAGACGCTGGACTCTTCGCTACAGTCGCCATGTGAAGTGGCTGTTTATTGTCCCACCGATTCACGCAGGCCTTGATTTAATTTGGAGAAGGTATGATGATGAGGATGATGATGATGGCGATGATGATGTGCGGTTGTTTTTAACAACCCGGAAGGACCAGTTTGCAGTCAGCCGTCGGCTCATATTGTGTTTGTGCAGGAATCCATATCTCTCATCCTCTCGCTCCTCCTGATCTGTGGCGCAGGCAGAGATGGTTGGGCAAAAAAAGCAAAACTGGCATTGCAAGTTGTCCTCGAATGGATGTTTTTATTGTTCTTCAGATTTATTTTTTTTTAGTTTTTAGTCTCTGTCTCTAACATGCAACGCTCCCGGATTGTAACTTTGTAACTGGGTCGTCGGACCTGCTTAAGGAGGAGGTGGTGGTGGGGAGGTGTGGGACGAAACCCACTCGATCTACCAGCCTAAAATAAAAGCATCCATCGAAGAAGAAGAACAACAAGAAGAGGAGGAAACTGATGAATTGGTGGATGCCACTGCGAGACAACAAAGAAAGCGCGCCTGTCACCTCGTGTAATTTCCCCTCCTGTGCAGGAAAATGACAAACTCAAATATAAATCGGCTTTAACTTAGTTGTTAATAGGATTTAATAGCCTATCACCCACCCCCTCTTCAGACACCCTCGCTGCTTTTTCGCCTGCAGAAGAATAGACAGCCACATTTTGTTAGTCAGCTCCTGCTGATTTTAAGCACCGAGAGGACCCGTTTGAACGCCGGGATACAAATAAACAAACCGGGCTGAAAATGTAGGAGTGAGTGGACGCTGTTGAACCCCTCACACTTTATTGTCGGTGCCTCGCAGTTCGTGGCTTGCAGCCTCCATTGAATCCCGAAAGAAAACGCCTCTATCCATGAAAAATAATCCTTCCCCATTGGCTGGATCGCGGTGCACATGCTATAACAACAGGATATGCAAAGAGCCATGGGCTGATCTAATAGCCTATCATGTTGTCCGCATGCTTTTTTGACCGAGATCTATATATTATTTAATAAGATGTGAACTGTGTACTAGAACCAAATTATTTATATGACATAATAATAATAATAATAATAATAATAATAATAGTTTACAATGGACCTGCCACAGTCCAGCTGAAGGCTGTTTTGTTTCACAGAGCAGTTGTGTCTGTGTAGTAAAGCTGCTGAAGAATGTTTAAGTATCGGATCCGGATGTTTTTCAATGAACTCAAAGTGTTGCTACTGATGCGCTCCGGATCAAGCAGGAGGACAGACACGGGCACAGACCCGGACACCCAGACCAGGATGCGAGGGCTCGCCATAGGAGGTTGTGGTTGGCCGCCGTTGAACTGCTCTCACCGGGACGACGAAGAGGAATATTACGGCTCTGACCCCAGACCACGCAGCCTGGCGTTTGAGGATCATGATGACGGAGCCAAACCCCAGGGAGGAGGCCTGGATGCCGCTTCCCTCCCGAGTCTTTCAGAGAGCGGGATGCGATCACCGCAGTGCCGGATCTGCTTCCAGGGGCCGGAGAAGGTATAGTTAAATAACGCAGGTATTACCGTGGGTTCATGTTGATTCATCATGGGGGCAGGCCGCTGCTCATTTGGACCCTGGTGCACACGTGTCCAGGTTCCTGGAGCCTGTAGCAGCACAGATGCTCTCTGGCTCCTGGTTCCACATGGTACTCAACTGAAGGAAGTCAGCTCAGGCAGGTCAGCAGGTTCACTGCTCCACTGCTGTTTGTGCTCAGGGATCCATAGAAATGCCTGCTGACAAGAAAATGAAACACTAAAAATGTGACTGTGTTCAGTAATTAAAACGTGCTTCAGGAAAACAAACCCAGTAGGTGATGCTCAGAAAAGCATCGCAAGCATTTGCAATGCAAACATTTTGTCAAAAAGTTAACTTATTTGAGAATATTTTGTACAATATCTGTGCATTTTGTTTACAAAATATTGCTTAAAACTTGGTGCCAGACTTAGACAGTTTAGAGACAGTTTTCAGCATTTTAAAGGGATACTATTGATCAATGTAGTGTTTAGTGTTTAGTGAAATTATTTGACTTATAAAGACATTTGTTGCAAAGATCATCACAACTGACGGGGAGGAGGCCAAGTTATCCTGACCTTTAGTCCCCTATAGGTTGAGTTCCAAATGCTGTAACCTACATTTCCCATAATGAAACTCAACAGCACCCTCTGGTTAGACTTTCCCTGCTTTGTCAGTGACTGTGTTAGTTTTTGAGCAGGTTTTCTGTTATAAATTTGTAGTCTCTGAGCTCAAATCAAGACATCACCGTGACATCACCAGGTATATCACAGAACACATTATATAACTGTTTTTTATAGACCCAGTAGTCTTTGTAACAGTTGAGTTGATGTTCCTGTGAAAAATCACTGAAGTGCCCCTTTAAGCTGTTTAATTGTGCAAACCAATTAAATTTTTCATGATGAAGATATGAGTCATCCTACATCAATACATGACTGTTAAAATATGTCAAAATACTGTCAAATATCCGTAAGTGCGCATCAAGTCTGCTCAGACGGAAAGTAAAAATCTACAGTGACTCTGTGATAAAAAACTATCAACGGTGATCTGAAAATAGCAGTGACCAGACGAAGGGCATCAGTTAAGAATAGGCTGGAGAGAAGCAGGAGGAGATTTGTATTTACAATGTGAAACCGTCACGTCCGCATAGTAACAGATTCAGCGTCTGATGCACAGAATTAGGCCATTTTAAAAAAGCAATGATTTCAGTGAATAGTTCCTCAACATAAGAGAAATTTACCCTCATTATTATTCTAAGGGATGTGAGAGAAGGAGGCAGCACGAGTTCAATAACTTGCTGAGGGACTATTTGGTAGGAACCGTTAATACAGGGATCAAATCGTCGATAACCCCTTCAGGCTATAGCAAGGTCACACAAAATACAGCTTAAATATTTTCTAATGTCATGAAGAAGAGCAGGTGGGGTGAAAGAGCAAGAGAGTGAAGTAAAAATGTTTTTAGAAATGTTTCTGTCAACCTTCAGTGTGAGACATTGAGGTCTGAATGTGTCAGATCCAGTGGATGAACTCAACCTTGAAGAGACAGACTTTGCTAGAGGTCTCAGAAAGTTTTGCCCTCCCCCCCAACTTCCAGATATCCAACTAATTAAAGACCTAGCGCATCACCTAAAGTCAGACAGAAAATAAAGTGAGATGTGCGAGAGCGTTGTCAGTCCGAGGGCCTTGGGGACTCTCACACTGACAACAGAAACCTGCGCCAGATGTCCTGTGATTTCTTTTGAGGCTGCAGGAAAGTGACACAAGAGAAGCAAACCATATCCAGATGAAGGCATTAAGCAGCACATAGTGAGATGTATCAAAACAAGTATAGCGTATAATCTCCCTGTATTACATTTTGATTCATATTTTGAATGCCTGCCGCTCAAGCTACAAAGGAATGTGTATCCTTTGACTGGATGTGCAGCAGTAAACATAACACATTTTGCTTTCAAGTCAGTGCAGAGCTATATATTCAGAGTATATGGTGCTTGAAATACTTTCCTAATAATAAGATGCACTCTGTTTTATGCACTAATTATCTATAATAAAATAACAAATGTGGGGGGGGGTCAGCTGCCAAAAGCTTTTCTCAGGAATTCTGGCCTGTGTTAACTCCAGTTATTTCTGCAAGTGTGACAAGATTGGAGCTGATCATTGCTCCAAAAATCTCAAATGTTAATCTGGACCAAGATTTGGGCAAGCCAAGTGCACTCTGAAAAATTCACTGTCTTTTATTTTTAATATATTTGTTAAACTCCTCATAGAGTTATTTAAACTGTGAAAACCCTTCCTGAAATGAAGAGTAGGAGATGGAGGATCATATGGCTGAAAGAGCAATGCAACACTGTGTGCTCGAATGATAAATGATGCATATGTATGAGAGATGGAGAAATTAAAAGCATGATTTGTCCCTTTGTTCCATATTATTGCAGCATAAATCTGAGCACATCTTAGTTAATTTTGTCTCATAACCAACAACATCAAATATGCCCAATAAAACAGACCAGCATCACACAATCTCAGAAGACTGCGGTAAAAAGTGCAGCTCTGGTTTGTTCTGATGAACTCCAAAGAACGATAAAAATAGCAGCTGATTGGTAATGAAAGTGAACGGTGTCACAAGAAAGCTACATTCACTGCAGATGATAAAACCACCGTGAAATACAGTTACAACTGTGACACAACCTTTCATCATTATTTGCAGTTACGTCATTATCTTTTAATGTCACTTTCAAACCTTTTCTCTCCCCGACAAATAATCAACACCGGAGACAGGATTGCACACTGACTGCCAATAAATCAAACAAACAGACTGACAGACTCCTTAATCTGTCACTACTCACTGTACTAACCATTGGGTTGATCTCAAAAATGCACCAAATGCGACAGAAATATACTTTTGGAGTGGTACTTTTCCCCTCAATTTGTCTTTACCTCTCCTTAGCAGTATTGTCCTTTCTAAACTGATTATCCCATCTCCATCCATGCTGTACAGTTTAATTTTGACTATATCTGACGGTGCTTGCTCTAAGCTATTGAGTTCTAGCTCTTTTGATCCTTTGCCAACTTCACAACAGAAACAGCAGCAAGAACAATAGCCACAGTAGATAAAGTGTGTCTGTAACATAGTCATAGCCGGGGATTTCCAAGTCGGGACATTCATAGTAAAGCTCCTATTCCATATTTGTCGATGTCATCTTCACCAAATCCAGTCTTGCTATGGGCAAATTTAGTGATTCTCTGTGAATACAATGACACCAATGCAGCTGCTGTTTCTGTCCTGCAGGGGGAGTTGTTGAGCCCTTGTCGCTGTGATGGCTCAGTGCGTTGCACCCACCAGTCCTGCCTTATCCGCTGGATCAGTGAGAGAGGCTCCTGGAGCTGTGAGCTCTGCTACTTCAAGTACCAGGTCCTGGCCATCAGCACCAAGAACCCACTGCAGGTACAGTATAAACATGCATTGTTTACATTACCAACACTACAGACGTGGTTTGGACTGATTTTGTCCAGTCAACGTGCGCAGATTCCCAACAAAAAGCTCATCACTTTCACATTACTGTTGGTAGATGAAGAGCGAGTAGACCATCTCATTTTCCACAGAGCTATTTATGCTGTTTTTTTCATGGACAAATGGAGAGGAAGAAAGTGATGAGGTCTCATAGGAAGATGCCAAGAACACATTTATGAGACACTGCACATTTGAAAGAGTTGGCGCATGATTTAACCAAAGTGTGTGGCACATGGACAGAGGACCAACAGACATTATCACCAAATGATTTCAGCCTCTGAATGCAGGAACAGAGACACCGTCAGATGAAATGCTTCCCTCAGTTGCATCGCTTGCTAGACAATGCCCACATATCTGAATGAAAACGATGAATAATGAAACTGCTGACATTGTGTTTCATTATGTATTTGTTTCGATGTGATGAACTTAAAACAGAGCTTTCTCAAACCAGTGGCTCTTTCCAGAACATAAAATAACATAAAATTAAAAAATTAAAATTGATATGTTTATGCAAATTACCTTACTACTGAAAAATGAGCCATAAGGATCTGTGTTTAAGTTAATTCTCAAAGTTTGGTTTCAACCAGAATAGATAAAATATTGTAAGGCCCACTGAATACTCTCTGAAGCTATACAAAACAAGCTGAGATTAAACATGGCTGTGTGAATGTGCTCAGTGCATCTTTGTGAACTGACTTGATTCGCAAACAACTGAGACAAACCCCGACCTGTTACTGCATTTCACATAATCAAGAGGCATTGTGAAATTTACACCTACTAGACAGGGTATCAGTCCGTTTCTGTGTCTCGCTCTGTCTTTTCCAGTGGCAGGCCATCTCTCTGACTGTGATTGAGAGGGTGCAGATTGCAGCCATTATCCTGGGCTCTTTGTTCCTCATCGCTAGTATCTCCTGGCTGGTGTGGTCCTCTCTCAGCCCTTCAGCCAAATGGCAGCGGCAGGACCTTCTTTTCCAGATATGCTATGGCATGTATGGCTTCATGGACATTGTTTGCATAGGTAAGAGACACACACAGGCTGCAATGTCATTGCGTTAGTTCACAGGTGTTAGCTGTCGTTTTCATAGATTCGGCTGACGTGCTTTATTTTTCATGTCCATAATTTCATTTTACGATAATAATTTACCAGAAAGCACAAACTAATTTGGTACTATTTAGCAGGATTGTAGAGATGAGACTGTGTTTAATGGTTTGCTTATGGCATAAATCAATTAATTCCAATTTATTGCGATTGCAGCAACCTTTAGAGCTAAAATATATTAAAGACATTCAATTACAGCATAGAACTATTCATACTAAGAGGAAACACTAGGTTTATCAGAAATAGTCAGTATTTAAATTAAATAACAGACATTAACTCACATTACATTCCCTTCAGGGCACTACCCTTTAAAAAATGAAACTTTGGTTGATTCAGTCTGATCTGAGGGTTGCTACAGTGTTCACATCTATATACAGTAACCATAATAGTTCAGACACACAAACTCATATAACCAGTTCTTTATAAGCAAAAGGTTTATTATTAATAACTACAATTAATACTAACTACCAAACATACAAATACATACAATGACAAATGAATATAAATGAATGCAATGAATATACGGACAGATCTAAATATACCACTGCAGTTGATGCAAACAAATTGTGATCATGTGGGGGTAAAGCAACACCACAAGTAAATTCATAGAAAATGCCAATACAACAATACAAACAGTCCAGGAATAAATGACTGAATCTATGATAGCAGCAAGACCAAGATCAAGCATGGGATCTTAATCAGATCTGGGGCACCCTATAGCAGCAACGAGAGCTATGAAGCAATGGAAAATTATGATCAAAGCCTAGTGCTTCTTCAGGGTTCCACTTCATCTGTAGCATCAAAATGTGTTGTTTCACCTGGTGCCTCTGATGGCAAGAGGAGATGTGACTCTGCAGAGAGGAGAAAAAGCAACATTATTTCTTTTGTTGATGTCTCTCAGGTGCTCTTGTTCTCATGCAGCAGCTTGGCCAGCTAATATTTCTCTTTCTGTCATGTGAAGCTTCCTGCAGCTTTCTGGTTTTCTGGAGGTGTTTGGTCCCATGTAGCAACTTCCTCATGAGTCCTTTGTCTCTCTCAGTAGGCAACAAGGTGACTTGGGTGTGCTGAAGATTCAGTGGTAATGAATTTGTCACAGTTCCTACTTTTCTCACTTTGTCAAGTTATAAATGCAGGTGTTGAACATCAGAGTTCTTGCAGAAGGTCAGTGTTGGCTGGATGCCAGCTTCAGCTGATCATTTCAAGTTAAGAGATGAACTAGAGTGGAAGACTCAGGAAAGCCCAGTCCTCTAGTTTTAGTAGTCTTCTGTAAAAGGGGGTGGCGGTGCCCAGTGTCAACAACTGGAAACTTCACTCCTCCTCCTCTAAATCTGTCTTATCCTAGTTCTTTTCCTTCGATCCAATTTCCTTTGATAGAATTGAAGTTTACCACTTGTCCAATGCTTCCATGTTTAAAAGCTTCAACTCCTCAAATGCTGAACAATACCAGTCACACCTAAATGGTTGAACAAGATAATAATAACATATGAGGAATAAACAGTAATATATATATATATATAATTTGCATATCTAGAAGGTAGGTATAGGTTTAACAGCATAAAAACAGTAAAATAAAACACATTTCAGTGCCAGTACTTTGTGAGCAATGTAAAATTGTTCACCATTCTTTTTACACCACACTGTTTAAAGTGTATTTTAGTCAGTGCGCGACAGCTGAGGAGGCAAAAGTGAGATACAATGAGACATACAGGAAGAATAATGTTTTCAGTATTAAATTCTGACGATTTAATATTTACTTTTTAATGTTTTTACGTCTAAATTGAGCAGTTCCTTAAAATTCCTGTTTTCCCTTTAATTAGCACCAAATTACATCATTTTTCTAGTAAATTACCTCAGATATTAGAAATTAAGGGCAGCATAAAAAAGTCTTACCAATTAGGTTTTCAATTGACATCTCTTTTACTCACTTTATTAACCAGACTAATTGTCTCCAGCCATGGTATGGGCTTCATGTAGCTGCACTATATGCTAACTTCAACATGCCAACATGTATATTTGTTCAATGTATAGCATGTTAGCATGGTAAGTAATTAGCACTACACAGTAAATGAAGCTGATGAGATTCTTATTGAGTAATATTATCTTATTGAGCAAAGAGAGATGATGATGAAACAACTTGAAGTCAGGGGATCACCAGAGTTACAATGATTCATCCTGAGGGGAAATTTGATTTCATGGCAATCCATTTCCTTTAAAACCAAAAACAAACTTGACCCTCAAGGTGGCGCCAAACTGTAGCCTTGTATCCTGAGCCTTAAATTACCAAATACAGTATCAATATCCAAAATTTGTTGACATGATTCTGAGAAAGCAGTCGACAGACCAACAGGAGGAACAACAGACCAGTGCTATCAATGGAGACGTAGCATGAATGAAAATAAATACTTTACTTACTTTACTCTCTATCAATAATATGATGTTAGTTTTGTATTTATATCTCAGATGATGACTCCAAAGCATGTTGGGGACAATAGAGGCAATAACCTAGTGAATACCTCCCTGTGTGTATTTGTTTGGTGCACAGATCCAAATGAAGCAATGCACTTGTGTTACATGATCATATTTGTTATGTTCTGTCTGTTTTCTCTTGTGATGGGATTTTCTTAAACACGTGTTTGCCACCTTACATAGTCCGAGAACCACAACCACAAACAAACAAGTCCACAAACAAGCCCAGCGTGTTTAATCTTTTTATTTTGAGAACTTATAGTTCTTATTAACTCCGTACCTCCTGTACCTTTTAGTACTTCCTGATTCTCACTGAACAAATGGCTGTTTGTCTATATGTAACCCTGTTTCCTGCCCCCGACCTAACCTGCCCTTTACTCCTTATGCCCAGGCCTTATAATCCATGAAGGATCGTCTGTTTACCGGATCTTTAAGCGCTGGCAGGCGGTGAACCAGAAGTGGAAAGTGCTGAATTATGAGAAAGCAAAGGACTTAGCTGACCCCATCAGTTCCAACAGTAAAGGTCGAGTTGAGAGGAACTCTACCCACGCTGTCACGGACAGCAGGCGGAGGTCGAGTCGCCATGTTAGGACTATTCTCAGCCACCACTGTGGCTACACTATTTTGCACATCCTCAGTCAGTTCAGACCCAACAACCTGGACCATGCCAACCAAGAGGTGGTCATGAGAGTGACCACTGTATGAGGCTGGAATATACAGACGTTTAAGGACATTTTGATTGGGATTTAATAAAAAACAGTCCTAATCTGCAACATTAACACTGCCGTAAACTTCCAGTCTTGCTTGCAGATTCCCCCTGAGCTCAAAGTGGACAATGAGAAATATTTCTCAAATTTGGGCAAAGGGAGAAAACTGCAGTTTTATTTGAGTCTTTAAAGACAAAGACTGTGAAAAAACATAACAAATAGAAAATATGTATACATTTTGAAAAACAAAAAGCTCTGATTCTTAAAGCTGTTAACTGTTTTTTGGGGGGGGGGGTTTACCACCATGACCAATGTGAAGAAATGATAACAAAATGTTTTGATTTTGCAAAAAAAATAAAAAATTAATGTTATTACTTTTGATTTGGATTTGACTCTGTAATAGAGAGTTTGATTTAGTAGATTTTCATGCGACGCAGCACTGATGGATCAGACATCACAAAGCCCAATAAAACTTTGAGACTTGACACAATTGCTTAAAATATACCCTTGAAGTACAATTTGTGTTTTGTAATAAAGACTTTGTTGATTTCAGAGGAAATGTGTGTTTTGTTGTGTATTTGATGAATCTTTTGGGAACATATTTTGAGAACAAATGTAACACTCTTGATACATGCAGATGGGACCTTTTCCTGTTGTGACACAAATCAAATCAATAAATTATGTAGTGATGTACAAATATTATTTAAAAAATTATTGAGTAAAATGATTGAGTAAAAAAAACTCCTGGTCAAACAACTGATCTGACTGTCAAATATTTATTTGCAATTTCCTCCTCTATTGTCCAAATTTCCTATTTTTGGCTCAGATATGATTATTAGATTGCAGTTTGCATCATTCTCTATCAAAACATACTGGAATACAGATATGAAGTATTTCAAAGTGAAATTTTTAAATTAAATTCATTCTCTCAGCTTCAGTTTGGTCATCTCATTTTAACCTGACCATGTAATGCTAACATGGTACATATGCCCAAAGGATTCATAATAAACGTCATTGCTGTACTTCATGTAAAACGTGCACATGCACATCAGAAATGGTTTCACCAACTAAACCTACTCAGTGAAATTGTTTGGTAAGTGATAGAGACAAAGGGGAGGTTTTATGTTCATCAAAAATAGTAAAGTAAAATTTAAAACATAAAGATTCATTTTATTCTACTATATTTTCCTTATTGTGTATGATGATGATTATGTATCTGCAGGGATTTATGTTTCTTTGAACAAAGTATTTGCACAAAGCACCAATCTGATTCTTGTTGGCAAAGCAAATAACACAAATCCTGAGTTGAAATATCCAAATTACTTTGTCATATATCATTCTCCTTCTCTCTCTCTCTCCTCTGTCAGCTATCAAATACAGAAAGAATTTATAAAAATCTGTAAAAAGCCAAATGACAATCCATTCACATCCTGTTAGACTACAGCATATTTACGAAACTGGATCCACCAAAAAAGTTTCAGTCTCTTAACTGAGGTTAGAGAGAAGCAAAGAGACACAGTTCAGTTTAGTGTGATCAGTCTTCTGTGCATCTATGGACATGACAGTGTGGCTGTTTGGAGACAAAAAATCATGAGGTGACTTCTGATTGTGCAGAGAGCAAAACAAACTTAAGTGTAGCTTTGAGGTTTTGCTGTTGAAGTACACACGATCCCCTGAGGAAATGTCTCTCATTTTCAGGAAAAGAGCAGTGAGAGTAGCTTCAGAAAGTATTAAAAACCCTTTGCTCATTTTTTGCTTTATTCCCCAAACCCTGCAGCGTTATTGATGCTTGTCTGTGACTGAGCAACACTTTTTATTGGAATCATTTTATCATATGAAACCACCCACAACTTTGCTCTCCTTGGGTTCAACAGACCTCTCATTATGCATTAAATAACAAACCATAACTCTCCATCAGTTCAATCAAATATGACATAATATAAGACATGCAACTAAAAATAACCGGAAATACTATATTCTATCACACATCATCAGTGTTAATTTATTTAGTGCAGTACTTTTGACTTACTTGTATTTTACTGGACAATGATATGTTTTACTTCTGCTATTAAAGGGACAAATTACATATGTACTTTCTTTCCTACTATAACCTAATTTTATTTTGCTTATTCAAATTTCAGAAATCTACACCAAACCTTTGGTTATTAAATTTCTCTTTATCTATTAAACCACCTAATAAGAGGCTATATAATATAGGCTATTTACATGTTTTATCACATGTAACAGCAGCCCTTAATCTGCAGGGCTGTCAAGAGCAAAGGGAAAAAAAACAAGAAAAGATAGATCATTTGTGCTATTCAAAAGTTTTATTCTCAGACAGATGCTCTTGCTCTTATTTTTTTATGCTTAAAGTAAATTTGCTGATAAGTTCGCTTGTATTAAACTTAAATGGTGGATTGTAACTGTAGCGGTGTAAACTGAAATTAAGGTATTGTGTCCAAATGTATGTGGCGTGGGCGCTGAAGTCCTCTGGCGCATAAAATGCTGCCATCTCTTAACAAACCTGGCAACCGCGGAGACGCTTCTTGATGACGCAAGAACGCCGCGACTCACAAGCGTTGGTCAACTAACCAGAAATAAACGTGACTACCAGCAGTCGACATTCAGAAGTGAATGTTGGAGTTTATTCAGTAACTTCGTGTATATTTTGGAGAGTGTCGTCTTCACCTCAGGCCGACATGAGTTCATCAATGCCGCAGAAGCGTTACTACAGACAGAGAGCCCATTCAAACCCGATGGCACACCACTCGTTTGATTAGTGAGTGCAGGTTGTCCCTGTGTCCGAGTTTGATACCTGCAATACACTTTCTGTGTCTGCAAACGCTGACGCTGCCACCTCTTGATTTATAAATGTAGATAGAAGAAAGTCAAGTAGCTGCTCTGATTTTTTGGTAGTATGTGGTCAGGTAGCCTAAAAGTTTGGTGTTTAGTCATCCGGGAGTTGAGATATTTGAGATTTCCTCTAATACAACGTGGGTGCTTACAATAATTAAGACTAAGTTTTAAAATTTCAGTAGAAACGCTGCTACCGGTCATTCAGAGCACACTGTCTGCTTTTATTATGTTTATACAATACAGTGGATCTATTTAAAAGCCCTTATTCTCCTCAGCCCTGTGTGTCCAGAGGAGATGGACTGGTCCGAGCTGTATCCAGACTTCTTCCCTGGCAACAACACTGAAATAGAGACACCTCGAGTTGAGTTTGCAGACATTGGATGTGGATACGGGGGGCTTCTAGGTTAGTCTCTCATCTGACCAGCTGCAGTTCTCACAGGTTATGGTTCTGCTCTGTATGGACATCATGCCCCCACCATTCATGTCTCTGTTCTTTGCCTTCACCCAGTGGAGCTTTCACCACTGTTCCCAGACAAGCTTATCCTGGGCCTGGAGATCCGCGTGAAAGTGTCTGATTATGTTCGGGATCGTATCCAGTCACTGCGGGCCTCAGAACCAGGAAGCTACCGGAACATCGCCTGCCTTCGCAGCAATGCGATGAAGTACCTCCCCAACTTCTTTTCCAAAGGACAGGTAGGTTTGTGTTTGTGTGTGTGTGTTTGCTGCTGTGTGATGACAGCGCAGATGGGAGCGTTTCTTTTTCCTGATTAGAAGCTGGAGCCAGGATAACTTATTTATTCACTAATGACCCTCTAGGAACTGTTGATCTTGAGTATGTGGTGAAGTCATCCTCACAATACAGCCACTCTCTGCTCTCCCACATAAACTGACCTAGTTGAGAAGCATTTTCAGCCATCTGTGAATCAATAAAGTTTACTGAAGAATTACGTGAAAATCGTTTTCTGCAGTCTTTTGTTCACATCGGCATAAGAGCTTAAGTTAGATATTGTTTGTGCTTGTTTTGCTGAATGCCTTTCAGTTTTCATTCCCACATTTTTATTGGAGAAATAATACAGTAAAAGGCAGAAACAGCTTCAGTCACAAAAACAGATCAATGCCAAACTGGTGTTTTTTCACTGAAGCTAGAGTTGTGGAAATTTTGTATTCGAAGAAAAAATATGTTATATGTTTTTAAAATTTGTGCTATTGTACAAATGTTTTCTTTTTCTTGCAACCAGAGGACCTTTTTTCACTTTTCTGCAGCTTACCTCATTCCCTCATCTCTGTCTTGCTCCCCACATGTTCCATCCAACTCAAAAGACCTTCACCCACCACCGTTTAAAAGCATTATTCTGCTCAAATCTTCTCATTTAACTAAGAAAGCATAATTAACAACCACAGCCAACATTATTTCTGATGTCCTCTCTTTTCTCCTACCACACTAAGATGCTCAATGACACTGTTTGATTTCTAAAATCAATTTAATTAAACCTAACAAACAGAACTGTGAACTGTATGTTGCTGGTGGACTAACAGGTTAACTAAAAAAGACCTTTATAGCACCAGAAACAAAAGCAGGCTGGGCGTTAAAAGCTTAAGATGTTGACTTGAAATGACTTTAAACACAACATCTATCTTTCTATGGACCCATCATGATTTTCTCCAGGTTGATTTCTTTTTCCTGGTCAGAGTTATGTGAAACCCAAAGGGTCCTGAATGCTGTTGGTCACTTATATTTACTTTACTTACTGCCTTTCAGTCCTTCTTGGTAATGTTTAATTCATTAGTTAAAGAGTTTTGGTTCTGTCACTATGTGAGTCAGTCTACCCGTTTATAAGACTGTCTGGAGTGCAAGAACTTTACGTAAGTGTAACTTGCTGAGTATTAAAACTGCACAAGGCAGAACAGTATGACACAAAAGCGATGCCGTCTGCATTTAAAATGCTCGCTCCATCTGAACATAACGACTCAGCACGCATAATCTAATCACAGTAACATTAGTTTGAAGTTTCACCACAGTATATAGCAAAAACGCTAATGCCAGCATGTCTTCTTACAAATTATATCTGCATGGCTTAATGAGGCTGGAAGTATTTGGAAAGTGGGTGGACCAACCCTATGTGTACATACTATATGTAGACACATATGTGACATTAATTGGAACTGAATTGGACCTCATAAACAAAAGGCCTTCAGTTCTATAATAGCTAATCCGACTGGTGCTGTAATAACCTTAAACTAAAGCTGACAGTCTGTCCCGGCGCTCCCAAGGTAATAAGAATACACAGGCCAAATGTTTCTGACCTAAAATAATTATTTTCTGCATGTTTAACATATGGACTGAATTAATTTATACGGATTGCTCAATAAATCCAGGATTTCACAACAATAGGGTCATTGACTGACACGCAAGGCATCGCATCAGCTGAGGAGAGAGCAGTGCACGACGCCATTTATCCGTTCCAATTAGCTGCAGTAATCTATGACTTGTTGAAACTGGCATTAGATTACACAGTGGGCTTAGTGTACCAGGGTTAATTTGGGTACCTTGGATAAGAAACCTCACCTCAAATACCCCGAGCAAATATAACCAAAGAAATGAACACAGAGAAGAGATTGCTGTAACACTGACACATTTATGGATCCAGATTACGCAGGTGTTTAATATAAAACGCATACACTGATTTAATTGCTTTATTATTATATTAAGCACACTGTGTGTTTTTAAAATAACATGACTATTATTTGACTTGAGGCTTCTAAGATTAAGATTGGAAACGTTTGACTGGAAAAAGACGTTTGGCTTGGTTTCACATTAAGCTACTTGATTTTGCCAACTGCAGCACGCCCCTCAGGTTGTTCATAAACTGCATCTCTTGACTTGTTTGACAGAGATCATATTTCTCCACCTCCAACTCTAGTCGCAGTTGTCTTCCTTGATCAAGATTAGAACTAAACTGTCGTCACTGTTAAAAGCAGACAAAGTATTGAGTCTTGAGCTTTATCATATTCATTAAGTATTTTAAATATTGAAAAGTCATGTTTGAAAGACCTGAGATACCTTTTTTCCTCTCCTCTTAGTTTGCTTGAAACTCATATTTGATTCAGCGTATGAAGGTTTTTCCCTCTTCCATCAGCGCTTAAGTGGCCCCTGAGGCGGCAGCAGGCCCCAGTGATTATCCGCACATCTTTCTGTCGGTACCTGACATTATTTATTTTAACTAATAAAAGGTTACTGGAATAGTTTGGAATTTATCAGCCAGACTAATATGAATGGAGCCTTCACTTGTACACTTGTCAAAGACAGAGAAAGTCACGGAGGGAAATTCCAGTTTTGCAATCCACAGAGCTTCAAAACCAACCACAAAATAATATAATGGGCTCCACATTTAAGTGATGATATTCATACATTTTAGAAGCACAATTACAAAGTAGGCATAAATAGAAAGTTTATGTGGGAATGACACCAAGTAGTGACTAGAGAGCTTTTTTAAACCCTCTGCTTACCAGATTGTTTCTGACCGTTTTTTGTGTGTTTCTTGCAGCTCAGTAAGATGTTCTTCCTCTTCCCTGACCCTCACTTTAAGAAGACCAAGCACAAATGGAGGATCATTAGTCCCACGCTGTTAGCAGAGTATGCCTACACACTGCGAGTCGGGGTATGTATAAGAACCCGAAAGACCTACTAGTTGATTAGTTGCCAACATTCACATTTAGGATGACAATAGGATGATCTATAATATAGAGCAAAGTTGAAGTTGGTATTTCATCTATAATGATCTATATAGATTCTATATAGATAGATTGCTCTCTTTGTAATATTTCAAACTTCAAATGAGTTTAACCAGAATAGAGACAACAGCACATTGCTCCATTTCACACTACTCTCTGATGTCCCTCCACTGTTGATGGCACTCACCCACAAGCCCCATTTATTCCTACTGAACTCAGAGGCCATTAAAATCACCTGGTTGAGCACGTACCATGTATCAAGGCCATGTCCCCTCACCACAGCTCCCTGGATATCAATAAAGCCAACCCCTCCCTCTCCTCATACCCCCTCTCAATCATTTTTAATGGTTTCCTAAAAGCAGCTAGGCACTGCAGGTTTTAGAAAACATTACTCAAACTGCAATAAATTTTCCCCATTTGTTTGGGATTATTTTCTGACATGGACTAATGCTCATTTATTTCACTAGTGAGAATTTACAGCAGCAGGACTATAAACCACTAAGATTAAATAAACTGCAGTGCTCATTTTTGTCATAATGAAGGATAAGTGGACGCTGGAGCTACAATGGGGCTCATGAAGGTTCTTTTAACATAGTTTTTGGACAATAACAACAATAAGAACAAGGGCTTTTTGACTGGGGAACGTCTTTATTACATATTAATACATATTAATATTACATATTACACTTACATTTCTTTATTACAAATAATATATAATTCTAACACCAGCCTTATGGCTTAAGATACTGTAGTTTCAGTTGTATTATCAGAGAATTTCAAATATCTGCCCTCTCTGGTCACTATCCAAACCCAGAGAGAATGAGAATCGGACTGTATTCATAGACTTGAACAGCAGAGAACGGTCCAAAAACCCATGGTACTAAACTAATGGTTGCACAACAAATTGGCTCTCTCCCTTGCCATTTTATCAATTGATTGCAGTGTGCAGAAATCCGTGAATTCAGTGAAATAAAATTGAGCAACCAGTGTGGCCTGCAGCTGTCTGACTTCTGCACACACCCTGATTCTGCCTGTCAGGGCTGTCAGAGGAACAGAGGGACACTTGAACAAGGCACGAGCACTGATGGAGGTTGTTGAGAACAATGGAAGGCTTGTGTCTAAATTTGGCTTTGTCGTTTTTTTCCTCTGCTGTGTGCATTAATGCATTTGTGTGTGTGTGTGTGTGTGTGTGTGTGTGAGTGTATGTGTGTGTGTGAGAGAGAGAGAGAGAGAGAGAGTGTGAGCGCCGAGCTTTACAAGGGCCTTCAGCACTGGCATGCAGCCATAGCAGTGCTGGTGGGCAGGGAGGCTGTCAAAAAGCTCCTCTATAGCGGCAGTTTCATATCAAAATAACACCAGTCTTCTGTGAATGAATATCATTTGAATCAGACTGGACCTGAAAGAGTAAAAAAGCATGATTGACATGAATCTGTGCAGGCATCAGGCACACAATCCTTTATCCCACCTTCTCTGAAACAAAACCCATGTGCTGACACCGGTGGTGTGGAAATCTGTGCCACTGCTGAGTTTTCTACGAAATCCTTGTTCCAGAAATATTATCTGTCCAGGCTTCAAAGTAAACTACAGTGACATAGGTGATTAACCTGTGTGTTGTCTCTGGGTTATTTTTATCTTTTAGGAAGGAGCATTGCTCTCCAAAAGTGACGCAACCACTTAACTTTGAGGCAGATATGCTGGTTTAAAATAAATAAATGTTTATAGATCATTTTTTGATAAATGCTTCTGGTTTATTTTGCATCTATCAGTGAAGCATTTGTTAACATATTTTTTTCCAGAACTGTGTTACTAACCTCCCTGTGTTTGTCTGGTCATGTCAGGGTTTGGTGTATACCATGACCGACGTGGAGGAAGTACACATCTGGATGGTGAAGCACTTCAGTGAACATCCACTGTTTGTACGCATCCCCGATGAAGAGCTGGTATGTTGACATGCAGCTTTGTGTGCGTGTGTTTGCCGGTCATGGCAACCACATTTGTTGTTCATCTGCGAATTGGAAGAAAAGAGGTCAGACAGTCGACAAAAAAATTCAAATTTGATCACGCTTATGTCTAGATGATATAATGTTTACATGCTGAATATGAGGCTAGAGCCAGCAGCCAACTGGCTTATGCTGCATTCATGCAGTGTCCAAAAAATGTGAAAAGGAAACTCTGACATGGGAATGTTTTCTAGGCACATTGTTAACCTAATTTTGTTTTGTTATGCTTTTGTAATGATTTGTTAACAAGTTAAAGCACAAATTAAACCGTGCTCAATCTTATCTTGGACAGGTCGGTGATGTCATTATAAATCGTCTGGGTACCTGTACGGAGGAAGGAAAGAAAGTCCAGAGAAACGGAGGGAAGAATTTCCTTGCAGTTTTCCGGAGGATTGAGGATTCAAACTAAGACCAAACAGTCTGAACAATTAACTGAAATAATGTGTGTGTGTGCAGTCATCTGTGCACAGAGGACAATGCTGCTGTGTGGAGCTGAAGACTAAACCCCCCCCCCCCAGCAGATGAACAGTTTCTGTCTGGTATTAATGGACAAACATCATTACCTGATAGAGGATTTGTGTTTGATTTTTTTTTATTATTATTATTATGAATCTGTATTCAGATTAAACTTGTAAAGAGTTTATGTTGCTTTTTAAAATGATTTTTAATGATATTCTTTGTTTTTTGTTGAACACCAAAGTGCTGTTTTTGATTTCCTGTAAGGCTGCAAATTCTTTTAGTAAAACAAAAAGTCACTGTTGGGTCTGGTTCATTGTAGATTACATGTTGGGTTTTGCATTGAAGTTATTTTGGGTTGGAAAAAAACAGAATTTCTTTTTTTTGTTTTTAACTTCAGTTCGTGTTCTTTGACTTGATTTGAGGAGGAATTAAGGTTTCACAGGGCACAGTTTCCAGCCATCTTTTCTAATCCTGCTTCCTGACACTGGGCCTCTGTGTTTGCTATTCATATGAAAAACCTTTTAAAATGACAAACACTTCCATCCGATGTAATAACTTTGTTGGTTTCCCTTTGGTAATTCGCAGTATTGGCGGCTGAATCTGAAGTGGATTAGATTGAGAAGTTTGCCAACAATCTACATCGAGCTTGTTTGCTGTGGGTCATTGTCTGGTTTAAAAATAAACCTGCAAGCTGCGGCATGTTCTGTAAGAATGAATGCAGCACAGTGTTCAAAGAGAGGACGGTGACACAATAATGTTTAAAATCTGCCTGAAGTGGTTTCAAGTACCTGTAAAGTCAACAATTTGTTTATTTAATTAACTTTAATTCACATATGTCACACCACAGACTGACCACAACTGATGCTGCCCCGACACGTCATATGACAACCTCAAAAAAGACCCATTATATTATTTTTGACCTGACACGTCTGCTCAGGATCTTTGTGAAGCCCAAATCAAAGGAGTATTTTAGAGAAAGGTGGTTTTCTGTGCTCACTTCATGATTCTTAGCTGTGCTTTACAGGTCGGTCTTTTTGCCTGTCAGGAGTTTGGAAACGTCCCTTTTTGCTGCTGCAGGGGGTGGTGATTAAAAACAGGACAGCACATGCCTCAGTGATGGAAACCCAGACACTGGAAAACTTAAGATGAGTGCAGAGAATAATTGAAGTGCTGAAAGTAAAATCATCCTTTCAATATTAGAAAACATTGGACTTCTGTATAGTTGCTGAGGCTATCAGCATTGCTTCATTATTATACCATATTTGACAGTACATCTCCACAAAGCTTTTGTCACAATCATAACAAACCAAACCTTTTTATTTAACTTCTTTTGCATATAGATATAAATATATAGATTGCTTCCAGTATCTCAAAAGAGATTTTAAAACAGCACCGTGAAAATGAAACAGGCATGTTCAATGTATGGTATGTTTTATTTTCCTCTCTCCATATTCTCCATTAGTATACGGTGCAAAATCTGCATATTTACCTTGTGAACACATGATGAACACGTAAAATACATGCCTACTCTCATCCAGAAGTATTTGCTCAGACCCATGACACTTTCTGCTCTGAGCCAAAATAACACCAGGTTTGATGAAAGAGTTAAAGCTTTGAAATGTCTCTCACTCACTCTCACTCACTGATTCAGGAATCATAACATATATATATTCACAGACGCACAGGCAAAAGCTCTTCCACGTAACTTTTTTTAAACAGAAGTGGCATCAGACTCCAAACCCAAAATCCACCTATTCTAATTTTTAAAGCTTTCAGGCACAGCTTTCCATTTCAAGAGAGCAGCTACATCCGTGGAAGAAGGCCATGTGATGTGGCTGAAAGCTTCAGAAACTCTTGCGCTAAGGAGTATTTGCCAAACTGCTATTTCCAAGGTCAAGAATGAACCTTGAAGCTGAAATCTTGTAGTCATTTCCTCAAGATTCTTTATCGTGTGAAACTGTGAACCATTCTGGTCCATCAAATCTGTTGTCACTTATTACTGCCATGTAGCAACAAAACCATCGGAGTCAGCCAAAGTAACATCATTTAACATTTTAGTACCATCAGGTCATCAAACAAAAGTATAATTAAATGCACTGTGGGGGAATCACAGACAGAAAATTAACGATGAACATTTGGCAACACTAGTAAGGCAATGTGGATGTTGCCTTTGTTTCATACCCCAAGAATTCTGTTGCATCTGGACATCAGTCATTGAGGTCAAAGGTTAATCCCCCCCTCTGAACATGTTAAGAGAGGCAGCTGTCTACTGTTACAAGTTATAACACAGCATGTGTTAAAACTTTTCTAAGTGATTTCATGTCACCTTTCTCCTTTGGCAGTTTCATCAGTGTAAACCAAGTTCAAGTCATTTGGATTTCAGTACACAGAAAAACACATTTGCTTTCTAGACAAGAGCTGTATGATTGATCAATACCACCAGTACTGCCAACCACCTGACTTCAACACAAGCAGACAAGAAGGCCTCTGGATGCATATACTCATTGTCTCCGTGTCCCCTTGAACTCATCATTTATCAGGATGGTCACTGATCTGATCCTCTGTCTACATTTATAATCAAATCACTGTCATTCTGCCTTTTGTTGCACACTCATCACTCCACACATCTCTCTACCACTCTTTTCACCTCAAATCACATTTTTAGTTTTACAAACCTTCCTCCTCTCCTCCATCTCTTATGTTTACCCCTGTACAAAATACAATAAAATAGTTCATTCATGGAGTGACATCCAGTGTCAGGACACTATGGCTAAACCCAAACATGCAGTATTTCCTGCACTTGAAGTTTATTATTTAGTATTAAGTTTATGATTGTATCCATTGGAAATTAGGAAAAAATGTGCTTTCAAATGTGAATATTAAAGAGCAGATATGAATAATTAAAGGTTTACAAAAAATGTCATTTCCAGAGGGACAGCCCATACAGTCTGTGACAAGCTAATATATACATTTATTTATTAATAATTTTTTAATCATAGGTTATAATTTCAATCCCCTGTAATATTGTAAGAAACTGAAAGATATAAAATATTCTTTGAATGAATGATTTGTGTCTGATAGGTTTTTTCCACAGAAAAAAAAAATTACCAGGTTAGAAAAATATCAAAACTATATCTACATTATTGAAAAATGTTCATCTGTTCATTTCAACATTGCTGGACACAAGATGCTTCCTACTTCACTGGAAAGTCCATCCTCAGGGTTGAGCACGAAGCTTCAGATGTCCACACAACACCCTGTATTTTGCACGGTGGACCTCAATCGACTTTTAAATGTGTCATGATGATACAAAATCTCCTTATATGTATTTAAGGTGAATACAGAGAAGTAAAAGAAAAACTTTTTAGTGTCAAACTGCATGTACATCGTTCTGCCCAGTGATTTAAATTTGTAAGATCACGCAGTGCTTCCTTTTCCATCTCTGACACATTTATAACTATTATTTCATTTTGTAAGATTATAGATTAGGTTTTTCACTAAAAATCCAAAGTCACACATCTAATATTCAAACAGCTTAGTTTTAAAACCAAGATTCCTATCTCAAGAGTCAGTTTACATTTAGTGAAGCAAGTTATGTGTTAATCTGGATATGTTTGGATATATATTTGCCCCACCACCACATGTAAGTGATATATATTGGGAAACGTGATCTGTCCAAATTTTTCAAAGTAGGCTTTGCTGCTGATGAACACCAGTAATTATTTTGAAGTGGAGAGCAGCTGCAGCTCTCTCAGGCTCTCTAACTGTTCACACCTGCTGTTCACATCATCATGACTGCTTCATTATTTAAGTCAGCTTGCATCAGATGACCAAAATATGACATGGTGCCAAGTGGTCACCAGTTATGTCTAGACTGCTACGTGCTGGCTATAGGTTCAGTTTAGTCTGTACTTTGTTCTTTTGATATTAGACAAAAGAGTTTCTGATTTTGTAGCGCCACCTCTCTCAGGAGCTGTTGATTGTATTTACAACTCCTGCCAAAGATTTCTTCCATTTTGTCTTTGCCATATGAACAGCTTGGTGATGCCAGTGGGTTTTTCCATCCTTTTGGTCCAGGTCAAGATTCCTGCAGAACTGATTTAGATTAAATATTTATTGAATATTAAATGTCCTCAATGAATTGATCATAAGAGACTAATTAATTTTGGAGAATACACACATTCCCTTCCTAAAAATGGTGAGGGAGCCATAGGATGGTTAGCTTAAGGACTATGTTGCTGTTATAATTATATATTATTATTATTCATCTGTACAAAAATGGCAAATGTCATTTGTACACTTTGTTTTTTGCACATAAAACTAACAACATACATAATAAATTGTGTTGATTGGTGAGCTTTAAGGTGCTAGGTGGATGATTTTGTATTCCCTTTGTAAGGAGACTCTTGTCAAATGTCTCACTGTGAGATTAACCAGTCAGTGTAAAATATAGGTTTTAGTGAAAAATCATCACAGCAGAGACATACAATTCTTAATCTACTTGGTGGACTTGCAGTACATCAGTACACAGAATACATATAAAGCAGAATGAAAAAGTCTGTCTTAGATGACGTAGCCCATCTGGAGTCCATGCGTGTTCTTAATAGGTGACCTTTACCACACCTTAAACACCTATTTTATATCATGACATAAAAGGACCTTAAAAAACTGCACAGTCTAAATCAATCACTGCATGTATGCCAATGAAAATCATTATTCTGTAATTTTATTGCTTTCTTTTTGTTCTTCATTACCAAATCCTCATATCCTGTGTGCTCACAAGCAGCTGTTGGGCATTTGGCAAATGTTGTTAGTAACTTTGTGAACACCTCAACTCTTGCAGACAACATTTTGTGTTTTAACATGTCTAAACCATCATAAACACATGCTGAACATTATATCATTACACACTGAAGAGCAGCCTAAAAATTTAATTAAAAGGGGGAAAGCATGCATGGATACATATGGATAGAGCAGCAGCTGGATCCAGTCTCACCTACCAGATGTGTGTATGTGTGTGTGTGTGTGTGTCTGTGTGTGTGTGTGTGTGTATCAACATACAAATGTGATTACAAATTGCTCCGATGTCACTAATGTTACTTGTTTATAACACATTAACAGCACGTATTGCAGTTGTGAGTGCATGAAAACTAATTTGTGAATAAATAGTTGTAACAGTAATGGATACGCAATGGAAAGAGCTAGCTGAATAAACATTAACTAGTAAGGGTAAAAGTAATGGATACACTTGGTTCAGCTGCAGGAACTCCAAGGGATAGTTGACAATTTAAATGTGAGAACTTTGTCATTCGATTATTATATCAGTTAATATAATATAATAGTGACTAATAATCATATTAAATTGCATTGGTAACATTCAGTTTATAGTCACTGACTTATTGCCTTTGGGTAACTATGTATATGTAACAAACATGGCCATTGAAACACCACACTGTATACAGTAGAAGATACCACCCAGACTGTCAGACTGTAGCCATGAACTTTAACACACTAGTCTGGGAGCAGCCTATTGCAGCCTCCCCTCTTGGCACTGAGCCAATACAAGAAGGGGAAATACCTGGTACCTCTCAGGCTATCCCTGCCACGCTCTATAACATGATCTATAACTGGGCCACATCAATTCGCACCACACAACAGCACAAAGAGGTCATTCTTTCACAGGATTTCTTATTATGTTTTTCATAATCAATATTAATCCCCCGTTACTCAGGCAAAGGCAAGACTAATTACAAATGTCTGGTTTTGTAGAGAGTTTAATTTGTGTCAGCTGCTTGTGTGGTCTTAAATTACCAGGCTGCTGAAAAAGAAACTGAAGATGACCAACTGAGAAAAATGAAATGTGCAACTTTTCATAGAAAACCAAGAAGAACAAGATGAGGTAAATGTTCATCGCAGAGACAAACATGCAGTCCTCAACTGTCAGATTTCCAAAACTATATTTATATTATATTATATTAAAGAAAGGGGGAGGAGCAATGAGCTCACTCAGCCCCGTGACCAGAAATGCATCTGAGGACCTGCTGCAGCTCTCTGAACCAGAGAAAACTGGACACATTAAACAGTGATCAGCAACCAAATCCAAAACAATGTGGCAGTCTTTGTTCTAATGTGTGGATGATAATCCATTCAGTAATTACTGAATACTTTTTAAAATATGTAACTTTGTTTGTTGTCTGTCCTTTGTTTCTAGGTTTGAATGTACCTGAACTCCAAATATTTATTCTGTAATCTGTTAATGATAATTAACAAACAGTGTGTCTCTCTTTGTTTCTGTGTGTGCACTGTTTTATGCCTACAAATGCATAAATTTAACAAAAAAATCAATTTCACCAAAGAAATCTTTGGTTTGATTTGTCTGCATTGTTTGCAGTGCATTGTGCAATACTGATCAAGACACTGGTGACCTTGTTTCAAAGTTGTTTATGTGTTCATGTAAATTTCAGAGGTCACTGTTTTTTATCTTTATCGTTCACCCTTAAAGATAACTCTCCATCTTCCACTCAGGAAGTCTCGTGTACTTGTCTCGTGTATAGACGTTTTCTGACTGACTGTGTTTGATCTTTGCTCCATGTTGCCCTTTTATCCTCATAACTTGTGCATCACAGTTTGTTTTGTGTCTCAGAAACAGAAGTCTGATTCACATGTTTGGGTCAAGTACTGTAAATAGTGAGGTCAGATATGTAGTGATTGCTGCTTCATTAAAAAATTGTCTTCTGACAACACAGCTGGAGCTGCTGTCAGGTGTTTCCATCGATTCATCTTCGTCATCTTCAGTGTGAACGACCATCATTATGCAACTTAAACTGACTTGGTTATGTCACAGTCTCAGCCACTGATATTTATCTTATTCATGCTTTTCTCATGCATCCAGGGTTTTTTTTGTTTTTTTGCACCTGCTTGTGAGCAAAACTGACATCCATGTGTTAAAATGAATTTCTTGGTATAATAAGAACTCATGCAGACGACTGCAGATACTTCAGGACTATCATGGATGTTAGTTACATTGTAAGTCAATATTAAGATGTCAGGGTAAACACACCCAGAAACACTTAATTAGGATGTTAATTTTTCTATATTTTCCACCTTTCGATATCATCACATCTGCAGGAACAGCAGCAGACTCATACTGAGGAGAGTCAATTCTCTGCCGGCCCACATCCAGATAAATCATATTCTCTTTATCTTTGACAGCACAACCTTTGCAGAATGTCGACACATGAAATTAGCCCAGAAAATAAAGGCCATGTCCCCAAAACTGCTCTGCACTAGATCACATAACAACAATTTGATTTTAAAAAACATCTTAAAGAGAGCATTTAACCCAGCAGCCAGTTGAGCAGACGCAAGATGTTGCTGTGTGAAGAACCTCAGCAGAATACATGTCCTTTAAACACTGTTTGACTCAACAAAACACACATTGTCTGTTTGTGACTCAGCCATAACATCACAGAGCAGCAGCCTGTAGCACCGTGGGAGATCTACTGGATACTGCCACATAAACTATACTGTTGCCCATAAAGTTGGAATAATTTTGTTTTCAGACACATTCCTCTTTTTATTCTTATTTATACACATCACTAATCACTTTTGACCAGGTGCAATGATGAGTTTTGAGAAGATATACATTTTATCTATCAAGAATAAATCACATTGTCACAATCAATTTCACGAGAAGAGTAAAAAGAATATTTTATTCCAACTTTATGGGCAACAGTGTATATGCTAATCCACTGCTATCCTGCACATCATTATCAGTAGGCAGAAAAAAGGTTAATATGCCATTTCTTGTATGACCTTTGTAGGCTGCCAGGCTGAAAGGCAAATATTTCTTTCTCTTTCGGGCATTCACACAAGCACCTATAGAACTGTAGTAGCGCCTGACACCTTGGTGTAACCTGGTTATGAGCACCACATGGGTAAAGAGTACACCAAGGCCTGTGCATTCATTATAAGTCCTAACATGTTTTTTATTTAAATGTCAGGAAAAGAAACTGTCACCATAATGTTGCTGCCTATTGTGGATTTTTCTGATAATGTGTGTCATGATACTCAATAATCAATAACAATAATCCCATAAGGATTGATTGTGTGCTGTAAAACCCACTGAGGCAATTTTATGACTTGTGATATTTAAATAAAAATGACTTGACCCAAATGATGTCCCATCTTTTACTTTTCCAGCATAATTTGCAATTGGTAATGTAGATTTATTGTGAAACTTTCACTTTCATACCCATCACCATGATAATGTATGTATGAGGCCGACTAAAATATTACTGGTTCATGTCTAATTTTAGTCACACAGTTTATTTAAAGTTTATTTTATACCCATATATCTACCACAGCTTAGTGACAAAGGCTCGCTGATAAGGTTTGCTTCGTTGTGCAGTTTCCTCTGTAATAACCACCATCCATAACATGTTTTCTTATTCAACTTCCTTTTTTCTAATATTTACTGTAAGAATAATTCATTTATGTAATAACTATAACTTTATTTTTTTTGCTAACCACATAATCATGTTTTGTGTCAGTATTAACCCTAACCCTATATCGTGTCAACATTAAATCTGTTTAAAAGCCCCATAATGGACGAAGAAAAAACAGCTGGGTGTTAATTCAACGCTGAGATGTATTTCAGAGCTCCTCCACTAGGCCTCTTTATTCCGGAGCTGCGGTTGCCAGTCAGTCCTCTGTGATTCTCTGAAACTGGCTGATCTAAGATTTCTAGTTAGAGCATACGAAATACGGGAGTAAATGTCAAAGCAGATTCTGAGTACAGCCCCAGGGGTTGTTACTTCACAGTCCGCACACATGGTGCGTTGGACAAATTCCAGCTCAAAGGAAATCAGGTCAGGATTTTCTCCCTCGCTAGGAAACCTACCAAGTCAGCAAAATAGCTGGTCTATATGGGTAAACAAAGCGCACCAGGTCTGAAAAAGACATCCCCGCCTGTTTTCTGTGTTAGGTATAAAATAATGTTCCAGTGTCTTTATTAATATTCATCCCAATTATAAGCAATTGTTGGTGATGCTCAAAATGGAAAAATAGCCACTTGCGGCACGTTTTAGCTATTGATTCAGCTGTGGTTGGCCTGCGTATAAGCTGCGGGAACCATTGGCCTTGAATGTGCGTGATCCTTTAAACACACTTTCCACAAGTGTAAGTGCGTGATCACTGTGAACAGTCTGCTGCACTGTCAGAGAGCAAAGTGCTGCGGGGTAGGGGGGCTGGGGGGGGGGCATAGGCGTGAGCAGTAACAGAGCAGTCATATATTATTTATCCAGGACCTCCACGTGTGCTGTGTCTGGGATGGTCTGAGCTCAGCCTTCTGATTGGACACACCTTTTTCTCGCCTCACGCCTTCACCGTCCCATCCAGGCGGGGCGGGGCCCGTGCCGCTTTTACATCCATGATTGGCCCAGAATAATAAAATTTACAGCTTTATCTCCGCGGGTTCGAGGAGCAGGTTGCGCGTTATAAATACGGCCTCCAGTCGGTGAAATCAACATGAGCACCGACCTCCAAGATATCCGCGTCCGGCCATCGCTTCATGATCTTTGTGAGGAGGATGCTGCAGCAAGCTCTGAGAGTGTCCGGCCGGAGCGCCTTCCCACTGGTAAAGTGGATGGAGAGGTGGGCTGAGGGAGCATCAGCCGGTCCGGAGGGGGCCAAGGCGGCGAGGACTCTGGAGGACATGCCCGGACCGACTGTCGCCAGCTTCGCCTGGGACTTGTTCGCCAAGCGGGGGCTGTCACGGCTGCATGAGTTGCAGGTAAAATGATGAAGTGGAGCAGAGATTTAGTCAAAGAGCCAACTATTTGCGGGTTACATTGGCATTTTTTAACATATATATTTAAATGCAGGAGCATACAAGCTGCATCTTGATGAAATCTGATTCAAAGTGGATTGAAAGAATGCATTACTGCAAACACTGCTGACTGCATAAGTGATTCTAAAAACCCTATTCTTAAGACTAAAATTGAGGATTTATCATGAGCTTTATTGTGATTATTTATAGACTGAGGTGGCTCAAAGGTCCTCTGCAAACACACACGACTTTTAAAAAATGTTTTAATAATACATTCTTTCAAATGTCTGTCAAAGCCTTTTCCACAAAGAAGTTCAGTTTTATGGTTCTCAAAACATCTGGACTACTGCTTCTAGACACTGAATGCCTGTGCAAATATTGTTCATTCACTGAACACAAGATGTGTCCTACCCCACTGAGAAGTGAGTGTATATGCATACTGGAGGCTTTTATAATTGTCTAGCCATGGTACACAACAGGACTGCTTCTAAAATATTGTGATTTACATAATTATACCTTGTAATCCATTTTAAACTCAGATTTAAGGTGAGCACTGAGAAACTTTCCCTCTTGATGCATGTGAAAAGATCCTTCAAGTGTCAAAGCCTGCACATAGGAAACACATTTCTGAGTGGAGGTTGACTTATATGTATATGTGAATTAATGGGTGAAGGATCCCCTGATTTATGATATTTGAAGTACATCTAAGATTTTCTGACTGCTTGTCTGCTGTGTGGTAGGTCGGTGAAAATATCTTAAATGAGTTTAGCTGTCAGTTATGAACATGTTTAATAGAATGGAGGATTTGGCTGACCAAACTGTGCCTATCAAGTTATCGTCTGTCAAAATGAGCTGATCATTAGTGGATTAGAAGAGCCTACAGGCATCTTCATCTCTTCAAACTGGGCTCCAAACTAAAGGAGAGTGCATCCAAAGGTGATGCCAGTCATAATGTAGCCCGCAGCATTTTTACAAGGTCAAGTCTTTTTGTCATATCCCAGCTGGAAGGAGTGCAGCGTTACGGGCCCATGTGGAAGGCAAGCTTCGGTCCCATCCTGACAGTTCATGTGGCTGATCCAGCGCTCATTGAGCAGGTACTGAGGCAGGAGGGCCAGCACCCTATGCGCTCTGACCTCTCCTCCTGGAAGGACTACAGGAAACTCCGAGGTCATCACTATGGACTCCTGACATCGTGAGTATCGCTCATTCAGTCATCTAGTTTGTCCTCTCTGTTCTAAATAGAAGCCCCAATTCACAAGACAAGGGCAAAACTGAATGTAAATTTGAATTTGTAATTCACTACTTGTTGGTTAGGCAGGCTTTATACTAACAAGAGTAATAGTATTAGAAACTCATCTGTCTCATCTGTTCTGAACTCATCTAATTAGACTTTTAATGATTTGCCTTCTTCTTTACCACAAGTTCTTCTGCAGATTCTGACTCAATTGAAGTGGAAAAAAGTTTTTTAATGCAGCAGTGAGACCCTGAAGTGGTACAGCTGGATTGTCTGCACAATCAGAGTATTTTTTTCATATCCGCTCTGTGTGTGTTCCCAGCGAGGGGGAGGAGTGGCAGTCAGTGAGAAGTCTCCTGGGGAAGCACATGCTGCGACCCAAGGCAGTGGAAGCCTATGATAAAACACTGAACAGCGTGGTCAGCGACCTCATTACCAAACTTCGCCTTCGCAGACGTTCCCAAGGCCTCATCACCGACATCGCCAGCGAGTTCTATCGTTTCGGGCTCGAGGGTAAGGTTTCACGTAGTCTGAGGGGTGGAAATGTCACGCATCACTACGTACTACACTGCACCATGTAAACACTGCTAATTAGGACCAGGCACATGCAGGAAGCAATATTATTTGATAACAATGATATTTTAAACATACATGCCAGTCAAAGCCTGACATGCGCAAATGATTCCGTGTTAACTTTCAATCATCTTTCCATTGGTGGAAAAAGCGTTCAGATCCTTTGTTTAAGTAGAAGTTGCATTCCTGCAACACAAAAAATGCTCATTCACAAGTAAAAGTCCTGCATTTAAAGTTATGAACTGATAAATCTGCTCAATGAATCAAATCAAAGTACTCATTAAACAGAATAGCCTATTTCTGTACTGTGTTATAAGTTAGATAATATATATATATTTTAGATATTGGGAAATTGTTACTGATAGCTTACTGTATTGGCAGCATTTAATGATGAAATTGGTCAAAGTGGAGCTAATTTAAACTAATTCAGTTAAATAGTTAGACCTACCACTCTGCTTCAAATTCCATGAACTGACTATGTGTTTTGTTTATAAAATCCTTAATCTGCAATGTCAGAGAGAAAGGTTCATCACAAAGTATCCACAACATTTAAAATGTGGTGTAGCAGATGCACTAAAAGATGCATTAAAATGTTAAGTATCATGAATACTGCTTCAGTAAATTTTTACTTTGTTACTCTCTGTAACTGAACTTTTCCTTTATGGTTTTCCAACTGGACTCTTACTAGACTCTTACTCGTAACAGCTTTTATTAACCCTTTGCTCATTAAATACAGCTAAAGTCATTTTTTCAGACCACCTTTAAAAGGAAATGAGTTGAGGATACACACACCAGAATGAAAAATGGAGTTTGTTCCCTGCCTCAAGGATCCTCAACAGTGATTCTTGCAGGAAGAGAGAGCTACATTTATTTGTTTTCCTCTCCCAGATTTTTCCCAGACTAAACACGGTTTCAATCCAGTGACTATGCGCTCACACACACCGTTCTCTAACATTACCCACACTGTCGCCAAAATGATTTTATTGTTGAGCGGAAAGAGCCAAGAATGTGATGTAAAGCCTTTTTTTAAATCTCTGTATGTTGGGATTATATTATATTTTCACTGCTTGAATTAACCCTGCTGTTGTTTCTGTACTCTGTTATCACGATGGAGTGGCTGACAGATTCTTAGATGTGGTTTTAGTTTTCTGAGGGTACATTTCATTTGGTCTGTGTCTTTCTCAACTCTTCATTTACCCATTACTCCTTCTTTTCTTATTTTGACAGGCATTTCCTCTGTGCTGTTTGAATCCAGAATTGGTTGCCTTGATGAAGTTGTTCCCGAAGAGACAGAGCGTTTTATACAGTCCATTAACACCATGTTTGTAATGACGCTTCTTACTATGGCCATGCCGAGGTGGTTGCACCAGCTGTTTCCTAAACCCTGGAACATCTTCTGTCAGTGCTGGGACTACATGTTTGAGTTCGGTAGGTTGTTTTGTCCCAAACATTTGAGTTTGTTGTCAGCATGGGAAATGTTAGCAATCTGTGTACCTACTTGTAAATAAACAGAAACATTGTCAGTGATACCTGCACGATTAAGATTCTATTTCACGCAAATGCGTATGAAGGTGAGAGGATAGGAAAATAAGGTTTAAAAAGATATCAAACAAATATAAACAGAAAATTAAATAAATATGTATATGTATGTATAAATATGTTTTCAAGAAAAAGACATTCAGCAGATGATATTATATGGTGGCTTATAAGCCTCTTGTACCTTGTGTCCTACACAAGCTGGCACTTGACTATGATGTGGAACCAAAACAAACATGGAGGTGGAACACACTGTATGTCTTTCCAAACTTTATATAATTATTTTCCTTCGGCCCCTTCTCAATTCTCATTGGCCGTTGCTGGTTTCCATTTGGTCTTGTCGTCCTTCCGTCTCTCTCATGGTACATTAAGACTTATCCCGATCTGAGATGTCAAAATCGAACATGTTTAAAATAATCATGCTGGTCTAAACTGGATCAGGAAGCAGGAGATTAAAGTCCTTAACCCTCACGCACTACAAGATCATCTGAAATGACTCTCAAACATCCGCTGCCATGGTCAAACTGTTTTTTCTACCGATATTAAGAAAATACAGACCTCAAGTTTGTGCGAGAGGCTCATTTATAAACACTGTACAATGAATACATGGATTTCATGTACATGGAGCTCTTATTAGGCTCCATATCAGACCAGACAACTCAGGACTTACTGCTGTGCCTTATATACAGCACTTATTCATTGTCATAATGGGGTCTAATCTCTGTGCCTCCAGCTAAAGGTCACATTGACCAGCGTATGACGGCAGAAGCAGAGAAGATCGCCCATGGAGAGAAGGTGGAGGGTCGATATCTCACCTACTTCCTGTCACAGACCAGACTACCCATGAAGACTGTCTACAGCAATGTCACAGAGCTGCTTCTCGCAGGAGTTGATACAGTAAGAACAATCACTCTTTTTCTTCTTCTCAACCAGATCCAGATGTCAGTCCTGCAGATTTAATAGCTTGCTGCGTATCTCTGTCTTTTCAGATCTCCAGCACTATGTCATGGTCATTGTATGAGCTGTCCCGTCACCCCGAAGTGCAGGCCTCACTCCGGGATGAGGTGTTGAGTGTACTGGGGGGTCAAAGCATACCAGTGGCAGCAGATGTGGCCCGTATGCCTCTTCTGAAGGCCACAGTTAAAGAAGTGCTAAGGTATAACACAGAAGGATTCAGTTGATATCCTGAAGACGTCTCTCTGTCAGTCTATACGTTTCCCTTACTTTATTGAACTTTTGCAGGCTGTACCCTGTCATTCCCGCCAATGCAAGAGTCATTACAGAGAGAGACATCCAGGTTGGAGGCTACCTCATCCCTAAAAATGTGAGTTTGCTGGGCGAATTTGTGCACCTTGAAATCTGACTATGTAGGACCAAACTAGGAGTAGCCTCCATATTCGGCTGACAGTGAAATCTTTCCATCCAGACTCTGATCACCCTGTGCCACTTTGCAACATCACGAGATCCAGCAGTGTTTCCAAATCCAGATGAATTTCAGCCTCATCGATGGTTGAACAAGGACCAGACTCATCACCCATATGCCTCTGTGCCCTTTGGGGTGGGAAAGCGTAGCTGCATAGGTCGCCGTATTGCTGAGCTGGAGCTTTACCTTGCTCTCGCCAGGGTAAGTTGGCTGAACTGGATGTTTAATGTACATGGATAGTTTGCGATTTGCGCAGGGTCTGTTTAAGATGGCTGACTGACTCTTAAATTGTTAGGACCCAAATCTGGATTTAATCCAGCCAGAGTCAGGAGTTTTAGTGTAAAAAAGAAGAAAGTAGTAAGTGCATGGCTATTTTCAGGCAAACAGTGCTGGTCAATGAGTTAGATTGGTAAACTGATGAAGAAATAAGAATATAAATCTAGGTACATTTACTTGTACCACTTTATTGGGTATATTCAGTACTAATCAAACGTTTGAATATTGTGAAAATGAGTTCCACCAGTTTTACCATTGAACATTCATCTTTTTTTCTTTTAATTATGTAACAAGTAATTAAGAAACTAAAAGAAGGGGGTTTAAACCATTGTGCTAATCCAGATCTGAATGAATTGATTTGATTACTTAATCCAGGGATTTCAGTAAAGAGCCACTTCCAAACACATGCTGTAGCACATAATGAGCCCTTGATTTGCCTCATGTCAGTCACACTGTGGTAAATCCGTTTTCTCCATCTCTGGTCTCTTTAGATCCTCCTCGAGTTCGACGTGAAGCCCGACCCAGAAGGGATTTCTGTGAAGCCAATGACACGGACGCTGCTAGTCCCTGAAAATGTCATTAACCTCCAGTTTGTTGAACGATGACCCACTCTACTGTTAATGTTACATGAACTAGAACATGCGTCTCTCTCCATAGAAGAGAGCAATCTAACGGGCAGAGTCTTAAGAGGAGCCGTGAGCCTGTTGCACGCAGTTGTTAATTGTAGAGCGGACCCTCAACCTTCAGCGCAGCAAAGGCCAACGCCCTCTGTACCTGTCACCTAGCTTGCAGAGGCTGACATGTGGAGAAGGACAAACACATGAGAGGTGAGCAGTGACAGCTAATACCATGTATTAAATAATACACTCACAAATAAAGGCACCATCAAGCATGTGTTTGCACAGAGGCCAAGAGCAGCCAGTGATCTCCCTCAGTACTATCAACAGACACTCTTCAGACTTTTATCCTTGAAGTGACTCAGACCATTTTGCATTTCATGCAATCTGCAACATGTTGCTGATTTTTTCTGGTTAATCTCAGTCTGATTATGAACTGTGATCTTCTGCACTGTTAACTAAACGCAGCAGCAACCACAATTTCCTGTGTGTACTAGTCATGCAAATATTTCATTTCAAGAGCATTTCTGTATATGTTACTTCGATAGACTAAGTCGCACATTACATGCATTTCTAAGTCTGAGACACACACTGTGCCATAAATTATCCCAGAGTATTAGGAGAGTCTCAGACTGGACACATGATTTTTAATATCTCCAGCTCTCCCTGAGCTTCAGTGAGAGTGTTGTGTAGATATGATGTTCTACACTCACAGATCCATATTGATCAAATTATATTTTATTACATGGCGCTTATGGTGAAAAACTATTAGTGAAACATTCCTTGTAAAAAAGGCAGCTGTTGAAATTGTTCCTGTGAAGGAATGTTGTCTGTAGGTCTGTCTGTGTTGTATTTAAAAATGTTAATGTGTGCCATCATTTAATAGTGCAGCACAATGCAAATTTGTGTCTTTAATTTTTGTTACATGTAAACCTATGAGTGATATCTTCATTTTGTAAATGTAATAGGCTTCAGTATCTGAACTGTATTTATTCTAATTAAACACATGTTGAAATAGTTACTGTAAATGCCATTAAAAGGTTTGGACCTGTGCCTGTTTGTTGATTTTATTTGCCCAAACCTGTGAGAACAAGTTTACAGTAAGAATCTCATCTGTTTCTTTTGTACACAGTTATGCCATCTATCACTATCAGCTGCATCAGGTTCAGTCACACTCATCAAACATTACTTTTTCACTGTTGTCAGTTTGATGCCAATGAACAACCACTCAGCACGTAGGCAGTAATTTCTAAGAAATACAACTCAGAGTATCAAAGTTCCTGTGTGACATGAGCATGTGGACTGTGTAGTGTGAGCTGTGGTGCAGCAGCTGTGCGTTGGTCGATAATTTGGACCACATTACTCTGCTGCACTCATCATGTTTACATGTCCCTCGGATGAGAAATCAAATTGAAGAACCACCTCAAGACAAAAAAAAAACATGTCTAAATGTAGAAGTTCATTCAAAATCATCAGCTCAAAATCATCAGTTATCAGCTCTAAAAGCTACAATCCAAGTTATAATCTATAGATGCCTGATTGGAATGGGCTCCTGACTTTGTTCACTTGGAAATCATTTACAGTCATGAAACATATTAAAACACACACACACACACACACACACACACACACACACACACTACAGGTGAGACAGTTGTTGACAGTAGAAAATAATGGTATTATTACACCATACCAGGTGAACAGCAAGAGCACTGAAAATAACACACAACTACAGTGGAAAGTGGAAAGGGTTGAGATTCGTGTTAGGCAGAGGAAAATTTAAACAATAAGCTGTGGTTTGTCTATTAAGTAAATAAATGCAAAACACTTTTACATCAATGCTAACAATAAATGTCCTCCTGTATCTTTTCCTGTTTGCCCCACGAAGCTCTCTCATGAAGCTGCATGTAGTGCTTAGATTAATGGAAAGTAAGACAAGCCTGAGACTTGATTATATAAATGTATATATTCACTAAGTTTATGTTTGACATGGGTGCCTTTAAAAAGTACCTCAGCTAGAGGAATGTAGTATTCATGGTTTCTAGCCTTTGACCTGGGCCACATAGGCCTACTGCACATAGAAGCAACAGTACTAGCAGCAGTAGTAGTGCTATCAGGCACAGGAGGAAGGAAGCTATAATATCACGATGGTACAATTGTGTGCTTTAAATATCACATGGTATTAAATCAAATAAACCAATTGTGGGATGTGTGAATTGTTAAACATGAATGTGTTTACACATGAACACAAAGAGAAATTTTACTGGTACCCAAAATGCAAATACTAACCACTTAAGCAACTTTTCTAAATATAAATCTAAAGGAATCTTTCTAGAAAAATATTTTTTTAGTTTTAAATACCGTTTTATATACCGTGCATTATATTCTTTATTTATAGACACCATGTAAAGATGATCCAGGCCTACACGTAATTTCCACATGGTGGCGGTAGTGCGCTGTAACGCTGTTTGACAACCGCGATGAAACCTTGAAGGAAGAAAACAGCCTAGCAGCAGTTAGCGTCAGGGCTAACAGGCACCCGTCAAATTCATGAAGGCAGTTAGTCATGTAGCTAGCTAACGAGGTGTTATAAAAAGGCACAAATAAACTATTTACACTCCAGTGAACGGATCGTGTGTTACAACGAGGAATAATACCGGAATAATAATAAAAGGTGAGCCACAAGATAGCGCAGCTAGCATTTTGAGCTCGCTGATAAAGTGACTGTCGTAAGAACGATGTGTTAGCTAAGCTAATGCTAACTAGCCAACACAAACCAGCGTTATTTTGACCTTGTTATCTTAGCTAAATAGACTGACTGTGGTGCAGTATTGCTGGTTTAAATGTCTTGCTTGCCACAGCTATTCATTTCATATTAAATATTACATATTGAAGGCATCAGGGGATTATCCATAGCTAACATTAAAAGTAAACAAAGGCATCGCTAGGTTGATAAACGTTAGCTAGTTCAATACCCTGACTGCCATGAACATAAACAAAGCTAATGTAATTATACGTGAGTCACACTCAGAGTTGTAAAGTAGCACTGTGAATGATTTTCTTTGATTAAGGCACAAATCGCATGCAGAGTTACAAACTGACATTGTGTTTCCTCTTTAGCTCATGTAGCGCTGTTATACTGTCATAAAGTATTGTTACGAGGCCTTTTCATGGATCGACAAGAAAATGTTGTTGAAAAAAAATGTTTTATTAAAGTGAGATTCTTCAATCCACTAACTTTATGTCCACTAGATAATTAATGCAATCTTTGGAGCCAGTTACTTTTTAAGATGTAACTAACTAACTATTCTTGGTTTGCAATAATTGTGTGCAAAAGTTTTATGTTCCATGGACACTGCATCTCTGAGGCTAAATGTTCATAACCTCATTTATAGAAAGGATATCTGTTCTCATCATGTCATGAACCCTGCTGCCCTTATCTAGTAGATAATGTGGATATATGCTATGTTGTGACTGAACAGATGCAAGCTGGAGACCCTGTGGTGAGTGCACCAATGGCAGTAGCTGGTGCTCAGAGTCGGTCAGAGGATGAGGAGTCGCTTGGAGTAAAAGATGTGAAAAGGACTGCAACACAAGCGTTTGGCGGTGGTGTTCCCAAACGCAGAAGTTCCTCCAGGTTTGTGGTATCTCGTATATTGAATTTTCTTGCTGTACAGTACAATAGTCAGTTCATTTTGATTATATTCAAAGTAAATGCAAATATTTTTAATGCTGTCCCAAATATTATGCACCGGTTAAATCTGCAAACATTTAACTTATTACTATATATGATCCTTAGATCAATAAAGAGGAAGAAGTTTGATGATGAGCTTGTGGAGAGCAGTCTTGTGAAGTCATCCAGTAGAGTCAAAGGCCCGCCTGTCATAGAGCCTGTACGCTGTTCAGGGAGTGACCCTTCATCTACAGAGAAGAAAAAGGTACAAAAAACTCCCATCACACGTAGAAGTTATCTGATTATCTAATGGCAGAGATGTTACGCTCTTCATAGGTGTTTATATATAATGTTTAAATCTAATATATATTTCATGGATGATTATACCTTTGTGTGACTCTGTCAGGTGACAAAAACAGGAACCGCTTTCACACCACCTCTCACCATGGTAGTAAACCCAGCGCCCATCACTAAAAGAGTAAAGAAGAGCAAGCAGCCTTTACATATTACTAAAGACTTGGGACGATGGAAACCTACTGATGACCTGCTACTTATAAATGCAGTATTGCAGGTGAGCAGAATAACATTTAAAATCATTGTACAAAAGGATAGTATTTATGAATGAATGTGACTTGTTTGTATATTTCTGTCATCTTATAATCTCACAAGTCTGTCTTTGTCTCTAGACCACAGATCTAACCTCTGTTCATTTGGGGGTCAAGTTCAGTTGTCGTTTCACATTGCGGGAAATCAAAGAGAGGTGGTACGCTCTCCTCTACGACCCTGTCATCTCAAAGTAAGAGACTTGTCCTACAGCAGCTTTACCCTCTCCTTCAAGTCTTTTTGTTAATTAGAACATATCTTAATTTTCTCTGCTGTGTCTCTGTTCAGGCTGGCATGGCAGGCCATGCGTCAGCTTCACCCAGAAGCCATTGCAGCAATCCAAAGCAAAGCTCTCTTTAGTCAGTCTGAGGAGGCACTGCTGGCTAAGATTGGTTCAGTAAGTGAAATTGTTACTTTAGCAAAATGTCACTAAATATAACATAAAATATAGGAGTCCAAGTTTACCAGTGTATTGATTAAAAATTAAATGCAATTAAAACATGAACTATTAATGTTTTTGTTTATTCAGCTCATATCATCTATCATATAATTTCCTCATTTCACTGCTGTATTTTCAGCTGTGTGTTTTATTATTATTATTATTATTATTATTATGTTTGTTAACGAACAGACTAGTCAGCCCAAACTGGACGTGTTTCAGGAGCTTCTGAGCAAACACCCTGGTGTCTTTCACCCATCTCGCACCCCCAAGAGCCTGCTGGTTCACTGGCAGCTGCTAAAGCAATACTACCTACTGGACGATCAGAGTGGTATGTTGGGTTACTGCACATTTATTACAATATAAATTAAAATGGTTTCATTTAATTTAATTGTGAGTCTTGGGCCTCTAAGCAAACATCTATTTGGGAATTGGAATATAGTCAAAATCTTTAAACGTATTTTTAAAGATTAAAGAACAGGGTATTTTTTTCCTGTCTTTATTCAACAGTGTGGCGTTTAAATTTGAGAGTGTGACTTATTGATTTTTTTGTTGTTGAGATTTTGATATGTTTTGTCTCAAAACCCACCTCTCACACTCAAATAGTCCCTGTATGAACATAGTATTCCTATTCTTGTGCTCATACTGTGTGCATGCTCTCAGATTGTTCCTCTGCTCTAGGATGCTTTGTACAACAACCCTGTCAAAAGTTCCCGAGTGATAGAGGGCCTCTTGTAGTGTTAACCAGTAAGATGATCCCTGCTGCATTAAAGGCGAATTTGCTTTACTTCTCAGACTGTCCTAACAACGTGGCAGGGCCAAATTCGTGATGCAGATCATCTCTACACCTGGCAAATTTGGACTGGGTCTGTGCACAAAAGATGTGAGAGCAGATGTTTTAAGGACAAGTTCACAGAAGGAAACTACTGGAGCACAGCAATTTGAGTGCAAACATGTAGTATGAGCAGAGGAGCATCTAATCTGAACACAAATAGAGGCTATTTCAGTGCCATGGCAGGGTTTTGAGGGAAAGCATTGCCAGATCTGAACATGACATCAATGAGTAATACTCTCAAACTGAAAGACCACACTCTTGAAGAAAGAAAGAAGAGGAAAAAAGCCTCATTTAATATAACATTTTGCCTGTAAAGACATGTTTTTACATAGGCAGCAGTAACTTGCACTTGGAAAGGCCAGATGGTGAGACTCTTCTTCATGTGTACCCAGACAGAATAAAAACAGTATATATGAAATAAAGCCAAGAACAAACTCTCAAATCTGTGATGCCTTTAGCTCCCAAAAATGTAAGCAAAGCCTTAGAAACCTTGTGTTGTTTTGGAAGAATCTTTGGTGCCTGATGAAACTGGGTTAAATACATACTTACAAAGGCTGTTATTTTACTACTTGCACTGTTGCATATGTAAACCTGCATTTGTGCATTTCATCGAAACCTGAGTCAAATCCAAACTTCATGTAGTGACAACACCTGCAGCATTAAAAAAACAGAAGTCGGTGTGTCAGATCAGGAGGGCATGCTGCATGTTTTCTCCAGCAGAGTTGTGAATCATGAATGATTTTCCCAAGGTCAGAGTATCAACAGACATCTTTGCTGCACCATCATGGCACACTGGGTGGCTTTTACTGCAACAACACAATTTAGAGGAAGCTCTGAGCATTCCTTTCCTCAATCAATGGATTAGTAACAGCTCTGTGTGTCATTGTCTTGTTGTTTTGATTATGTGTTGCAGTCCAACCTCTACCTAAAGGTGACCAGGTCCTGAACTTTTCTGATGCAGAGCAGATGGTTGATGATGTGAAGTTAAAGTAAGATGGTCTTGAATTTGGCGGTCATAACCTCATGTTTTTGTTACTGATGAGAAAGTATTTTCCATCTTTCACTTACATATTGTATATCCATACATTTTCAACACTGATCGATATTTCTGTCTTTTCGCACAGGGAGAGTAGAGATGAGGTGTTGGAACATGGTAAGATAGTGAACAAACAAACTGAATATAGTTTTTTTTTTGCACAGCATGAGTCAGATCATGTACTTTGTAAGTGAAAAGTGGTTTATTACTTGAAAAGATGAAGAAAGAAGAAAAATAAAACTTATGTTTAAGTCTAGTTTAGGTGTGGTGATTTGAGTTGTTGTTGTCAGCAGTTTGTCATTACAGACAGAAAGTGTGTGTTGTCCATCACCTTAAATTAAAATGTCCTAATACATTTGTTTTCTTGTCTTCCCTTCCAGAGCTGATGATTTCCGATCGTCACCAGAAAAGGGAGATCAGACAGTTAGAGCAGGAATTGCCTCGTTGGCAGGTCCTTGTGGACAGTATCACAGGTATGTAAACAAACACATTGTTTTATATGTATATTTGTTTTGGGGAATTCAGTTTAGTGGAGGTCTCTTGTGTTTGTGTGAATTGGGTCACCAGGGATGAGCATGCCCGACTTTGACAACCAGACGCTGGCAGCGTTACGAGGACGAATGGTACGCTACCTCATGAGATCGCGAGAGGTGAGTAATCTTTCAGAAACCACAAAAAAATGTTGAGGTATCATGTTTATAAGAAGAAAATCGAGGGAAACTGAGAAAAATGTTATAGCTGTGGAGTTGTATTTTCTTTTTAACGCTTTTTATCTTTTTACTCACGTTTACACAGATTACGTTGGGCAGGGCGACCAAGGACAAACCCATAGATGTAGATCTATCGTTAGAGGGACCTGCCTGGAAAATATCAAGAAAACAGGGTAAATAAACACATACATTGGTCTTTACCACATCTGTCAGAAAGATACACTTAAATATTGAATTGAGTTATGCAGGCTTGAGTAAAGTAATTATGGATTTTGTTACTGAAACAAAATATAATTTGTCACAGTTGAGATGTTCCTGCTGTTGTTCCTGGCCCCTAAAAGGTCCCTGCTCTGGGTGTAATATTCTTCAGGAACTTGTTTCATTCTTAATGTTTTATTATGGTTTAGAGGAATATATATTGCATTCATCTTAGATAACTACTAAGTTGCGAATTTAGCCACAAGAACTTAAAGAAATGAAATCAGTGCATAAATAAATAATAAATTAATAAAATAAATAAAGTATTATCTAATCTAATCTAATCTAAATTTGAGTGACAGAATTTGCAGAGAAATTTGTTTCTCAGGGTAAAGGCATTTAATAGTTTTCACCTGACTCTGTATGGTTATCAACATGTATTAATGTCTACAGGAATTATTAAACTGAAAAATAATGGAGACTTCTTCATCGCCAATGAGGGTAGACGACCCATCTATATAGATGGCAGACCAGTCCTGTCAGGCAACAAGTGGAAACTCAACAACAACTCAGTGGTGGAGGTGTGTGAAGGATTACATTAATCATCATTGCAGTTGTATATGATTCAAATGGCACCACCTTAATGTATTTGACTTGTAACCTACTGTTTCTGTCTCTTCAGATTGCAGGTCTTCGCTTTGTGTTTTTAATTAACCTGGAACTCATCTCACTAATAAAAGCTGAAGCAGCCAAGATGACACAGCAGTGAATGTCAGCCATCAAGCAAGAGAGTGAACCAACAGGACATGCTGGATCCAGTCAGTCCTTCCGTGTGCAGCAGTGGGTTAACAGTTTCTCTCACGAATCAGAAAGCCATGTTAGCCCAAAATGGGACGTTTAAACAGGCTATAGCTAAGTCCTGGAACAAGATACTAACAGGATGTACTTGTTTGGACATTTTCCATGTTGTAACGTAGATACTCTCATGGTAGGACTTTGTTTGGTTTTTATTTTTTTAATTTTTCAGAATATTGTAATTAAATTCTGTAGTAAAACTTTTTTCAAAATATTAAACTTGTATACACAATGTTGTCATATTTTCTTCAGAGTCCAATCTCCAGTTATATTGTTGAAATAAGTTACCAAAAAGCTGCACTGTGATAAATGACACGTCCAGCATTTTAGAGGGATTCTGACATCATCCATCGACTCTAAACAAGTGTTAAAAAAAAGTTGATTTTTATTCATAAAACTCAATATTATATGTCACAGTTTGCCTCAAGTGCTTTAAATACACCAAACAATCTGCACTCTGCGTTGTCAGCAAAGGTAAGTTTCAGCTTGTTGTCTGTCTTTCGTGGTATCTCTTTGATATGAGAATCTTGAAACACTATGAAATATGTTTCCATATTTTATTCATGTTGGATCAGTTGGAAATCAAAAATAGTAACAGAAAAACAAGTGGAAACAACATCCTCAAATACCAAGTATTAAAATAACACTATCATGACCATCAAACTCAAACTCAACCTTCCATTCTTATTTTTAGCAGCAGTGGAGCTAAATGTGTTAAGTTCTGTGTATAAGATCAGTTTAAGACTCTTAAAACTTGTAAGAGTCAAATATAGTTAATGATGTCTCAGGCATACATTACTTGGGTTTCACTTAGGCCATTTGGTGTTAATAGGCCACATTGGGACATTATGGGAATGACTATTCCTAATTTTCTATGTTGTCTATATTGCACTAGGTACTATCTATAGCACATGACGAACAACAATTTTAGTGGTTTCTATCAAACAAACAAGTTGGAAAAACAAGATGAACATTTAACATTCAAAGGCCAGCAAGAATTGTTTGGAGATCTTAAACCGGAGCTCAGAAACATTTTGTGAAGACCCTGAACATGACATGCCCTCAGTCACATGCTGTGTCCACTGTTATCAAAACTCTGAGAAACTGTCTTTAACTGGTGTCGTGGATTATGTACATTTTGCCAACAGGTAGTGCTTGAGATCCATCATTATATTGCAATATTATAATATATTAAGTTTTAATGTGCACTTAAAATGGCAGGCTTTGTCTACATAAAGCGAATATTAAACATATTTGGAATTGGACTGTCTCCTCTTTCTGGGTCTGATCACCACCTGTGGTCATGCTGAAATATTGATCACCTGTTTGAGACCAGTGAGTTATACAGATTATCATCATCATTCATAATTGACTGGCACCAAACCTACATTTCACCTAAACTCCACATCAAACAAATTAATCTTTACAGCATCAATTACAAAGTATCTTTATGACATTAACAGCTCTAATACATTTTCAGGCGACACCCACCAACATACCAGTCCTCTACTGTAAATATGTATTTAAGGTGTGTATAAAATTGGACTGCAGCCTGGCTGTTGAATTTTTTTTAAATGTGGAAATGTCAGACATATCTGTCTCTTACCTGTGAGCTCAAGGGATTGTTTGTACTGTCCTCTCACCCAGTGTACTTGACATGGTGTCAGTGGGCACTAAGGACATTGGACAACCTGGACAACCATGTTAACTGCTTGTATCATTACCACTGTAGTGAAAATTATGACAGAAACACACTCTCTTCTGGTAAGATTCATGAGGGCACGTGTGATAAATACCAGGAATGTTGGAAATATTGTCAGCAAAACACAGATGATATAGTCTGGTGGATCTGCTGTTGCCATAGAAACTCAATATAAGCCACAGGTCATGGTTTGACTGGATTTCCCAAACATGGCATGCCTCATACCAACCAAGTTTAAACAAGGGAAACAGACAACCACCCCTGAGCCATACTTTATACAGCAGTAATTCAGTTCAACCATTTCAAACATTAGATTTCTTCTGCCATACTCTTCTACTGAAATATGTGTCATTTCAGGTTAGTGGCCTCTCAGCTGCAAATGCCTCAACACAGCACAGTGATGGAGGGAGGGTTCAGATCCTTTAGTAAAAGTAACAATATATGAATGTGAAAATACTCCATTACAAGTATAAGTGGTGTCTTCAAAATCGTATCTAAATAAAAGTAAAGTAAATATGAGCTTAAACACACTATATTAGAAGTTTAAATGGCTTACAATGGCCATAGACTGAAATATGACAAGCAGGCACAACTACACACTATTTAATAAGGGGTTTGGCATTAAAACATTTATTTAATCTTCAACAAAAGATCTTATTTCATAAGATGATCATATAGGTTTTAAAATGTTTTTGTTTATTTTTGTCTAAAGTGTAAAGTAAAAGTGCAGCTTTCCTGTGAACATCTTGTCAGTCTTCCTGTTCTGATGTGTTGGTGCACAAGAGAAAAATTGTGCGTGCCAGACTATGAAATATCTTCAAGATGTGAAATTCTGTCAGCATTTCTTCCTTTTTAACTGTGATTACTTTGTAGATTTAGTAGTGCACTGTGTAACATCAGTAAATCATTATTGCAATCCATTTAAAAATGTAGGCTATATTAACTATAAAAAGAATATAACAATATAAAAAGATTTTATTACCAAAAAGTACTGACAGTGGAAGAAGCAAAAGTAGAAACACTACAGTGTTAAAAAAATCTGTAACAAGTAAAACTCCTGCATTTAAAATCTTTTTTAAATAAAAAATTGACAAACTGACTGGCCTGGATCTTATTTTAATTACTTTATATACTGCAAAGCATAATTTATAGCACTCTGTCATTCTTCTGTGAGATGATTTATATGCCTTATTATTAATATGAATGTGCAAAGTGAGTAGAAACTAAGGTCAAATAAATGTAATGGAGTTAATAATATTTGCCTATGTGATGTAAAGAAGTACAAATGTAGAATGAAAAAGTAAATGGGGATAAGTAAAGTACCAGTACTTCACACCTGTACTTAAGTGCATAATCGATCATAAGTCTCAACCATGGGCCTATTTTTACTCTATTTTTCCTAAAGCATCACAACTAAAAACTGAAATGATACCTATAGTTATACAGTTTAGGTTATTCTTGCTGTGTGCCGTCTGCCATTATTTCATTGCCTGTTTTCTGCCTCTCTTTATTGTGTGTCTGATTTTATATTGTTGTTGAACTCTTCTTTCACTTTTCCACCTTTGCATTGCTGCAACAGGGAGGCATATCTTTGGTGGTGAAATTGTAATATTTCCACACACCTGTCCACTTTACATGCCTGCAGATAACAGGAACAATAAAGTTTCTTGATAAAGACTTCCTCATTGACTCATTGATTGATTAAGGGATGCCAGTCAGTCAGAGTGCTGAGGTTCTACTCTGACTTCAACCAGTGAAATAGATCTAAAAAAGAAAAGAGATGTTTATTCAGAAGACACAATCTATACAATTTCTTTCTATTTTTCACCTGGCTAAAGTTTTTTGCAGGCATGTATTTACTGGTATCATTGTGTCTGATATGAGCTGATATTTATGTCTATGCAGACACTCTAGAGTGTGAAGGTTATGCTCAACAGCACACTATCCAGACAAGGTGTTGCTGTTGAGCCTCTGTATTTTATACACAAAAATATTCCCCTTATCTGATGGCGGTGTTGTGTTTTAATTCAAACCACTAGTCCTCCTCCCCTCTGCCTGTTTACTGTGTAAATTCAGGTGCATTTAAAGTTTGCTCAGCCTAATTACAGGAAGAGACGGTGCATTGGTCCACAGATGCACCTATGATTTGTGCATACTCCCAAAGAGACTAAATCAAACTAGACCTGGTTGCATGTGCACTTGAAGGGGTCCTTAATGGTTTATTATTAAGAGCCACTATATAATGAACCATCTGTTATTTACTGTAAGCTGTATCTTATCATCTTAACAATGGGCAATGTGTTATTACTAGATTAAACATAATCCATTAATAAGAACAATTTCTGGGATGCTAGGCAGGTTTTAACAATATATTATAAACGTTGACAAACTCCTGATAGAAGTTGATTTCATTTCATTTGAGATATTTTGCAGTCCTTTTTCTGTAAGTAAATGACCAACTTGGCAACCCAAAAGTTGTTTTCAAATATAGCTTTAGTAAATAAATTTTAAAAGTTCATAAATTAATTGGCCTCCCAAGAAAACTCTGAAGCACAACTCATCTAAACGACTGTTTTGTTAAAACGTTTAAGACCTGTTAGCCAATTCAGGCGAGTGATATACTTGCCTCGCCTGTTCTGTCACATGGGGCAGAGATAATTACTGCTCAAAGTTAGTTGTCTTGAACGCAACCCAGTCAGTGTTTGTGTAGCGTTGCAGAGCCGTGAGCAGCGCAGTGGGATCGGTTGTAAGTCGTGGACAGCATCTGAGTATAAGCAGGCGCCTGCCACAACAGACGTGAGTTGTCTCTGTTTGTCTGGGTAAAGCAACAGAAAATCACAGTAATGTTACTTAATGTAGCACATTTACATGAGTGGGTGAAGTCAGGACCGGGAGGTTGTCAGTAGCTAACTCGAGTGTTAGCTTTTAGCCAGGAGGATGATGATGGTGGTGATGATGAAGCGCCACAACGTCAGATTTAAATTTTAGCTCGCGACGGTAATGTTTCAAACGTTAAGGCACGAGGGTTTAACTTTCTGTTATTTACTGTTAAGTTTGAATCAACCTAGCTTAAGTGTGTTTATTGTAGCGCTGCGTTCGCTGAAGTTTAGCTAATATAATAAAACACATTATGTATGGAATAATGTATATTTTATTTAACTTTAATGTGTATTTATTTGTCTCTCGCGAGGGTTTCAGGTGATCTGTGGGTGATTTCATGTTAACTTTGCTGCACTGGGGACGTACTGTTTTCACAGGTTAGAGGATGTGAAGCTGTAAGAACAAACATGTTGCACGTGCACGCCAAAGTGTTTATAGCAAAATATTGGACGTAGGGCAAGTTTATCTGTGACAATGATAATAACGTAATTAATCTAATTCGTAAAGCTAATATATTTTGGATTGTAGTTTGTCCAGACATTGGCAGGTGGTGGTCAATAAACCTGTTTTAAATTCATTTAAATTTAAACAGCACTGCACTGTGTATTGCACGAGTCCGTGAAGTGCACCGCAGATCACATTTAATGAAACATTCAATTCAAATAAACATTGATGTGACAGCATGAGTCAGATCAGGGGTGCTGCACATCATGGGAAAATCTAAATATTTCAGATCATGTCTTCAAAGCAAACTTGTCTCATTCATGTAGACTTAATGTATGGCTTGCCTACCTTTGTATTTAAGTGTTCATTTGTACCGCTAGTGTTATTGATGACTGAAAAATGAGGCTATAAAGAACAGTAGGAGATCACCCTCTAACCCCTCTGAGTTTAAGCAGCACTCTGCGGGCTGCTGGCAGGCGTGCTGTCATAGTGAAAGCTGGTTAATGATAACCCAGAATAATCTTCTTGGCCACTGTTGGTAGTGATAAGACAGGTGTAATTGATTGATAAAGCAGAGCTCCACCACAAGCTATCATGTCACTTATGTGTCACTCGTAATTCGTGCTTTTTTCCAACCATGCAACTTGCAGTGCATTTTTTTTTTTTTTTACAACATGCTGATTTTTATTTCATTTCCCAGTGAGGGCTTGTGCTTCTCATTTGGGTCATATATTCCAGTGAGATATGTGTACTTTATCCTTTAATCACTCACAGATCTCTCCCCATAAACCAGCCCTACCCAAAGATGTTTTATAAATGCTGGAGACATTTTGCTCTTTTCTTAATTCAGGCTTAAGGCCATTATCAAGTCATAAGTTTCAACAGAATTTTCAAATTGTTATGGATTTGTTAAGTGAAGAAGACAAAATTCCTGTTATTTCCAATAAACAGTTAATTCTGGTCCAACAGATGAATGTTTACTGTAATTAAATGTTCTTGTGGTTAGAGAGGGGTGAAGTGACCCTCCTCCTCGTCTCTTGTGTTCACTCCCCTTGAGCTGGTTGGCTCCTTTTGAAGGGTGAAGCAACTCCTGGTTGGTCAGTTCAGTAGGAGTAGAAAGGATTAAAGGTTCAGTTGGTCATCTTAACAGGAAAACATGTTGGCTGTAAAAAGAGAGCAGGTTGGGTGTGTAGAAGGCTGCATATTAGATCCTCCATAGCCTTCAAATAAAAAAATCATGCACTCAGCAGCATGTTTTTACTTTCCCATGCTACACTCACTGTGTCCTAACACATCACTGAGGTTGTCTGGGTTCAGTAGAACTGTGAAAGGAGTTTGCAAGATAATCTCAACTAATGCAGTATTTATTTCCCCAGTGTTAGACAAACTACGGCAGGTATGTGAGCTTCAATAGGAGTCAGTGGTTGCAGATGTTTGGAAGCATGACTGCTGCTGTGTGCAGCCTTTAACTTTCCGCCATAGGCAACACAGTATTATGTCCATTTGCAGTCTTCTTGGCAAAAGAAAGAAGCAATCATTTTGAATGCCACAGATTGTATTTCACTGTGGGGGTAAGTTTTATATTTAATATTAAGGGAACTTAAGTAATTTACAAGATGTAAATGTGTTGTTTCAATGTGAGATTTGGTTGCTTCCCAGGACGTCAGTGCAATGCTGCTTCTCAGACGCTGCCACAGCCTGACTCGATTTGGCCCTCTCAACACTCAAAGGTAAAATGCTGTAATAACTGGCCGTTTGCCTACCACTGGCAGAGTAGTTAAGGTTTGTTCAGTCTGAGCTCCACCCTGTCAGATATCTCAGTAAAATTCAGTAAACAACTCAAGCACTGTTTGAGAAACTTGTTTGTCTAAAATGTTTTAGTTATATTTTTGTGAACCCCGCAACTTGACTAGGGCCGTTTATCCCCTTATTATCTTTCACACATTATGTTTTATATAATGTGAATACATCCTGAACACACATTGAAAACACATTGAGACCTAATAAACCTTCCTATTATGTGTCTAAAAGTTACTTTTAGATTTTTTTCATTTCTCAGGCATCATTTTGCACCTGCTGTTGCATCGTGTGCAGTTCGTCTGTGGAGTAGCAGTAGCAGTGAGGACCAGAGATCGTACCAGCGTGCTCACGGTCCCAGCTGGAAACATGCCCTGGCAGGACTGCTGGCTGGTACCGGGGCTATACTGGCCTATGGCCTCCACCACCAAAAGGTTAGTGACAGGAAGAATCTATAAAGACTGATGGTGTTTCATTTGCTTTTGTTATACCAAGGCTCAATATGTCAATTAAATATGTTTATTTAACTGACAACAACAACAATCTGAAGACATGATGCTGATGGTGTTGTGCAGGACATTTTGTATAAACAAACGTCTGTTATATTCCAGCTCTTGCCGAACATATTCAAACATTGCTGATTAAACCATTGCCGGATATACCATAGTATATAAATGAGTATTGCATAATATAATGACTTGGTTTGACATTGTGTTTTACATCAGCCAGCCAAGATTTGTTGGTAAGCAATGTCATTACCAGAAGGGGGAGACAAACAAAAGTCTGTCCTGTCCGTACTGTAGCTTTAAGAACACAATAAGCAATAGATTCATTTAGAAGAAACAAGTTGCAGCCTAACAACAAACTAGCTTCACTCCTTCGCCTGATTCTTTTGCATAATTTTAAAATTTTTTATATCTTAAAGTGTTTACTAACTTTCAGTTTAGGAAAAGGATAACTGTCTTGTTCCTTCTCGGCCATTCCCTTTTATGCTCTTTTGTTATTTAGAGTGAGAGCAGTAACTTGTTTGCAGTGTCAGCGCATTGTGTAAATTTTTCCCTCCCACATCTTGTGTGACTCAACATGCATACACATCTTGAACTTAGCCTGATGCTTTATCCCTTCAAAGAAAAGAATTAAGGAAGTTGTGACTACAGAGATTTAAGAATGGATTATGACATATTCGCTGCAAACTGCTGACTACAAATGCCAAAATGTTTTGGCAGCAACCCTTCCATCTTTGTTTTGTATTATAAAGTGTGTTTTAAATATCAAATTTCATCTGTGAAATCTGGCACCTCTCAAAATGATAGACAATTTAATCAATTCAAGGGAAAAACTCGCATTATAAATGATGTTTACAGATCCTTCAAGCTTTTAGTGTATACAATGAGAAAACATTAACTAGAAAAAAGCAGCACAGCTGTAGCTCTCCTGTTCTTGTGAATAATTAACACAGTGATGATTCAAAATGTCTGTTTCAAGACTTTGCAGCTGCTTTTATAGTAGTAATAACTAGTTGTGGAGTAGGAGCAGTGATAGTGCCTCTGGTGTATGTCTGAATCACGCGTGTCTCTTTTGTTTTGTTTTGTGTCTCTAAATTCTAATAAATAATGAGAAAATTTAAGAAAGGTTCAAAAACATCCTCAACAGCTCAGCAAAGATTGCAGCAGCTTGACATAAAAAAGCCACCTGTGTTGCCCAACATGTGTTGTTTTACAATTAAGGCTGAGGCCTTTCACCACAGGTAGGCAGTAGGGGCTGGTGTAAAAGCTGGAAGCTGTGTTTGAGTGTTACATTCTCTCCCTGAAAGCAGTAGCATTAATAATGTAAGCAGCATTGAGTTTTACCACTCAACAGTCAGTTTCTAAAATGTCTATCTTATGTAACATTAAAGCATTTGCAGTGTGTGTATCCCATCCAGAGACCGGTGAGATAACAGGGAGAGGCGACATATTTGTAACATACCCACATCAGGATCAACATACTCTATGCCTATTGGTATGGGCATGTGCAAACAGGGGGCAACACATGCTGCCACTGCTGTAACAGCCAACTAACCACTGTAAGATTAGAGACCTAATACACACATAATTACAGTTACAAAGTGATTACAAAAGAATCTGAATTAGCTTTCAGGCACAGTTGTGCTCAGCTTTATGTATTTTTACAGCATAATTGTTGGTAATATAATGTAATGTAAATATCTATCTTCCAGACTGAACTACTTGTTTCCAGTTTTCTGCACTCTTATTGTCCTACGTGATGGATGACAAAGCAGTTGTCTTCTCTCTTGTCTTCGGTGCAGGCTGAGCATGCAGACCCCATTAGAGTACAGGCCGTAGAGAAGCCCTCAGCTCTTCCCATCTTCACCCAGGAAGAGGTCTCCAGTCACTGCACTCTGGAAGATGGCGTTTGGGTCACCTACAAAGGTGGAGTCTATGACATCACTGCGTTTGTGGCCATGCATCCTGGTGGGGATAAAATCTTGTTGGCAGCAGGTGGAGACCTTGAACCATTTTGGGCACTGTATGCTGTGCACAACCAGGAACATGTGCTGGAAATCCTCTCAGAATACAAGGTGGGCTGACTAAATGACAGCACTAAGGGTGAAATTTGTTTTGTGTCTGGCTAAAAAATTGGTTCAAACCAAAATCTGAAAAAAAAACAAGCCATATAATCGTCCTTTAAAACCATCAATCAGATCAAAAAATAAAATGTCTACTGACAACAAGTGCTATAAGCCTGTTAATAACTATGTTACTGTGTACTGACACAGAAACAAAAGACTTACTATGAAACCAGTGAACTTTGTTAACCTTGGGGAGAAAAACAGGGTTTCAGAAGACTTTTACTCAGTGGAAAACATTCCATCAAACAGGGCGTTCAACAGCAAACTGAGACAAGAATTGGCAGCGAGCACAAAACACTTTATCCAATGTTTGTAAGCCTATGTGTATACATTTAAGTTACAACTCTGGCTGGAAAATTAAAAAAGAGAGTAGAACAGAAAACCTCCAAGCTACTTGTATGTATTCCACCGGTGGACCTGGTTTCAGCCATGTCTCTGGCATCTTTTTATTGCAGAAAAGTGTGTCTTTGAAAAAAGAAACAGCGTTTAGTGTGAATACACAGCTGCTGTATAACAGAGAATGTCAGTTCTATTCATCCATAGTTGAACTTGAACCTAAATTAACTTTTTTATTTTGTTACTTGATTACTGAAGACTCGTATAAGGCCAAATACTAAGTGGTCAGTGAGAAATATGCTTTTCTGATGTTTTTCCTGGTGTCATTTCCTTATAAACAAACACAGTTCATTGTCCTCCTGAGCCTTTGATCTGTGTTTAAGGTTGTGCATGATGATTAGAAAGTTCAGCATTAAATATGCATCACCTTGGGGCATTTAGTCCAGCGTGTATTAATAAAACCTTTGTGTCCGTGATTAATACAAGGTTGGCGAGCTGAGTGCAGATGACCTGAAGAAGCAGACTGTTCAGTCATCTGATCCCTACTCCACTGACCCTAAGCGTCACCCAGTCCTGCGTGTCAACAGCCTCAAGCCCTTCAACGCTGAGCCACCTCCTGAAATCCTCACTGACAGCTACATCACCCCGTCCGCTATCTTCTTCAAAAGAAACCACCTGCCAGTTCCTCAGGTGGACGCAGCTTCTTATCAGCTGCATGTAGAGGGACTACCTGGAGGAGTGCTGACGCTGTCTTTGGAGGAATTGAAGACTCGGTTCCCCAAGCACACCATCACCGCCACGCTGCAGTGTGCTGGTAACCGCCGCTCTGAGATGAACAAGGTGAAGCAGGTTAAAGGATTGAACTGGGGCATTGCTGCGATCAGTAATGCTACATGGAGCGGTGCAAGGCTCAGGGATGTGCTGCTGGCTGCTGGTTATGGGCCAGAGGTGGCCAAGTGGGCTCGCCATGTTCAGTTTGAAGGACTGGACAAAGACGTGACCGGGACTACCTACGGTGCCTCCATCCCTTTAAACAAGGCCGTAAGTGAGGAAGGTGATGTGCTGCTGGCTTATGAGATGAACGGAGAGGAACTCCCTGCTGACCATGGCTATCCGGTCCGGGTTGTGGTTCCAGGCACTGTGGGTGCACGTAATGTTAAATGGCTGGGGAAGATTATTGTGAGCGCAGAGGAGAGCAGCAGTCACTGGCAGCAGAATGACTACAAGGGGTTCTCTCCTGGGACGGACTGGGACACAGTGGACTTCAAGTCTGCTCCAGCCATCCAAGAGCTGCCCATTCAGTCTGCTATCACCACACCGTCAGATGGTGCTGTGGTGGATCGCAGAGCTGAGGAGGTGACTGTGAAGGGTTATGCCTGGAGTGGTGGGGGCAGAGAGGTGGTACGTGTAGATGTCTCTCTAGATGGAGGAAAGACGTGGCAGGTAGCCCAGTTGAAGAGCAGCGACAAGGGACAAGCACCCAAACCATCGCCTCCACCTGGACAGGCTTGGGCCTGGAAGCTGTGGGAGGTAACGGCCCCTCTTCCTCCTGAGGCTCAGGAGCTGGAGATAGTTTGCAAGGCAGTTGACAACAGTTACAACATGCAGCCGGACACAGTTCCACCCATATGGAACTTGAGGGGCGTGCTGAGCAACGCCTGGCACAGAGTGAAGGTGAAGATCAGAGAGGATGAGAGCGAGGAATAGACTTGGTTATTTGAGCCACATTCACAATCCCAAATATTCACAGCCTCATCAGAGAGTGGACATCATTTTAAATCTGTCACTCAGAGCAACAAGTGAACACTTTTATAGAGACAGAACAACGAATACAACACAACCAGGAACTGTTTAAACAATTGTGTTGCCTATGAGATCTGACTGCTTTTTAGCACTGCATATTTAGAATAAAAGGAAAGACTGTGAGACCAAACCAAAATATGTCCAGTTTTATCTAGTGGCCATTGACTCACACTTTGGTCTTAAATACGGATATGTGATTCAGTTAATTCTCTAAAGAGAATTATTTTTGTTAATAGTATTGACCCTGCTGAACGCACAGTATATAAAAAGAGTTGAGTTACTCATCCTGCATCAGAATTTAAAAACCAAATGTTAAGAAACATTATGGACTCTAATTGAAATGTAAGGCAGTAATGAGTTTATATTACTTTTAATGAAGGCTTCTTGACTTGCATGTTCACTTTAGTTGAACAGAGAATAACTGGATCTTGCTGAGACTGGAATCAACATAGAGGTTTATCTGCAGATGTGGATTTGCTGATTAATCACCTTTCATGAGTGAGAAGATAACTTTTCTGTGTGAGCAGCTTAAAAAGAAAATGATTAGGTGTTTGTGGATCAAATCATTAGTGCTCATTTTTAGTCTGCTAATCAGTGGTGAGCTTTCACCCTCTGTCCTCTCACTGTGTCAAAGGTGGTATGAAGTACCACTGTGGAGATTTAGCCAAAGTTAGCTGTGTTTTTGCCGCTGCACTACACACTGCAGATGTGCAGGCACCTCTTGAGCACAGTTTTGACCTGATGTATGCCCGGCGTCTCTGAGCTCTGGCGTACAGGTGGAGGGAGAATTTAGAGAAAGGTGGTGAGAATTGAGTGGTGACTCAGTGAGACGGAGCATATAATCCATATTAATTTAAAGATCTTCCCCTTTTTATAACTTTTTGATAGAGCTGGAATAAGTGCACAGCATGTCCAAGTCAGGGTTATGAATATGGAAATATTCAGTAATATATGTTAACATTCGAATCTGTCGAGTTGCTGAATTTCTGTCATGCAGCCCTGCTTTCAGCACTGGTCTGCACTTTGTGTTTTGTGTAAAATGTACATTATCGTTGAAGATGATGAATAAAGAGCTCTAATTTTACACTGAAAAACTTGTGCTGATTCAGTTCCTGAATTGAGAAATAAACATTTTCTATTTTTATTTAAAGAAATGTGCTTTAAAGAAGTGACATTACAATGCAGTGCTCATATTTTTCCACACATGAGTTTGTGTTAAGTTGATATCAAGTCAGCTGGAGATGCTGGCTACTAGTTTTTATAGTTAATGCAAGTCAATGTTCATCACAGATTCTTTTTCTTCAATGATCATCCTGTTTAGGAGAAAATAGTATCAAAGATTTCACTAACTGTAAAACTACAGTAACATGTCTTTTATATCAATGTATTCATATTTTTTTATTTATATATAATTATCCCCCCCACCCCCCAGTTTGGCCTCAGCACAGCATAGTTGATTCAGGTTGTAAAATGTGTCTCAAGATTTCCAGATATCCTCTCCTACTCCTTCTACTCTGTGGTTCCCAAGTGTGGTAACAGAGGAAACAGGATATGAAGTGACTCACACAGCGTCCTGAAAAGAAGATGTTGCAGCTGGCAGGAAAGTGAACAATAGGAAAGAAAGGAGGACAAGTTGATGTAAAAGATGAGATGTCATGTCAAGACAGAAAATGACTGAATGCAGAGCAGAAAACAATTAAAATGTGATAAAATAGACTGCCATGAGTCCAAACCTACACTTATTTATCCTACAAGTCACAGCCCATAATTCAAATTTTCTAAACATATGAACTCAACGTCATGATGGTGTCATGCTGATGAATGACCTGACCTTTTTCCCTGAATAGGATTAAACGTGCTCTTACATGTTATCTCTTAGGTAAATACATTGTTCTATATTGTAAAAACCAGATATATTCCAGGAGTTTTCCATGCATGAGGAACACCCTGGGACTCATTTGTGTATTAGTATGTTGAGGCCACTGACCCAGTATGGAAGTTGTTTGGTAATCATGTTTGCTGTAAATGTTTCATTCTGATCTGTCTCTGAGTCACAAATGACTAAAAGTGTGGTAAGCAGAATTGCTTCGAAGAGCTAAAGAAACACATTTTTATGGTTCTCCAGTTGACCGGGGCTGTGAGAACTGATGTATTCTGTTGACTTCAGACTCGACTCTGCTATGAGTATGTGCGTAGTGTGTGTGACCATACACTCCTCACAAAGTCTGGCAAAATTGCAGAGAGCAAAGGGAAACAAAGTCAGCAAAAGCAGTAACATATGTCATCATTATCCAAAATAGTCTACCAGTACTACTCGGAAAAATTAGAATATCGTGTAAAAGTTGTTTTATTCAGGCAATCCAACATCAAAGGTGAAACCAATACATTTTATAGACTCATTACATGCAAAGTGAGATGTCTCAAGCATTTTTTGTTGTAATTTTGCTGATTATGATTTACAGCTTATTAAAACCTCAAACCCAAAAACTCAGAAAATTAGAATACTGTGAAAAGCTTCAGTATTGTAGGCTCAAAGAGTCACACACTAATCAGGTAAGTAATCCAAAACACCTGCAAAAGGGTCCTGAGCCTTTAAAAAGTCACCTTTAAAAGTTGAGTTACAGAAATGCATGCACTTTTTCAGGATATTCTAATTTTCCGAGTAGTATACTGTAATCCTGCTCCTACATGTTCCTTCTTTCTGTTCCTGTAATAATGATTCTGTCACAACAATGGCAAATACAGTAGATAGGGAGCAGATGGAGCTGACAAACAGTTTTACTCCTCTCAAGATCAGCAAACACAGACACTTGTGTCACTTTGGTGGTAAATGCAAACCAGTGCACTAAAGCTTTGGTTTAGTTTCTCAGTGTGGTAACTTGTGATGCAGTGAGGAATGTGCAGCATGTGGACTGGTTGTTGGAGGACTTTTCTGGAAAAATTATCAAAGGAATATACAAGAAAAAGCCTAGCCTGTAATTTGTCTGCACAAATAATTCTTAGTTTAATGCTTAATCTAAAAAAAACCTACTGTAGCTTAGATTCTGTGATACAAAGACAAACCTTTAGTGTTGGTGTGTTTAGGTCTGTAATTTACTTTTCAGCTGCACAGAGCCAATCATCCATCATGCACTCACACCTTGAAACCTGTTTTGTCGGTGAATGCTACTGTAACATATATGGACTGCACATTGTAGCCACAACACTATGCTGTGATCCTAAGTTTAGTAAAGATACTATGCAAATGTCTTAATAAAGCTTCCAGTCTTCACAGTCAGTCTGATAATGTCATTGGAACATATCTAACTTTAACCATCCAGAACATAATAAAAATAAATTCTGCAAACAAGGTTTGTATAAAATCTAGACAACAGCAAACTGCTGTAAATTTATCACAAAGATCACAATGCTGGTGTGCACAGATGAACTGAAAAGAGCAGGAATTAGATTTGTCTGAACAGAAATAGTAACAAAAGGTTCCAGTGTATTTGTCAGTGATAAATTCATGTAAGCTCTTCCAAATTTGGACAGAATGCATCAGAAGTCATTTGTGGGAGTTTTTCGGCTTTAATTATTTGGGGAAAATACACCATATATTGTGACCATATAATTATATATATATTCAATTCAATTTTATTTATATAGAGTCATATAGGAATCACAACCTAGGTCATCTCAGGGCACTTTACAAACAGAGCAGGTTTAGACCACACTCATCATTATTAATTACAGCCAACAGTTTCACCATGAGCAAGCCCTTGGCAACAGTGGTGAGGAAAAAACTTTTTTATAACAGGCAGAAACCTTGGGCAGACCATGGCTCTAGGTGGACGGCCATCTGCCTTGACCGGTTTGGGGGCAAAGAGAGAGAACAAGAGAAAGAACGTGCATCAGCACATTTGTACATAAGGATGGAATGATAAATCAACTGACTGTAATTGCAGGTTTGGTAAAACAAAAGAATTTTTACTATGGCTACTTCTAACAGTATACTAACAACAACAATAATAATACTAATTATTATTATTATTATAAATTGTAGCAGTGGATAGTGGGTGGGTCGGTGGAGCCAGGCCACAGATCAAATGTGCAGCTCCAGACTCACAGGTGTAGAGAGAGAGACCAGAGAGAAACAATCACAAGACAAGACAAGTTATTATAACTGATAGCGGCCTTAAGTCAACACACACTCCTGCCACCTGAAGATAAAACCACCAACCACCATAACAATGTTTTGCTGATATGTTATAATGGAAATGAAACAGAAATGAACAAAATCAACAGAAAACATTAAAAACTAACATCATGTTTTTGTCTGGTGTTTGTTAAAACTCTTGTCAGTCTATTTCAGAGTTATATCTCAATCCTGTGTTCTGTATTTTAGTGGCGTTTCCAAACCCTTTAGAATAAAATTCTTTTATACAAAACAAAATCAAGTTGTAGACAGGATGTTAGAGCAACGCTGATCCATCCATTGTTACCTGTGATTGTGAAGGATCAATTTGTGTAAGTAACCATAAATATTTATCTCAGATGAAGTAGGTGTGAGGATGACAGGAGTGTGGTGAAGGAGGGCAGAGACGTCTTTTGTGGTTTAGGCTCATCACTGAACTGTGATATGCTGGACATACAGTACTGTATTAACACAACTGACCCTGGGGGAATATGGTAACACTATAATCTTTCTCAACCTCTTTTCAGAGAGCTAAACAGTAGCTTGACCCAGTAAATTGGTGGATTGGGAAGAACACTGCACAAGCTCCATGTCCTCTCTGTGCAGCTGTACATTTCAACTGCAGACATGTTGGCCTGAGGTCAGCTGGCTGCTCTTGTAATCCTCATTCTTCAGAGATGGATCATCTGAGCCACAGGGCTGACTCATTCGCTGGGCTGAGTTAAAAGCTGCTGGAGCGCTCAGAGAACAAACAGAGTCTGCCGTGGGACTCCACTGAGCACTTCTCGGCCTTGGATATTTGGGACAGAAACTCTTGATGAAAACTTCAATATGGACTACTCAGGGCTGCTGCTGCTACTGCTACTGCTCAACCTCAGTGGAGCAATGTGTGCAGTGGTTCAATGGCCAGAATTAAATGAAGCAAAGGTGAGATCATAGTTGGTTTCATAATTTGTATAGTAGAAATATGTCATACTATAGACATGCTAAACAAGTTCACAGTATTTTAAGTGTGGTAGAGCTTTATTGTGTGTTGTTGCATTCACAGGCCTATTTGAGGCAGTATGGCTACCTGAATGACCCCGTTGATCCGCAGGACCCTCATTACCTGGAGGAGATCATTGATGCTATCAAGTAAAATAAATTAGCGCACTTTCAAAGGAAAACACAAGCAGCTAATGACAGTAAGTCAATATCCCAGCCTTGTTTTGTCTCCAGGGTTTTTCAAGGGGTGAATGATCTGCCACCTACTGGAGAATTAGATGAAGCTACTCTCGATGTGATGAGACAGCCACGCTGTGGCATGGAGGATCCTTTCAACAAGAAATATCATAAATACAGGGTGATGGGTGAGTCAACAAAAAAACAAAGACTATAAACAAGTAATTTATATGTATTTTTTATAGGTCTGTTAATGTCTTATACAGCAGAGTTTAACTACCCTGTCCATGTCCTGCAGTGTAAACGCTCTTAGTAGTGTTGTAACTCTGACAGCAGTGAGGGCATGTTCTTCCAAACTGACAAGGTCTGGATGAGTGAGCAGTATATATCTGATCAACTTTGGGCTTTAAGAAACTTTTAAAGCTTTGGAAAAATATTTTGAACTCTAACGGCAAGAGCTTTCAACAACTCAGTTTTAACTCATTTTAGAAAGGCCTCTGAAATGTACCACTAAAAATACAGGCAAAGAAATAATAGCACTTGTCTTCAGTTGGGTTAAGAAGCAGTAATAAGAGCGTGATCCTTGCTGTGCAATGCTGAAAACAAAACAACCAGGACATTAGGAACTACAGAAGAAATTCTAAAGTTTCAGATTAAACTCTTTCTTTTGACTGAATACTTCATTATTGCCCAGTTCGTGATGCAGGAGAGCTTGGAGAGCTTACAAAAGTATACTCAACTAGATTTTAAGGGTCTTGAATCACACAGTTTAGTAAGCATGCATCTGTAAAGTCAGATGCCCATAGGAAGATTAAACCTATGATGATCTAAGACATAATTGTTCTCTTGCAGGTCAATGGAGAAAGAGAAGTCTGACCTACCGCATCTATAACTACACTCCTGACATGAAGAAGACTGATGTCACAATGGCTATCCGCTCTGCCTTCAAGTACTGGAGTGATGTGGCTGCTTTGACCTTCAGAGAGGTCGTCTATGGCAGAGCTGACATAAAGATCTCTTTTCACAAGAAAGATGGCTACTGCTCTGTCCCATTTGATGGCCGTGGTTAGTTTTTTTATTTTTTTCTTTGATTATATTTTTATACTGTGAGCTTCTATTGGGCCAGCTGTGCCCTGACACATTCACTTTCACTGTTTATTTGTACCACCTGCAGGTCATGTACTGGCCCATGCTGAGTCACCAGAATCTGGTATTGTCCACTTTGATGAGGATGAGTTCTGGACTGAGGGGACATACTATGGTACTAATCTGCGTATTGTGGCTGCCCATGAAATTGGCCACGCTCTTGGTCTGGGTCACTCTCAGTTTAGGAGTGCTCTGATGGCTCCTGTTTACTCTGGTTTCCGCTTCAACTTCAGGCTGCATTCAGATGACATCAAAGGCATTCAGGCATTATATGGTGAGTAAATCAAGAAGGTCCACTGGACATATTGACCTGCAGATAAAATAACCTACGTATTTTGGCTTGTGATCAGATCAGTCTTGGGGCCAGTATTAGCTTATCAACAATATATCATTGATATGTATGTTGATCGATAAGTATCATAGCATTGCAGTACAGATAAACCAAATATATGTTCAGGGATAGTTTTATTAACAGTAATGCTATTACATAGTTGTTGTGATTATACAGCACGTCCTCTTTCCGGTATGTGCTGTTTACCTGTTTTATAATAAGGTAGATATGATGTTAATCAATATGTCTTCTGAGCAACAAGACATGTTTTAATACGATTAAGTGTCTGGCATGTGCCTAGAGTTCAATATCTGTACTAACTGCTTAGCACCACATTACTTGGACAGTAACGTAATCAGATAAACTGCATCTATCTGGCATAAAAACATTCACGTAGCATTCAAATGTATAAGAACATGCACTCAACCTAAAACTGAAATACCTCTGTTTTACAGGAAAACGTATCACCAGCACTTTAGCCAGTCCAGCAGGCTCAGACAGTCAGTTTCCCACAGAAAGCAGCCTTGGTACTGAGAGCATCCCTGACCCCTGCACTGCCACACTGGACGCCATCATCTTGGGTAAGTTATAGATTCACTGTATTAGTTAAGGTAAATTATAGCTTATAATGTCACCTGTGAGTTGCAGCACACTGGATGTACAGGCAATAGACAACAAATGTAAAGTGTAATTAGTGGCGTGTGTGACCTGCAATAAAGGTCTGAAAACACATCAAGATACCAAATTTTCCCTGTACATGTTCAAAGGAAAATAAGACAACAGCCAAAGGACTTCCACTGAGGCTAAATCATCTGTGACAGGCACATAGGTTATAACTTAAAATCAGTTTACATTTTATTTTGTCCACTTCCTGTATGTGTGGTGATTATGCTAATCTTTCTAGATGGACATCAGCATATTTATATTTACTGTGGCATCATACAGAGCTGCTTTTTTAGGAAGACAGCATGATGTTTCATAAATAGCAACTCACTGTTTGTTCAACCAGGTCCATGGAGGAAAACCTTTGCTTTCAGTGGTGATTACGTGTGGACAATCTCTGACATGGGACACAACACTCCAATAAAGATTGACAGGCTGTGGAAGGGTCTCACTGGACACTTGACTGCTGCTGTGCACTCTCAAAGGACCAACAAGACCTACTTCTTTAAAGGTACAGTTGCTGTCCAACACCTTTGTCATTTGTATACTTTCTGTAATCCAGAAAAAAGCTTCACGTTCGTTCTGTTCTCTTTCTGGTCACAGGTAATAAAGTATGGAGGTATAGCAGCTTCACGCTGGACTATGGCTACCCGAAAGAGGTCAAACATATCCCCCACAACATTGATGCAGCCTTGTACCTGGAGAGGAACAAGAAGCTGGTCTTTATCAAGGTATCTAAAATCAAAACATGCAGCAGCAGTATTTGACCTTACCGTATTGAACACACTTCCTGTAAAAATTCTCATCCCATATCCCATAATGCTGTCTGCTTATGTAGGGTTCAGAGTACTGGCAGTGGGATGAGCTGAAGTACACTGACTTAACTGTCTACCCCAAACCGCTCTCCATGCTCTTCACTGGAGTGCCATCCAGTCCAGATGCTGCCTTCACCTGGACCAACGGCAAGATCTTCTTCTTTAAGGGAGACGACTACTGGCGTGTGAATGAACTGCTGAGGGTTGACAAAGGATATCCACTGAGCAAGAAGGAGCGCTGGATGCGATGCTAGGTGTCAACCATCAGGGGGCAGCAGGTACCAAGAGGTGTACAGCAGTGGGTGCTGGTTTCACTCCAGGGGCATTTGACAACCAGGCAACCTCGACAACAGTGATTGATTGTGAATTCTCATATAACCCATAAAAAAACTCAAAACAAACCAAAAAACACTTTTATGGGAGTTGATTTAATTTCACTGGATTTTTTAACCAAGCTACTCATGCCCTCTGCAGCAGGCTGATGTTTGCATGTCTTAGTTCATGTAAGCTTTTGTATGATCTCAGGAAGAAATTGAGGGAGGTCTTCTGTTTTTCTCTGTAACATATGTGTTACATTATGTGTTTTAATACTTTCAGCAAGATGTAATACGATGATGGGAGTGTGCACTTTGTGTTCAGACATTCTGTTTAGCCAGTCGTCTTTTTAAGTATGTTCAGAGCTCTTAAATGATACAAAACACTTGTATTATCTCATGAATCAGTCTCATCTAGGAGAAATCATGTAACATAGATTTGTCCTTATTCTTTAATGTGAAAATGTAACATTTTTTTTTTTTACAATTAAACAAGGCACAATTTCAGCAGTGAAATGGCTTTCTGATTATGATTCCCTGTCACCAGAAAGTGGCTCAACATTCCTACAAACAGCACAGAAAAATATTTAATGTTTACTATGATCAAAGGCCAGTCTGTCCTGCATTGTGTTGTGTGCAGAAAAAACACTTTTGAGGGACCATGGCAACCCTAACCGGTTGCAGAATAGGAAATCCTCCCTATGACCTCTTTCTTGTCCATGAAAAATCTGGTGAGTAATGCCGACAGTGTTGCTAAGAGCCCGAGGAGATAAACAGTGCAGTGTATCTGACCCAACCAATGATCAAAAACTGTTTTTGTATCAAACACATTTATTTATCTTTGAAATTACTATCAACAGGTATGTACAGATTCAGGTAACAAGTGCATTGTCCCTGCAAAATTCAAACAGAAAAAGGGTAATTATTTAAAAATCTACAAATGAACAACAAACATGCTTTGTTTTTTTGTCCTTTTTTCAACGCTACCATGTACTTGGTCATTATATAAATTAAATTATAAAAAGTTTACTCCTCAAGCATACACAACAATCTAAATTCTTCACCTACTCTGACACTCTACACTGAAAACATGAAAAAGTCACAGAATTACCATAAGAGTGCTGCTGCAAAAGTACTACTAAAAGCTCAGGCAAGGAGCTTTTTAATACATACTGTAGTTTACTTGCATCGTTTAGTTTTTGCTTCATTTTGTCATATTCCATGTATCCAACTACATGTCATATCTTAGTCTCACCACACTCCATCTAAAAATAAAAATAAAAATTAAAGATGTAATTTGAATGATAAACCTTCACAAATCCTATGACCACACAGTTAAACAGTAAGACAGGTAATACAACACTTCATGGCAATGACTAACTTTTTAAGTACAGTACACTTAATGTCAAACAAACTGCTTTGTCATGTTCACAACCAAAACAGAAACACATCTGTTTTTTAAGGCTCGTACTTGCCGTTTATGTATTTAATACATGATGAGAGGAAATTGAGGACCATACTTTATTAGTATCTGTATTTTAGTGTTTCTCTGAGAAACACAGTGGTTGCAGTGGTTATATCTAGACACCTCTAACTTCTCCCCAATAAGCAGCATTCTCTTTCTCTGCATACCCAGAACTGACACACTGATAGAAAAAAATCCATCATCGCTCCGAGGGTAAAATAAGACCCTTAGGTAGGGAAGCAGTTTAATGGGTTTACTCTACTTTAAGAAGACACAGTTGGAGCACCAGAGAGCAATAAGAAGTCCCTTCTTCATCTCTGTTTTGCTCAGACCCTGACGACCGGGGTTGTGGCTGTAAGGGGTGCAGTGGACCCGGTGTCATAGTCCAAGTCAATCATGGTGTGGTTGGCAGTGCCCAGGCTGCTAAGGGAAGTGCCTGTGCCCATCTGTCTGTCCCGCAGACTTTGCAGGTAGCTCTGAGAGGACAAACACAGTTAGAGATGAGTGAGGTACATAAACACTGTGGAGTCAACTTCACAAGGATTTGATGGCATCAGTATCTACAGCACACGCCATGTTGGGTGACACTGACCGGTGCCAGTAGGTCCCCAGCGTAACGTTTCACTGGGGTTGGTTTACGGCGGTACGTGCCTTCCTGCCCACCTGCCTGCTGTCGCTTCTTGGCGTCCTTCTCTCGAATCCGCATCAGCTGGACTCTCTTCTGTCTCCGACTGATAACGACTACGAGGAGGAGGGGATGTTCAGCGGCAGCTTTTTAACATCATTTCAAATTCTTTAAATTATACATTTTTGTCTTGAGGACCTCTTCTTTAAATCCTATGTTTTTGTAGTATGGCATATCACTTAGAAAATGTTAATTAATATGTTTAAAAAACATATAAACAAAGGCACAGATGAAGGCAAAATCCCCCTGTCCCTAAGCTCTGCTCTGATTGTACATGTGATTATCACTTCATCACTTTAATTGTTACTCCTGCACGTGATACTATTACTACTCACTGCTTGATAACTGTGAAGAGAGACATTAACTCTTTTATTGGCTCCTTAGAGAATTCTTTTGTGTAATTCTTAGCCAGCCAGACGACAGAGCAAAATAGTCAAAGTATCAAGATGTGTCCTTCTTACCCTCAGTGTGTGAGAAGCTGTCGTCAGTCAGTTTCCACTGCACCAGCACTCCTATGAGGCTGAGGGCAGGCCAGATGCCCAGAATGACCCAGCTGTACCAGCAGAGAGGTGGCCCCGGTGTGAGGCGCAAGCACTCATACACATGAGTGGCCAAAGCCAGCATCTCCACAAAGTAATCAGCACACACGGTCATGATAGCTGCCCCAAACACCGCCGTGGAGAGTATGGTGAAGAGCTTTTGCCACTGCAGAGTCAGCACAGCGAACAGCATGCCTGTACCCAGAAGTGCACCCAGTGGCACCCAGACTGTGGTTGGGGTGTAAAACTGGTGAGTGACCAGCAGGGCAGCAAGGGCCAGAAGGAGACCCAGCAGCAGGCCCGTCATGAAAAGGCCGACGCTTCGCACCAGCATAGTGACCAGACCGCACAGCAGGCCTATACCGAGGCCGATACCTGCGCTGGCCTCCACACTCAGCTGCGTGTCCAGCACATGCTCTTTGTGGCACAGCAAGAAGATGATGACAGAGCCAAACATCAGACCAGACAGGAACATGACAGCCTTAAAACAGCGGTAACCTAAAAGACAAGAGACCAACAATGTCACAATTTAAACAAGAAACAGAAGATATGCACAAGAACTTGGTGCATGATTTGAACTGCATGATGGAGATAAGTTTGCAGTTACACGTGACAGTCTGACGGTGTGTTATGTCATCCCAAAAAACAAGCCTCAGCCTGCTTGATGTCAAGGTCTGTGCGCTGGGAGCGATTCTCACCAAAGAAGCAGTAGATGATGCCAAAAAGGCAGCACATGGAGCAGATGACGGCAGGGATGACATCATACTTCCTCTCTATCTCCAAGCTGCAGGCGTCGACCTCAGCCATGCCTGCCCCGGTCCCCTCAGAGCTTAGTGCAGTGGGATCTACCATTCTGGGTGAATGTGGGAGGCTGAAGTTCAGGGCAAAAGAAGAACTTCTGGTGGTGTTATCTCCGGTCCATCTGAGCAGGTTTGGTAACTGTCAGAAGAGAAAATGTTGATGAATTATAGAACAATAAAGAAAGGGAGGGGCTGAATCTCGGTGAAGTCGTAAATATAATGGTTTTAACTTGATAAACACAGAAAAAAATCAAGTCCTCCTGAGGTGAATGTGAAGTGTGAAATCTTCAGGTCAACTGTGAATTCTTCCAAGCCACTCTGTACGTGCAGCTGTCACAAACTTAACACACTAAGCTATGCAATTCAGCGCAATACTGCATGCTCCGGGTATACACACAACCAGCTCATTCACTCACTGTAATCTATGTGCCAGGATTCCCGTTGAGCTCACCCCGAATCGAGTGTCATGAACTCATGTGGTGGGTCAGAGGAGTAACTGGATTTACTTCATCAGCTTTTAATACTATTAAAATAATCTAGTTTTTACTGTCCTTTCATAATTACATTGGAAACAGTTAAGCAATGTTTTCTCTTACTAATTTAGTAAACTGCATAGTAAATTGTATGAGCTATTTTAATTAAGTTTTTTTAAAGTTAATTCTCAAAATGCATTTTAATCCCTGACTTGGTACTGTTGCAGTATAGATGCACTAAATTGGTAACATCATTAAAAAGAAACAACTAGTAGGAATCATTCAATTCACAATTTATAAAAGTAGCAACTTAATCCTTTTTTCTTGATAAATGCCACCAAACGTCACTACTTATGTAGACATATTGTTTTCACCAGTACAGCCTAAAATTGTAAAAGGTCCACATTTGAACCTAACTGTGTGCAATATAACAATGAAAACATTTTGTTCAGTACCTCACATTTAACCTCCACCCACTTTGTAATTTCTAGGGAGCGCACCGACTATTACTCATGAAATTATACATAAACTTTAAGCTGGCAGGCCTGTAGAGAACCACAGAGGGCTGCAGTGGGGCTAAAGGCTTATGGGTGGACTGCTCCTTCTGAGGCTGCTGGCAGGCCTCCTGTATGATCTCACCACAGCTGAGATCCGATTACAGCTAACTCACGTTTTCTGCTTCAGACAAACAGTCAGGAACAGTCGGTCCTGCCTTTATTCTTTGCTCTTTGCCAGATCTTTCTCTTCATGCTGTCTGTCCTCCACCTACTCTCTCTTCACCTGGAACTTCCCCCAACTGGAATTCACTGGAGTCTGCCTCTTTGGTTTCACCTTTTTCTCAGACACATGGCTGTGTAATTTGTGTGTCCTGCCTATGAATGACTTGACATGGAAAAAATGAAGACCCGCTGGAAAGTTTTCTTTTCTTCTTTAGTCACTCACAGTTCTCTGTTACCCATCTCTCCTCTTTTTTCCATCAGTGACAACTGCAATGTCTCTTCCATTATGGAGACAATGTGTATTTGGCCAGTTAATTGCATTCATGTTAAATTAAAGTTAAAGTCTAGAGACAACAGTTTGATGTTACATGGTAAGGATATGCATAAACAGCTAAAATAGTAAATTATAACCTTAAATTGATTTAATGCGGGTGCGGCAATGTCTTTATTTTTGAAAATGTCACAAATTGCAAAGACTATGAATTTATCATTTTCACTGCAACACATTTACCTACCTAGATAAACTACAGTGCAAACTCTCCTGATATCAGCAAAAGTTAAGCGGGGAGAAAAAAAAGTCTTAGTTAAATGTGAGAAAATGTGTTTTTATTGACTTTAACATGAGAAAAAGTAAACTGGATAAACTGAGACACACCCTAAATGAAGTCTAACAAATAGAGCACTGCTGGAGAGATCTCTGTATACAGTAAAGATCATAATATTCACATTAACACCAGCTAACTTAAAACAAAAAGCCAGACTCTGCTGTGAGATCATGTAAAACTACACATGCAGCACGATGACTCAGCAGCTAGACCTGTCACCTTGAATGCAAGAAGGGGCTGAATATGACGGCTGGCTGCAGCTCTCTGTGTGGAGTTTTCAGAATCTGTTGATATTTGTAAGAGTCAACGTTTCAAGACACTCTCTCTGTTACATTTGTTAATTAAATCTGTGTGTAACTGGGTCCTCTTGCCCAATAAGGGAGGACTCCAGCCCCATGTGAACCCTGTACAGGATAAGACGTTAGAAAAATGGATTGACAGAGACAGGAAGCTTATTGTTATGAGCTTTTGTTTTTCTCTTTGGTCTTGCTACAGGGATCTGCCCCTCTATGTTGGTGTTGACTCAGTCATACGAGAGGAAGATGTTTACTTCTGATTAAGTATAAGTTCAACTTGATTTTGTTGACTTCTGTCGGTTTGGCCTAGCGCCTTTTGCCTCTGCTGACCTTTGTTTAATATGACATGAATGCTGTATGAAACCACCTGGTTGGTTTGGATATGAAACACCTGCACCAGCCAGCTTCCTGACAATTGTAGAGCCCGTTGTCACTATCACTCCTCTAAAGCCTTTCTTCTATTTACCTGCTCTGTGACCTTTTGAAGAAATGTGAAACTTAGAGTTTTGGCTGAACATGATTCATTCCTCTAACTACATCATGTAGTTTTACAGGAACAACAGATGCTGTGTATGTTACTGCATATATAAAGATAAGTAAATCTACATTACTTAAAAAAGCTTGATTTCTATTCATCTAATTCTTCTGCAGGTTCATCTTTTAAAGAGCCAAGACAAAAGTGATTTGTTGTTCTTTAAATCCTGTATGTGAATTTGAATTCAGCTTTGTACACCTTAGTCCATACCTTAGTCTAATAGTAATTACTGTAATTGGACACTGAGAACTTCCCCTGTGGCTTCCAATGGGCCAGGATGTTGAATGAATTGTTTTGTGGTCAGCTTATTGAGTTTGGTTAAATCATGAAAAGAAGCCATCAATGCTAGTAAAACAAATTAAGTCCTATGTCCCACTTTCAACCATGAATCATATTTAGTTACTGTTAAATTCCGAACTAAAACTTTGTTTCCTCTTTACTAGTAAAGCTAGCACTAAAAATGTGAACTAGTTAATATTTCAACACCATTTTAACAGTAATATACTAAACTCTACAAGCACGCCCATGCACACTCCCATATGTCTGTGTGTCTGCCTCATGTTTCTCCTCTGTGAGTCACAATGGTGTCTTATGTCTGGCAGGCTTAGAAGTCCTTGCTGCTGTGGGAGAATAGGGCCATTATGGGATAAAACAAAGACTCTGAGGCCCATGCTGTGACCTCTAGTGGCACGCAGAGGAAATCATGTGGCCAAGAAAAGGAGACCACATAAAGATGGCTGTGAGCACCAAGGAAACCGGTAGATCCCAAGTGTTTTGAGCTTTAAGATGGGTGCCAAGTATTTGCCTTCAGAGGGAGAGTGAGTGATGGAGGGAGGGGGTCCAAACTAGAGACAGAACTATCTATCTTAATGACTGAGCTCCCTGGAGGCCCCGAAACCTCCTGATGCTTCCTAGCTGAATTTTTTAAAAGCTAAAGTCGCCTGGCAACTGGTTCAATACAAGTCAACAAGAGGACAAGACTCTGCAGCCACGCTGGCAGTTTGTGAGGCTGTAGCTAGATGCTAACATGATGATGATTTCCAAGCAACATTTACTGGGTTCACATCTATGATTAACCTCCCAGCATAAAAAAAATAAGTAATTAGCAGCACTCCTGCTGAGGCTCATGGGAATGTCAGTTTTTCAGGTCTGAGCCATAAAGCAAAGGATTGGAGAGATATGATGAAGAAAAGTGAGAGGATCAATGTTATTATAATTTATTAGTTATTATAACTTTTCTTTGATGGGCCTTAAATATGTATCTGTAGAAACTTTCACAACGACAAAATATTCAGGAAAAAAGTAAAAATCTCAACCTTGTGATGATGCTAGATCAAATGTCAGAGCCATGAAAAGCTGGAAGTGCCCCTTTACTTTTACTTGAACAAAAAAAAAGCATGCTTAATGGCTTCCAGAAAGATCGCTTACATTTACTTAAGAGGCAATAGGTGGGAACGCTGTGTTAACTCACAATAACCATCAGCAGTACATGAGCTATTGGAATATTATTTTGCCCTTGAAACAAAAACCTGCCCCAGAGTATACTCCCCTTGAACAAATACTGCAGGGGGCTGAGTAATGTAGATTTGAGTGTTCAGCTGCTGAGGAACAGGCCGGGATGACTACAAGTTCCCCACATAGCTAATTTGGGTGTGTTTAATAAAGGGGTGGGCGTGGGTGATCACAGCCAAGCATTATGCAAGTGCTCTTCTGACTTGATGGCCAGGGCCAGCTGAGAAGCTAAGAAACCAGCAGTGTTGTGACTTGGATGTCTGACAACTTTACTTGGAAGACTCTACTGAGAATGTAAGATGCGCTGGGGGTCTACGCTCTGCAGTTGTAGCTGTAAATCATGCCACCTTCAGCTGAACACCCCAACCACCCCAGGTCCAGACAACAGACACCAAAGGAATAACACATCCTGTACCAGTGGGGCTTATTTAAATTGGTGCCATATTGTGCTGAGCATAAATGCTCATCATCACAATGCCATCTGCCTTCAGTCTGGATCACATTGAGCAAGACATCACATGGGCCACTTTGAGCTTCCTTTTCCTCCACAGCAGGAAGCTCAGGACCAGATGAGGAAATGGAACATCACATTTCAGCAGGAACTGACCCTTGCATTTGTGACATGGGGAAGAGACAGGGTGAAAAGCTGGATCATCAACACTGAAACCTCACCTCAACAATACCCCTCCCAAGTTTTCAACAGGCAATCTCGCACTAGAAAACACAAGGCAGCAGCCCAGGACTCTGCACTGCTAAGAAAGTTAGCACTATTCAAACAAATGACTGGACCTGAGCAATTTGGCCAATATAAGGAAACTCAGCCTTGATGAAAATAAGCTTGTAATCTGTCTGCCTCACAAGCTAGTCTACATAAAACACTTGCTATTGTGTTACCAAGAATAGTAATAACTTACATAATAAACAAAACACGTGATGTTCAGTTTACACTTTTTTCTAGACTTTAAAAGGTTCAGTTTTTGTCATTCTTATTCACATTCCAGCTCTGAGCTACATGCAGCTAACCACAAAGAAGCACAAATGTTCAAGTTTATGCAAATTTTAGATTGACAAATCAGTGCTCATCAGTGCCACATGTTCCAATGTCACATTCACCAGTCACATTCCTCTCATTTTTCAAACCAGATTTTTCCTCTTATTTTAAAACAAAGAACTTGCTATTACAGAATTAAAACTACAGCAGAAGTTACTTCAGAAGCTGACCAGTCTGTGTGGCATAGCCTCAGTTTTTAAAGCTCTGTTGTGTTATGTGAAGACTCTCTGACATATTCATTGCAGTATAGATCCATTCGCAACTGTATTAACAGCTTTCCACTTCTTATTACATCACTGAAGTGCCATTTTAGGCTTAAGTGTGATCAGAAACAACATTGGGCTCATTCTCCCCCGCAATGACCTGTGTTGTAACTATTTGTTACTCATTTTTCATATTTAGGTTTATTCTCTGAAGCTTTCATCACATGGTGTCACATGGTTTTTACTTTTAATCAGCTGCTCAACCCAAAACCATCTAAATCAGACATTTGACAAAACATGGGTTTTCATGCATCTCTTTAACAAGATGTGACAAAAATAAGCACAATGTGCTATGGATCTTTCTTGAACCAAAGGATCTGAGAAAAAAAAAAACCCACAATAAATCCTCTTAATCTATTTATTTTTGACCAGAGAGTGTCCAAAAATTGTGACTTTAATGCACGACTATTTGCCTCAGACAAGTTTATTTTTTACACAGCACAGTTGTAGATCTTGGTTACAACCCAAAGTTATAAAAATTCCCATCATTATATTTGGATGCACTCAATAGCTTTAAGACACCGTTTGCAGCTTGTGAGACTATGAATATGTCAATCACAATCTCACTAGCAGTTGTAGGACTTTAATTGATCTACTAGATCTGCAAGATTCATAATTCTTACTGCAATATTTTTACAATGTGACCATGAACCCTAATTATGGTCACATGTGGCAATATTTTATTAGTAGCAGCTAACATCTTTTTTCCCTTCATAATCGCCCTATCCCTGGCCTGCCTGACTGTAGTCTAAACAATAGAGGCCTTTCAACTTAAGAGTGGAGAGAGCCGCTTATGGAGTGGCATGAAAGATCAGAAACACAATAAGGAGCCTTTTGAGGAGTCACATGTCGATGGTGCATGCATGTATCCTGTGCATCAGAAATACACATGGTCATTAGTGTAGTAAAATCCATGGAAGGGACTAGTATTCACTCAGTTAAATCTGCAGTTGGAGTTGTCATCTAGCAGCAGAGGAAGGATTGTACAATGTGTGCAGCAAGGAGGAGCAGCTCCACAACGCTCTATTAGGGTTTGTGGTGGTGAGCAGCATTTAGTAGGCGGTGTGGTGAGTCTGATGTCCATATGTCAGTGAGAGCATGACAGTATAGCACTGTCTATGAGATAATATATGCTGCTGGAGAACACTAGGTTGGCGTAGAGAACCTAAATGTAACTACCAGTTGTGCAGACATGCCCTTGCACAACACGCCAATGCAAGTTCCAGGGGTGTTCTAACCTCTGGCTGGGGACATTTCATGTGTGATGACATTATTATAGGGCATTAAACTGTTTAGCTCTTATCAAACTGGTGTACAAGAGACGGACTTGCTCAGGCAGACTGCCAAAGTAAAATCAAACAGGCCGTCACTGATTGAATTGAGACCATTCCTTGATGGGTTTGCTATAGTGGCAGAGGAGGAGTCATGACACAGTAGTGGTTCAGACCTCCATTCAGTGCCTATATATGTCTGCAGCACTTCCACTGCAGCTCTGTCATTTAGAGCAGACATTTAACCCTCTTTGTCAAATTCCAGTCGGCAATAATTGTACCTCCTACAGCGATCTCACAGGCCTAAAATATCACTTGTCCTTCATTTTCCAAGCCGACCCAATACCCCTCTCATGTCGCAACTACAACCAGTGTTTAAAGTTCTATAAGTAGCCTATGGATAGATGTTTTGAAATGACTGGTATCAGTTTTTATGTGGTTTCCTTGTGACAATAGGGTTTTTCTTGCACCCAGGAGTCTCCGGATCCTTCCATCTCAGAGTCTAACACAGAGTCAGGTTTGCTCCTCAGCCGTGTCAGCTCTTCATTCAGCTAGGCTTCTTTACTCAATCATTAAAGAAGTAAAATGACGATCAACTGCATTTGATGATGAAAGAAATGACTCTCAAGGTTAAGTAATTTAAACAAACTCCATGAGTTACCTTTTACTACATTAAAACCAGCAAAAGACATAAAACAGCACATCTGGCGGCATTTAAACTGTCCTCTGAGTTTTTTTCTCCTTTTCTTAAAATTCTCCTTAAGGGATCTTATAAGAATACACCCATGATGTTCTTTTCTAAGAGGAGAAAGTCACAGGTACAGATCACACTGGTCTCCTTATTAAATTATCCACAACAATGAGTACAGATTGTACTGTACAGATCTTCCCCAGCTCTTACTCATAATGACAAGCTCCTCGGTGGATTTGTCCATGTGCAGCACATATGGACAGATGCAGGAGGCCCGAGCATGTGGCCTAAAAGAGCTGAAGCGCTAACCCAACAACTAAACACAGCTAAATAATCCTCACTCAACAGTGACATTGTGAAACTGCATTTGCATTTATAACGCCTTTGAACTGAAATCATGTCAAAAACTAAAGACAGAGGACAAGTCTGGCATGCACAACTGTGTTCCTGCCAAATACTTGTGAATAATCACAATATAATATTGTTGGATGAAAGACTGAACTACAGACAGCAATGAAGTTCACCTTTTCAAAGATCTACAACAGCTAAAGGTAAAACAAAAATTCCCAAGATTGCTAACACGGCCTCTAGGATGGCTTTAGCCAAATAGTAATATAATAATATTTATAATATTTTCACTTCATTACATAAGTTAACGAATGCCCCGACCATCTCACATAAGTTTGAAACTGTTGATATACACAGAAGGCCAGTCAGCCAATCCCTTAATTAAAAGAATAAGCTGTAGCCTGTGGCCCTGTTGTTATAAGGAGGGGAAAAAGACTGCTTGTGTTGAAAGAAAAAAGCAGATTCGAACACAGTCATTACCCAAACTCCAAATTAAAGCTTGGCCCATAATATGGGGATTCCTTTCCTTTGGTGCGCTGGTCAGCTACTCTTATTGCACACACACTCTTCTGAAAGCTGCCCCTAGTATTTTCAATAATGTTAAACATTTGATACGTATTTTTTAAATGTGTTTCATTTTACTCTGTCTGTTTAATGGTTGAAGAGCAGTCAGCATGGTGTTAGCATGTTCTCACAACAAAGACGAGACAAAAAATGAGAGCCTTGCGTCTGTACTAATTAAAAGGCACCATGCAAAACAACATGTGCAGTCTAAGTTTCATCAACCCCAGCTTCACATGCTTCCTTTCCTGCCTTCTCTTTTTCCCCAAAGCAGGGAAGGGCCTTCCTCTCTCCCGTTTCAAAGGGGCAAAACCATCTGGTGCATGCTGACAGAGTAGGTCAAGTAGACAGGGTGCGGTGGAGGGGGTGCTCACTGAGGGGGTGTAACTACAGATTGCACTCCCCAGCAAAGACAGAACCTGTAGACTGACTGTCATACTGCACACTGGCCAAAAAACCAAGAGGCACTCCTATCTTGGATCACACAGCAGACCCGCAGGCCTGGGGCTTTTTGCACGCTATGTGGGCCAGTAAAGGGACATGACATACTTGCCTTCCTTGCATATAGTTCTGCTTATTAATAGACACCATGGGTGACATTAAAGAAACATAAGTTCTGTTTCTCCAAGTGATCAGATTTCTCAAAAAATAACCCGTAGAGTTGACATAAAATACAATTTAATTTAAACTAACTTAAAACAAAAATCAGTACTGATTTAATATATTTTTCCACTGGCACAGCGTCTGCATAACTAGTTGTTAGTTAGTGCTGATTAAAGCCCAGAAGTGAGGTGATTTTGCCTCAATGTTTGGTTCAGTGCACACAAATAAAGCGTTTATTATCCCCGATCATTATGTCCTTGTCCTCAAAGGCCGGAGGATAAGTTGCATTACGTGTCTGAAGTGTAAAATGCTTTTTTTTTTTTAAAAAAAAAAAAGAAAAAAAAGAGGGGAGCAGCCACTGAAGATGTCTGCCTCGCTACGTGTTACTCCAAACATTTCCAGCTGTAGAGTTTGGCACTGATCAGTCTACCTCAGATCCATCATGCAGCTATTGTTTCCAGTGATAGTGGAAAGTGAACAGAATTCAAATGTTTCCACTGGCAGTAAGTAACAAGCAGGCAACCAAACCACACTTCAAACGAGGGTAGCCAAGTGATACAGACATCTTCAAACACACATGAAACATTTTTACTTCAATAAGAGTGATTTAATAAACTTACCTATGAGCCTGAGTGTTCGGCAGTTGTAACGTTAACTTGTCCTTGGCGATCGGCTCTGTCAAACAGGAAAAACAGCCCACCATTCACACACACATAAAGCGGCGGTAGCGGACCAGGGAGAACCGGTTTTCTCCCAACTTCTCTCCAGGCTCTTTATAAACTCACAAGCTGTGCTAAACCGACACCAGCGGCATCGTCTGGTTCCCACTCCTGCCTCACGCAAATCTGTGAAACTAGCCGTGAGCGCTGATGTGAGGAGGGTGAGTTAGTTTCCTCTCTCCACGGTTGCCTCAGACACACACAACTTTGTAACTAAACTAACCGTTAAAGTTCCCGTCTGTGACTCCACACACACACACACAGGTCCAGCTCTTTGGAAAATCTTAACGATCCTCCCCTAACACACCTCCCCTCTCCTTCTCTGCCTGCTGAATTAAATGGAAGTTAAAAAAAACACATACACAAAGGAGAAAAAGTTTTCCCTCTCTCAGTCCGAGGCGATCTCCTCACTGTCTCCATCCAGCGACGTCAGTTGGTCCGTTGGAGCAGCACAGAGGGAGGGGGGAGAGGGGGGAGAGGGGGAAGTGTGGCGGTGGTGGTGTGCCGCTTTAATGAGCTAGCTACACCTGAGCCACTCGAGTTAACAGACTACATGGGCTCACTTTTTACATGTTAGTAAAAGTGAATACAGAAGAAACAGCAACGACCTGACAGGATTTGATTTACATCAAATATTGTAACGCTATTTGGTGTGTTTGTTCCCAGCAGTCCCTATGACAACCCTGTAGCCCACGCCAATATTTACACCAATTTATTTTTGCATTTTTGTTTCACGCACTTCCATAAATTCTGGGCACTCAAAAAATGACAGTTTTAATAGAAAGAATAATCAAAACCGAAGCAACAGATGCCAAAATATCCTGACCTTTGTGTAAAGGTCCAAAAATATTAGATCCTACATTTCCCATAATGCAACTCAACTCTTATACGTCCACTTAGGTAGAACCTCACGCCTCCGGTTTGTATTACGGCGTTTTTTGTATTAAAAAAATAATAATAATAAAAAGTTAAAATAAATAAATAAAATTAGACACAATGCAATTTGGAAAGCTCCTTCCAGAGCGACACAAGACATTATACAATAGCTTTGATCACATGCTGATTTAATTGTGTTTGTCCTGACACGTTAACTGCACTTCCTGTCTGTGCCCCTTTAAGGCACACATCATTTGGTTAGTGTGGAATGACCGATTCATTTTTAGTGTTAAAGTTAACAGTTGAAGGAACCCTGTGTAAAGAGGTTGAAAAGTTGTGATGAATGGTTTTCCACAAACAAAAAAAATCACTTAGCCTACTGAAACTTTATATAGCACCTAAACTAAAAAGAACCTGTCTGGGCTGATGCCTGTAGCTTGGTTTTAAATACTCCAGCATCTCTTTTTTTGTCCATTTAGTTCTTTTGTTTGTAAAGCAAACCACTCAAAATGAGCAATGACCCCAGATCTCCTGGAAAGGTGCTGCAGAGCACTTCAACAAAAGCCCATTAATTATAAGTAATTGGAATTTATAACCATAGCATAATTAAGTTCAATTCAATTTACAGTCCTTTTTAATGAATAATCCACTCACTATAACAATGCCTTCTGGTTGCATATAGGTATAAAAAAAAGCACAAACAAAAAGTGTGCAGAATTTAACTGCAGGAATACTGACACCATTTTGACTATTAGTTTACTTTATGAAGCTGCCTTTTTAGACAGTGGTAAAGGCTCAACCTGAATATAAAGCTGTCTACACAAGGCCTATAATGAGCTCCATGTGTTAAGACAGTGACGGGTGCCTGAATGTGAAGACAGACAAGTTGTATATATTTCAGGCTTACTCATTCTCTCTTCCTTTTAGTATTTATACTGATGTAGTCTGAGGAGGGGTGGGAATTTGTGGCATCCAGAGAGTAACAACTGGTGACACAGGACCCTGTGGATTGTGTTGGTACATGCAGAGGGAATGAGCTACAGCTGTGAGTGCTGGGACTCAAGGAGCACTTCATTCTCACCACAGCGTCTCCTGGAGCAGGGGGGATGGTAGATATGTGCATGCGTGCCTGGGACAGGGTCTTATTGAGTTATAGTCACAACTATAACCACAACACTAACAGTTCAACAACTACACCCACAGATGTTCATTGTTACCAGTTTACATAACATGATGTTCAATCAGGTTTGACTTGGCAAACAGAATATTACTTTGACCTGTTTGTGGTTAGTACATTCCCTGTTTTACCTTAAAATATCCCAGAGACTTCAATCATTTATTGGTACAATATTTTATGTAAACCATTTTACTTCATTTCCAGAGGATTCAGCAAGAGACACATGTTTGGCTACACAGCTGAGAGCAAAATAAACAGTTGATTACGTGCAAGGGAGGAATTGAACCATTCTTGGATTTCTCATCCTCTTCTTCTGCGAAGAGCCAATGACATTTTTGACAAGCCAAATGCTAATTTTTCAAATTCCTTAGTTGGAAAATAATTAAACCCTGTAAAGTGCTACTGAGTAAACTTCTGTTCTCTCCTATCCCGTGAAGCTCTAGGTAAAGTTACAACTCGTCTGTCTAATCCATAAATACAATAATCTTGTTATGCTGTAACATGTTTCAGTCACATAACTTCTGGGAAATTATGTGACAAACTGATCAGGTGTTTTTCCCACCCCTCAGAAACTGAACAGACAAGTATATTTCCCTGAGAATATAACTGAGCATGGGACTTTGCCCCAAGGTGATCTAAAGCAAAAGAGTCAAAACAAGGCTACACTCTACAGAGTTTAGCAATTAATGAGCCATTTATGAATAACTGATGAAATTCTGTCTGTAGCTGAGTGTCTATAAGGGTTAAGATATATTTATTAACACCCTTTCTTATACATTTCTACAAAACACTTGCTTTCAGCCTAAAGTAATATATTGTATTTAAAGGTTTTCATTTTCACTAACAAAAGCAGGGCTCTTGTTTACTGAAAGTTTGCATGATTTAATGACTGTATAACGCATCTGTTGCCAACATTTATTCAATACAGGCTCCAGGCCTTTTATGTTCTGGTTATAATGAGTCATCTCTGTATATTTAATATACAGACTGTTCAGGCCTGCTTTTGGTCCATACACAGAGACATATTGGACTTTTTCCCTGTGCAGAGGAAGCAATATACCTTTAACCTCATGAACTACATCCACCCACCATTGTACTCACATGCTTAACTCACAGCAGTATCTGTGAATTGTCAGGTCTGCCTCTGGCTCGGTGGGATGGGGGCAGAGCAGATGCTGCGACAGGAAGTTACTAACATGGTCCAGATGTAAGGACAGGAGACCACCTCCGACACAGCTGCAAAACATGGATGACTACAGGCAGGAACTGCAGGCATTCACAAGATCCCTTAACTGAAGAAACTTTAAAGCAAATGATCCTCATTCATAAATACTTTTTGAGACAATATATAAAACTGAGATTTTGGTCTGTCTCCATTTTCATTGAGCCTGTCCTCAGCCACAGAGAGAGTTACAAAACTAAGGTTTTCTTTGAAAACTCAATTTCAAAGGCATATACATTGTAGTTGAGTGTTCAAATAAGATATTTCTCATAGTACCATAAATCTTTAACGCATTCATAAAGATAATAGTTCAACACATATGTGCCCTCCAGTGTTTAAAATGATGCAGTGCAACAATGTGACAAAAGTGAGACACTATTTTAACAACGGTGCTTTTTATTAAGTTGGCATGTGTTTGTCCAGACAAAATATTATCAAAACAGTGAGATGATTAACATACAGTTTTCACAGTGAAGATGAAATTAACAAGTTATAAACAGAATTTCCTCCCACAGACAAATCCGTCAAAGCCGGGAATGCTACGAGAACTCAAAATAGAAAACAGGCAGAACATATTTACCATAACTACATAAAAGGCACCACTCAAGTTTATCAAAGCGGTGACAGAATGAAATTGCTTACTGGGGGCAGGTCTTAGTGCCCATTTCTTTTTGTTGTTCTGTATTCCATTAACAGTTTTGGCTGTCTAGACTGCAGACCTCCAGGGGGCCGTGTCCACCTCTAAGTGAGTAAGTGACTTTTATGTCTCCCCTGTCTGCAGTTTGTAACAGTCCATTAAAGAGAGTCACTAATCCTCATCTTCCTCTTCATCAATTAAGACCATCTTCCGTCTGCGCTTCACAGGAGCAGAGATGTCCTCCTTGTCTGAATCTGCATCAATGGTGGTATCCATATCCACCGCAGTGGTGGAGTCATCCTCTGTAAAGACAGCAATGTGTGAGTCAAAATGCTGCAGCTCAGTCATGCTCAAACACAACAATTGTCAGAGGCTTGACTGAGGCCCTTGACTGCCACTGTAAAGTTACAATGAAATAGGCAATGACAGCCTAAACCATCTTTCACCCTTTAGTTTAACAAGTTCTCAGGCTGGGTGCCCATGTGTTCAAACTAACGAGTTGAAAATACCATTTTCTTCATCATCTTCCAACACTCTGCTTCTTTTAGCTGAGGTCTTCTCCTGGGACCTGATGTGAACAGGAATAGATTATGAGTTAAGAGTATTTAGAATTAAAAATAGACCTTTGTCAGCTGTGGTCTGGCTTAATGGATTAACAAAAAACACAAGGCACTGCCTCACCTCTCAGTCATACTGTCTGTATCCCCAGCAGGAGTAAAAGTTGACACAGGAGCTAAAAATAACAACATACAAAAGTTGAATAGTGTGAACAAACTCATCAAGTCAATCTTTGACCCATCTTTGATTAGCAGAAGATTTAAGATGCATGCTGTAAAATGTAGCATATGTAGCACCTAAATGCTTTATTAACACTTAAATGTGTTTTACCGGTTTATGCTAGTGGCTTTCCATCTTACTTTTTTTAAAGTGGCATACCAGAGGAATTTTATGTTTTTATACATTCACATTGACTTTTTATGTTCCTTATGTCCAGCATTTTCAGTTTTACTATCATGTTATATTGCTACTTCAGTTAAAAAAGCTAAAACTGATTTGTTGAAAAATAAACATTGCCTTTTTATATTTAAATATATTCCAACCAGATTTTTGCCTACCAGGTCAGACCACGTAACTTGGCTCTCACCTATTAGACCAAAGCTGTAATTAACTGCTGCCACCTGAGACAACGCACAGAACATGAAACTCCCACACATACCTGTATGTTCTGAGGTGTGGTGTTTCCTCTTGCGTGCAAGCAGCAAAGCGCTCAGAGCTTGAGCTCTCTGTTCACCTGAGTCCTGTTCCTCCTCTTCCTCTCCACCCTGAGTTTCTATGGTTGGAGTCCTAGAGACGTTTTGCTTCTCATCTCGTTTAGGTTCTTCATCTCTTGGACTCAGAGATGCAGCTGCACTGCAGAGCTGTGATGCACTGATCTTTTCTGGGATCCTCCAAAAGGTTTCCTGATTACATAACAAGTAAAAAAAAACAAAAAAAACAACAAAAACAAATGTCAGCTGTGTATCAGGTGTTTTATCCATGAGAAATAACTTTAGAATCAAACTTAAAAACTCTGACCTGCTCTAAATGAAAGCATAAAGAGCAAATTAAAGGGTTGTAATTTAAGTGAGGTGAAATGATTTGGTAGTAAATTATCACACAGAAGAACACACCTGTTCATTTGCAGGTGCCCGAATTCCCAATCTGCGCAACAGCTTTCGGAAACTCTTGTTGTCCATGGCTTCTTCATTTGCCTCTGTCAGAGGAACGAGTGGCACTGCCTGGGAAACACCTGGTGAATGGAGCATAACAGTCACCACATGCATCACAGTAGAGGAATAAAAGTGTTTTAAATAATGTGCTCCTCAACTCACTGTCTTTTTTGCGATCCTCTGCTGTTCTGTTTAGACATTTCTGTAGCCATAGCAAGGGTCCAGACATGCCTGTTATTAAAAAACAAAAATGTTAAAAAGGCAAGATTTTTGTCATTTTCAGGACTTAACGCACATACCACATGTGTCTTTGTACAGAAACAGAGTTGTATTTAGTTTCTTTGCTCCCATTCAACAAGAAGAAACTCTTCACTTACTTTAAAACTGTCTCACCTTCCTGATATAGAGCAGACACCATGGCGTCTACATCAGCTCTCCTCTCTCCTGGGGAGTGCAGGCTTTGGCTCTTCCTTCCTTCATTTTGTGATGTTTCCCTTTCTTGCTCGTTGTCTTCGTCTTCCTCGCTTTCTTCAGACTCATCCTCTCCCTCATCTTCATCATCTTGGTCCACAGGCTCATCTGGAAAACCTTGTGTTAGTCCCTCTAGGAACTCTTCTTCAGTCTGTGGCAGACAAAAATGACCTTTATTGTAGAAATGCCATTTCTTGAAATACAATCTTTTCAACATCTTAATGTTTTTATGATTCACAGGGTTATTTTGTATTCAGTGCTTACTTTTCTTCAATTTCATGATCTATTCCATACTGTAATAGTAAAAGTTCAAAGAACCTCTGAGTTAACTTTACCATTCCTTTTCCAGAGCTCTTTCCTTGAGCACTGCGACTCCTTTTCTTATAAAGCTCTCGTCTCTCAGACACTAAGCCCATACTGAGCAGCTTGTCCACCACACGTGCACGAGACCGCTTGGCTGTGATTTTCTTGAGGATGTTACCCAGCACATCTGTGAAAACACAGTAATATGAAAATGCCACCGCAAAAAAAAAAAGGTGTTCCAGAGATGCAGAGCACTACACAACCATAACATGATGCTTGGTACCCTCTGAGTCTTTGTACTCCTCGTAGAGCATCTCAAGCTCCTGCTCCTGCTCCTCAGTCCAAAGGACAATCCGGGTACCTTTCCTTTCATAAAAGAAAACAAAAGAAATGTTTAACTTAGTCTTAAGAGTTGCAGGACATTCAGCCATTCTGAAATATATTCTCTACGTACGAATGTTAATATCTCACTCTTTCTGTCTAGAATACATACTTCTGTTTCTTTAGCTCCTTTGCATTGTCAACCAGACCCATATGCACCAGCTGTGTTACAACCTGGCGGCGAGTGCGGTTGCTGTTGCTGAGTAATGGCAGGAGAGTCTCTACTATATCTGGCACTGAATAACAAAAAACACAGCAGTCAGAGAACAAGTCTCGATCTGCATCAACTGCATCATGTGACTTACAAAACAAAAAACTGAAGAATTGTAAAAACACACAAAAAAGAAATCAGACCTTCAGAATGACGGTGTTCCTCATAGAGCTTGCGCAATTCGTCCTCCTCCTCCTCAGTCCATGTTGGTTTCTTTCCCTCTCTGACATATTTAGGACAGGATGCAATATTTCAAATAGCACAACCCAAGACTTTCCTCTTTTGTAATATATTCTAAATTCCATGTTTCAGAAATGATAATGCCTTGAATTTCTACACAAGTGCTTATTTTACCTGTAATTTGGTAACAACAGTCTTAATGTGACACACATTTATAAACAAACACAAGAGAAATACAAAACCAACCCATCTTTGCTGTAGCCTTCAGTCATCTCACGCGCGGCTCCCACATTCTTCCAGAATAACAGTTCTACATATGCCTTGTTGTTCTGTGCTGCCAGTGAAAAGAAACGGTTCAGCACATACTTGGCAAAGGTCACCAGTTCCTGTGAAGGGGAGAATAAAGGTGAGCTCTCGTTTCTAATCCACAGCTGACCTTATATCACCAAAACTGAAGGACGTTTTCCTTGTGTCATCGCTGTACCTTGTAAGCAGCTGCAGCGGGGTCGCTCAGGATCTTGTTGAAAAGGTTGAAGACTGACAGCTGGAAAAGCAGGGCATCCATTTTGAGGTTGACAGCCAAGCGGTGCAGCATCCGAGCGATGCAATGATTCGTGTGAGGTGTATTTTTTGAGTATAATTTTAATAAGAGGAGGTACGGATGCACAATGCTGGGGGTAGCAAACCTGTGAGAGGTAAGAGAAGGATAACACGTTGTATTATTAATGTCTCTTTGGCATGTGGTGGCAGTCTACTGTCTGGACAGTTACTATAATCATTTTCCTCACCTCTTGATAAAGTCTAGAAAGTTGAACTCTTGCTCAGAAACCTGCACAGACTCCAACTCTTCCTCCTCTAACTCTGCTGCATCATCCTCATCTTCTACCACAGGCTCAGGAGGAGAGGACTCTGAAATTTAAAAAGTTTAAACGCTGCCCAGATGCTGTGATACAAAAGGGTCACACGAGAAAAAAATCAAAAACTTACTTGGCAGGTTGGCACAGAGGATCTGCTTAAGGAGTTCCAGTTCCTCCTCAGGCTCCACATCAGCTGAACCAAACACATCCCCCTCTGGCCACACCTCCCTGCATACGACATTAAGATGGTAAATACTAAAATGCAAAAGATGTGTCATCTGTCTGAGGGGTTGAGTCTCACTGACCTTGCAGCACGAAGCAGCCCCAGTGCTTCTGGTCCTAGTTTAACCAGCAGGGCCTCCTGCACCCGCACCATAGCTTCAGTCCGCTGATCCTCAAGTGGAGTTTCAGATGTGGCATCAAATGGCACAATGCTTTCAGTTAAAGACTCTGACAGCTGCACACAGAGAGGCAGGTAGACAGAGATGTGATATTGACTGTGGGTATTGTGTTTCTATACGTGTAATATGTTAAGAGCGCATTGCTATAGTGCTTTACATTAGAGAAGCTCTTTAAAGCCACAATCTCTTGTGCTACACCCCACTGCACGCTTGTGCTACACCCCACTGCACGCTGCACGCTTGTGCTACACCCCACTGCACGCTGACAGTAAAAGCTCTCTGCTACACCTTCAGGTTGATTCTCACACTGACCTGAAACCCTGTTGCCCTCAGTTCCTCTTCCACAACCTTCCAGATCTCTTCCAGGGCCTCTGGACTGGTTTCTGCAACAGAGGGCTTTTTTCCACCTTGAGACCTCTTCCGCCTCACCCTCTTCTTCTGCGTAGCGACGGTGAGATATTAATATTTTAAAAACATACTTATGACAAAAATGTACACATGCTGCAAACTTAACAAACTTACCTGAACCATCAGGTTTTTGCGACCTTTGCAGAAGCGTTCTAACATGCGCAAGAAGAGATGAGTTGATTCCACCAAGTCTTTGAGGTAGGAGAGCGGCTGTGTGGTTTCATCATACTTTCTCAGCAAAGTCAGGAAAATCTCCCTGTATTCCATCAGGTAAAATATGTTGCCTAAAAGAGAAAGGAAATGTATGAGGCAAACAGAAGAACAAAAACACAGAAACCCGTTTTCAGATTTCAGACTTGAAACAAGATTCAAAACCGTTGTGTTTTTTCAAACGTAGATCTATATACTTGAAACACTGGGCAATGAATTTCCCTGAAAAAGGCTGTAATTCCAAATTTAGAGGACTGTATAGGAACAGGAGCTGTTAGCATCTTACTTTTAATAACATTAGAACTCTGACGGATGGTTTCATCCTGTGACTGGTCCATCTCGTTCACATTTAGCAGCAGTTCCTGATATGCCTTCAGTGCCAGGTGCATCCTAGAAAGAATACATGATAATGAGTCTTGAACAACTCACAGATTTGACATTTTCATACTGAACTGCCTTCAAATGGTGTTCCTACCTGCGTGACCATGAAGTGGCCTCTTTGCGATCTGTGAGAATCATCTCATAGTAGTTGGTAATGTTGCGCTCAATAAAATGGAAAGTACGGATGGACATGGTCTCAGAAACTAAGTCAGCGCGGAAACCGTTGCCGCGGTTGAAGGCCATGAAGAAGCTGAGCGCCCAGAGGTAGTATGTCTCGTCATGTTGCTGGGTTTGCTCTCGAATCAGATTTTCCTGTAGAGGACACACAGACACACAAGACAAATCATATACTGATTAAGGTTTTTAAACATCTTGTAAAAATTGACTCAATTACCTACACCCCTGGCTTCTTAAATGAATAGCTTTAATAAAATATGCTGTCAATATTAATGTTACAGCAGCTGACCTTGACAAGGTACATGAGGTGATTGTAGCAGTTCTCCAGGAAGTCCATGCAGAACTCTCGCAGGAAGAGTCGAACATTTAAGGCTGAACGACGTTTGTCGTTGTATTCCTGAGCCTGTCGATGCTTCTTGGGAACACGTCTCACTGCTTTGCCTGTGTCATGGGTATAATTTTTGAACTAAAAAGAAAACAACACACACACAAAAAAATGGATTTACACCAGTGTTAAAAACTGTAATTCAGATCACAGATGAGCTGCAGTAGATCACTACTCACATTGTGTAGATTTCTGTGATAAATCACATCTTTGTCTCCAATCGACTTAAGGCCTTGAACAACATAGGAACCTCCGAAACGAGAGTGTCTGAAAGGAAAACATCAACATAAACAGACAAACAATGCATATATACAATTATGTGATTAAGCTCCAAGACTTCACACTGTTTCCCCTCCCTACGTATCTAATTAGGACTCAAACAATGTTTTTCAGTATATAACATTCTTAGTTTCTGCAACATTTAAACACATTTTATCTTCGGAATCAAGAATTTAGATGGACTTGTTGTATTGCAGCTGCACAGTATGAGAATATAGAATACATGATGCTTGTTTACCAGTCGTGGCTGCATTTCAAATCGACTGTACCGTGTTCCTCTTTGTAATGTACGAGAATGTCTCGCTGCATGTTCCTTCTGCCTCAGTGCCTCAAGCTCCTGAGAGTCTCTCTGCTTCTCTTCTGCTGAACGAGCCTGTCCTGCACTCACCAAAGCTTCTGGTGTCTGTAAGGGAAGATGAAGATCTCAGCACAAAACAGCTGGAACATCTACTGTATACCTGTTTCCAGAGGGTTCTTCAATCTAACCTGGTCTCTGAACATTAGGGAGATTATTTCCAACACATGCATACTCCACTGCTGCTCACTCTGGGCCGACGCCAGGAACTTGACCAGGTCATCAAAGCCACTCATATGAATGGCCCACAGGAGCCTATCATGGACGCTGGCATCATCGTCCACTTTCTACAGAAGAGACAGATTAGGGAAGTATAGATGAGACTAAGGTAAAGAAAAGGGAAAGCCTTTCAGGAAATACAGGACAGATTTAGCTCTGCCTTTTATTTTTGGATCACTTTGGTGTTTGTGTTGAAGTCAGACCTTCTCTTCACAGGGATCTGCAGGCACATGAAGGACATTCCGGACTAGCAACAGGATCCTCTCTACCAGCAGGTTATCCTCCTCCTGTCTCTGCTCCCAGTCCTGAAAGAGAAGAAGGTGAGTAAGGACAGAGAGGAAGCAACACATGGATAAATGCACGAAATAAGTTAGGTGAAGTGTTTGTTAATGAGTGAAACACTAACCAGCTGTAGAAGGTTGTATAATGTCTCACTTAAAATGCCAAACACCCTCTCACTGGCAAACGCCTGAAAATAATAGCAGAGGACGCAGAGAACAGCAATTATATATGATGCTGTATAAATTTCAAATTATTTACATTTGTGGCTGCACAAAAATTAAAACAATGCAAGAACTTATTCAACACAAAAAACACAAAATTAAAAACAGCATTCCAGTCATAATAAGACCAAGATACCTCTTTATATGCTTGTAAATGAGATGTAACTTGCAAAAAGTGATGTCTGAACACAGGGTCATCAGGGACTTTACCAAAGCAAAGCATGGCAGGTTGAGTGAGGTTGACCATGAGCCTGAGAAAGACCAGAAAAGAGAGTAGCAGTTTCTTATTCATCAATTTTCCATGTTTAATACATTCAAACACAGCATATCATTAATGTATCACATGATGACACTGTATAAGTAATACACTTCTTAAGACCATATTCTAACATACTACCAATTTGATTTTCTGTCCTGCTGATATTATAAATATTCTATAAGCATTCATATAAACTTCAAGAGAGAAGTTTCATGTTAGATTTTTACCTGATGCAGGCATCGAATAAGGCTTTGTCTTGTCTGTGCTGAGTGATAATAGGTAGAAGGTCATTCTGTACAATCTGGCCAGCACCCAACTGCTGGCGGACATCTCGGGTGTCATCTTCATGCCGTAAATATCTGATCAAGTCTTTCACACTCTCTGCAACACACAAGTTAGAAGTTAGAGCAAATGTTTCTCTCTTTTAAATCTATAACATAATTATATAGTGTTCCATCTGATGAAGGTATATCATCTATGTTTTACAATAACAAATCACTTTCAAAACAAAGCATTTCAAATATGACTCACCTAGGCAATCGGCTTCCTTATGATAGGTGTCTCCCTCCAGATAGCCAAGAGCGCTGCACGTTGCCAAAAGCTCGCAGTTCATTCTGAATAGGTCCATACACCATCAGACAGCCAAAAGGTGGAGGTTCAGTCTAATCAGCTGTGCAGCAGGATAGGTAGAGAGGAAAGATCAAGCTCAACAAAGGCACTCCACAGTTTTTTTTTATTGGGAACTTCAGATTTTGTGAGTTAATCTTAATCATTAAACCAATCCAGCCAGCAAATGAACCTGTACATGACATGTTAACTTTGAAGCTGTTAAAACATGTTGACCTGGCTCATCTGTCACCTGTAAGGATATCGAACTTTTTCCACGAGTATCCTCAACCTGGTCTGCTTAGATTTGCTATCTATCTGTCTTATCTGATATTGTGTGAACGCTACAGTTGGTTTAGGTTTGACCTTTCAATGGTTTATAGTCATGATATTTAGCTAGCTAGCACCAGTCTGTTCATAGATACGTATTGCTAACGTTAGATAGCCGCGGCGGTTAACTTAAGTTTAAAGCAGTCAGACCGCGCAGTGACTTAAGTCTTGGTTCAGAGAAAGCAAAACAACACGGACTAACTTACCAAACCGTTCAGGTCCTACAAGTGTCGTGTTCAGTCACCAGTTGTGTAAAAAGAAAGTTTTTACATTAGTGTAACGTTGGTAGGCAGCCTGCTGTTTTACAAATCAGACGAGTCTCGCGCCAAGACAGCGTACGCACGCAGAGAAAACGGATGTGGAATGTCGTCATTTAGCGCCATATTATGCCCTGACTCTTGTCTTTCAGACAGCACCTTCCCAGGTGTACCTAGCAAAACCATCAAAAATGTACACACAGGCTGTGTAAGATTGAGTCAGAGATGTTCAGCTTTAGGACTCGAGCCGTAGCTAACGTTTAGATACACCGGGCTTTCTGAAAACTAGGCGGGGTTTACATTCAGCCTGACAGTCATGTCGCCTGAGAGGCTGAAATGGGAGAAATGTTACAACTAAAACCCTATTGGCATATGTTAGCAAGTACTGCATGATACACATTTCAACAATGCAGAGTTTATCCACGTTTATCCACATATTGAAAATTAACCATCACACCAGCGTCTTGCAATATATTTTAATTGAACTGAAAGCCTTTGCAAGTCGGTGCAAGTTAGAAAGAAAAAACAAGTTGCAGTTGAAATTGCAGTGAGCCTTCTTCTAAGGTGTATATAATAAGATAAAATGTAAAAATAAAAAATATAAATATAAAATATGAGATCAAGGGGAGGCATTTGCATGCAAACATAATGTAATAAATAAACAGATAAAGAAAAATAGAAAATACGGACAATACAGATAATTAAGTTGCCCTTGTCAACAAGCTTCATCACATGACCCATTTGTGTGAAGCTTTTCACAAGGGAAATATTATTGGAACTCTGCAGATTATTTCTGCAAATCTCTCATTCTGCTAATTCTAAGTGACTGGCATTAAAAATTTGCAAAGTACAGGGACAAAACTGAATGTTATAGGCTTGAGACCTTGGCTTGTATGGAACAAAACACTGAAAAAGTGGAAACTCTTGTGGTATATTCGTTATAAATTATGCGGACAGACAACACTGATTTGCTCCAATTAAGTTTATTTGCACTTACATTTTCATTCATCAATCGTGCCAGAAACACACAGCACTGCAAAGCACATTCAGCAAGTCTTTTCAGTTGGTGACAGTCATATTTTCTGTGCATTACATGTATATTAATGATCCATGTCTTTGATGATTTATTGGTTTGCACAATAAGAGAATAGCAAGGCTTCTAAAACAAATGAAAATAGGTCAGTTTGTTGTCAGTTTGTCTTTTAAGGTATGTTGACCAAAGGGCAGTGTCTGACATTTTGATAGTAATTCATATCTACGACACAAACTACTACAATACAGCACTTAAAACTACCAATTTTAGCCTGTGGTCTAATACTCTGCTACAAACATGTAGTCGTCTAAGGATTCTTAGGGGATTGCACTGTAAATCAAGGCCTCAAGTGGTATGTTAATAAAGTGGTTTGCTTAGTCCTACATGACACAGTGTTGAGCAAAAACTGGGTGGCTTAAATAGCACCAACGTGACACTGTCTAAAGGGATTCATTCACCATTGCACCTACACTGAGAGACTCTTTGCTAGGCAATAAAACACATAACTAGTGGGAATGAGGACTACAACAGAATTATTATTTTTTTATTTTTTCTTCTTTTTTAGTGTATTTTTCCCCTCATTGTTCTGGCCCTCAAAATTTCTAATCCCTTATTATCTACTCTTCCTTGTCATCCTTGTCGGTTCTATCAGAGCGGTCTGAATCTCTCTCCTTCTCCCTCCTGGATTCCTTCACCACCTGATAGAAAAGAAGCAGATATATTCACTCATTCACTTTCATATTGTGTAAATAAATACAGCCGTTATGTTATTCACATTCTCCATAATGTAAACAACATATTATTAGTTATTAAATGATAAATGATTGTACCTCTCCATCTCTAGTCTCAACTGTCTTTATCACCACAGTCCTCTTGCTCAGGCTGCCTGGAGTTTGTTCATAATCTGGGAACAGTCACATAAAAGCCCCTCTGAGATTTTTACATTCACATACATTTGCATTTATATACCAGGGTTTTTTAAGTTTTAGATTCATTCCAAAGATTGATTTATAGAGACTTATCATTGATCAGTGATAAGTTATATAAACTAGTGAGAGGAGGGATTCTGGGACTGCTGGTTCTAAAAGTAAAGACTCATTTTTCTCATAGGTAATGTAATGTGATTCATAACTGTACCATTTCATTTTCTTCAAATCCACAGTTCTTTGACAAATCATCAAATCATATCAAAAATCTTGGACAAAGAGAACAATAACTTACCTCGCTCACCAAAGTGATTGCTCATGCCAAGATTGACGATAGGAACCGTAATCCTAAACAGGGAATATAGAAGGTAGGTGTTATGAACAAATCTATAATAAAAAGTATTTTGCTTGATGTTTACTTATCAGTTACCCTTAGAATTGTATCTGATACAGATGAAAAATTATATAAATTTATATATAAAAATATTTTGTTGGTAGTAAAATGAAAGTTCAAACTTCCAGAAAGTCAGTTTTAACACAAACATATTCTACAATTTCCACACTCCAAAATGTACGTCTTTTTTGTTTTTTCTTATATTTGGTTAGAAATTACGGCTTTATCAATGCCATAAAGAAAGGATAAATAAATAACTGAGAATAAGTTATTTTAGCAGTGATGTGACAAACAGTCAATCTAGAGCCCACATTTCCTCTAATCAGAAAAATTCACAGTAAAGGAAAACCATATAATAAAAACCAAACCCCACCTGCTCTCCTCTCCCTCCAACAGTTTACGGTAAGTAGCAATCTCAATGTCCAGAGCCATTTTGACATTGAGGAGGTCCTGGTACTCCCGGAGGTGGCGAGCCATCTCCTCCTTCAGATGGCGGATCTCATCCTCCAGTCTGCCAATGTTGTCCTGGTAGTTGCTAATCTCATTGCCAAACTGGTCCTCCATTTCACGCATCTGCCTCAGCAGTGCTTCATTCTGAAAAACCCATACAGTGCAGTAAGACGTTGTAATGTATATAGTGATCTAAACTAATATAGACAAATTATAGGTGGTATTTTGGCCTCACTGTGTTCTTCAGTGCATCAATTTCACAGTTGAGAGCTTGAATCTGCCTCCTGGACTCGCTGGCCTCCTGCTTGGCCTGCCTCAGAGAATCACTGTTGCGCTTTGCAGACTCGGTCAAATCAGCAAACTGCAGAAACACAAGAGGAAGCACACAAGAATGAATATGTGTTCATTTTAATATTCATGTGTGACACTCAGTGTGTCTGCCTATCTACCTTGGACTTGTACCAGTCTTCAGATTCCTGCATGTTCTTTAGGGCAATTGTCTCATACTGGGCCCTGATGTCCCTCAGAGCACCAGTTAGGTCAGGCCTGACACTGCTGTCCACTTCCATCTTCAGCTGCTGGGTCTGGACACTCACTTGTACTTCCTGGATTTCCTGACATTATCAATATATGGAGAAATGGTTAAAAATGACTTATGACTTTATAGTGGTAGCTTTCAAAATGCAATGCTCAGTTTTCAAATATGATGTGGTATCCAGCCATTGTTTTAACATAAATATTTCATTAAAATGTAAATCAACTGTAAAGAATAAGTTGAAAGTTGTTAATCTAAAATATAAACTTACTATCTCCAGCACTGTTTGGTCAGTGGGATGATCTCATAGCAAACAAATGTCCTTTACTTGGGATGTATGTGCTTCCAAAAGTTAAGAGTTACCCATATGGGTCTCTAGATCCATTTTGATGGATATCTCCTGAAGGATTCTCTCCATTTAAAAAAGCAACGGGGGAAGTGCAGAGGAGGTAGCATCACTTACTTCATCATGGAGCTTCTTGAGGAATTCAATCTCATCCATGAGAGACTCAATCTTCCTCTCCAGCTCCAGACGGGACAACGTGGCATCATCCACGTCCTAGTTTTTGAATGAGACCGACTTTATTTTGCCATAACAGGTATATGTCATTCTTCCTGAACCAAAGTGATCATAACCTTATTTTTTCAAGATTTTTTTACAAGTGCCTCCGAAATATGCACTGTGAGACCTGCAAATGTTTTTATAAGTGCATGAAAGTATTGAATTACTTGTAAACCTCAGATCCACAAGGATTATTGGTATCAGACAATAAAAAAACAATTACACTAAATACAATGACTCTCTCACCAATCAAAAACCATTTGCAACCTTGGAGAGAACAGAAATAAAATTCAATGTTGCCTCTTTCTTGTGCAGAAGTGTAGATCAATTATATTTTTAAAATCTGTCCTCTCACAATATTGTTGGAGTGTTGGAGATCAAAGGAAGCTGTCCAGTTTGACCTGTTATATGAGCCTGAGGACACTGTGACCAATATGGTAATCATGGTCCAGTGAGCTGAGTGCTTACCTTGCGGAAGGCAACCAGGTTATTCTCAGCATCTGCCCTCTTCTGGGCTTCTTCGTCCAACCTTGAGGGCAAACAGTGAGACAAAATATTTCAGTACACAAATTTCTTCCAGGCTCCAAGAATCTCTTTTTTATACAGAAGATTGAGAGAGAAATTGGATTTGTCCAAAAACACCCATCCTGTCTGTGGTTGCACCAGGGCATCAGCTGGCAAAAAGCTTTCTGGATCAATTTGTTAATTCACTGTCCTGTAAAAAGGGGTTCAGAGTGCGCCCAGTGGGATCAGCAGCTGCTCCTCTCAACTAATGTGGTTTCCCTACAGTTCAATAAGGTCATCTGTACACACTCAATAAGGTTATGTACACACACTTCCCATCTTTTTAAAGATTTGAAATAGTCATTTTAATGTTGGCTGCAGACAACACAAACTATGGAGTATAGCTAATGGGAGGCACAGACTGAAAAGGCCAGAAATTATTATTAAAGCTGTGACATTTGTGGATTGTCCAAGCCAAAATATCATTTAATGCTCCTGCAAAAATGAGCAAAATGAAATGAAAATGACAATGCAATGTTATATTCATGGGTCACAGTGGTGAGTCATCAGAAATAACAACACAATGTACAATTGGATAAGTCTGTTGGTTTGCTGCTGACTCTTTTTGACTGATGGCTGTCTGTTTGGTTGATGTCTGGATGTGAATTTGAATCCACTTCCATCTGTCCTGTCAGACAGAAGTCATGCCCAGACTGATCATAAAGTAGATTAGTGGGGAAAGCATCACATAGTGGGCCCTGCTTCCTCATCTTTAATTCATGTTGTGTTACAGGGGTCCTTTTGTCCTAATGGGGTCTCTGGCACCATCCCATCAGCACAGAGGGACACTGAAAACACACCTAATGGAGTCAGTGAGTCACATTGATTTTTCCTGACACTATTCTCACCACGCCTGATATCCAACCTCTCTTCCTCTGGACCCATTTCCTCTCCCTCCCTCTCTCCCTCTCTACCATCCCTGCTCCTTGGCCGACCCCACCCTATGTCTGGTCCATCCGCCTCCTTTCTCACGCATCATTCATCACCAAACACTTTGTACTGAGGCTCTTCTCCTTGTTTTTATTATGAATCCTGCCACTGCACAAGACAATTCAATAATCACTCATACATAGAAACTATTTCCTGTACAAGATGCAGTGCAGTGTCCTGCATCATGCTGTTGCTCTGTGATATCCGTGTGTGGATGTGCCACACCCTACACCTCCATCACTTCTGGACTCCCGTGGCAAACATCCAGGGACTCTTTACTTTCTCTGTGCTTAACAGTGCACTATTATTAGATTGTCAGTTTTGTGAAGGTGGCTTTGGTGGGCAGTAGTCCACCACGCCCATAGCCTAGTATATATTATTGACACAAACCAACGCAATATTGGACTGAAAAAGAGAGAAAACAATTCAGTTTGTTGGGTTGATATTGGTATTGATAGGATATTGTTTGAACCAGGTTGTAACATGTTTTCTTGATTTAGCTTATTTATTGGTACTAACCTTTGCTTGAGCAGGGCAAGGTCCTCAGCCAGGTTGTCCCTCTCAAGCAGGTACTGGTCCCTCTCTTTTCCAATGGCATCCATTTGGCGCCGCATCTCCCTCAGCTCTTCTTGGAAGAGGTCAGTGGCACGGTTTGGCTGACCATGCTGCTGGCCCTTGTACTGGTTGAGCTCCTGCTGCAGTGCACCATTCTGCTGCTCCAGGTAACGCACCTTCTCGATGAAGCTGGCAAATCGGTCGTTGAGCTCCTGCAACTCAGCTTTCTCGTTGCTGCGGGTGGTCAGGAACTCCTGGTTGATGGCTTCAGCCAGGGTGAAGTCCACCTTGTCGTAAGTTAGGCGAGGGGGCTGAGTGCTAGACCGGGAACGCTGTTGTTGGTAGGCGGTGGAGCGGGATGTAACCACAGGTGAGACTGAGCGCATGTAGCGCCCTCCAGAAATGGGCATACGTGAGGACACAGAGGAATAGGAAGACATGGAGATGGGGTGTGGGCTTCCAAAGGTGCGCCTGTAGGAAGTGGAGGTATGCATCAAAGGGTGGCTCATGGTTGGTCTTGTTCTCTTCTTTATCGCTGAGGAAAGATGGAGAGCTGGAGGCTTGGAGATGCTCGTGAGGCAACAGGACATCAGAGTGAAGAGCGCTTGGGGTTTATATGTACACAAGCTGGCTGTCCCATCATCCTCACGCCTTCCCCTCCCTCATTTCTCCACACCCCACCCACATGAACCCTTCCTTTCTCAATCACTCATCCACGTACAAGCTCTGGCCACTCCCTGCCCTTCAGAGATAGACCCTGCCTCCGTCTCTGTGCTTTCACCGGCGCTCTGTCTTACTCTCTGTCTCGACAGTTCCACCCTTTTAACCAGAGCACTTGGCAATAGGCCAGAACAGCTTCCACATTACCGCTTTGATTACTAAAGATGTCTCCTTACACCCACCCCTCCTCTCTCTGATTTGTGCCCTCGTTGACACTTCTTTTTACTCAGTCAGTCAGTGATTGTTGTCTTTCTGTCTCTCTCCTTCTCTAGATAGATAGATAGATAGATAGATAGATAGATAGATAGATAGATAGATAGATAGATAGATAGATAGATAGATAGATAGATATGAGTTCACTCTTAACTCTATCAAATGAGTCAAGGGATGTATTCAGAATATTCAGTTACCTGGTTCTCAATAAGAAACTGTGAAAGTATGGCCTAAATTGAATTCCATGGACATAGATCTTTTTACTTTCCATCTGTCTCCTTTCCGTTTTCCCCTCTGTCTCTCTGTCTCTCTCTCCTTTTACAGTAATGGAATACTTTATTGATATTCTGGGCGTCTGGGGCAGAGCCATGACTCTGCAGTTATTCCATCCTTTTGAAATGCACTATATCCAGTAAACCCTGTTCGAGTAAGAGTTGTCAAATTGTCAAGTTGTCAAATAATTGTTTTGGGGTTTTTTTGGCAAAGTTATAGAGATTAAAGAAAAGTGACTGGCACCAGACACTCAATAACCAGTTTAAGGATGACATTATCAAAATGTTCCAAGTATAACATAACTTTGAAAGTAGTCACCTAATCAGCTTTTGTAACCAAATGAGCAAAGCTAATGCTTGATAATGACACTCTTTTAGTTAGCCATTATTCACAATATTAAATTACAACTTTATATCACCTTTCCTCTACCATATGATGTCATCTTTCATATAAGAACTTTTTTTTAGATACCAGTTAAAGTTGCTTCAACCCAGAATGGACCAGGAAATGACAATCCCATAAAAGCATCATTGAGCTATTAGTTAATTTGATTAATTAATCATTAATTAATCATATTTCAAGTCTGACACACATTGCAGTGCAAGGACTAGTGCTTTACTGTGAAGTTATGATATGTGTTTTTTTTTCAGCTTTACATTACTTAATCAGTTAATGACTATCACATTAACTGTAAACTCAGTGTGTCATGTAAAGATCTGTAAACACTATTCTCTGTAATTCGTTGCTGTTTTGCATTTGCAGTTATGCACAATAGCTTGTTGGCAGCACCTGCAAATCTTTCTGCAGACTTTGTGAGAGTAGGTGCATGTGTGTATGCATGTAAGTGTGTGTGTGTAAGGTCTACAGACATTTTAATTGAGATCTGCAGACAGGCTACATATAAAGTTGACGTAATTCTGAGCATGCTCTGTGGTGACCGGGTGTGGCACTGTCTTCCCTTTGTGTCCCCTGTGATGCTTGGTACCTACAATTTCGTTCATTTCTGCTATCTAATATCTAACATGGTACACACCCAATCATAATGCATTGTGTCATATTAGATTACATATATTTGCCTCTTTTTCAAAAACACACACCACCATACACAATTCACACACCAATCAGCAGCCTTTATTTTAACTCAGCACTGATTAAATTTAGCTTTGGGTTCCTCTTCTTAATGAAGCATCTGGACCACAGTGTAGTAAAAATACAGCAATTCACTAACACACTCTTGATCTTCCTCCTTCTAGGTTAGGCTGCTACTGCTGAGGTCTGGCTTTCTGTGTAATAAATGGCCATGTTAGTGTTTGCTCTGTAATCTAATCAACCTGCTTATGGTCAGTAACTCTCTCTTCTCCCCTCCTCCCTCCCTCCTTTACCTCACCCTCTGTCTCTCTCTGCTCACAGCACATCTCACTTTCTATTCTTTCACCAGATCCTGCTCGACTCTGCCCATATGTCAAGGTTTCTCAAGACAATCTGGATTTTGAAACTTAATTGGACAGCACATACATTAGGCACACACACAGGCGCTCCTTTACATGTGAAAAAACATACACTGCAATAATTCTGAACTGAATTGTGTCAGTAACTCTAACCATCAGCCAGATGTTACCATTAGCAATTGATCCTTCTGGTTCTCAGATAATTCCCGAAGGGGCCATGAATTCAATAATGCTTCTTCGACAGTATCAGGTTAGAATATCTGTTCCCATCTCTACGTATTGGACTTACACTATGTGTGTCGTGTTACAAATCTGAGCATGTAGATATCTTAGCCTTATGGGAAACAAAATTCTCTCCATGTAGATATGAAGTTCATGTCTTGGGTGTGGTCTCTGATAAACAATCAAAACATACTTACTGTACTTACATACATACTGCTGCATAGAAAACAGCTGTCATTTTGTCATCATACACTGAACTCATCTTCTAACCTTTGACTACCCATAGAGGTAGTCACCAAGATAAGACAAGAACATCAATATTGCAACAAAACTTTAATTACTTTTAATGATGTTATTTTGTTTGTTTTTCATTTTGCTTTTTCACAATTCTACATTTTTAGTTTATATAAAAACTACAATGGACACAAAAGAGATTGCTCTGATCTATTCAGTAATCTATTCAGCTTGATTATTTCTGGTTGCAGTGAGGCCTGTTGCTACATGATTGACTATGGTAGGTTTCTGCAGCATAGAGGACAGATTTTGAGATCAGTTGCTAGGGAGTGGTGAGCAATAAGGAGTCATTCAAATTAATCAGAGAGTGTGTAGTTACTTGGGTGGTGTCTCCCCACTGACTGATCTGCAGGTTTGCTGTCCAGAGAAGGCTTGAGAATAGTAAAAGTCTGGCTTAGTAATCAGGAATAGAGAAGACAAATCCTGGAGCTTGAGTTCAGCCAGTAATTGTGGATTTGCATTGACTTGGACAGGTGCCAAAGATGATCTGACCTATTATAAAAGCTTCCCGTCTGGTGCCATCCGGAAGGGCTGTGAGGGCCAAGATAGCTTATATGTGAAAAATGATGGCCTTTTGTCTTGGCTGCAGTGCATGTTCAGAGTGAACAAGGAGAGTGAGCAACACTTCCTACATGTGGCAGAGTGACGTGTTAACAGTCGAGGATGATTAACGACTGCATTTGGTAATTACTATAATGGAGCACTGCAGTGTTACACAAGTCTGTTCGAAGGATATACATACATATGTAAGTAAAGAGAAAGGCAGAGCAGTGCATACCTGAGTGAAACCACAGCAATGCAAATTTGCATAAATGTTTTTTGTAAGAAAGGGACATAGTAGATTTCTATTTCTTTCTCAAATTTATATTTTTTTACTTAAATTAATGCAATGATACAATATGATGATAATGAAACAATAGACTGAATTTCAAAATAAGAAAAAAAGACAGTAGGACATAAAATAATGTCTTCATAAAATAGAGCAGTTTTCACTTTGAACCCTGAATCATTAATAAAAAAACATGTAATCTAGGGCATCTTTTCCATCACTGTCCTTTCCCCCCACATCTTTGTTTCCATGGAGTCAGCCAGCCCATATGGGTCCTTCCATTAAAGATTTTGCTGCAGTGATGTCAGCCTCCTTTCCTGCGCTGCAGTGTGTCATATGATGTACATGTTAGTATCAGCCTCTCTTTGTCAGTTCAATACATCAACGTACCCAGTAACATCTTGATAAATCATTTTAATTGAGCAGAGAGCGGAACGTGAATATCTTTTTAGCACACTCAGCAGCGATGGTCCTATAAACCTAAACCACTTTGGGGCTGTGTCTCTATGCCCTCCCAAATGTCTGCTAAGACCTGCTATAGTTCATGATATGCTTGTATGCGATTTATAATGTTGTGGACTGCTGCAGTCCAGACAAGTGATATTTTGTTGTTTTTCAGTCATTCTGTTTTATATTATGCATTGGACAACACTTTGGAGTGTTATGTGTTGAAATGTCATCGCTCTGCCAGCTAATCTAATTTCAATTTAAGTGTGTCATACATTTTAAAAGAACATTTCACTATTCTGTTATATATTCTTTTATTTGATGGTTACATGAATCAGTAAATAGGTTGCTAATATCCTTCTTTAAAATATAACAGTAAATGTTGTAGAATTGCCCTTATTATAGTGTTTAGTGGGTAAATTTTTTTGTCGTCAGAGCAGCTCAACAATATATTACCTAAATTTAGCCACTGAGTCAGCAAACACACCTTGTGATCAGACTGAAAATTCCTGTGTGCTCTTTAAGTGATCTGAAAATAAAATTTCATACATATTATATGACAATGAAAAGTAAATAAGGAAATGGAAATGTGATGGCGATTAAGTTTCGTTTTATTCTTTTCAGGGTAACAAACATAATAGTGTTCTGTGGTGATTTAAATCACATTGTTATGAAAATTGAGCTGAAATATGTTAACATTGATTTTCCAATTAGTTTACTATAAGCAGGCCACACATAAGAGAATAAGTTATGGCTTCTATAAACTATCAGTGCCAATTAATAAAAAATGCTGTAGGTCAAAATAAATACCGCTTTCCTCTACAAATGCTTCAACGTTCTTATTTCACTTTTTTTATTACACTCTTCACTCCTTTCTATTTCTACACATATTCTTGTTCATGGGACTGGTTTACTTAACTGGAAACACTTGATTGGTTCTGCTTCAGTACATTCACTGGGAGTTACAGTATTGCTAGGGTTAAAGTATTATGTGTGTAAAGCCAATATTTTAGCAGATGTTGTAGATGCTGAGTGCATGAGCTGATGATGATAATCACACAATCCTCCCTTGGAGCAACGGACGACTCTCTCCTGGTGACTGTCGGCTCAACAAGTTCCACAACAGCAAAGGCACTGACGTGACTGCTGAGCTGCCTCCATTATTGTCAACACCATCTTCTCTTAGTGGCTGGTACTGCTTGAACCGCCTGTTTAGAGACAGAAATGAGGTGATAAGACTCTGCTCATGACAATGGTTGTAAAGTAAAGTGAATTTGTTGTTTTAAGTTTTCCATCCAGTCCTTGTCTCAACGTAATTCTGGCAGGATCACTCACATTTACATTGTTTTTTTTCTCAAAGGTACCATCAGAATGAAGTAGTTTTGTCTGTACATCAGCAAGATACTAAGGTTGGCTGTGTCAGCCTGTAGGTCAGTTTGACCTAGACCAAAATATCTTAACATTTAGATGAATTGTTTTGCACAGAAAATTCATTGTACTCGGTGGAGGTATCCCACTGACTTTGGTGATACTGTCTTTTCCTCTCTTGACGTATGTGGTTTTGAGTGAATTATTGCATGGGTTTGCATAAAATCTGGGAATCATCAAGCAGAACTTTAAATTTGAATCACATTATACCAGTGCAGGAATAGTTTATACTGTAGTGCTTTTGTTCAGAGCACATTACAATATGTTAGCTAGCTAATATGCTAAGCTAAGAAGGTGAATATGGTAGGCACTGTCTGCTATACATTAGCACTGTAACATTGTAATTGTGTGCTGATGATAGCTTAAAGGTTGTCATTGTCTCTTCAGACGTTCTGCAGGGATCAGTCCTTAGATTCTTACTGCTGCTTGCTTTCTGAAATGGCTTCAATGCTAACATTGAAGTGAGTCATCATTAATGGTTTCACCTGTGTTTTACTGTGATGACAAGTGAAACAATTACAGAATGGTCAATATCTGGTCAGACATTAAAATGGTGTCAAAATCTAAACCTGAATTTCTGAATTTGAACCTGAGGATAAGAGTAACATGTTTAACATTTTCATTGTGTTTTTCATAACATTATTTGGTTTTCTTTCTATTTTTTCAGTCATTCGGCAAAAAAATAAATGATGTCAATACCTTATGTGACACTCACCTGTACATCAGACCAATACAACAGACAACACAGGCGAGGACCATAACGCCAAGGACTGTGGCTGCAGTACCAGCTGGGGAACCACCAGAGGCTGAAATTGAAGCACATTACATAAATAAGATAATAGTCTAAAGATTAAGTACTTCATAGACTATTCATTAAATTTTACTCCACCCACCTACTGTCACACTGACTCTGGCACTTGCCACAGCAAGACTGACGTCATTTGTAAGGGAGACATTGATGCAAAATACCCCGGAGTCATTGAAGAACTGACGAAGGATCATTTGACAGTCTGGAGATGGTGTTGCTGCATTACACACCGTTTCCACTGGTGTGATACAGTCCGCATCTGAAATTACTGTGCAGACCTCACTTGGCAGACTGAATGAAAGATAGTCACAAGTGGATATGTTTAAAAACAGGTAAAACTGTTTTTTGTGCTAATCATAATATATTTTAAGACATGCTATATATAAATATATACAATATAAACATTACAGTTTCATTGTAGGCTAATTAGGGATAATTTTTGTATTAGTTTTAAAAAAAATGAAGACAAGTTTAAATCCTGACATTAGGAAGAACAGTAACTGCATTGGAGCCACTTTATTTCTATGTATGTATTTCTAGAGACAAGCTAGTATGATGATATGACCAGTCTGTGACACCAGATGTGGCAACTTTGTGCTTAACACCGATTAACTTGATAAAGGCTTGAATCAGTGTGTGTTTTCTGAAGTTACTTTAGTGTCAGAAGTATAAAAGAAACATATGAAATCTAGTCCTCAACAGATGAATCATAATTTCAGACTAGCAGATCAGACAGTGGAATATTACAGATTTTTTTTTTTTTACATTACAGTTTTGATTAAAGTTTGAATGAGGAAGATTTGTTTGAGTTCTGTAATTGTAGTCTGAGCTAAATTAACAGAAATGACAACAACTGTGCAAGCTTTCAAATATGTAACTTATGTATCTGATGAATGCTCACCTTCCCTGACAGGTGACGGTGACATCTACAGCATTCTGATCCAACTCTGTTGCCATTGATACAACATTGGCCACCTGTACAATCTCTACACTTTCAATACCCTCTGAAAGAGGAAGAGAGACAGATTTTAAATGACACTGCCTCGATTAAAAATAATTAAGGTTGTGGTTCAGTAATAATGCCAGAATGACAGAAACTGTATTGACTTACGGACAACATCTACAGAGGTGGAGAGGGAGCCATAACGGTAGACCATGCAGTCAGCTGTCAGCTCTGGAGCTTGTCTTTTAGCCACAACAAGGGCAACCTGTGCCTGATCTGTTTCCACCTCTGCTTGAACTTCACCCTCAGCTGGGGCAAGCTCTTCCTCACCTGCAGGTTGCACTGAAAAATAAGATACATTTAGTCATAATACCTTTGGTACAAGAGCATTTTTTGTTTAGTATCAGCTTATTTTAGTTTCCAGTAAATACTCACCTGCAGGAGGCAGGGCAGAGGCTGCAACTTCATTCTCAGTTGCCTGTACTTCAGCCTCAGTATCAGCTGTAGCATCACCTGCTGCTACCTCCTCTACAGCTGTGACCTCAGTGGCAGCTGGGGCTATAATATTATCAGCAGGGGCATCTGTCACTGCTTGGACAACCTCTGCTGCAGCATCAACAGCAGTAACATCAGCATTGGCAGCATCAGCAGCATTGGCATCATCAGCAACCTCAGCATTGGCATCATCATCAACAGCAGCCGCATCAGTGGTATCAGCATCAGCAGCCACAACATCAGCTTCTTCCTCTGCAACTACTTCTGCCACAGGAGCAACAGTGACAGTAATCTCAGCTGCAGCTTCTTCTCCTTCTGCAACAGGTGCAACTGAAGCAGCAGCATCAATCACAGGTACATTTTCTTCAGCAGCTGTAACCACCGCAGTCTCATCTGCAGCAGCATCTGCGGGCTCTTCAGCTGCAGGTGCAACAGAAGCAGCAGTGGCCACATCACCACCTGCTGCTGCTGCATCTGTGTCCTCAGCAGCAACATCTGCCTCTGCAGCAGTGTCAGCTGTGTCAGCGGGATCTTGTTCCTCTGGAACAACAGCTGCATCGACTCCTGCAGGTGCTACTGAAGCGACCTCCACTGCCTCTGTGTCTGTATTAACAACTGCTGCTCCATCCTCCGTGTTTGTGGCTGCCTCAGCTGGCTGCACAGAGGCAGCGAGTGGGGTGGCATCAGAAGCAGGAACATCCAGAGCAATGGCATCTCCTCCCTCGGCTGGCACTGCTGGGACAGCTGCAGGTGTTGAGGCCATCACAACTACTGCTGGAGCAGCAGAGGCATCAATGGGGACAGCTAGAAGAAAAGTTTAAAACAACTGAGCAAAACATAATTCTGAGAGCTTACAGGACAGTATGCATGTATAAAACAAAGAGGATAGCTGGTTAAATATCTCACCAGCGGTGGGGTTCCCACAGCCATTGGGGATGCTTGCCATGAGCACCACCTGAGGTTTAAAGGTCCCGACATTGAGGTACGTGTGTGTGACAGTGAGGTCTCTGGAGATCAGAGTGCCGGTGCTGTCACCAAAGTCCCAGCTGAAGCTGATGTCAGCATTGTTGAGATACTGGCTGGGATCATGCAGCTTGACACTAAAAGCAATGGCTCGGTTCTGGATGAAGTTCTGGTCATCCTGGTTTACATCATTGACTTGGGCGAGTGAAATGGTGAAGGGAACCTGGTCTGGTGATGATGCAAAAGATGTAGAAATGTTTATGACGAGGACACAAACAGTGTAGAATCATTTTCCTCGAATTAAGCAAGAAAGTGTCCAACAGGTTACCTGTGATGGTGAAGACTGTGGAGGCATAGCCAAGAGGGATAAATTTGTCTTGGCCACGGCAGTGATAGATGACCACCTCCATGTTGTAGGAGCCCAAGGGAACGTTGTCTGTACCGATGGTGAGGGAGGAGGATGGCCCATCTGCCACCTGCCAGTAACGCCCTTCAACAGAGCATTAGAGTGATTATTTGGAGTGGGCCAATGGGTAATAACAGTACGATTCATTGAATTCACACAAGTTGGAGACTCTACACTTGTCACTTTTATTAGATAGTACGTGAGATTATGTTGTCATGTTGATGGAGTAAAGAAAAGGACTGTGATTTATTTGTTGTTTATGTCATTTTCTGATTTGTGCTAACAAACAGACTTTTGGTTGAAAATGTCAGGGAGGAATGTTAAATATGTTGTGAAATTTAAACCTGTTCACCTTGTTCGTGGCTTCGTCTTAGATGGTTGGGTTCTCTACCATTGTCACAGCAACGTGATTATTTGACTAGCGTTCATGGATCATTTACTAAATCAGATAACCCTATGATCTGAAGTAAAAATAGTAAACTGAGGCTATTGTGTTAGTAAAATGTCCTACTAATTTAATCCAAATAGCACTAATTACTCACACACTAACAAAAAGATAATTTTCTCATGTTTTCTCACATTAAACAGTGTTTAAATCCAAATTCAGAATTTATCTCTTTTTACAGTTGATGATGATTTTTTATGACAAATAAAAAATGTTAGAAATGATCACAGATCATCTTTAGTACAACAATTTGTTTACTAAAAAGGCTTTGTCTGTGATACAGCCTGTGGCAAATGTTAAACTTTAAATTTAACTACTTGCTGGATAAGACATTTCCCCTCTGTCCTTTGTCGATTCCTTAATGGTCTGTTCTTTGTGTATATGGAGATTTTACATGTTAATGCAATGAAATCAGCAGAATTTGACGTTCCTTTTGCTCATCACTGAGAGTTTTCTGTTGTCTGTGTTCACAGGAAAGTTGCACGGTGTTACTTGTGCAGCATTACTTACAGCTAAGGCTTTTAAGAGACAGACTAAAAATTATAAGATAAAAATTATTTACCCCAGGTTTTCCACACAAACACATAGTGGGGTTTCTTGTTCTGGGTCCTGGTGAGCGGTGTGCCATCAGGGAAAACTCCAGTCCACTCACTGTCCTGATCAGGGTACACAGGCTGGCCCTCCTGATACTGTCGTCCTGGAAAGAAATGACAGCCATAGCTCATCCATCAATATCAGAAGTCTGTAACTTTGTATATCAATAAGAGACAAATCAGGTGAGACAAAATAAGAATATTTTGTGCTTTCATAAAACAAAATAACATTTGTTCAAATGATTATAATAAATTGTTCTTATTTTAGCTGCTGAATTTTTAATTTTTCACAATAACTATAAATTATAAAAAACAGAGTAAGGGGTTTCGTTATTAAATTATCTATTGGCACACACACACACACACACACACACAGTCATTATTTATTGTCATTGGTGATGCTGTCTTACCATTGATGGTGCAGTTTTGTGCCCAGACCACCTGCCCATCAGAGAGCACTGTCTGGTTTGGTGGGAAATTAAGATTAATAGAGAAAGTTGCTTTTGCCCCAGTCAGGGTGGGCGCATCGTTTTTCAGGTCAAAAGTGACCTCACCTCCTGGAAAGAGGATTACACAACAATTCAACATCTTTACAACAACTGGCAGAGAGAGATTTATAACTTTACTGTTAATGGAAGTACAGGAGTGAGCCTCACCAGACCAGCAGTTCCTGAATCTCGGATCTCCATCTTTCCACACTGGATACATCCGTGAGTTCCATGAGCGGTAACGTGTGAACTGACTTCTCGGCTCTGGAGGAAATATTACACTCTATTTAGGAAAAGAAGCCACATCATGCAGCTCTTGCTATTCTCCCAAGTATCCTCAAAAACTGATGCAAACCATTGCTTTATCTGGTGAAATGGCTGCAGAAATATGTTTTCTTTTTTAGTGTAGTTGATGTTTACATTTTTGTTCCTGCCAGATTATGAGTGATTATATTATTAACTACATATTTCAGCAAAGTTTAAATTGTGTAGGCTTTTTAAACTTTTACATTATAAGCAGGTTTTGAACACAAATGACAAAGATTCTTGTGCAAATGAGAGCAGGTTTATGTTTATGGTGTTGAGGAGGGGTGAGGAGTGTCGGGGTTCTTGGTGGTGGGAGTCACACGACCTGCAATCCCCCTCAATCCCTTTCATGTGACTATCAGCTGAGCAGCAACATCAGTAATCCCAGTGAGAGGAATGAGGGATCCCAGACAACTGGCTCACGGTTTTTTGATGTTTGTGTGTGTGAAAATGTCATTGCATGACATCCTTCCACAACAACATGAACAAATGATTTTTAGATTTGCAGGTATGAAAATAAACAACATTATGAATTACAGAATAGTAACTGAGTTACTGAGAGGTTTACTCATACTGATTAATAGCACACTCCTTGGAAAATATAGTCACAATTCCAAGTTGTTAGAATAAACTGTGTATAAGTGTAAAAATTGGCATGTAAAAGTTTGTGCATCTTCTCTCTCTTCAACAGAGCACAGAGTATGTTGGTAGGAAATAAGCGTAAAATCACAGATCAGCTCTTCAATTTGTCATCCAAACAAAGAAATAGTAATTCCAGACTCAGACATAAGATTGTAATTGGTGGAAAGGCAGAAAAGTGTTGACTTACATTAGTCACAGGCATTAAAATTAATTACTTTCCCTGTTGCTAAACTGTGGCTATGAAGCAAACACTGTATCTTAACCCATAACTTACACTCATTATCAGCTTCCAAACTTTGTTTTTCTTGAGCTAAAAAGAAGAATCGTGCCAAGTGGGTAAAGAAATTCCACTTTATCCTTCTACAGTTTCGCTAACTTTAGATCTTATGCGTCAAATGAGATGAAAGACATACTTCAGTGCAACTGCATTGGCACAAGTCTATTGTTTTCTGACAGAAATAGCAAACACTGAAAAATTGTTTCCTTTTAATATTTTCTTATAAAACCACATTTCTATTCATGCAGTGCAGAATAAAAAAGAAAGCAGGACATTGATCTGTTATTCCTTTGTTCGAAAATGTGCCTGTAGCTCAACTGATAAGAGGAGAAAATAAACATAAAAGCAGTTCTCCTGTCTGTAATTTCTGATGTACTCACTTGTCACAGCAACAGATGTAAAAGCCAAAACCAGCAACAACAGTGTCAGAGTCGTCATCCTGTCTTTGGTTGTGTGTCTCCTTTCTACGAGCCCTGATCCTCACCCAGAAGTCCTGAACCCCAACACAGCTCCTAGAGAGACTTGAGAAATGTTTCCTCACACTCTTTAAGAGGGCCCTGGACCTGCATTACCATAAAGTTTCTTCTCACCTCTGACATCATTTGGAGTCTGCAGACTGGCACCACCCCCTCTGCATGAACTGTAAGAACAGACATGAGCACTGTTTTATTAACTACAGTTGTGTTTTACAGGAACTTTTGTGTTCATAGCTTTACTATCATTATTATCACTTACTATCATTTTCATATTCTTGCGTGAGCTAACAGTGACTTTATATGTGCTCTGTCTTTTTACTCATGAACCACACTGAGGCCAAATTCTGTCAACTTTATAAAATTCTGATGTAATGTTGTCATAAATGCATTTCCAATTCAAAACTTATACAAAAAACTAAATAAGGCCCAAAATGATGGATGAAGAGCATGTAAATAATTCAACTGAACATAAACACTGAAATCCCTCTAGCAGGACACAATCTTCTAAAACGCATTATTGGAAAATCAATGGATGCTTTCTGCACAGCATAAATGAAAATGTTATACATGATGCCGACTTTAGGACAAGAGGGTGGTGAGAACTGTGAGCAAAGCTCAACTCATGCCTGCTCTTGACGTATGACCTTAGAGCTATGTGTGCATGGGCGTCACAAGATGAGTGTGAGGGTGGCTAATCAATAGCATCCTTTTATTTCCTCAGCCATTCTCCCGTATCCTGCTGTCCACCTCAGGCTGCTGCGGCTCTGAGAATCTGTGACTCGCAGCAGTGCAGACACACCCGTGTTCAGTTTATGAGACGTGTCCTCCTTTAGTTTTATTCAGAGGAGGACTGGAAAGCATCAGGACAAGTAAGCCAATTGATTCTGGAGGTGACTGAGAAATTAAAACCTAGTTTCACTCTCAGCATATCACATCATTGAATTGAACTCCATTGTATCAATTTCCACAACTGTTACTTCCCTCTAACTTATTTATTCTATCTTTTCTCAGCAAATAGGAAGCAAATCTAGCCTATTGAAGCAGTTATCATTTGGGGTTTTCAAGGAACATGAGGAAATTCACATCAATGAATCCTGAAACAAGATATCATTGATACAACACAATTAATTATTCATGTCATTGTGAATGCCTGGGCTCATGTCGTACAATGCTGGAAAATAGAAAAGCAACATTTACATTTGAAATGTAAAAACCAGTGAGTGAGCCACTCCATTATTAATCTGTCATAAAAGAAAGTGATGTTATTGACTTGTATGTGTCAAAAATGGGCATGTTTATGTTTTATCAGAGTATAAAAAGTAGGATGATATGAAAGAAACAATTACAGCTGAGTACTGTTGGTAAGTTCACTTTAACAATACAATGATTAGTCAATACAAATATTTAAAATATGGATTATAAAATTTTTATTGTGCAAAAATTCCTGATTATAGAAGGGAAAAGTGTAATTATAAATAAAAGCTCATAATAGCTTTTATCAGTTTATTTTTCTCTCCTTCCTAACATAGCCTATGTTTTCCTCCTTCTCTTTGGGTTTTTTATTCCTGTAACTAGAGTTTGCTCACTGCAATTACAACAAAATAAATAATGACTTGGAAAAATGTAAATAATATTAGTTAGAGAATAGATTATTAAGTAGTTATATAAATGTATTGCAGGCAAAGTCATTAAGAGCTCTGTAACCACAGGGATTGGAGGTTTTCCCAGTGATGTTGTCTTCTCATGCCTGTGAGGCTGCTCAGGCTGCACTACATGTGACCTCCTCATGTGCTAACAGCAGGGTTCAGGGGGAAATAAATCCTTCCCACAGAGCACCTGACTTAACATACCACAAATAGTCAACCATTAACTTCTTTCCTCATTAGTCACCACTGTTGTATCTTACCAACATTGTTACTGGAGTTCAATTTCTGGAGTTAACAAGGAATTTAAAGATACATATCAAACAGGAAAGTTATTGGAAATGATCAGAAATCTGGGAGTTTTACAACTGCTCTCTTTCCAGGAATATTCCTGGATCTATTTAATGTGTTGCACTGACTGGTTGCAGAATTTTGCAGTTTTCATCCCAGTATGCCAATATATTTGACACAAAGCATGAAATAATTAAATTTTTTAGCTAATGAAAATTTCTAATTGTAGTGTGAAAAGTAATTAAACAGCACAGAAGTCAACATCAGGACCACTGTAAAAGGAGAGAGCCCATACCCCATACGCAGTTTTCTAACACTGACACACAAAAAATGTGACTGTGTATTGTTATTGGTCAAAAGTCAGATCAATAAAGCCATCTGGTTTGTGAAATGTCAGTACAAGATCAGACCAGACAGGCAAATCAGTTCATGACTACAGCAAATATAACAGACATTCAGTACATTTGTACGGCTTATGTAAACTGTCAGTTTAACAATGATAGACAGCCAGCTTACACATGACATCCAGTTATAGTAGGATTGTAGTCCATTCTTTAACCCACATAGATTAATCTCCATCAAAGCATAAATAATTTCTTTGTGTTGAACAGAAATCGCCTGGTGGATACATGGGTAGCCTCTGGGCTTTGATCATTTGCAAAGCTGGTACAAATGCTTCCATGTCCAGACAGACCATCAGATACTTTAACAAAGGACACCCACTACCTCATGACCAAACCTGGTCCGTGTGTGTGTGTGTGTGTGTGTGTAAGCTTTGGTCATGAGGTAGTATATATATATATATACATACACACACACACACACACACACACACACACACATATATATAGTAGTTATTTTTATTTGATGGGTGTTACCAATAACATTAATAACAATGATTGTGATGATCATGGCATGACCTGCCAGATATACAGGTATATGTTGATTCGATTGCTTAAGGTGCATAACATATAACTACAATGTCAGTAGCATGATTCCAAAGTGCACAGTGGGATTAATAGGAGCTCCAGCAGCTCCAGTGTCCTGTAACTGGTTAATCTGGCCATGCCTCTGGAGCCACACAAAGCGAGAGCAGCGCACATGATCAGAGGGAAACACATCAAGTGAAACTTGTGTTAAAAATGCATTTTTTTTTTACTGTACTTATTCTAATATTCCTAACACAGATGTGACAAATAACTGCAGCACACTGGAATAATTGATTATATAAAACCATCACTGTTATTGTTCCCACTTTTTGTTTTTCTGCTATGAAGTAGAAGTAGAGTAAAAATGCCAACTGAGAAAAAAGAGAAACAAGACTTAGCAAGAGATGTGTTCGCCTTCTTCAGAGGACCGTGACAGGAAGATGTGCGGCTACACTCTCTGCCACTAGAGGGCGCATTTGTGTCCTCCTCTTCAGTGCATAGTAAATTGTGGGGCTACATCACGGATGTAAAATGAGAGCTATTATAATACATCCATGGGCTACTGGCTCCATATTGCATTATTTGACTACCAGACCAGCAGACAATCATATCCGTGGAAAATGTCTTCAAATTAAATAAAACAACTTGCCTTTATGTAGGTTAAGGTATTCAAATGGTCCTCTTCAGCTTCAAAACCTGTCTTGAAAAGCTATAAGTGTCTGTGATGAACGTATGTATAAAACTGGATATAAAGCACTTTTGTCAGTTTTCATGCTGTGTTGCGATTCTTTTGTATTTCTCTTCTGTTTCATTTTTCTCAGCTTGTAAAGTTTTTACCGACTCATTTTCTGAATTCAAAAGCTGTTAAAAAGGGACTTGAGATTAATGATTAATGTAGATTAATGTATATATTACTGAATTATAATTATTAATATTTAATTGATGCTGTAATCAAAAGATTGAATAAACGTATACTATTACATAAATAATTTATAGAAATGTAAAGTAGCAGAAAATGGAATCATGGAGGAAGAACAAAACCCTCAAAATTGTCTTTTAGTGAGTAGTTGAGTAAATTTACTTAGTTACTTTTCATCATGGGTTATCTAAAATTGGTAACGTAGTTCCTGTTCACTTGACAACCGGCATTTTTTGTTTGTTCTTTATTAAAAGAAGTTTTTATTTTTCTTTATCTCAATAAAAGAAAACTGAAATGTTTTTGTCGTGCTGCCACTTCCGCCCTTTGCGTTGATTTACGTAAGACGTCATCATGGCTCCCCATGTGACCAGTGAGGTTGTTTGTTGTACTATTACGTCTCATCCCGATATATCACGACTCCGTCTCTCGACTTGCACCTTAAGCCAGCGATAAAACCCATTTGAAACTACTTTTTAAAAGACACCCTAGTCGCCAGTCTCCTACACAACGATTCACTGAGAAGACGTTTGTGAGGACCCAAATCATAAATAACTAAGTATCACCCGGCTGCAAAAGTCGGTGTGTCACGAACACAAAAACAAACGCTCCTGGGGTAACGCGGGAAACGCCGCTGTGTTGGTTCAGTGTTTTCCACAGAGGAGCACCCGCCACGTTAATCCACACATCAACGGATACTGTTGCTATCAGAGCCCACAGAAAGACATGATCCCGCAGTCTTTACCTGTTTCGCTCTGACCAGACAACGTTTATCCTCCTTCGGCCAGCTGGTCCTGGGGCTGCGGTGCATCCGGACCGTTTGAACCAGCCCAGAGGAGCAGCTCAGTATATGTCGGTCCTGCTCGTTAACGTTTGCATCTGTTAGCTCCAACACAAAGAGGCGAGGCTTGCTAACTAGCTAAACAACCAGCAAACGCTCATTTCCCCTTTCTTTTATTTATAAACATGGATACGTTTCAGAAGGTGGAAAAGATAGGAGAAGGGACGTACGGAGTGGTTTACAAAGCCAAGAACAAAGTCACCGGAGAAACTGTTGCTCTGAAGAAAATCAGGCTGGAGACGTAAGTTAAGATGTTACTGTTGTTGGTTATCATCTGGGCATCGCGGGTGGCCAAGCTAACATTGTCTGAACTTAGTGTTGCTTTTACTTTGCTTCAGACTTGATGAAAGAGTTTAACCCTCCTCGTGGCTGCATCAGAGCGTGACAGCTAAACGATCTTTTTAGAGCTTCCTCCCATCACTCCTGGAGTGTTTGATAAAAATAAAACTATCTTACTGTGAGAGAAATCGTTAAAAAGTAGTTGTAGTTGTGTTTTTTTTTACCACCAGTCATTGAACTGTACCTACATTTAGCCACCATGAAAGATTTCCCACCTAAAAGTACTCACATTTAAAAAAATACTTTTAATAAAATTTAATGCAACTATTTGACCTGACGCAATATCAGATAATAATATCTGATATAATATAATACAGTAGCTGATTATAATGCATGTTATATGAGATACTATTATCTAAAACAGCCTACAATCTACATTAAGTGTTTGTGTAATGGATCCTAACCTGGTCTCCAGATAAATCTGAGAGGTCACAGGCTGGTTAAAGAGAGATGATAAATAATTTCTTAGTCTCTGTCGCAAAACTGTGTTTTTTGTTTTGTTTGTAGATAAACACTCTGAAAAGAAAAACGTTTTTCGTTAACCACTCCCAATGTAAGCATAATAAAGGATCAGAAACCTACACGATTGTGAACTTCTGAACATATACACTGAATATTTAATCTAGCTGTTTGAGTATACCATATTCAAACTGAAAGCTGTAAGTTGCCTTACTTAGGACATTTGTTTTTTCTCATATAAATTTGCTGCAATGTTGTATCAAAAAATCATTTCTGGGCTTCAGCAGGTGGCAGCAGTGTCTCTCTTTTTCCAGTGTTTTCTAACCTTTGTGTCCGACCACAGGAAGCGAAAGTATTGCTGTGCTTTTCCCTTGCAGGCTGAGATGATAGCTGTGCAGGCAGTGATGATGCATTGATATTTTTATATGAAGCAACAAAGGATAGGATTAAATAACCATGCACGAAATAACAAAACAGTTTAAATGACTCCATTATTACAACCTGGAATTAGTGAATGAACTTCTGCACTCTGACAAGTTTATTTACCCTGTATTTCACACAGGGAAACAGAGGGTGTACCGAGCACTGCCATCCGAGAGATTTCACTTCTCAAAGAACTCAGTCACCCAAATATTGTCAAGTAAGTTGCCTCATGTCACTGCTCAATCCTGCTTGCTAAATTCTCGTTTTAATTATTTCCGCAAGTGTTAGAGTCAGCTTGCCCACTAATATGTTTCAGGCTGCGGGATGTCATCCACACAGAGAACAAGCTCTACCTTGTTTTTGAGTTCCTTCATCAGGATCTGAAAAAGTTCATGGACTCGTCCTCAGTGACTGGCATCCCGTTGCCTCTGGTTAAGGTAAAACTCTCTAAGAAATCCAAAACAAATTATCTCTAGATTTCGCTGTTAACTCAGTGGGTATTTATGTTGGTGTGTGTTTGTAGAGTTATCTTTTCCAGCTGCTGCAGGGCCTGGCCTTCTGCCACTCTCACAGGGTTCTTCATCGAGACCTGAAGCCCCAGAATCTCCTCATCAATACCCAGGGTGAGATCAAGCTCGCTGACTTTGGCCTGGCAAGAGCCTTCGGGGTGCCTGTCCGCACATACACACATGAGGTAATGTGAACAGCCACCTGTTGTTCTATGTCAGCTAGCTTGTTCACAAAATGTTTCAAAGAAGTACTCTGTGTCCAGCAGCTAGCATGCATGAGTATACTAGTATAGTCCCTACATCATCATTATTACTGTTATTTGTGTTCTCCTAGTTAGAAACTTGCTTTTCTGTGATATTTATTCAGGTGGTGACACTTTGGTACAGAGCACCAGAAATCCTCCTGGGCTGTAAATACTACTCCACAGCTGTCGACATCTGGAGTCTGGGCTGCATCTTTGCCGAAATGGTAACACACTGAGTTTCATCTTTCACAACAAGCTCCACTGTGAAAAAACATCGAAGCAACAGAGTCACCTTACTGTCTGCTGTCACACAGATCACCAGGAGGGCCTTGTTCCCCGGCGACTCAGAGATCGACCAGTTGTTCAGAATCTTCCGCACCTTGGGCACCCCTGATGAGACCGTCTGGCCAGGAGTCACGTCTATGCCCGACTACAAACCGTCTTTCCCCAAGTGGGCCCGGCAGGATTTATCCAAAGTGGTACCTCTTCTTGACGAGGATGGAAGAGAACTGCTTGGAGTGAGATCATCATTCTAATTTTCATTGATTCATCCAGCATTAATTACTTCTGCTGCTCTCCATGCTTGATCGTGAAATGATTTTATTAATTAATTGTTTCAGTTATGTTTTTAAGCAAAAAGCAGCATCTCCTTTGTTGTTGTATTTGGTTATATTTACATTTTGGGTGGAAAGAAAATCTGGATACATGACTGAATATTTTTAGTATTAGTATTTTAGTATTCTGACATTTTATAGAATAAATTATTGATACATCAAGAAAACAAACAACTGATAAACTGATTAAAAAACAGTGATCAGTTGCAGTCCTACTTATACACATGCTAACTGTATTTCTCTTTCTGTTTTTTACCGTGCAGGAAATGCTGAATTATGATCCCAATAAAAGGTTATCAGCCAAAAACGCCCTTGTGCATCGATTCTTCCGTGACGTCACCATGCCAATTCCTCATCTGAGACTCTGAGTCAAGCAGAGTATTGGGCCATTTTGATGCCAACGATGTCTAAGCAATAAGGACCTCCCTGCCTCGCTTTCACGTCCGCGACTGTAATGGACAGAAAAAGTGGACACTACAGGATCCTGTAATGGATATTTGTTAATAAATGTCAGCCACAGTGTTCTAATAGTTCTGAATGTTAAACTGTAATTTTCAATATCATTATTTTGCATATTTATGTGCAACTGCCAATTTTGATGTAAATGTTGTTTGTGATTGGGGTGGTTGTCTACACTGGCTGCAGGTCAGATAGACACATTCTAGTTATCTGCCATTAAATGTCCCAATTTAAACAGTGTACTGGCTTTAGGATGTTCAGATTCTAGTAGATTTGTAATTAGAATTAAGTATGATTGAATAAGACTGTGGGATAGTGCAAATAAATGTTGTGCTTTGTGAGACTGAGCAGCAGCTGAATGAATGATGCAGCGGCAAGCACCACTTGTCATACATCAAGCATCGTCAGCAGATGTAAAACAGTTGGTGCAAAAAGAACATGATATTACAGCTGTCTACTTTCAGGTTAATATTCCTCCTCTGATAAATTCAAAACTTGGGCCAAAAGTATCTTAAAGTGATTTTAAAGTGGCAGTTTTGCTTGATTAACACAGAAGGAGCTTTGCTGGTTTCCATGTCAGAATTACTCGCCAAACTGAAGTGCTCAGCTTTGTACAGTTTTACAAATGTTCCCTGTTATAATTCAGATTTTTACAGAATTTAATGTTGCCTTTTTCTTACTCCTGATTTTATTCAAACTTAATGAACCATTTTTATGGGTATTGTTTATCTACAGTTTGGGAAAATAAACTTGTTTAAATAAGCGTTGATATTTGTTCCTGTGAGGATCATTTTTAAAGTTTCATTTGAAGGGTCAGCAAAGTGAAAACCAAGAGAAATAATTAATGCCAAATCGTTGGTAACACTCAAATACCAGAGTTAAGTACTGCTTCACATTGTTGAACCAATTACTGTTACACTTCATTAATCTTTGGACAAACACACAGGAACACTTCTACAGTTGGAAGCTCAACACAGATACATATTTTCCACAAGCTGTGAAGACTAAATAATGTTCTTAAGGCAAAGAAACAATTTGAAGTCTAATTGCGTCCAATCAGTTAAGCTGTGCAGACAAATAACAGCTTCAGGATTAAAATGAGACGAAGTAAAGGCAAAGTACAACAAAAGTGATAGTTCACCTTTTCAACTCTGCACTTTTGTAATAAAATGAGATTATGTTTTGAAATTAAAAAGACTTACTAAAAAGTAGAAAGCAGGCACCATGCAGCATTTTTATACCCAGCTCTTCCTTCATGGCTAATAACTGCTACATTCACATTGTTTTTAGTGTGATATTTGTCACCTTTGTCAAACTTAGTCTTTAAACACATTCCTTTCAAAGACGTAAGTCTGTCGGCTCTGCAGGCCAAGATTTAACATGAACTCAAATGAAGCTGCACCAAACACCCAAAACCTCTTATGAAATCGACCAATCAACCAACTGAATGAGGTTTTATTAGTCACGTCATATTTAGGTGCACGTCAAATTACCAAGAAAGTGATGGCACACATTTCGCTCAGTCTTTTTGATGCTGCCACTAAGAGGTGCCAAAGTCTAAAATCTAACAAAAGATCTTACACATTGTGACTTCAATGGGTCTGTACCTGCACATAGACACAGACAGACTGCTTATGTTAACATAGGTATAATTTATTCTCATAAAGGGCAGAAAAAGTAGTAGGTGATTGTGGGAAATTGAGAACATTATAACAATAAGAAATAAATGTGTTGTATTTAGATATAAATTAATAAACAATTGCATTATATGAGAGACTTAATTCAGGTAGTGGTGCTTTGTGCTAATTGTGATTTCATTTCATTAAAGTAAATGTGAAAATTATGTGTGGTTCACTTGTAGAATAAGTACACTTAAATCATAAACAGAGAAATTTAACAGTACTAGCCAGCTAGCTGTTCTTCACATATATACTAATATGAGTGCATCATAAGTGACAAAATTATAGATATTTTATGACTTGTGATCTCATTTATCAATCTGGACCCAAATAAAGCTGGATTTCTAATGCCGAAGTGTCACCTAGTATTGCCTTGAATTATTCTAAATTATGTATACCAATAAATTTAGCAACACCAAAGTCTGCGTTTAGATGGAATTATTATTCTGTTGTTTGGGTTCTTGTAGTTAAATTAAACAGTGCTTTCGTCAAGTAAGTGGTGCTGTAAATCATACTAATCTTGAAGTATGATGTGAACATAAAGAAACAAGCGCTTAGCATGAAAGCCTGAAGTAACTGGGAACACCCTCAGAAACTCAGACAGACAGTCACACCACAAGTGGCAGGTCAGTGCAGCAAACTGAAATGAGCAGAGTGAATGGAAAATAGACTTGAGATAGAGAGATAGAGAGAACAGACTTGAATGAGAAACTGTGCATCAGATAAAAAAAATAACATAACATCAAAATTTGGAAATATGTCTAATGTTCACACATGAAATTGTATAAAAGCATATAGGTCTACCATACAGCACTTTTGCACCTTATAAGGATTTTGGAGACTTCAAGTCAACACCAGTGACATTGTATGTTATGAATAATCAATACTTAACGTCACTGCAGAGTATTTTGCATATCATGTTGGAGTATTTGCGATTTTTGAATGTACTTTTCCTACCCTCCGTTGGTGTCAAATCATGTCCACATGTTATGAAAATGTTGTGGCAGACTCATCACAGGTTGCTGAATGTGTCATTACGAAACGTCAGGTCTGCACTATTTTCTTTTTCAAAAATGCAATTGATGAGACTTTTTTTTAAAGAGCCTGGACTTAATCTGGCTGGCTGAGAGGTATGAAAAGACACATTCAAAACTGGAAATTTGACAGCATGCATTAAAGTGATCAGCAGTAATCAAAATGAGACATGATTTGTAGTTAGGGAGCTAAAACTAAAAAAAATCCAACCAAAAAACCCCAAACCTGGTATGACACTTAGAGGGGGTCTGGGTGACTTTGTGGAAGTTATGAGTGGTTGGTGAGGTGTTTTATTAAGCTTAGATTTCTAGTTTCTTTTTCATGACAAGCTTGTACAGGATCTGGTAGCCATCATCCCAGGCATACAGCAGCTGCTCATGGGGGTTGTACTTTAGACTGGAATGGGCACCATAACGCTTTGGAAAGTAAATCAGTGGTGCATCTTCATTGGTCACCATATCATTGACATCAAACACACACTGGACACGAGAGCGCCCCGGCTGCTGGGTGTTGTACACCACATACAAAGTGCCACAGATGACGAAAGCCGCCTCTGCATTCTCTCTTAGACAGTTTGTGTCCCATATTTGCTCGATATCCAGTGAGTTGGCATCCATTTTAGCCAAGGAGATGTACCTCTCGTTCTGCCGTGTGGCGTAAATGGCCCACAGGCCTTCCTCATCCACAGCCAAGTCCATCACTGTCTCAGGGGTCAGGCCGTACACTGGGACGTGGTCCTGTGCTGGAAACACTGCAGTGTCTGTCACAGAGTTGTTTTTCATGTCATATTTAACCACCATAATCTCTTCAGTCTGACTTATATAATAAGCATGACTGTTATAGACGATGTGTCCTGTGCCCCTCCAGGCAGACGGCAGCTTCAGGGTCTTGGACTGAGACATGCCCAGAGAGCGGGTGAAGCCTTGCACAGAGGCAAACTCATGAATGGTGTCTCCATCCGTCCCGTTAAAAATGTAGACCCTCCCAGAGCCCCTGGTGGTATCTTTGGTCCATGTGCCCTTTGGCCCTCCGACTCGCTTCAAGATCTTCATGGCTTTTATGCTGGAGATCATGTCACTGCAGTCTGAAAACAAGACAGTGACAGTTGTTTAAATGTATTAGAGCTGTTTTAAACCAACAGCTTGACATTTTAGGAAAGATCTTTATTTGCTTCCTTGTCAAGAGTTATATAAGAAGATCACCATCATTCCCATAACTTCTTGCTCACATCTGTGCAGGAGACGGTTAGCTTAGCAGTTGGCTTACCTCCTTAGTCTTGTTGTCACTGGGTCACATAGCGTGCTGGGCTAATGTACGAGAAAAACTGCAGTTTTCTCCCTGTCTCTGGTCTTTATGCCCAGTTTAGCTTACCAGTCACTGGCCTCAGCCTCATATCTAACAAATAGATATGAGAGTGGCATCGATCTCTGATATATTTCATTTATCATTTCATTTGGGACAAAATCAAGCATAAGTATATGGATTCTGTGTCTGACCTCTACTTGAGGGTTGAACGGCATTCATTCATGAGATATTCTTTCATTTGGTGATTGTTGACGGTAGAGTTTGGTCCAAACTGTTGGTCGCACCAGTGGTGGGATGTCAGGAGGTATTAAGAGAAACACTAATGCTTTGTTGTTTTGTCTTTTTATGGTCATTAGTGACAGTAGGGAAGTTACAGAAAACAAGATCCTTGTCCTTTGTGTGAATAAATCTCAGCATGTTTTAAGATTTTTGTCAAAGTACTGTGTCACTGTGTTGTCTCACATGGGTGATAGAAAACTGACTCTTGAAAACTGATGTGTGATAAACATCAGAAACAAGTGAGCCAGTGTAAATAGAAACAAGCTGAGAAGAATTTGGAGTTTTATTGTTGGGTAAATTTCATTTTCAGGTCAGTCGTGGTAAAAAAAAAAAAAAAAAAAAAAAAACGGTGTTTATTTTGATATAACTAGAAATAATTTCTCACCTGATAGTTTTGAATACTTGGCCTTCTGCTTCTCCTTCACCAGCGTCACCTGCTGCTCGATCAGCTTGTCGTCGACATCCACACAGGGCTGAGCTCCGTTCTGAGTCTCCAGGTAGTCAAGCTCACGCTCAACCCGGTCCACCCGCGTTCCCACAGTGTCCAGATTTGTTCTCAATGTCTCTTTTTCTTTATCCAGGTTCTCCAGCTGGGAAACCATTTGTTGCTTCAATTCCCGCAGCTCTGAGGCATAGCGGGTGGTCTGTTCATGCCACAGAGAGATCCGGTCCTGTTTTAAAAGAAGTTGACACAAGTTGTGTGTGAACTTTCAGATAAGCCAAGGTGTTAACACTTATTTTTTCAACTTATCCTGTTTGTACCTGTAATATGAGTATTGTTTTACAGGAAGAGTAAATGCAATTCTAGAAAGACCAGAAAAAAGCCATAATTTCATGTTCTTTTCAGGCTCAGTAAGTAGACTGGGACAGAAGGGCATAATAAGTAGGAAACTCATCCTTCAAACAACTGGTTACAGTCCAAACGTGGCAAGTATCCACCCTACACAAATGTCATGTCTCATTCTGTGGCAGATCCTGACCTCTGACCTCGCTGTGGAGGAGACAAATGAAAAGAGATTTTCTCCACAGGTGATCAGGAGAGTCTGACACTACAGGACAGAGCAACACCAAAACTGAATTATCTTCAATCTCTGTTAGAATGACTATATACCTAATATGAAATAATAGAAAATACATGATCTTTTCATGAACAAAACTACAATAAAAAGGAAGTCAGAATGACTTAAGGAAGGAAGAAAGTGAGCTATTACTGGTAGTTCAGCAGCAGTCTGTTCCTTGAGATATATTTGGAGCCTTGGGCTCAAAAAGAAGTTTCCACACATGCAGGAAATGATGTGAAAGGTGTAATCTGTTGTTGGGGAAATAATCACTTTTACTGCATCTTCATGATGTATGTAATTTTGGGATGCCAATATAGCACAGCTCTTCTAAACAAACCAGTTTTCATATAATTTTAGACTTTTCCATAGTCTAACTTTAACAAACCACTTTTGAATGTTCACTTTGTCATTTTAGTTACATCACATATAACTTTACATTTTTTTACATAATCTCACTGTCTTAACCCAGACGTGAAGCTCAGCATTACTATACATTTCAGAAAGCTGCATTTTCCATCATTTTCCTCAGGATTTACCCACATCTGCATTCCATTGCCTTTGCCCTGTCCCTGGAAGTTTCCTTTCAGAGGGACTCTGGAACGCAGGGCTCGGCAGGGAGGTAAAGTGAGTCTTACCTCAATAGCGAGCAGCCTCCGCTCCAAGTAGTCAATCAATGCCTGGTGCTGAGCTGTAGCAAAGCAAGCCAAAGTAACCAGGACAACAAGTCCTCTCATTTTGTGTCAGCTCAGTCTCTTTAGCTCCTGTAAAATTTTGACTGGAGTTCAGTGGGAGAGTGTGGAGGAGCCAGCAGATTCCCAGAGGTGGGCTGGAATGTTTCACTAAGCTGTCTGGGAGGAGCCAAAAACATCTGGTGTAGATGGAGGCATACAGATTGTTAGAAAGACAGTGTTTTTTATCTTTACTAGGGTTTTACCTGGTTGACAAAATGAACAAACAAAGTAAGATTTTTTTAATGTGTGTAGGGTTTTGATGTGGTTGGAAGTTTTTAATGTGTGGAACTTTTGGTGCAGGGCCACAAGTTACATAGTAGGTGGAAACGTAATGTGAGTGGGAGTGAGGGACTGTGCTCCAGTATTGAGGAGAAGACCACGGACTGTGGAGTTTAACCAATAAAGAGTGTAACAAAGTAACAGCTAACAGATGAGTTTCTTAGATGTCGTCCTGAGCTCTGGTCCAAACAGGTATCTTTACTTTGAAGGCTGAATAGATGAAAACACTGGTACAGACATATCCAGGTATTCAGCAATGTTTATCAGTATTTAGGATTAAATTAGATTAAATTAGATTAGAAAGAAACCTAATTTGGTACCATGAGTCAGATGCAAGTCATAGGCAGGCATATGTGATAGTAAAGCATATAGCAGCATCAGGACAGAAATGTATTTAATGGAATCGATCATTTAATAAATACAAGTCCTGTCATACAGTGCGTTAAATGGGTCCGATATAAAAGGAAATCCAAAATTTTAAATTGATGATTGTGCATCTGAAATTAATCCTCAAAAAGTATGTCCAAAGCACAATCCGTATCTCAAGAAACAAATACGTATCACATGTCATCCAAACGTTTCCAGCTGTGTGCTCTGAAGACCTTGTTCTGGGGATCGCTCTGTGGAACTACTTTTTAGTTGCCTTGGACAATCAAACACCACTTTTTTGTCTTCAGAAACACTAATGAACACTTAATGAACTTAAACTGAAGCAGTGTTTGAACTTCTGATTCTTTCCTCCAAAACCATCAACAATGAATTATGGACTCAAAACTGACTGACAGAACCAGCCTCTCCCCAGTCCTGCTTGTATCATTGGCAGTAATGCTGTGACACCAAAATACAACCGCATGGAATAACCTTCAGGATCTGTCTGATGTAACAAAACGCAATGGACAGAGAAGTGGATTGGAAAACATCTGTAACATTGCTGGAAAAATCTATTAATAATCAGAATATTATGTGAAACATATGTAAGAAGTTTATTTTAGAGCTTCAATAATTAGCTGTTTGAGGGGTTTTTTTTTGTGGTCATGTTACTGCTGTGTCTGCTGTGTTTTTCAGCTGCCCACATGCACAGGGACAGTTGTAATAATGGGTTTATGTCTGTAAGTAAAGCTAAAACAGTACTTATTTTAGTGGCGGTGGTTTACTGGGAAAATAGTATTAATACTGTGTCTGGACTTACTTGTAATTATAAGAGCACTTCACTCAACTACAGTTGGAAATGACATCACTGCACACACCTTTTTCAAGGTTTTCTTTTCTTGAGTTTCTCAACTTAGCTCTAGAAGTCTCTCTGTTCATGTTATTAACTTATTGATTTATTAGTATAGCTGTCTGTTTGAGTCTCTTTGAGAATTTTATGTAAATTGCACCTTGTGCATCAGACATGGTATATCTCTTTCGCAAATCAAAACAGTATTATTTCAGTGCAATTGCTTTGTAGTAGCAATACATCTGCCTACACACAGCCCATTAGCACTTTTACCGCTAACAGCATAGCATCTTTTTTTTCTTGTAAATCATAAACTGATGTAATCCAACCACAAATTTCTTCATTTGTTTGGTTATGCCTTGAGCTTTCAGCTCTCAAAAATAAATGAACATAAAAATATACTTTAAAATGTTAGCTTATTTGTTTTGTAAAGAAAATTAGTATGCAGTGTCTAGATGCATGTATCAAGGTGAAAGAGTTTCTATATTCCACTGCATCATATATTTTGCAGAGGGCACTTAGTCATGTTTGCAAGTTGTGTTGTGCTTTTTGTAACAAATAAACTGAACTTCATGTATAAAATTGTTGGAGTGGACCTTTAAAGCTCTAAATTTGACTGTAAAGACAGCAAAGCCCTGCTGTGATGCAACAGTATAACAGTGCTACTTAGAAAAAATAAGGTTTGCACAATGTACATTTAAAATTTTAATATAATTTTGGAAATTTATCTGTTAATGAGTAAGATAACTATTGATCATACTGAGCTCTGGTTTGACTTAGGATACTGAGGTCGGGTGACACCTTCTTTCAAAATCCGAGGATCTTTTCCTTGCACAAGTTATTTCTCTTACCAACAGTACTTTATTGTGCAGGGTTGTAACTCATTTATTTATCTGTTTTATCTATCTCATTGGTGACCACATCTTTATATGCACAAATTACACTACCACTGCTGCTGCTGCTGTGACTGAGGGTCCACTGTATCCATCGTTTTATACAGTATGGTTATTGTAGTTCATGGCAGTGCGAAGCTTGTTTATGACTGTCATTTATCTCACCGTTAGTTAGGTTTGTATGAATGAGGATGTGTTTCTTTGAATATGGATCCTTTTTTAATGTATTTGGTTTTCATGTAATTTAAAACGTTAACACAGTAACTGTGTGTTTACTCCAATGTATGATAACAGGTAGTGAAAGGTGGGTGAACTAACAAAAACCTCTTTGTTAGTTCAGACATGACTAAACATTCTGCCAAAACCACACAGAGTATGACAGTGTTTCTGGAAAAACTCTATGCAATTACTTCATATAGCAAGACATATAGTTCTCCCTACATGATACTACATTAGCTGTTTTGTCCCTGATGTTATTTTCTTTCAGACTGGAGCTAAATGTAATGGTGTTGCCCGCCCTCAATAGCAGCATAATCTATTTGATGTATTTGTGCTGTATTTTAAAAAGGGCTCCATTGATTGACTATTGCTCCTCTTTAACACACACAACAGATCAAGTGCATAAAACCAATGATGTATAATAATTTTTTAATGTATAAAATGTATTTATTTTTTCAAATCAAAATGTATTGGTGAGAACTTTCAGGAGCAGGCCAGACCCTCTGAGGCGCAGACTCAAGTAGGACAGGTCCACACTGTTGTGCTTGCTGTTGTTTTGTTTCCTACATGTCCTCAAACAAACCTATAGGTGTGCCAGCAGCACCAGAGCCAAGCACAGCTAGGCTTGATCTTATTTGCATTAGTGTATATGTGTGTGTATATGAATGTGTGTTATCGTATTAGACTGATATAAAAAGGTATATACCACAATAATACTGAAAATAATGCTTGATAACTCCTGTTACCAAGATGGTTAATACTGCTGCTACCAATTATGTACATAAAAAAATAATGGTTGATTTTGATTATCAGAAGCTCTGATTATTTTGTGTTCTAATATACCAGTTCATTAACACGGGCATTTGTTATTTTTTGTTGACAAATGCCGTGGTATAGGCCCCAAGTGGGCTGTAAAATGAATGTACATGATGGTGATGATCAGTGTTACTGTGTGTGTCTTTGTCTGTTGTGCGTACGCATTTGAATATGAGTCAATCCTTTTTTCTCTGCACATTTGCCTACAGGATTTTGTGTCTTCCTCAGTGATTGGGCAGTACACCGTGAAAGGTCCTGAAACATGCAAACACAGGCAAATCTTTTAGGGGCGCTGAGGGGGAAGAGGGTTGAGAGCCTTTTGTTATCAGATTGAAAATCAGCTGTTGCACGATCGTGGAGGCTTACAGTGAATTCTTCAGACAAGAACAGTGGGTAGGTTCTGTATTTTTTCTGGCAATACAAACTATGAGATTCAATCATGCTTTAAGTTTTTATTTCATGTGGTTATAAAACTTATTTTGTGCAGTTTATCAAGAAAGCTTAAAAACTGTTTATCAGTTTGTACAGTCTGCAACAAATTACAGACTGTACAAACCCACAACAACAACATGTTGATGCAGGTCTGTATAGTAGGACACTGTTTCAGTTTTTCCACAAAATAATATGGTGATGTTTTGTTTTGATGTTTTGCAATAGTGATTTCAAAATTCTTCCTCCAGAAAAAAAGAAAACCCAGGCAAACAAAGGGGCCACTGATTCCAAGCATCATGGAGTACACGTTCAGAGCAGTAACTCGCACCCCTGGGATTATAATCTGGAGAATTGAGGTGATTTAACATGATTCAATCTACAGTAGTGACTGTGGACCATGGCATGGTTTCATGGCAAAATGGGAGGAAATGACTAAAACAGCAGCAATGATTTTAAAGAACGAGATTGTGGCATTACTCAGTGTCTGGTTATTAAATCTGAAATGTAGATTTTCTCTTATTGGACCTAAAATAGAGACTTTCCTCTCTCTGTGCAACAGAAAATGGAGTTAGTACAAATCCCTGAGAAATCCTATGGAAACTTTTATGAGGGTGACTGCTACGTACTTCTGTCTGTAAGTCTGAGAAGGTGACTAATGAATCATTGTGGTTTCAGATGCCAGAGCTGCTTGTTTTGTTTTATAGAGCTCACTGTTTTATTTGTCGGCTCCGCCCTTCGGATGTATGTTTTGTATAATTAAGCAGAGACAAACTGCTTAGTCTTTTAGGTATTAGTTAGATATCCAACAACAGTCTCCACACCCACTGTTTCCTGTGCTTGTCCAGACTCAGAAGGTGAGCAGCTCCCTGTGTTATGACATCCACTATTGGATTGGCTTACAGTCCACTCAGGATGAACAGGGTGCAGCTGCCATTTACACCATCCAGCTTGATGAGTTTTTGGGCTCCACTCCGGTCCAGCACCGTGAGGTCCAGAGCCATGAGTCTGATGCCTTCAGGGGCTACTTCAAGCAAGGAATAATGTGAGTGAAAACGTCGGCACAGTAGGTTATTGTTTATAGATGGTAAAAGCAAAAATAAAAATCATCACTTTGTCCTTTTTAGCTATAAGAAAGGTGGAGTTGCATCAGGCATGAGGCATACTGAAACCAACACCTATGACGTTAAGAGGCTACTTCATGTTAAGGGGAAGAAAAGGGTGATTGCAAAGGAGGTGAGCCACGCCTCCACACTGGTTATGTAACAGTTTTGGGATGGAGGATGTTGTGTAGAAAGAGTGCTTTATGCTTTAATTTGTTTCAGGTGGAGATGAGCTGGACGAGCTTCAACCTCGGAGATGTGTTTTTGTTGGACATTGGAAAGACCATCATTCAGTGGAACGGGCCCAAGAGTAACAAACAGGAAAAGCTTAAAGTGAGATTTGTGTGACTGTGAGGGTGCTTGTGTGTATTGTTTGGTGCAGGATTTATATGGAAACATAGACACACAAGTAGAAAACTGTTGTTTTGTCTTTTAGTTACAAACCTGATTTGATCTTTACCTCATTCACTCCACATTTTTCTATTCCAATAAACATGCAGAATATGTGGTCTGATGACAAGATGTTTTATGAACTGAAAAGTGATATGTAAAGATACGTCTCTAACCCCAAACACCTGTTTACAGGTTTAGTTTTCTATTTGCAGCATTTTATCTGAAAGTACATGATATATGCTTAAGGTTCAGGCATAGGTCTGACAGTAAGTTAGCTGCTTTCTGTCCTCCCCAGATCTAAATATCATCATTAAACCTTTCTGGAAAGTTGTGGGAGTGCACAGTCAAAGCTCATTTCCTTCTTCCTGCAAAAAGCTGGAGGCTCTGAATGATTCATTATCCCACAGTTTAAGACTGTGTAACAGCATTGCAGTGAAGACTAAAATGTTTTGGTCACTGATGTAGATATTGTGTGTTTTTACATTACTTTATCTACCACATAGTTAAGATATAGTTATAGACATTAGTTTGCTTAGCATGTTCATCCAAATTATCTGTCCTGACACAGGATTTTCTGACAAACAAACAAACATTATAAGTCCAAAAAAAAAACAACCAGTAGATAAAACTAGTATTTGGCCAACACAGATATAATTTATACATATGTAGAAAATGACTAATGTAATCTGATTTAAATGATTTATTCACTGATTTAGATTTGCACCTCTAGAGAGAGATATGCTGATTTTTACTCTCTAGCATGGGTCACGCATCATAACCACCTGATCCTTATTTCCCATAATGCAAACTAATGGCATCTTTTGTCAGTCTGTCAAAGTCCAAAACACTCTATATTACAAACCTGTTGTTATATATTTAAGGTCTGAAGCCCAAGCTGAGATAATCCATAAGAAATCTCTTCAGAGCTTCATTAGAAATTATACAACAGTTTTCATAATCTGACAAGTGATCAAGTAAACTAAATTCATATGTAAAGTTGCTTTTTGATAATACTACATTTTGACTGTACACTAACTAACTAGCAGCAGTAGCTTATATGGGTACACTGAACAGCAGTGCATCTGTCACAACACTGATCCCTTTTGCAATGGATTTAAGATTCAGTTGCACGTCAATTTAAAATCTGGTTGTTTAGTTTGAAGTCTGGAGATTTCTGGTTTTTTTGTGTTGTACCTCTGATTCTTAGGGCATGATGTTGGCTAAAGACATCCAAGACAGAGAGAGAGGGGGTCGGGCAGAAATCCGAGTGGTCGAGGGTGAAGCAGAGAGCAGCTCTCCTCAGAGCATGGAGACCCTGAATGGCATTCTTGGCGAAAGAACCTCTGTGCTGACGGATGGACCTCCAGATGAAACTGCTGACCAGGAGCAGAAGTCACAACTCACGCTTTACCAGTGAGCTGGTTTTTGACTCTTATACTCTGTTGACTCTTTGGTTGTTGTTTGTTTCTTTTTATGTGTTGGTGCCTCTATTTCACAGTGTGTCAGATGCTGATGGTCAGATGAAGGTCACAGAAGTTGCTTCCAGACCTCTGGTTCAGGATCTCCTTACTCATGATGTGAGTTGGTGGGCAAAATATTCATTTAAACAAGATGATATTTGATTGTCTATAAGGACATTTTACCATTCCTGTATTGCTAAAGGCCTTCAATTCTTGACACTGCTGTTTGGACTTCAGTGACTCCATATATTCTTGATGTAATATCTGTTCAGGACTGTTACTTCCTGGATCAAGGAGGGACGAGGATCTTTGTGTGGAAAGGGAAGAAAGCAAACAAAGCTGAAAGACAGGCAGCTATGAGCAGAGCTTTGGTGAGTAACTCTACATCATGTGTCCTTAGCTTGAGTTTAAATGTTCTTGCATGGTTAAACCAAGTTATTGCTTACATTAAAGAATTATTTTATCAGACTGCATTATATGTGCAGCTGATTTTATTGGTTTTATTGGTTGTTGCAGGAGTTTATCAAGGCAAAAAACTACCCGATCACTACAAATGTGGAGACGGTAAATGATGGGGCAGAGTCAGCTCTTTTCAAGCAGCTGTTCCAGAGGTGGACCGTGAAGGATCAGACTCAAGGTCTTGGCAAAGTGAATACAAGAGGGAAAGTTGGTATGTGGACTCTTAAATTCATGAGACCACAACAAGCACAGACTAGAAAATACCTAAAAAAATCATACATCTGTTTCTGCAAAAAAGAAAAACAAAACACAAAACTAAACTGTTTGTTGATGAATGATTTGATCGATAATGTCCTGCTTCAGCTCACATCACACAGGAAAAATTTGATGCCTCTCTGATGCATGTGATGCCTGAGGTCGCTGCACAGGAGCGAATGGTGGATAATGGCACAGGCCAAGTGGAGGTATCTGTGACAATCTAATCTAGATTAACAGTCTATCATCTCTTGAATCAACAGGTCCAAAAACTAGTGACTGAGTGATTTCATGCTAATCAATGTGCTAATATACTAATGTCAGCATGTTAGTATCTTAAATGTAAGACTGTCACTAATATGTAAAATGTGATCATGATACCATGTTAACTGTGAGCTAGATAGTACACCCAACAACATTGGTGTGCTAACATGGCACATGGGAAACATCTATTATAGTATAATTCCTGTTGAAACACTAATTGTACATACCATATGTTAATGCTAGCAAGGCGACATCACTAGTCTGCAGCCACATGTACAACTGTGCACAGTGCAACTGCTTCTTTCTGCCGCTTGTGATCCAGAGTTAATTTGCCTTTTGGATGTTAAAAGGTGTGGAGAATTGAGAATCTGGAGCTTGTCCCTGTGGACCCTGAATGGTATGGATACTTCTACGGAGGAGACTGCTACCTGATCCTCTACACCTACTTGGTTAACAAAAAGAAATGTTACCTGCTCTATATATGGCAGGTCAGGAATTACAAGCACACTCAGTGTCTGCAATAAAAATTTAAAATCATACTCTGAAATATTGACAATTACAAAAAATCTTACAAAAAACCCACTTTTTCCACAATTAAACTACTTTCCACTTCTGATTTTAGGGTCGTCATGCAACGCAGGATGAACTGGCAGCTTCAGCATTTCAGGCTGTGGACTTGGATCAGAAGTATGATGGAGAGCCCGTTCAAGTGAGGATAACCATGGGCAAAGAACCAAGACATTTTATGGCGATTTTTAAGGGTAAAATGGTCATCTTTGAGGTACGAATATTGACTTTTTTATTCTGCCTATTTATTTAATCAACAAGAGGATGTAAGGTGTAATATCTGTCAGTCATTATACAGTTATTATACTTATCTATCCTCTTGTAGGGGGGCACATCTAGAAAAGGGTCTTCTGACCCAGAACCACCGATAAGGTTGTTCCAGGTCCATGGTTCTGACCCATCCAACACAAAAGCCATTGAGGTTCTAGCTCTGGCCACCTCTCTCAACTCCAATGATGTGTTTTTACTAAAGAGCCAAGCAGGAATGTATCTGTGGTGTGGAAAGGTAATCAGACACCAATACTGATCTGTGGTAACATAAATGTAAAAAATATATATAAATATATTTGTACTGTACATGGACAAAAGTATATAGAACCCCCATCCATTGACTGTGTAGGACCATTCCTCATGGTTTGGCGTTCATTGACATCTTTATGCCACACCATACAAAGTTTAATGTTTTCCTCTCCTGCTTTAAACAACGTGTAGTACAATCACATACTTTGTGTAATGTTTGGCTGTCTACACACTGTACTAAGGCACTTGTTTCAGGACAGTCTGTCATCAAACATCTTTCCTGTTTAACTTTTCTTGAGTCAAACACTGATTTTTTATTGCTGACAATAAAGTTTGTAATGATCACAGTAACCGAAGAGTGTGTGTCACTTTTGGTTATCAGGGGTCAAGTGGAGATGAGAGAGCCATGGCAAAAGAGGTCAGCACTGTGATTGGCCAGAACTCCCAGAAAGGCTCTGAGGAGATTGTTGCAGAGGGTCAGGAGCCCATTGAATTCTGGGAGTTGCTTGGAGGAAAAGCTCCCTATGCTAGTCACAAGAGGTGATGATGACACAAATGTGATACTGATGCATGCAAATGAGCATCACGAGTATTTCAGCGAAGATAACATGCACTTGTTGATCACAGATTACAGCAGATGGTTTCAGATCACCAGCCTCGCCTGTTTGAATGCTCCAATAAGACGGGCCGCTTCATCGTCACTGAGGTGACTCAGTTCACACAGGACGACCTCAATGAGGATGATGTCATGCTGCTGGACACATGGGACCAGGTGTGAAGTGACACTGTTTGCAACCAATGTTCACAAACATGATTAAATATAATACATATTTGTCGCCATGACCAAGCAAACCTTAGAGAGTGCCATGTTAAATCCTAACATGCCTTTTGTCTTTGTTGGTCTGCAGGTGTTTCTCTGGATTGGTAAAGAGGCCAATGAGGTGGAACGCAAAGAATCAGTCATCACAAGCCAAGAGTACCTGCGCACACACCCGGGTGCCAGAGACCCTGACACGCCCATCATCTTGATCAAGCAAGGATTTGAGCCACCCACCTTCACTGGGTGGTTCACGGCCTGGGACCCCACCAAATGGAGCGTGAGTGGTTTGGTTTTGAAACAGAACATAACTGTGCACACTGAGCAGTAAAAACATATATAAATGTATCCTGACATTTCTGTCTTCAAGGGGGGTAAAAGCTACGAGGAGCTAAAGAAGGAGTTGGGAGATGAAGCATCACCTGTTAATGTGACACCTGTAAGTATTCTTAAAATCACTTTTCAGGCCCTTTAGGCAACAGAAATTGATATTCGTCTGATAACATAAATTTTATAATTCTCCATGTCTATGTTACATTTGCATGAAGAATTTTCATGAAAAATTTGCAATGAGAATATTATAGGACTTGGTTTTTACCTTTATTTTCATAGTGGATATTTAGATATGACATGAAATGGATGAAACGGAAAAGAAAAGAGAGTTGTTGAATTTTTTGCCTATTTATTCTTGGTTGGCCAACATTGAATATGTAAAGGTGTGATGCAAAAAGTCAAGGACAGGAGTCAAATATTTACATTATTAAAGTTCTCTGCATATCCAATCGTCTGTCCTCCTACCAACAGAGTGTGTTTAAGGAGCTTTTTCAAAGCCTCTACATTAAGTGACATATTAATGAAAATACATTCATGCATAAAGAATCTTAACCTGGAACTTGATGTAACATTTCAGGAGCAGAACTGTGGTAAAAGTGAGAAAAGTTATCAGTCATTTCCACCTGGTGACCTGGTCAACAAGCTCGCTAGCGAGCTGCCCAAAGGTGTTGACCCAAGTGAGAAAGAGGTAGGTATGTGTGTGTTTGTGTGTGTGTTTGAGGAGGACAACTGCATTAAGTGTGTGCCGAGCATATTGTGATGAAATTGCATCACGACCACTTCATGCTTGTCTAATACAACTAATTATGCAAGAAATAAAACATAAATGGACATATAAAGTGAAACTAAACTAATGCAATGTTAACCCTTTGTTTAGACATGCAGATTGTTGTCATTTTAGAGCCCCCTCAGGAAGTGACATAAATATGTACATTATGGAAAATAGCAATACTCTTATCAAAACTAAAGCTTTATTTGGAGCTTTTACATTTTTGCACAGACATATATGTTGACACACAATCAAAAAAAAACAAAAGCAAGCTAATTCTTGCAAATGACACATTCATATTTAAATATATATTTTGGATTGTAAGCTGTCTGTAGACATTTTTGCATGAGCAGTTGGCCTGCTGTCTTCCTGTATAGTCACCATACAATTACCGGGATCTTTCTAAAAAAAAAAACTTCCTTGTAAATTATTAGAATATTACAAACTAATAGAACAAAGCTTTTCTCTCAAGTCTTAAAGGTGCTATCATAATGTACCACCGGTTGTGATCAGTGATCGGTTAGCTGCTTAGCTGAGCATGTGTGCGCCTCATTACCTCAAGCCAAAATGAAGTACCTTTTTAGATGTTGTTTTTACTTTTGTTTTCACTTGTTATCAGAAACACCTCTCTGACTCGGACTTCAGCCTTGTATTCGGCATCACCAAAGATGACTTTGTGAGCCTGCCGCGGTGGAAACAACTGAATATGAAGAAAGAAAGGGGGATGTTTTGATCAGATTGTAAATGTACTTGAAATAAGATAGAAAAATAATAATTTTTTAAAAAATGACAGTGTGCCTGATGGTTACACTGCCTTTAATCTCCTCTCTTATTAGTCTATTTCAGGACAGGCCTCACTTTTGATAATGTCTTTTAATTTCCAGGTTTTATTGTGATTAATACATTTGTTTCAAATCACAAGTCTTCAATAACCTGTGCTAACTTGTGCTAAAAACTGTTGTCATAAAATTATCAATTAATAATGGAAAAACAATAAAGTGTATTGCTGATTCTGCTGTGTCTGATAAAAAGATACTAAACATTATTAAAAACATAAAGAAACAACACCAGTACTACAGAACTGAGTACAGAGCACAAGTAAATCATAAAATGCATGTAACTTCATCACACTCAACACAATAAGAAACCTTTAACTTTTAGAAACTTATAATAAAGAGGTCTACTTTGCCATCTACTGGACAAATGATGTAATAACATGTCAGCAGAGAAAGCCTCAGGGTACAAAATCAGAAACTTTGATCCAGTTTCTAAGTTAATTCACTTACCTGCAGGAATTCAAAGAGCAAAGTGCTACTAGTGTTGCATTGTTCTGTAAGATGGCACAGGCTATTTGTTTTAAAAGTTTCACAGGAAGAATTTACAATTGCTGAACAAAAGGGGAGAAATTGATTTTTGATTTCTCAGTAGCATTTAGTGGTTTCTTAACATCTCTTCAAGTTCATGTTTAAACACATTCTGAACGACCTGAATATCTAGCAACAAAGCTAAGATCTGTGCCTTTAATAACAAAAGAAACTTACTCTTTGGGAATCATGTTGAGGAGTCTTGTGAAACAATCCTCCTACATCCAGGTTTTAATGTGAAACCACATAAAAGCTGATTAAGGGTGATTCATTTCCTACAGCTGTCATGACTATTCCAAATGTAAGTCAAAACAAACAACTTAAGCATTGATCGTTGCTTTTATTTTGATATGTCTGGAATGTAATTTCAGTTACAAGTATAAAGTCATGTCATTTACTGTAACATCTGAACATTTAATACAAAGTCAAAAATATCTAGACCCATAAAACGCATCAAACTACAGTCAGAACATTTTTTGCATTGTTGTGTGAAAATAAAACACAAAAACAATTTGACTGCTTGATAAATTATCAAAAAGTCACTGACTCTCAGAAATGACCCTCAGTCATTTAAACTTTTTGGTTCATGACAACAAACCAAGTTTTTTGACCTGACAGGAAGTGAATGTGAAAATGAAACGAATTGTTGATGACAACAAAAACATTCAATTCTTAAGTCATGTAGAAACAAACTGATTGTTTAAGAACAGTGCCACCACGCAACAATACAGCAACAGCAGTACAGTAGCAGCACTACAGTAACATCCCTATCAGCTCATTCTGTGGGAGAACAAGCATTTTATCGGAGCTGCTTATGCATCATGGTCAGCCAGCATGACAGATAATCAAGTATTAGACTGTGGACCAGCATTATGCTGAAAAGACTGTGTGATTAAAGTAATGAAAAAGACAAATGAGCTGGTAAAAACATTAATATGCTGCCTTAAACCCATAAAATGATATGCAGCAAAATTTAGGAACTGCAAACCGTTTTTCAGATTTCCATAATAGTTAATATAGTTCCACATTGGTTTTCAGTATGACAGAGTCAGCTGTCAATATTGCTTGTTTCATTAATAAAATGTTACTGTCACATGATGTGTTCCCTTTAAACTGAAACTACTAATTTTGCTCAACATCCACCGAAGCATTATTTTCAAACAAGATTAAAAGCAAAATTCTCCTCAAAACACCAATTTTTGCAGATAATAACTTTGATCAAAGCGGTATTTAATATATGTGCTAAAGTACTGCGTGCAAAAGTACTAACAGATGATAGATCAGTTCATGTGCAGTTGGGAAATCATTATACATTCTTCTTAGGTGCTCATGCAAACTAGCTCAAATGAGGTGAAAAGGGTCTATTCTTGCCTGAAGCATATAAAAGAAATGTAGCATTGTAAAAAATAAGCATAAAAATTTGAGATTAAATACAAAGTGTATACAGCAACCAGAGACGTCCAAAGAGACTCATTTCAGCAAGTGTCACTGCAATGTGCAAACATACAGTATCATCATGCAGGCAGAGAGGATAGCCTGCAGCAGGTCAGCTGAACATTTCTCACTGACATGTTTGGTCGTAAAGGGAATGTTGTTTCAAATGCAATCCAACAAATTTGTACCACAATACAAGAACTTTAAAAAGTGCAAATGCAGCTAAATCTGTTTCCCTAACTTCAAAATAAAAACAGAAAAAGGGTTGCGTGAGAAAGATAAAAAAATAAATGTTACCGTGGAGGTCAGCAAGGCAGTAAAAAGATTGTATTTTCCCTTCTTTCTGTGCCCTACAACCTTTCTAAAAACCTCCTCTTATTACCTGTGTCTGATCTAAATCTTCAAAGATCAAACATGTATTCCTGTGAACTCGGCAGCTGAGGACAGCCAAACCATCATTTAATATCATTTAATGCAGTTAAAGGCTGCTGTCCAAAATCTTCAGACTCTCTCTACAAAAAATCCTGACTTATTATTGTGCATTTTCAATTGGAGCCCAAACAGCAACAGTCCAGATACTTACACAGCTCACTGTGTTTTGTCTACAGTTAAATCCTGATTTGTATCCTGGCAGCTGCCAGGATACAAATCTTGTATATTACCAGAGAGGCAAAGGGTCAAAGCTGCAAGGAAAATGTTCCATTTCTATCACCATATTACAAAAAAACAAAACAAAAGCAAATTAAATCATTATTAAGACATTTAGAAGACGTTATTGGCAGTTAAAACAAAGTAGTCATTATGTCATCACATGGATCCTGAGTTCCTTTTGTGAATTTATAACTGAAACTATTTTACAGTGTTAAGAACTTGGGCTGCAATAAAAAATAATTTTCATTAGAAATTAAGCTGCCAATTAATCTTTTGATAATTTTGCAAAAAATGTCAATTAATGATAAGAAAAACATCCTCCTCACAATTTCCCAGAGCCAAAAAAAAGACATCTTAAATAAGGTATATTTTGTCCCAAGAATGGCCCAAACTGCCAAAGATATGCCTTTGACTATCACATGACAAAGAAAAGCAGCAAATCCTCACATCCTCATTTTAGTCATTTTGCTTAAAAAATGACTGAAACTAAAAGGCTGCAGGTTTGTATTATTACAATTGCCTATTTGATTAATGGACTACCCGCTGAAGTTGTATTGCCAACTCTGAATATGATTGCTGGCCAAGTTTCAAAGTTTTCAAATAACATAACTACCACATGTATGTAAACAAAGAATCACAAAATCAAAAAATCAAATTAAGGAGCTCTTAAATTACACTACATCACCTTCGACCTTCTGCCCAGATGTGCATAAACCAAATTAGTTAAGACACAACACAAGCGTCAGGGTTTTTGGGATCCTGGCTCTGGCTGTCACTGACCTGACAGTTGTTAACTGAACTTTTCTCTTTATTCTCTGAATCATCCTGCAGCTCCAAAGTGTCTGCCTCACCCGGAAACATCCTGTCCTGCTCTGGGGTCTCAGCAGATGCATCCTCGTAGGCACTTATGCTGTCTGAGTCGTTTGTGTCTGGAGAAGGATCACGTTCATGCTCTACACCATTTTCATAAGGCCTCCGCAGAACCCCTTCTTCGGACACTGGGTTGTCCAGTGCGAGAGAGGGCATGTGGCTCAGGGGCTTGACCATCCTCCGCAGCTTTGTCAGGACGCTTCCTTCATCATCTGCCTCTTCACTCTGCCCCACCTTCTCAGACTCTTTGCCTCTGCTTTCACTGCTGTCAGTTTCACACAGCGAAGAGTCTTTTTCTTCTCTGCGTGCCGTATTTTTTATTTGGTGTCCTTGCCTCATTAGCTCATCCACACTTCCGTGTGTGTTCACCAAAGCAAAGGGTTTGCTATCCCTTTCCTGCAAAGAAAAATGTAAGTGTTTATAAAAAAAAGATCTGTGTCTGTTCAGATAAAACAAAATATAGCTGCAAGTGAACATTAAAATGAGCTCAGAATAACATAACATCTCCTTTATTCGCACTGAGGACAAAGTGCTGATATCACTGTTACACAGCAGGTTCCATAAGACTTTATAACATACTTAAATTCAACATCCTCTCGGATGTCATCTAATTTTCTTCTTTCAACTGTCACATTACCTCTTTTAATCTCTCCACCTCCTGCATTAGAGAGCAGACCATGTTCTCCAGTTTCCTCTTTTCCTCCCTCTCTCTTTCCAGCTCCTACAAATGCGTAGAATCGTGGGTATGATAAAAGCATCAGCAGCCTGTTAGTTTCATACTTTTTGATAATACGTTTATAAGAGCCGTTTATAAGCAGCTAGGGAAAAGTGTTTACATGGTCCCCACGTACCAAACTAGCCTGTCCAGCCTCTCTCTGGGCCTCAGCCAGCAGCTCCTCCACACCCTCCAGTGTGTCCTGCAGGACGTCCACCTGGAACAACAGAGCCTCCCGCTCGACCTCCAGCCCACGCAGCTCCTGCACCACCTCGTCATAGCTGGCCTGCAGCTCCAGCTACACCATAAACACAGTTACAAATCAGCGTGGGCAACTGTAGAGGAGCGCATGCCAGTCAGTGGGTGGGCACGTGTTTAGCGAGCTCTCAGAGGCATCAGTGGGATGTCTCATGAATCTCTGCAGTGATCTGTTAGACCTGACAGGACTATGAACAAGACTGTCAATATTGATAATAGTCATAACAGTAATAACAGTAAGTAAATACTCACCATTTCTGGGAGTCCCATGAAGAGATCCTGGTCGGACTGCTGAAAGAAAAACACGTTTAAAAATAGAAAATACGTAATAATACTTGAGCCTTTTTAGTTAAACACGAGAAAACATGTTATAACCAGCCATATTGGGTCTTTTGCCTCTAGCCATCTTATTTACACAAATAACTATGTCACGAACATTTGTATAAACACATTACCTGTAAATAGCAGCATTAAAAACAACAGAATTAATTCACAGATGAAATCATAATTCGCTTTACTGGCGCACCATGTGCTATACCACAGTGGTACTGTGGACTGTAAAAGAGCAAAGAGATTAAAATGATACAATATATCAAAACCTTTTATGTATCTATGAAATATACTATAAAGAAGTAAACTTGTATGTCCTTAAAAATAAAACTCTCAAAGTATTAAGATCAGACCAAAATTTAAATAGGTGAGGTGGCAGAAACACTGTGTGTTTCTCATTTTTAAGCCTAGACAACACTTCACCAGATTAACCTGTGTTTTTAGTTTATTTTCATGTAGATTTTCATGTAATCTTCTAACGCCACTGAATCAAACGAGTCACAGTCCTCCATCTACCAAAAAAACCACAGCTAACAAAATGTGTGACCTTGTGCAATGATTGAACTACTAGCCACATTTGATAAGAGCTGTGAAAACACAGTAAGTGATTAAGAAGGGTGACAAACATTAGCAGTGGTAATGTAGCTGACATTTCTAGGTCACAGAAGATGAAACTATGGCTTATAGAGATTTATCTGCATCAGGACTGTTGACAGTTTTAACCTCAGCAGTGGTAAATACAGAAGTTTGAAAAGCGTGCCAGACAGGGAGATAGCATAATATTTACAAAGACACACAAGGATAAGGCACACTTTTTAAGCTTTTGGTCCAACAGCAACACGCTTTGTCCAAACAAGTTTAATGAATGCAAGTTTGGATTTTCTGTGAATGGACCTTTAAAACCACTTCGCATGAGACACCAAACAAATATGAAGTTTTAAGTCATGACTTAGCTTAAATTAATGTCTCTTAGATGAAGTGGTTGCATATGTATTCAGAACCTTGAGTAGAAGTACCAATACAATAATCTAAAAATATTGCTGTTCTTTATTTGTACTTAGGAAGCAACAGTTGTATTGTTATATATGACATTATTACTGTTTACTATTGTCACTGGTCAAGGTGGAACTGTTCAGTCCCTCCCACAAGATGAATCTGAGGGGCTCTGAGGTGATTAATGCGGTGGGAAAGGAGACACAAAGCTCTGTGGCACAGATATGTTTTTTTCATCCTCTATCACTTCCTTTTTTGTGCATTAATCGATAATTTGATACAGGATTGAAAATCAATCTTGTGTATGTTTGATGGAGCTGCCAACAACTCACAGACAATGATACCATAACAACCCCCACTAGACACTGCATGCTCCCAATAAGACCAAGAATCACTGATTAACTGTGTAACAATGCATTAAATGTTACAAGCTTAACATGCCTGGTTAACTAAATGCCTAAAATGTTCTTAAGTAAATATACTTAGTTACTTTCAACTCCTTCTGATGTGTTATTATTACATTGCAGAGATGTGACATGAGTGACATAAACTGAACATCTCCAGCACCGTGGACAGGGTTTGATTGGTCAGATGCCCAGGTGTGTTACTGTTGTCTCGTGCTCAGTTGATCTGGCACCTACCTGACTGTCACTCCTCTTCTTCAGGGTGCCTGCTCGGCTGTCGCTTCGTGTCAGACGCCTAGATGAACTCTCGGTCTGATAAGGAGACAAAACAACACAGCTCAGATTGATCCAAGCATCACACGCACAGTCAGAGCTCAGACACAACACGCTAGCTGACAGAGTGGAAGTGAACTGAAGCTAACGTCCCTGGCCTCATAAACCGACACCAACGGGTCTTTAGAAGCCGTCAATCTTTAACGGTTAGTCTTCAACGGTAAGAAGAATGGCCGAAGTTGACGCTGACGGTATTTACTTCCCTTTACTGTTTATAAAAATAAACCCTAAACGCAAATACAACGTTGGCTTTGTCTCTTCACAAGCGCTCACTAATGTCGCTGTGATTTCTCGGCTCACCTCTTTTATAATGCTGCGAAGAGACTCATCCTCGCTGATTCCCCGAGATAACGTCCGTTTCTTTGGCGAACTGCTGCTGTCCAAAGTGACAGAATGCATTTTTAAAATGTTTTATATTAAGTTTACGTTTATGTAAGAAACACCCCCGAGTCCTCTGGGTGAAGAGGTGTTTTGGTGTTTGTTTCCTACGCAGCGGCAGCGCTGAGTGAACTGCCGACGCCCAGGGCCGTGATCTACGGAAAGCCATGAGGATCAAACTGTCTTTAACACCGCCCTCGCTCCGCCCACGCTCCTCAGAGGAGTCAAAGATCAGCCTTGCAGTCATTTTTGTAACCGTGGAGAAGCTAAAATAAATTAGTTCGTGTTTATTTTGAAGTGCAGATAAGCACGATGGCGCACGTCAAGTTATGTGTGCTCAAAGTCGTCGATGGCAACAAGGCCTACCAAGTGTTTTCAGGAGAGCTCAGTGATGAGTCATGCGTGTTTTAATGGACACATGAAGTGGATGAAAGGCGTTTTGGGAAATAGCTGTCTATTACACTTAGCAAGTTGGACAGCCGAGCTTTGCTAAAAAAGACACCAAAGACTATTTTAGGGGAGATATCTTCAGAAAAAACAAAACAAAACAAACACTTTACACATCTTTCTATGGTTTGATGTAAATTTTTGAATGTGACCTCTGTGGTTTTTCATCATATAGGGTAGATTCAAAGTTGTTCAAAGAGTTTGAACAAGCAGAGAAAAATATGCAGCCATTCTGATATGTCAATGTTAGACTCTTTCTAACTTTGTGAGTAGAAATTTAAAGAAAAAAACCCCATATAAACCATTAAGCATCTGATTTGAAAACATTCAATTTATTTCTCAACATGTGAAATGCAAAAATGACATTGAACTCCCTCAAACATGATGATATTAACTGATCCACAATGTATATTACCTCTATCACATTCTCTTTTCTTTTAGTGGGGTAACATTAATGTATCACATAGGTTACAGTGACTTGAGAGCTGTCAGATTAAAGGAATTTAATTGTGAAGAAACAGAGATGAGCAACTTCAATTTTCTCATCATTTTCTATAGTGTTATTACGACAACTTGAAACCCATGGACTGCTGGAGACCTCTGACTGTCTTGATAATCACGGCTGATAAGAACTCAGCATCAGACGGTTGGAAAGAAGGTCAAAAGGTCTAGTAGCTCCTGAAGATTTTACCTCTGATTTAAAAACCGGGCTTCTCTTTCTAGGAGAAGGGTCTCTGTGCCTTTCTAAGGTCCTGATGAGACTGTGCTAAACATTTGGTCCAATATTCATACATTCACATGTAAAATTGCAGCAGCATGTTGAGTCAGAGACAAAGCGTGTTTCTGTTCTACAGATATTCCAGAAATATCTAGTCTCTGGGGACCCATCACCCAGTACCACAATTAGCTGAATAGGTATGTGTATCAAATACTGGAAGAAGCTCTCATCATTATAATGTATGATAAAGTTTGATATATGGTTCATATTTCTGTGAGTGCAGGATGGTTTTTGCATCTGTTCAGCAGACAAACTGCATTGATGATTTGCATTTACAATGCAAATGGCTAAATTGGAGACATCTTTTTAGCTAAAGTCATAAATGTAACACACAAAAACATGAGCAACTGTTTATATGGTGTGAACCAGATTCTCTTGGTAACATATAGTATAAAGCAGTAGTTTCACATTTTTGGAAAAGTTGAAGAAGGTTAGAAGATCAATACTGTTCGTCAGATATGAGACTGCATCAAATTTCTCATAAAAATCTGAGAAAGAAAGTATTTATTCACATTTCTCCAAATTTCAGACTTTTCTTTTAAAGTGGTTGGTGCATCCTTCAGGGATAATGAAAATTGTCATTAATGTTGACTGTCCTATGTGTCATTGTTGTGATGTGAGATACACACTGGTGTGTTACATTGAGGCTGTTACTCTTGTCTGAGCTGTTGGGTTAGTTTTGCAAAAATGTAAAACGAATTATTCCCAGTCCAACCACATATATAAACATGAAACACATGAGCAGGGTCATACAAGCACCGATTGTCTTATCTTTTTCCCTGCTGCATAGTTCTGATCTACTAGTTTAGACTGGGTTTTTGAAAAAGTTTCAAGTCAGCTATTGAGACAAATGTGAAGTAATTATTGTTGCTTCTTGGGTTTGTGAGATAAAATAAAGTTGTGTGTTTATGAGAAATGTGAGCAAACAGCAGCAACAGTGTTTCTGTTGCTCGAACGTCAATGAAACCTTCCCCAAGGACCTTAACAGACAGCAATATCTAGAATTCATCTAAGTTGTTCAAATGCATTATCCTTATTAACTCAGTGCAGTTTTGTTATATAAGTATTGACCAATATTGACAGAGGTCCCTGTCTTAAGGTGAAAAACCATGCTCTGACAGGAATAATAAGCAGTGAAAGACGCGCCACAAGTCAACACTAAAATGATCAGCTCTGCACCTGCACTTGTGTTTTCCTCCAGCAGATGACACTAGTGGGTCAGGGATGAACTCACGCAGTGCAGGCTTGTTTGCGTATTAAAAAAATGAGCTCCAGAAATGTCACAACTTTTATTAAGACACATATACAGTCATGAATACAGTAGCTCTTCATGGTTTGTAGTTCGGCTGTATTTTGATCAGACCCTGTGATATTTTGACAAACTGTGGACTTAAGATCAAATGTGACCCCACATATACAATTCATATGAATTCCTGGAGGCACTATTTAAAGTTCTGTTAATTTTATAAGTCTTCAACCAACTAAACTGATTAGTACCACTGAAATTCCAAGTTGGCCTTTTAAAGTCCATATAACGGAGTATAGCCCTGCTGTTACTGCATGACTTCAACCTATCTATTATCATATAGGGTGTTAGTACTATTTTATTTTCACCATAGGGTGCAGCATTTTCAAACCACGTTTGCATTCAAAAGCCCTTTAATTGTAACGAAAAGGACAGCAATTACTTTACTGGTTTACAAAGATACTTTGACGCTCAGTTTTCAACAGACCAGCGCGCGCAACTTCTAAAATATCTCGGTGAAACCGTCTTGCAGGTCCACATGAAGATCCCTATCAGTGTTTTTTTTTCTGGAAATGCACCATGAATATTTAAATTTGTATGATTTAGGAGATGATGCGGAGCATTCCTGGTGAATTCATTAACCCCCTTTCCATCATTTTACACTATAATAAACCATTCATAAACAACAGGAACTGCGATCCATAGTTTTTGTCATCATGATAATAATCTAACTGGGCTATATCTCTAATGCAAGACATTGTTTGTGCACTGTAAAAACATTTATACTCTCATAACAGTGTGCGCACCCTCCCTTCGCTCTGTCCCTCTTGACTTGGTGACAGACCTAAAAGCCTTTTGTTGCAATCTTAGCCAATGGAGACGGATTACGACACCGGGCAGCTGAGATATATAAAGAGCCCCTTTTTGACCGCACTTGCACATTTTTCAGTGACACTTCTGAACATTCACACACCTCCGTGGACTAAATTGTACAGAAGACCCCAAAACAACCATTATACTACACGTGAGCGGGCTATGTATTCATCAGACAGATAATTTGTTAACTTTCAATCAAAACAACCCGCACCGAGACACACTGGAACGTACTTTTTTCAATTTTATTGCAAAATCTCCTTCTGCAAAAAAGCAACTTCGGGGTGATCGTATTGGATTAGGTGCATGTCACTGATTCCCTGCCTGTTGTAGGATAAGGCAAGGAGCGACGCATATTCGAGAGAGGGGATATAACGGGATAAAGCGAGTACAAAAGACAAGAAAAGAGAGAAAAAAGTTGCATTGTTGTAAACGCATCGTCATGCCGAGGTACAACTTCTTACTGTGCGTGATGGTGCTCATCTCCCTGGGACAGTCGGGGAGCGATGAGCCCAATCTGCTGCTGCCTTCTGCCAGCGAGACGCCCACGGATGCCGGGCTGTCCCTGCTGGACGAGGACGCCGGTTCCCACGAGTGTTCCGCCTGTGTTTGGAGGGAGCAGAGCAAAGTGCTGAGACTGGAGACCATCAAGTCCCAGATCCTGAGCAAGCTGCGTCTGAAGCAGGCGCCCAACATCAGCCGGGAGGTGGTCAATCAGCTGCTGCCCAAGGCGCCTCCGCTCCAGCAGCTCCTGGACCATCACGACTTCCAGGGCGACGCGTCGTCCCAGGATGAGTTTATGGAGGAGGATGAGTACCACGCCACCACGGAGTCCGTGATCACCATGGCCTCTGAGCGTGAGTAATAGTTTACAACCCAACAATATTGTCTCCAAATGCGTCATGCGCGTAATTGCGGAGCAGTATAGGTTCAAGTGAGTCAGGCCTGCTGCGTGGACAGCGGAGCTGATGGGGCTCACCCGAGTCAGTGACCTAACCTACTTTTTGAGGTTCATACTGGGGGTCCACCGTGTGTCTCTAACGCGGACTGATAAAATTAGACAAATGTCTCTGGTCAGCTGTTGGCCACGGCTGTCAAAATAGGCTACAGGGATTGCGCGTGAACCTGATAAATCAATAATCAGCAGCATAAAGAGCCTTGTCGCTCTGAGACAGCTCCAATATGGCTTGATGAACTTTTGTTTTCATTGTGATGATGGTAGAGGTGAGCTGAGTCCTGTCGGAGCAGTGTCTTAATATTTCTGAGCTGCTGCTATTTCTCCACCTGCTGTCATGTTCAAACTTCCCCTCTTTCAGACGGGGTTTCTGTGTGCGTGCGTGTGTGTTTGACAGGGAGTAAACGCATGGCAGACTCACTTGAATGTCAAGTGCATTATTAATGATAATGCAGCATTTGGCTGGCAGTAGCATCACTTTATCCTTTATGTCTTCTTTTTTTGCATAGAGGCCTTGAAATCTGGAGTTATGATGTGGTCGTGAGGCCCTCTGATTATTGCCCCCGAACAATTTGCTCGCCCTCTTATAGTTTCCCATAAATCCACAGATAAACCGCAGGCAGGCCCCTTGGAGACATTTTATAAAATTACTGTTGAACCCTGGCAGCTGTGCTCTATCGGTCTTTTATAGGAGGCTCTACCGGTTTCCCTGCTGTTCATCGCAGTGAGAAAAAGTGTGTCCAAAAAGCTGCTATTGTTCCCCTCATGCAGCGGCCCCCCTCGGCCGCACTTGCCTTTTAAATGCGAAGTTTATGGGCGCAGCTCGTTTTTTTTTCACCACGAGTACACAAAGACAGAGAATCACTTAGGGTCGAGGGGAGTGTGTGACCTTTTCCTGGCGAATCACGGGGTTCAACAACATTTACACACGTAATATATTCTGCACAAGGCAGATAAAACACACTCCCAATAATCAGGTTTTTTTTTACTCCACGAGTGAACAAAGATAGGCCTGTGTGCAGGAGACATTGGCCTTATGTGCTGACATTATTATTTCCTCATTATATCTATCTATCTATCTATCTATCTATCTATCTCTCTCGGCTTATTCTCTGTCAACATTTAGTTTTCAGATTAGAAACTGGCAGTAGTTAGTTTTCAATATCTTTAGTCTAAGAACACCTTCACCTCCATCTGATGGCTCCAACTGTCTCTGTGATTGTAACAAGTCAACCTTTGCTTGACATGTTGAAACCGGAGGCTCAAATGTCCTCTGAATCTTTCTTATTGCACCAGTCTTTATCCAAGCTTTTAACTGTTTTTCTCAAAAATCTATCTATCTATCTATCTATCTATCTATCAACCGTACATATTTTCTGTTTTATTTCCTTTCTAACTGTAAATACAGATGAATTGCAGCACTCTCATTATAAGGCAAATTTACAACAACCTCAAACTATTATTAGTTTTGACAATTTGCTGTCCATCCCCCTCTGCACAGCCACACTCACACACAGACACACAAACACACACCGCACTGTGCAAAGTGATTTGATCCCTTCTCAAGCCAGAAAAAGGCATTAAGCATGACACTGGCTAATTGTGTATTCCAAACGACCTCATGCCAGGCAGAGGAGCTAATGACTGACATTACCACCGTATCTGTCATGTTACAGCACTTCCTCTCTGTTCTGTTTGCCTCATCTCTTTACGTCAGCTGCAGTTTTTATCATCTGCTTCTTCTCCCTCTCTCTCTCTCTCTCCCACCCCTCCACCCTCACCTTCCTCCCCGTTTGCCCCCTCTCTCCTTCCTCCTCTTTCCTCCGGTACTGATGGAAGAGTTGAGAGAATGAGTGCATCTCTTTTGCCTGTGGCGCCTTAGTGATCCCACAGGATTAAAAGTGCCTTTTCTGTCTCTCTGATAGAAGGAGGACTTCAAACACTATTCCCAGCGCACCTCAAACCCAATCACCCTTTTCACGGTTGTGCACACTGCCTTTGATGGGCCATGTGGGTTCACACAGTACATACTGAACTGGACCTGTGCCAGAGTTGCTTCTTAGTATTCACTCAAGGTACGTGGGTGCCGCAGTGGGGGTTGAGAGGGTCCATGCTTCCTGGTCTCTAATTACTATGAAATTTCATGGAAAAGTACAGCTATTTATATCATAGTGCGGCACTAAATCATCTCCCTCTGTACAGTGTGTTGTGAAGGTAATCGCTCCGCTCACTGTTCATGTATAAAAAAATGACTCCGTTTGGAGGAGTTTATCAGGGTCAGAGAAGCATTGGGAATAAGTGTTCATTTTTATTTTTATATCTATTTGCATTCATGTTTTCAGCTGAACAGTAGGTATATTGACTGATTATGTGTGTAATTGCACATGAGTGTGTGCAAAGTGTGTATGTTGGAGCTCAGTTTGTTTTGCCTAAGGTGGGGTGAGGATTTGACCTCACCAGTCTCCCATTTGTCACCTGTCCAAGACATTTAGACCAGACCTTCCTCTGCCATCACTGTCCTTTCTTTTTCAATGGCTGGATTAAAGACCCCAGCAAAATTAAATACTAAAAGACAAATTATTCTGCCTGAGCATATCAGGAAAAAGAGAAGTGGCACCTAAGAATACTCATGATTATATCATCTACTGTTATACGAGAACTCAGTAGGTGGTTTGTGAGTAGCTTATTGCATTCTTTATCATTAGCTTATTGCTGCGTTGTGACATCTTCAGAAATTTGGAGCTCATTTTGAAAGTGTCCAGTGTTGGAGAATCTAACATAGAGCAGCACTTGCTGCTTGTTTTTGCTGCTTGTCTTTCTTTCTTCATTCCACATTTAAATTTTCTTCCAGCTAACAGACATTTCGCCTGTCTGTCAAAAACATGTGAAGTCACGTCTGTCTGCAAGGACAAAAAAAATCCCCCTTTAAAGGAGCAAGAAGCTGCGTTTTAGATCCTATTCAAATGACAACTCAGCTAATGACAACTCAGCTATCCTTGAAACGTCTCACTTTGCTAAAGTATTTTATCCCCACAGTTCATCCTGTCCATCATGGCAGTGTGTAGGCTAACATTAAGAAGTGCTATACTGGTATTATTATGTAATCTTGTTAAGACGAGGCACATTCAGTTCAAGCACGGGCTTACACAACTCATGAGTACATCAAAACCATCATACACACATGTATGCAAACCTATGCAAAATTTCCACATGTGCACACTTGTGTAGACACAGAAGGATGCTCACACACACTCACACACAGACACACACACACTCACACTCACATAGTCACACACACACTCCAGAGAAAAGTTCTCCTATTGACAAAAAGGGTCACAGAGTTCACAGCTATGTGATATATTGGAAGAGGAGACTATTAACCTCATCGGGTCTCTTTCTTTTGGCAGCAAAGACGAACCGGTAGTAACTTGAACACTTATCCCCCACCACACACACTCACACACTGACACACACACACACACACACACACACACACACACACACACACACACACACACACTCATCCACTAACCACTCCCACAAAAAAACAAGTCTTTTATAGTGTTGACCCTATAAAAGGGTCATTTCCTGAAGGTGCAGGAACCATAAAAATTAAGAGGGAGAGCGCTAAAAGGACAGAGCAGCAGAAGTCGGACTGTCTTCAACTCACTGGCCAGTGTTTGCTGGAAGTTGATGACTATGTGAGGTTTTTATAGATTTATTTATTCCATGGAGGTCTCAGTTTGACGATGACACCTGTTCTCCCTGTGTAGTTGCTGGCATCAGTTGAGGGAAAGATAAACTTTGGTGTTGAATTGTTTGGATGCTGGGGGGCATGACCAGTTTGTTTAAAAAGAAGTAAAAACTTAAGAAAGAAAGGTCTGTGGGACTGTAGAAATTGCACAACATACTGTCAACTTTATGGGTAATAAAATTTCAAAGGGACCAAAGTCTATTAATACTGGGACAAAATTTCCCCAGGACCTCAGGAATCTCACTCCTTTCACCCTCCTTCCCCTATTCCCACGCTCCCGTGTAGCAGTCCCTGCTGCCGGTCTTTTTCTTCTTGGCATTTGGGAATATGTTGCTTTGGAATTTAATGCATGCTCTACCAAAAATAAAACACAGTGAAGTCAGGATGTAAGACTGCATGTCAGTCTGGAGATGTGGCTGTGCAAGAATACAATTTGGTCCTATTATTAAATCAAAACAGTGCTTGTTGGTGCGCCTGAGCTCCCCGGTGCTTCTTTAAAGGATTCATAGAGTGTGATCGAGTTAGGTGCATCGGCGCTCATGCTGCGGGTATGAAGGGGATATGGGGGTGGAGGGGAAGAAGGGCGTGAGTCCGCAGGGAGCAACAAGCAGCCCAGTCCTATCCTAAAGGGACAGAAATCATGGAAGGGTTTTATAGGTACAATTAAAAAGACCTGAAACAGATGTTACGTTTCACTAATAAAGGAAATAATTACTTCACACCAGTAATTAAGCCCTGTGTAGGGACATGAGTGAAGAGGAGGAGGAGGAGGGGAGTGAAAAGATAAAATGGAGATCATTGAGGGGATTATTGTTGATGGATGCGTTCAGGCTCTGTGTGGTCGTGTGCGAGGAGGATGCTGAGGATCGGTTTATGGAAGAGTCCATTAAATCTAAGAGGCGTTTAAGCAAAGGAAATGCTGCATGGGCGTAATGCTGGATCCCATGAGGGAGCCACTGTGTCGAAAGAAGCACAATTAACAGCAGATTACCTTACGATTATCTACATGAAAATTTAATTAGCCTCTTTTCTGCAGAGCAGCTTCTCACTGTATTTATCACCTGTGGTTGTATCTCTGCCTGCTGTACCCCTATCACCGCAGGAAGTTCATTATGGAAGTTATGAAAATGCACAGTCCAAGTGATTTCTTTAGGGAACAGGAACCAAATTTGTTTTATATACTGTACAGCCAAGATGGAAAGAGAGAATCTCATAAAGGGAAACAATAAATAATTTTATGTTGCTTTGAAATTCTTGGGGAAACCGTATGTGCAGAAATTGCTTCTGATTTGGTGACACTAACTTGTCATCAGAGAAAACTCAGAAAAATTTGTGTGGCTTCAAATTTTTTCACTAGTTGAATGTGTTCAAAGAAAGACCTCCAGTGAGAAATATGCAACACCGACCTAACATGAGTATTCAAGACAATGAAATGTAATCTGTTATTAGATGCGTGTGTAGGATAGTGAGTATATGTTAAAGAAACAAGTTCTAAGGATGAAATTTTAATAAAGCAATTCTGACCAGCTGGTCTCTCAGTGTTTTGTTGAGCCACAATGTAAATACAATCAACTACATCAATATGGATGAGTCAAAGACACATACATGCCTATTAATTATTTTTCTTCTGGATTTGATTAGTTGATTCGCAAGGGATGCTGAAGGAGTTCAGAAAAGTTGGTTTGACCAGTTTCAAATACTACATAAGAGACATCAAATGACAGGATAAAACACATAAAATAAGGTGAATTATAGAAATCCAAACAAAAAGATAAATGCAGGATAAAAATCTAGTATGAAGAATGCTCCTTAGATGTTAAGCATGCTTGGTTTCAACCTGATTCTAGAGCTGATCACCATTGTTTTATATATATCTGGATGTTTGTTCCAAGTTTGGTGGTTCTCTGTGTTTAGTTTGGTTTATCAGAGTGACACCTGAGAGGGTTATCATGGTTCATATGATACAAGGCAGAGAGGAGAGAATAATCAATGTTTTGTCTGTGTCTATATCATTGATTTGATTGGTTCTGCTCCTGAGTCTAATGGAGCATTGTTGCTTCATGGCAGAGGTAAATGTTGGTGTCATCTGCATATTTAGAATGGGCGCTTTCTTTGTGTTGTATGTTAAGTGTCACAAGTCATGTACAATGTCAAGAACATAGGTAGCATGGGGGGAAATTACTCACCTCACATCTCAGTAGTTTGGTTGTACATTCCTACAAACACAATAACAGGAAGCTGGTAAGAAATCATGTCTTTATTGTTGCACTACTGACAACAGACCAAGGCTGCTTACAAAATGGATGGAGAAATGCCATTTTCCTATGGACAAGTAATCTCAGACATATATTAAATGCAACATTAAACATTTTATATGTATGACAACTCACTGCCTGTCTATGTCATTAATATGCATTTGACAATGTGATCTTGTGTAAATTCATGGAGCTGCTGTCAGATGGTTTGTGGAGAGTTGGACTTGTTTCCTGTTCTGGTTTTGTTGATCTGCATTCGTGTCACTTCCAGTTTTTAATAAATGTTTTCATCATAAAATCCTCCATTAAAAATTAAATTACTATCTTTAAGGTTGCTGTGTACAAGTCTTTAAAAATTAACAAATATCACACATATCAGTGTTTTGATCTGATCAGTGGCTGCATCTCTGAGACACTCAACTTTTTAGAGATCACATTTTAACAACATATGTTGGTGGTAATATAGTTGTGTGTTGTTGTTGTTGTTGTTGTAGGGCACCATTAGCGTGGGTTAATTTGGAACAGGCTTATAGATCAGTTGGTGTGTTTTTGGAATAAAACCAGGCAAAAAAGTAGGAAAGAAAATCAACCAACTTTTTCTAATTCCTGATCACAACAAAAAGATCAGCATTCATGCAGTTTAGACTATAATCCTTCTGCTACAGGTTTCTGCATAGCTGCTGAGATGAATGTGACGACCCCTCCTGGGGGTTTTCCTCCAAGTAAACTTGTGCTATGTGATTGTTTTGCATGTACAAATGTTGCTGTGGGGTTTCACTTTAGCTATGCTCATTACAATAAGCAATAGTCCATAAGTATGTGTAAAAAACACAGATTGATGAGCTTTTGTGGTTCTGTGATACACACTTTTATATCTACTGTATCTGTAGATGTATCATGTTAACTTCTCATCTCATTCAGTGGCATATGGTCAGCCAGAAAATCAAGAGAAGATCCATGTTACTGCTGTATGACTCTCATATTTCTGTCTGAATCTGAATGGTAATGGATGAAATTCTCACCACATAATTACAAAATTGCCTCTGAAGTGTTTATTCTCTTCCTTCCGTTTTCCATCAGTCACCTCTGAACTTCATCTCTGCTGAAGCCATCGCCTTGGGGCTTCAGATCATTTCTGAAGCGATTATCTCACAGGAGGGTCACTGCCAAATTGAATGCCAGAGACATTTGGGTAAACTGACACACTGAGGCACCATTCAGAGTTATAGATGGGGAAAGAAAGACTGTCAACTTAGTGAAGGTTCAGCTGACTGACAGAATATTTAGAGGCCAGATGCAGAGAAAATGTGAAAATGTCCTGATGTGTTTCAGTAAAAATCTGTCTGAAACTCAGAGCAGGTGAAGCAATTATTAACGATATAAACAAATTCCAATTCAGAATAATAACACAATTAGAGTTGCTACCTCTGATTGGCACAAAAACTGTGCTCAGCTTCCAATTGGCAACTGCAAAAGCTTATTTTAGTTTTAGCCTCATCATGTTAGTGAGAGCATTTATTTTTCTGTAATTTTACAAGCACAATACCAGTCGGACTGTAATACCCAGCGGTTACAATGCAATAAATTTGATACCTTTGAAATATTAAAAGTGTTAGTTGTTGTTTCCTTTTTAGATGGCAGCATTAAATTCAGATATCTAAGTATTCATTCATAATTTGTTTATGTAAAAAGTTTTGGGTTCAACTGTTGAAAACAGGGCAGATCATTGTCCCCTGACGTTAATGTCTTGCATGCATGTGTGGATGCACACGGGCACAAGTGGTGAGACCCCAGCATGCATCCTGCTGTCCAGCTGTCCACCTTATTGCAGTTCACTGCACGCTCGCTCTTTTTTCTTCTGTCCTGCTGGAGATCGTCCAGCAGACGTTCTCCTCATAATACACACACATATAACCCCAACACTAAAAACAATGAGCTATTTGCTGAGGATGGTCACTTTGGAGCTTGTATATGGTGTATGTTTATGTGTGGCTCCATGTTTCCGTGTGTGTGTGTGTGTCTGTTCACTGAGCTTGAACAGGGAGCATTAGGAGGTGTCTTTTGTTGCTCCTGGGGGGCTACTGTGCTCAGTCCTAATAGGAGTCTTGTGCCTGCCGTTGTCCCAGGGGAGGCCTTCTGAATGAGGGGGTCTAACTTCACACACCCCCCCTCCTCCTCAATCCCCAGCTCGAGCCGGCCTCCCCCACCACACTCTCCTGTCCCTTGGGACTGGCCGATAGACAAAGAGGCGAGTGGGGCTGGGGTGGGATGGGATGTTTGAGGGGGTGCACTGTGGCCCCTGTCTTATTAGAAGGGTCGTGAACGTGTCACGATGATTAATATGCCGAGGTGCGTGGGGATACCCTAGAGTCACATTTATTCAACGTGAAGGCTCCCAAACACACACTCACCACAAAATGGCACATTTGCATTTCCCATTAAGAAAAGAAAATATAGATATATATGCAAATGACACTCCTATCTAGGTTCACGCCATTATGCATTATCCATTTGGACATTAACAATAAGTGACCATTCTCTCCCCACACCATTTTAACTGCAGATTTTCACCTGATTGAGACAAGTTGCAGCATGTGTATATAATATTCACAAGATTGCCTTTCAAGAGTCTGGATAAACAAAGTGAACTCTAATGAAAGACAATATAGATGTGTTAAGGTCATTTTAAAGTTCAGAAAATAAAAACAAATTTATCATTTAGTTTCTTATATATATACACACACACACACACACACACAGAGTTGTGGATAGCCTTGTGCAGTTGCTCTGCATGCTTAAACTAAAAGTTCAAACACACGAGAAATAGCAGAAATAGAAATCTTGTAGAAATCCCTGAAATTCTCATCAAAAAAGCAAAAATCTTTGTGAACTCTCTGCTAAATATCTTTTCTATATGTTTTGTAGAACTCAAAGATAAACACACATCCATTTGACTAATTAAGACTCCACTATGCTTTGCATTACTCCCAACATGCAAGCACCTCACTGGTGACATGTGTTAACTATTCATTGTATAACTACACCTTAACTTCCCCTCTCCATCTGTTTTCATCAGTTTAACTGGCTCCTGTACCCCTCAGTAATATTACAGTATTTAATTATTAAAAGCATTGACTTTGAAACAGGCTGCGGTTGTATTAAAATGGACAGATGGCATAGTGAATAAACCCTTATATTCTATATGTCTCCCTTAACATACTTGTATAGGAGGCTCTGGGCTAACTATGGGACACAGGTACCCAGGGAGTTCACCAGATGTTTGATAGGCACACCTGCAGGCCTGCTGCGTGCTGGCAGTAAAATTCATGCGCTGCATATGCTGCAATTTTACCACAGGGAAATAAGCTGCTATAATAATGAAGTAGGCCGGGAAACATGAGGAGGAAAAGCAAACAAGCCTGTTTCCTTTGGAAAAACACTGCCTCTGTCCATACTTACCTACTTAGGTTTTACTTGGTATTTACTTTAGGTCAAATATGAAGAGTGCTGTGGCTGTACATGGTTTCTTCAGTTCTTCTTCAGTTTGTGCTGGGAGAGAGGTATCAATGCTCCAGTAGGTGGTGCTGAATGCAAAACCAGAATTCATACACTTACTGTAGAAAATCACTGTGTTATAACACTGAACTATAACTAAGCAAAATGTTCAGGAATGTAAGCCATAAAAACAGGAAAAATGCAGTTTGCAGTAAAGCTGAGAGCTTTTCCAACAGTAATGTGTTAGGGCAGCAGGAGCAAAGTTAGTTAAGGTAGAAGGATTAAATGTCCCATTAGTTTTGGGATCTTTACAAGCTAGCTTTGCTGGTTTTGCACAAATGGACCACATTGCCAAGATGTGAGGTGTAATTAAGCTGCACGATCTATAAAGGCTCAAATTGATTTCCCCTATCAATGCATTCATTGTTTAACATGACGTCGCTCATATGCTGTGCATGTGTGTTTAATAACTGGGGTCCTAACTGGATCATGGTGTACAAGCTCTGCTTCTCAGATTACTCCTTCTCAAGAAGGCCTATGCTCCAAAATCTCCAGAAGCCATTTAGGCTCTGTGGTGTTTGGTGGTTTGTGTCTTCTTCTTCTTTTTCCAAGAACTCAACAAAAACAATAAAAAACTGTTTGCAAAGAAGGGGCTGGTAGTGCATCAGTCCCTAATGGCAACAAAAAGTAGTAATCACAAATAAACCCCAAGCAAACTGCAGAATCATTCATTCCCAGTTTTGTGCTGATGAGCAAACACAACACCACCCACGTTAATTGCTGTGACCCCAGCAACCCACCAAAAGGAACATTGACATATTGTTTGTCCAGCGTGAGACACTGTATAATTTACACTCACTAATGACTGTCCCTGGAAATACAGGCTGAAGGACCACGTCTGTCCCTGGCTTGGCCCTTATTCAATTTTCGCCCTGAACTCTTCTAATGGATAGTCCATCTGTACCTCAGTGAATTCATATCCCTCAATGCATGCCCATAATTCAATTACAACACTTGCTTAGAGTAAAAAAACAGCATGATGCACTGTTCTGTCCTGGTCAATTGAGGTTTGATAAACAATTCACGATTGGCTGGAGAATCTCCACCCTAATCAAAACAAAAACAAACTGTGGCTGATTCTGCGCTGTTGTCTCACAGAGATTTTAAATGATTCTTTAGCGTTAAAAAAAAAAGCATGTTGTGAAGAAAGACATATTACCATTGCCATAGGGTCGACCTTGACCTTCAAACTCAATCTGGCTATTAGGGCAGCCCCTCCCCAGCACCCCTGAGATGTAAAGAGGCTGACGGTTTTGACCCCTGATCCCATTTCTTAACTAGGCTGAGGTGCCAAATAACCTTTTGACCCAGGAAGCATTTTCAGGTTGCCTGAGCAACCTCAGCTTTAGCAATGATTGACAGGTCCATACAGTGTTTTTTTAATCTGCTTTTTTCCAAACAGAGCAACAACACTCCTCTCCAAGATAAATGACGGAAAACGACGGTTTATTTGCTAAAATCAAGAGTTGTAATATGTCAAATATGCTCAGAGAAAATGGGCAGATTAGATATTCTATTGTACTCCTTTGGCACATTATTATGCCAGATAGATGCAGAATAAATTTCCCTTTATAAATGAATGCTTTACATGGAAATGAATGTATGAATGCAATGGATGGATATCATTATATCAGATGGAGCTCTATGTAAATGAACCATGTGCAGATTTGACATGTGGTGCAAATCACAGAAACACCAGAGCCGAAGGATCATGACAGGAATAAATCTGCCTATTTTAGGGGACGCCTTGTGTCCTTTGATGTAACCCCTAATCCACACCCCAAATATATTTCCAACAAGGACGAGCCACTAAAAAACTTGGTGTTTTAATTTTGCTAGTTGTAATGTAGGGGTAGACCATTTCATTATGATTGACCCAGGGGAATCTAAGGTTACCATCTGGCCACTGGCCACCATTACTGATCCTTGTTTTAATATGCAAATGTTTCTGTTTGTTCAACCTTGATGTAATCACAAATGTAACCTGATTGAATGGATCAAACAACAGGACCATGTGCACATATGATAACAGGCAGTCTTCATGCAAAAGTGGCTAAAATGAGCTGTCAGACACAAAGTCTACCCTAATAAAAAGCTCAGAATCATTGTATGTATTTATGTTGTACAGTGCCGTGTTCTGGGAGAAGATTTTAGTTCTTTCTGTAAATTAACAGGACTCAAGATGGATGTTACATTTTAAATCCTTGTTAATATTTATCAATATCAAAATACTTGGGATTGCATCCACAAAACAAGTGATATTTTTTTAATGGCAGATTTGGCATTATTAAACATCAAAATGTGCACAATTCTCCTTAATTCATACATACAGGAGTCACACAAGCATGTGTCAACCCTCATTAGTGACATGCAGATCTGCCATCTTCTTTGCTGTTATGATCAGTGCGCAAAACATGTGCACATCTCTCTTGTCAAAGTGTCCCAGAAACTGCATCTATGGAAGAAGTAGTTATAGGGCTATGGAATAGAAAATGACTGTCAAGAGGTTAAAGCACAAAGTAAACGCACAAAGTATATCTCTCATCTCACATCCCTGGCCATTGTCAGTGCCATTACATTGTCAATACATTACATTAACAATACATGGTTTAGAGTGTCGTGGTTTGTCTGTTTGATGGATGACTGGTAGTTTACTTGTGCAGGTGGGTTTAAAAACTTAATTATATAATTTCTGAACCCCACTTAGGCTCAGTTTTGTACACTGAGTTAAAAACACATTTGCTTTTGTAAGTATTTGGTGTTTGACTGTGCTTTTCTAATTAAATCACCTCAGATGGAGGTGATGTGTTTTAAGACAGTGATATAGAATCGGGCATGCACCATCTGCAGAACCCAAAATTTCATCAACAGAGACACTGTAGCAGTAATGTTGATCACCACATTGAATTATAATTCACATTGTGATTGAAGTATAAATTGAGTCTTAGCCTAAACTTGGTAGTGGAAAGTGAGAAAATGACAGAAATTCAGGAAGACAGAAAGAGATGGATACTAACATGCAACAGATTATGATGATAAGTATTCAGTTTACTCTATAAACAATACATACAAATATAATGTAACTGTCTTCTTTTACACAGCCGAGCCCCTTGTGCAGGTGAATGGGAAGCCAAGCTGCTGTTTCTTCAAGTTCAGCCCTAAACTGATGTTCACCAAGGTGCTGAAGGCCCAGCTGTGGGTGTACCTGCGACCGCTGCAGCAGACCTCCACTGTCTACCTGCAGATACTCCGGCTGAAGCCCGTCACGGAGCAGGGCAGCCGCCACATCCGCATCCGCTCACTGAAGATAGAGCTCAACTCCAGAGTCGGCCACTGGCAAAGTATTGACTTTAAGCACGTGTTGCAGAACTGGTTCAAACAACCCCACACCAACTGGGGAATCGACATCAACGCCTTTGATGAGAGTGGAAATGACCTGGCAGTTACCTCGCTGCGACCCGGGGAGGAGGGGCTGGTAAGGACCCTCAGACCTGTCCCAGGGACAGAGGGGTATTACTTCTGTTAAAGCTCAGATTCATGCAACTTGATGCATTGATGATGCCATCTCATTTTCTCCCTTCACATCTTTTATGTGAATCTCTAACACTATCACTTCCTAAAAACGTCAAATAGAAAAGTTAAATACTTACAAAATATTGATAGCAGTCATTATTTAGTGAGGTTACAGTACAGAAACTTGATCTCTTATCCAGTAAATTATCAGATTTTGTGTTGCCTTGCAACAACTGTATGCTCTGTATTTATACTTGTTTCAGAGCAGATTTTGAAAAATTCTCATCTGTTTCTTAAACGGACTGCTGTGTTTTAGATTTCTGAATATTGTTTTTCAAACTTCTGTGCAGCCACGTCAACTTGTGGAGACTTCATTGAAGTGAATCATCATGGTGAACATCACAAGCACATGATTCTAAAATTGGTGCTACAGCGCACAAAGCCTTTACAAAAACCAAAGCAGACAGGAAAAGATCATTCCTCTTGAGTTTAAGCATATTGCACTCACATTGCAGTGAATGAAAGTGGCTGCACAGACTGAAGACAAACACACACAAGACTGTACTAAAAAAGCACCAGTGACAAAAGTGAAACACTCACTCTCACTGCTTGAGATACTTGCCCCACAGAAAGGACAGTATTGGTCATTTAGCATAACCCTGCATCAGCAATGGTAGAAAGCAGCAAATATGATGATATAGAGTTGACATTTGTCATGATAGGTTGTTTTCTAAAACCCATGTTTTGTGCCATGGACTAAAATGACTTGCAGCTACACTTCTGTAAAAGCACAAATGCTTTCAAACAAACCAGCAAACAGAGCAGCTTCCCTCTGAATTATGTCACAGGTTCAACTTAAACTCTACATTTCTTGTATTCATTTGAATAAACTGCTTGTATATCTCCATGCAGAAAGGTGGGATTTTAGGCCGACAGGTGGAAAACAGCAGTGGTCAAGTGGTCTGTTCAGGCCTCCATCCTCAAGCTTATGTGCATATATGTCTAAAAAAGTCAAACATTTAGTTTGTTATAGTAGTTGTAAGAAGTTTCTGAAGGCTGGCCGCAAGTCGGAATGGAGAAAGATCTGTACTCTGTGGCATTTAAAACTGTGGCTAATAACAAATCTGAGCTGTAATATCAAATCGTCAACCAACCTAAAATGGGGTGTTTATAATTCAGTCTGTATTAAAGCATCAGCATTACCACAGCACTCTGTTTGAACATGTCAGTCATGACCACGCTATATTTAGTTCAGCCCAGGGAAAACACAGCTGCTTTGTTTGGATCAGCCTGCCGTACACTAAAGTCACATCCTCTGCTGATAACCTCATCCTTCAAGTCTACTGTTTACTAATATTGGTGCACATTATCTGTATCATATATGGATGATGCGGATTTGGGTAATGCAGATAATACATAGAAGATACATATTCCTCATAGCTGCCCTTCATCAATCTCAAATTTTATGTGCATCATCTGTACACGCATACTTTTTTTTTTAGCTCTGAGAGCTTCCTTTCTTTCCATGTGGAAACTGAAATTCGTCAATTATATTAAGTAAAGATCGTAGTAAAGATGGAGCCGAAGCCAGTGTTCCTGGCTTTACATCTAAAGTAATGGATGGGTTTGCACGGATCAGTTCAAACTTCAGTGCTAAAGCAAAACCTTCTGTGAACCATTAATCTAGTTAGAGATCCCAGAGTTACTACAACTGACAGTTACATACAACATCTATGTTGAATTATGTAGGCCACTCATCCCAGTTAAGCAACACCAAATATTTACCAAGTGGTCATTTGGGTCAGATCTTCACAACACATATCAGAGGTCAGCTCTGGTGTCTTGGCCAATAAATCGCTGCCCTCTGAGCACACAGCAGTGTGCAATATTATTCTTGAACAAAAAAAGGGAAAAGATCAAAAACAAAGACAAGAGTACCAAAATAAAACAAAACACAACAAGCAAAGAAAGAGTCAAACTCGGCTTCTCCCTTCATCCTCTGGGTCTTTTTTTTTTGCAACAAAAGCCCTAAAGCCAAGCTGACATGGTCTCACCCCAACAGCCTTTCAGCTTATTTCCTCTTTTGAATGCGTCACAAAAAACTGTGCTCGAGCCCAGCTGGAATCACTGTGGGGAGAGGAAGGCTTTGTAAAACAAACATGATGGAGTAAAATATTTGATCCGCTTGCTTTGCCCAAAGGTCAAGGTTATGGTAGCCTGCAGATGACCTCCTGGGTCAAGGATCAAACTGAGCATACAGAGTCAGGCATCGCCGTTAGAAAAGCCTTGTTTCTACCAGTGCTCTTTCAGTTTATGCTCAAAGGGCAGATTGTGTCCCCACTTTGAAAATGACAAATTAATTCATGTGTTTTCATACGTTGGTTAGGATTTAAACATTTCTTTTTGTGATTTTGACTCTTTTCCAGCCATCCAAGTTTACTAATGCAACCTTTTGCAACTTTTGGTTAAGTAATAAAACTCAGTTCAAACTGAGATGTTGGTGGATCTGGAAAAAATGAACAAACATGGCTGAGGAAACTGAACATTTAAACACTTTAGGCCCAGACAGATCTATCTATCTTTTCTCTCTCTCTCTCTCTCTCTCTCTCTCTCTATATATATATATATATAGATATATATATATATATATATATTTATCACTCTAAATTGGTGGTAGAGTTAATGAGTTTGTCATGTCTATAGTTTTTCTGGAGTTCTTCCTGACAATTGGTATCATTACCGCTCCATTTTCATCTTCCTCCTCTTTTAGTCCAAGCTGGTGTGGTTTATGAGCAAAACCAATAGTGACAATACATGATAGAACTGCCTAAAAAAGCTGAATATAAATGTTCTCTTAGGGCTTTATTGTTTTGATTCGAAAAGGGCTTTCTATACGTGATTGAATAAATTATTTAATAAATAATGAAAACACCCATAAAAGCTTCAAACATCAGAAATATGACAGGAACGGTCAGGGTATTAGTCTAATTTCAAGCAAGCGGACTGTTTACTATTCACAAGCCATTTTTATCTACACATTTAGCATTGATTTATTGATTTTACTGATTCTTATCACTGAGCTTCTGAGGCATCAGAAGAAGTTCACTTTGTTGTCCAGTTTATGTGAGTCCGCAGGTTAGCTGACAAACAGACTGAACACAAAATATGTGCAGTTATCAATTGATTTTTTTGAAAGATAAACAAATTCCATGTGCAGTTGTCCACAGTTGCATAAATGCCTCAGTTCGTAAGACCTCTGTGAGGCTGTTTGTCCTAATAAGCCTGACAAAGATGTCAAGATGTTTCACTAAGCCACACCAGTGAACCACCATGTACAAGGTGACTTCAGCCTTGTAAAGCTAAATGGGAATCAGCTATTAATACACTTATTATTGTCACAACTTGTGATGAAACCAAGGAATCTCCCTCATTAGGGATCACTTCATTTCATTTTGTTTTCTTAGTATCAGACTTTCATACAGAAAAATCTGTTATAATTTGTCAGTATGAATCAGTATAAGTATATAAATAGTGAGTATAGATGAAATGCACTGATGCCATAAAGAGCTCAATCCTAGTGAAACATTAAAAACTGTTTTAAAATCTGTAGAGTAAGAAATTAAAGGAATAATTTTGTCCCTTTTAAAGAAAATGCAACAGCTATGCTTTGCTTCCAAGAGTTAGCTGAGAAGTTTGATGTCACCCTCATAATTGGAAAGTAGCTAGCTTGGATATGTTCAAAAATTCACCTATGCTCACCTTTTAAACCTCAGTGGTAAACACATTGTAACCTGTTTCTTTGATCTGTACACAAACAAAAAATTGAGGTTTTAAAGAGACTTACATGATGTTACAGTTTATCTGCATATAACTAGTGGGCGATATAACTTTCCAGTGTCTTGCTGTAAAATAATGAACGGTTTATTCTCAGATTAAAACAGATAAACACATGTGCTAGTGGGCATATTTGGACAACTTTGGAAATAACATGCTAGCTCTTTCCTCATGATTGCTGCCTCTATGTTAAGGTTTGCTAATAATCTCTCACTTCCATCTTCATAGTTAATGCACAGATGCAAGATTGGCATCCATGTTCTCATCTAACTCTCAGCATTCAAGCAAATGAGTGTTTGTACAAAAATGTCCTTTTAGATATTAAGTGACATTATGTAGTGAGTGATTGATTTTGACAGAATCATCAGATAATTGTCAGATGATCGTATGGTGACATGTCAGCCTTATGTCAGCTGCTGTTGTTCTCTTATAACCACCTCTTTTTCTCCATCCTGCCCCTCCTCCCCCTGATTCCAGCAGCCGTTCCTGGAAGTGAAGGTTCTTGAGACGACCAAACGTTCTCGGAGAAACCTCGGCCTGGACTGCGACGAGCACTCCACGGAGTCCCGCTGCTGTCGCTACCCTCTGACTGTGGATTTTGAGGCGTTCGGCTGGGACTGGATCATTGCCCCCAAACGCTACAAAGCCAACTATTGCTCTGGCCAGTGCGAGTACATGTTCATGCAGAAATACCCACACACCCACCTGGTGCAGCATGCCAACCCCCGAGGTTCTGCAGGGCCATGCTGTACCCCAACCAAGATGTCCCCCATTAACATGCTCTACTTCAATGACAAGCAACAGATCATTCACGGCAAAATCCCAGGAATGGTGGTGGATAGATGTGGCTGCTCTTAGGCTACAGTGGAGACACACACTTGTGTACAGCCACCATCGCATCGAACCACCCAAAATCCTTACGGAGCTCTCCCCTGGCACCAGATCCCACTCCTCAGCACCAGATTTCCCTTTTGCTCAGCCACAAAATCATCCCACTGGGTTTCCATTTTTCCAGTAATTAAATTGATTCTAACTGTAAAAAAAAGAAGTTATAAATGAATAACAATGAATCAAAAAAAGGACTGAGTGATGGAAATACAGTTCATTATGAATGATTTAAAGAGGTTGTCCTTGTGGAGCAGCTTCAGAAAACGGTAAATGAAACAAAACTATGTTATAGAGTATGTGTTAGTTTTGTGGGTTTCAAAAAGATTTTGTTTTGTTCTTTTAAATGGCATCTTTGTGAAATGTCCAGGTTAGTGGATTGAGATGACAGGAGACATAAGCATTTACAATATTTTTAAAGCAATTTCTGTGTGAGTTTGGAAATACGTAATCTCACAAATACACACATACTTACAGGTGAGATTTGATCCACAAACATGTCTGCAAGGGGGCATGAACAAAATTATTTTGCAAGTCATCACTTTAACACAAAAAATAACATAATCCATGCTAATGTGAGGAGAGTTTACCATTAGAAATACTCTTTAGTATAAATCCAAAATCTTGTTTACAGATGTTTAGAGATGTGCTCTGGAGATGTAAAGTGTTGGGGAGATCCAAAACCAAACCTATACCCTCTATTAATGTATAACACCCCAGTGTGACATTCTCGAGTATCTACGAAACCTTTCACGGTTACTTTGATCTTTTTTTATTTGTAGTCTTGTAAAACTCAAAAAGGAGCATGGACGGAAGAGGTTATACTATTCTAACTCTTATCAAAGCGGATAAATGAAGCCAGTATAGTGTAGCTATTTGTGCTGTTCTGCAAAAGTAGATTGATTATACAGATTTAGGTTTCACTTGCACACTAAAGTCTAAAAAGTACTGTGATGTAGATGAACCACCTGGGAGAGGAGGGGGAGCAGGGTCCTGCAGGATGACGAGAACCCCCCTCCTAGATTTCCTTTCTTCAGTGTAACAAAGGAAAGTTCAATTTAACACTATCAACATTTTGCATTAATTGTGTAAAACCGAGAAGTAAATGCACTGTTTCAAAACTTGAAGAGGCTTTGGACTAAGCGTGTAATAACAAAACACCGAAGGGTGTCTGTGTGCTCAAGTGGTCAACCTGCTGTAACCTAAGTGAAAAGTTCAGCTTAAAATAGTACAAAACTGATTACAGTGCTATATAAAATGTTGACACTCTCTTACTTACAGCAGATTTCACATCTGTGAAAAAAATACGTGTAAATTAAGAAAAAGAGCTGTAGCTTTGTTCGAGCAAGATCATTCACTTTCTCCCAATACTAGTTTCAGAAAAGATGAAAATAGAAATACAAATCCTTTAACTGACGTACTGTGCTTAGAAATAATAGCTTTGAAAAATGACAACAAACCACATAACATGCAAAAAATAACATTAACAAATACAGAGAATGTAACTAAACCACTGACTTTAGTTGAACATATTTGATTGCATTTTGAAATGCCCCCGTTCACCTCCACCTCAACTGTACCGTTGTTATCATGATGGAAAAAATATTGTTAGTGCTTGAACACAGAGTAGATTAGTACACTTTAAGTCTGTCTTTGTCTCCTGGATGTCGAAGCAAAGATATCCTTTTGTTGTAAACGAAAGCACTATGCTGTTGGATAAAGGAAGAGCCTTCTGACATTATATATAAATGATATATGTATATATTAAAAAAAGGGGTACAAAAACCTTTTTTGGGGCACTCTACCTTACCAACAATAAATTTTGCACTATGGGACGTTCATGGCGTGAGGAGGTAAAGTGTTGTTTGTGTTTTACCAAGCACAAGAGAGCTTGTACAGTATAGGATAAAAAAAGAAAAAAAACTATTCAAGCTTCTGGTGATCAACCATAAACTAGAGAGGTTATCACTTCCTTTTGATACCATCACGCTTTCCTGACTTTTGTCCGAAGCGGGGGCCTGTCCATACACCCACACACTTCAATTTGGAACCTGGACGTACTGTACCAGCGGCCTGAAAGGCCTCCTTGCCCACATTTGGGTGATAAGTCAATGTGTATATTAAGTGTCTGGATCAATGAACATAGAATGCTTTAACTGGAAACGGCCCGCCCACCAACTTTAATCTGTTACCATGTTAGAGAGACTACGTCCTTTTGACTCAAACGACGTGTCAGCAGTCTTGCACTGACACGTTTTTTTTTTTGTTTTTTTGTGTGTATTTTAAGTGAAAGCACCCATGCAAGAATGGGGAGGAGTATCCAGGGATTGTTAGCCAAAGTAGAGGATGACATGTCGTGTGCTGTAACTCTTGTGATTGCAGGAATATGCTAGAACATTTCAAAGGGAGGAAAAAGCTGGTTTAGGGGCAGTGGTTGGAAATAATTCAACTGGTCAATTGTCTATTTATTAATATTAATTTCAATGCATTTCAAAGTATGTCTACCTCACTTTAGCCTTCTAAAAAAACGTGCTTTTTTAAAAAAAATAAAAATAAAGTTGTCATCGATTAATCTCTGCAAACATTTAACCTATGAGAACCCGCCCCTCACCCATCCCCCCAAAAAGTGTAGATGAAAACCACAGGGTCCCCTTGCTCTCAGGTTCAGATTGAGTCCTTGACAGAGTGACTGATGGTAGTGGCTCTGGTAATGTGTGGTCAAAAGAAATAATTAGCTCTGCCCACATCTATGGCTTGTTGAGAAGTTGCATTTTGAATTTTAGTGTTTGTATACTGGTATGTGTGAGAGTGTTTTCATATAAATATATGAGAGTAAGAAATCTCTATGTAAATACCTACCCAAATGTTGACATTTATGATGTTTTGGACAGGTTCACCGCTTCTAATGTTTTTCTCAACCCCCCTTCCCCCTTCATTCCTCCATTCTTTGTGTAGTTTAAAAAAGAAATCACCCCAACTTTGTAGTTTAATGGTTGTGCATATGAATAACTGTTATTTTTGCCTTTTGTTGTTTATTTACTGTCATTTTTCTTTTGTACAATAAATCATTTATTTAGCTTATGGGTTTTGTTGTCTATTTTCTTAATCCAGTGCTGTTATTCATAAATGCGTAAGTCTGTGTGTAAAGTCCATATCATGAAATAATTACACCCAGTGACTGTCGGGCTGGCCCAGGTTAGATAAAATCCTTGTTTTTTATTAGCTAAGAGCTCATTCCAAACTAGTGATGCTTTTGCTCCATTGAAACCAAAAGTTGATTTAATCTATGTTGTAATGTCAACAATATAACAAAGGATTTATGTACATTTGGTCATTAACAGCATTGAATTATCACCTGCCTCTGCTTTCTTTAAATGATGATGTTTGATGTTTAATCAACTTAAAAGGTGTTTTAAACACTAAAGCAATCTGAGATGGAGAAATGCCCCAAAAATTATGCTTTGTTAAATGGTTCAATGTAAAGATTATGAGGCACTGGAATCATACTAAAAATAACCAAGTTTTTATTCAGAGAATGTAACCCAGGGTGATCTCACACACATACACACTTACACATGCTTAAACCACCGGTGGCATCCTGATTCTTAGAAAACAGTAACGGGCAGCAGAGGTGGCAGGAAGCAGGTTCACCGCAAGGCTCACTGGTGAAAGAGAGCGCTCAGAGGACAAAGGTTTAGTGTTGGGGTTTGGGTTGCCATTATTTGGATGTCATATAAGATCCAGCCTGACCCAATTAATATGCCACCTGATAGGAGGGCCTCTCATCAACCTAATTTAGAGAATCAATAGGGGACAAATGAGAGTGAGAACGAAGCTCTTTACGGATGCAAACAGACAAAGACCACCCAGTACAAGCTTGAGGAGACTGATGCCAGCAATGACATAAACCTTTTGACAAATCCTCACTCGACATAAACAAACATTCACACAGTCCCCTGCCCCTCAAGTGCATCAATGTGCCGTGCACACCATCAGTCATACCCGCCCTACATAGACAAGGGAGGACATTGATGGATGCTTTTATTGTTTTGGCACATACAAAGTAGTTGTACACATTGGACATGAAGTGTTAGAAGCTGAATGCTGCACCCAAAGCCTTAAGACTACTAACATGATGAACTCTGACCCAGGCTCCATTAAATAAAGACCAAACTATGCCACAGAGGCACTTGTGGAAGAAAAAAAGTACAGTACAATGGGAATATTGAACATGTCACAAAGCCCTCAAGAAAAGACTGGTGGGGGCTGGGAGGGTTTGGGAGGAGCTTTATGGCAATTATAGCCATAAAGTTAAGAAAGAAGGTGAATTGGGGGCAGCTCTCAATAGCTTAAATTGCTGGACACAGTCATCAGTAACACCTTTTTGTCTGGCTCACTGACTGGCCGGTGTTTAGAGAGGGGAGCTGTCCAGGGAAGATCACACACACTCTTATGGGATGAAAGAATCTCACATGACAATAAAATAAGCTGTGGAGACACAAGATTTGAGTCCTGTTGAGTTGACGTGGCTGTGCAAAGCTTATGAAATGCAAAGCTTATGAAATGTTTATATCATCACCAGTGAATAATAGTGGACTTGTAATTTTTGCTCATTGTATTTTGTGTTGCTGCAGAAATGTAATTATATAAAATATAAATAAAAAAAAATAGAATATAATTATATTCTTCTTAAGATTTTTTAGGTTAGCTTGCTCCACCTTCTCAAAGTGAATCTAAACTGGTCTTGTGGGAATAATCAACAATATAAATAGGTTTAAAGTTATATTTATATTTTTATATTTATATTCTCACTTGTTTCAACATGGATGAAAGTCACAAACATCACCTCAACGTTCACTGAGCTCCACTCGTTATATATCTGAGTCTTTGGGTTCCAAACAAGTATGTTGCTTTCAGTGCAACATGAGCTGCACTTCATATAACTGATAACTGACTTATATATTTTGCTGACTGACTTGTGTCACAGAAAGCATTGAGGACAAACCTCTTTTTTCTTTCACTGTTGTCTGAGCAGAAGCATCTTAAGCATCTTCTTAATTAGCAGCACTACAGCCGGTTTAAAATTTTACTTTGAACTCTGGGAAAATATGAAATTTGACTTTGAGACAACAAACTACTTTGAAGAAAACTCAAAAGGCCCCAATCAGCTCGTTGATCCTTTTTGTGTCACGTCTTGCATAACTTGCAGTCATTAAATCAGTTCAGGACCAGCTCACTGCAGTGGTTCACTGTCTCGAGTCCTGTGAATGGCAGCTGTCACTCCTTGTTGCTCCTGGCGCACCATCTGGTTTGAACCTGATGATTGCTGGCTGCACCATAGATGTTGGTGAGGTGCAGTCCGGTGGGCCTGGCTGACACTCCTGCCTGCCTTGCAGGGGCATGTTGCTGAACTGTCCTACAGATCTGAGGAGATACCTGGGGACAGGATGACCACCCCTACCCTGGAGGATTTCCTTCCTAACAGTCAGGCCCAGAAAGGAAGCAACAAAGGCCTTAATTATACTCACATCTGTACGTCATTTTGGTGTTTCATGGTTTCTATACGTCAGAACCTTTTCAGTTCAATTAATTCACAATATTGAAGATAAGGTCATGTTGGAGGCTTTGTCTTAGTCATGATGGATAGACAGTGGTGCCAGATCAATAGATTCATTTCATAATAATGGTCAGACACGTTGACAGAAATATATAAGCATTTACTCTGTTTCTTCCATGTAAGAGATTTAAAGTTATAAAAATAAAAGGTCACTTCACAGACAGTAGTTATTTAATAACACAGTCATGCAAATGAAATATGAATTTAAAAAGCAACAAAAAGCGTTCTCTCAATATTGTTACCTTTCTGTTTCTTTGCCTCAAGAGAGGGATGAAGTTTAAATGATCAAATTTATATCCACATGTGAAGTACCTGTACAGATTTCTTAACATATTACAAATGAGCTGCAATACAGGACATCAAGTCGATATAAAAACAGACAAACAAACAAACAAAGGAAGAAGAAAATATCAGCGAGTCTTAAACCAACAAAACGCCCATGCCAGAGTGTACAATGTGAGAAATGAATTCCTTTTCTTGGTCCCACAGGTACAGAACATCCTAATGATGACTGAAAACATGAAACACCAGCCTTTCCTCTGCCAATACACAGCAATCTGCACATTCCGTCCACTTATTTTGAATGCTCCTCACAGCAGTGTGTGATTACTTGAAAGTCAGTCGGACATCTCTCTTTTGGCAACAACAGGAATCAGCCTAGGAGCGAAAAACAAAACCTTTTGTCCCATGCTGTCGTCCTGCAGTCCTAGTAATAATCTTAAATCTGCCTTGTTTTTGGAACAACATCTGCAATCTGTAGCACAAACAAAACTGCATATTAAAGTAAGGAAATATTAAATGTAGTGCTATTAATATTAATGTTGTTATTAGGTAAACCATGGGGGGTACAAACAAACAAATGCAAAGATACAAAACAAACAAACCAAAAACATCAGGATGCTCTTTTTCTATGATGTAAAAAACCGAGAGAGCTGTTGGTCCTTCCCTTAAGTTGTTTCAGATCAAATTCATTAGGATGATATAATAAAAAACGGGGAGGTTATATGAGGACACAGCTGCACTCCCTCTCTAATGTGGTAGGGCTAGACACACTGAAATATTCCAGGTCACTGATCAAACCTCCAAAAACACAACCCTCAATCAAGTCCATCTTAACGCCACTTCACACGCACTCAAATTCAACGTGGAAGAAAATAACAAAACAAACTGTTTTCTGTGTTTTTCTGCGGTTAATACACTTTATGTACCATATACATGACACAGCAGACAATATGTGAGGTATTGTAACTTCTTATTCATGTTTGCCTTATTTACATGTATATGAGTAATCACTCTTTGCTTCAGGTTTCAGAGCACTATATATTATACATCATTTGAGCCTGAAATGCTTGAAATGTTTACAATTAATTTGGTTTTGGTAGTTTGGTTGACACCTGGGATTAACTGCAAATTGTCAGTATTACATGTAGTTTTCAGTTTGATGTTTATTTAAATACTTAGATTTTCCTTTTGATTCCATTGTTTCTTTTAAATGGTTGTAAAACACTTTTAAATTGTTTATGCTTTACAAACAAAATTGATTTTTAGTGTCAGCAGTCAGCACAAAAAGTCCTCACAGATTATGAGGATGACGTGAGGATGAGTGAAAAGCTAAAACAACAGAAATGAAAAACATGAAAAAAATGAGAAGTAATGCTCCACTGCCCACTGATAAAGTCAATATTTTGTTCTTGCAGATTTTAATCCCAGCCTTGCAGATTTGGGCTTTAATGAAACATGGCAGCAAAAACAGCAATAACGAGTTGCCAAAATATAGAAAACTCGGGGGAAAGAGATGCCGTCGGTTACAGTGCTGGCCAATAAAAAGGGGTTGTGGATTTCTTTGAGGCCTGAGCAGTCAGTGAAAGGCACTGTGGGGTCTCCATAGTTCACATGGCAAACTCTCAAACACCCACGGGGGGTTGCCCTCCCTCCCTCCCCTGTCATGCCTTAACTGAGGCTAGTGTTGACACAGTGCTGGCCAATCTAATTTTGATTGTCAGGAGCAAGGAATGGTGATCCTCCCCCCGCCCCCCTGAGATCATCAAGTTCATTTCTCTGGCTGCATAGGGATTTTTTTCCTTTTGCTCCCCCTCCTCCCCACCCTCTCCCTCCATCTCCCCATCTCCCCACCACTAGAACAATATTCAGCCGTTCCTGGGCCTCTCAGAGTGAGCTCACTGGAGTTAATCTCTCAGGCCTCTCTCCTCTCTATTGCTGCCTCTCTCTCCCTCGCACTCTCCCTCTCTTTCTATTCAAAAAGCCATTCGAGAACAGCTTGAATTAGTGACAGTTATTATTCAGACTAATGAGTAAAATCTCAAAGGCAACAAAAGTGGACTGTGACATCGGCTATAACAGCATTCATAAATCATTCATTCTTGGCAAGAAGGATTTATTAATAAGTGGCTGACAAAATACAATTTCTGAAATTGTAATTATCGAACACAACACCAGTGACAAAACCCAGCCGATATCTGGCACTTTGACGTATTTACAGGGAAATCTGTGAAATATCATGAAGCCTTTGTTGTTTTCCCAAATCTGTACCATCAGAGAAGACAGATGGCCCTCTGCACCTTTGTTTGTGTGTGTATGTGTGTGTGTGTGTGTGTGTGTGTGTGTGCGCGTGTGCGTGTGTATTTGCACATGTGCCTGCACATCTCAGAGACAGAGGGAGAGGGAGTGGAGAAGGTCAGGTTTATTGACAATATCATTTTACATTAAAATGTCTTTTTTTGGTTTGGTTTGGATTTTTTGGATTCTAAGCATAAGTAACAAAATCCCACATATTTACTAAAAAATCATCATTCTACTGAATGGAAATTGACCATTTCTGTGACCTAACATTCATTCATTATTCATGCATTTTCTGATAATTTAGCACCATCATGTGAGATTTCAGTGTGCATGATGAGTTGCAATGCAAAGCAGCGTTACTTAATGTCTTTTGTGTGGTGCAGAGTGAGGGGGGAAACTGCACAGTGACAAACTATGACATTTGGTGGACACCTCTGTGAGTCCGTGTAATCAAATTCAAGCAGTCGCAGACATTAAAGGCAGACATTAATTTTCCCAGTGAATTCCCAGCCAATGGGACGCAGTGACTGTCCAGTAGTGGTGTAATTAAAATGGAGACGTATTAACAGACAAGAAATTAGGGGAGAGAAAATGAGTTGACATGAATGGATCAGTCAAGCTACCTGAATAAAAAGGAGAATAATGGAGATGATCCATCAAAATGTCTTGTAATCATTTGCTGACATTATTTAAATACTGATATTTGAATAATTTCCATATAAGCTTTCATTAAAACATCACTGACACGCCAAGTACATTTTGTTATTTAATATTTGTCTTATTTTTAGCACAACTGGTCTCAGTCCACTGTGAAATGTTGCATAAAGTAGCAGATAGAAAACTTTGTAACTTGCAGGAATGGTGCCTGCACAACTTTAAATGCAGTACAATAAATTGGCCAGATGGGGGCACTACAACTAAAGGTCAAAGTTTAATTTTGACTCAAATGTTCTTCATTTTGACCTAACTCTACTGTGTTTTATCCTCTAAAGTTAGGTTGGCTTTTTTTTAGCTTCTCATCATTCACAGTTTATATTTTTGTAACCTCAGTACACAAATGTGGATATGCTTGCTATGAAGCTTATACTAAACTTGTTTTTGATCAGGATGCCACAGCAGTCCTTGAAAATCTTAAATCACAGCAGACACAAAGCTGTGAAAGCTGACACTTTGGTTTTTGCCTGATTTCTGAGGTGAAAACTTTATGAAGAAAAAGTCAGTGCGTCATTACTGCACTGTTTGTGGTATCCAGAAGTAGCTTTGGTGTGTCAGTGAAAACTGTCTGCACAAAAGAGAACAGTGAACTAAAAACACTTGTAGTTTGACTTAATTTATTAGCAATTTTGCAAGTTAATCAGACAAAAGTAGGGTTTTTTTTAATGTGCATGAATATTGGGACATTTAAAACAATATTAAAATAAAAATATTAATATAATGTGCACTCTGGCTAACAGACACTTTTAAATCTAAATCCAGCAGATAACAGTTTGCACTTGAGCTGGGAGCCCAACTGCAGCTTGTCAGAAGTGATCTTGACATCACAGAAAACAATTTTAAATGGAAAGATCAAAGGTGAAAGGTCAAAATTATTCTGTCAGGGGTGTTGCTGAGGGGGAGAGCTGACCAAAACGAAAAGCCCCCATCTTTTAACAGAAAGAAAAACAAAACAAAACAGTAGATTCAAACACACATTTATACCTCTCCAGAACAATTACACATGACTCCTTTGTGGTTAAAGAAATGCATTTTTAAAAACTAGAGACACGGGTGTAAATTAAAGAGGGGGTAGGGTGGTGTGAGCAGCTTAGGTGCATGATTTGCAAGCTGTCAGATGACGGCCTTGCAGATGAAGAGCAGTAGGCCCCCATTCTCTGTCCGGTGCTCAGTGCTCCCCTCCCCCGCACTCAAACGCCTCTCCATACCCCATGGGAGGAGGTCTGTTGCGCTGCGGCCACACTAAATCAACATCGTCCTAATGAGGTGTCACACTTGACCCCCAGCAGCCTCAGACCCTCACATGGGTGTCAGAGTCACAATGAGCGACCCTCCATCTCCAGCGCCTGGCTGACACATTTTGATTCATGAGAGAGCCTGCGCCCTGTCAGGTCAAAATTACCCCTATCAAAATGCCACCATCAACCCATTCATCAACCTTACCTCTGAATCTGCCCTTTCCTTTCTCTTTAAAAAAAAACAACAACAAAAAACAATCCCTGTCCAAAATCAACAATATATCTGCACTTGTGCTCTGCACACGTTTGTGCCCTCTGACTACCCAAAAGCACATTTGTACATCATCCCACCTCTGAACACCTTACACAGAAACGCATGTTCTCTCTGATTACCTCTTACTGCAGCTAGGGGAGATATGCCTGTCTGTCACTGGTTGGGCTCCAGCTTTCTGCTCTTAATGGTTCTCTGAGTGATGAACTCAGTGTCCCCCAGGTGTTGGGAAGCCTGTCCTCTGACCTATTGACCCAAAACAGTCCTAATGTGAACAGGTCCTTGCAACTAATAACAAACCTGAGAATGTGGTCTGTGTGAGTTGCCCCACTGAGTCAAAACAGAGCAAGAGAGACGAGGAGTGCTTACTCATAGCAGGAGGGAAGACAAATGATCTTTAGGAGCATTACAAGTAGTTCAGTCAGCTCATCCTGCCAAAGATGCTATGTGACAGCTCATGATTGAGGCCATACTGTCATGAATCATAAAACACTAATCTTGTCTCTGCACTCCTCAAAACAGGCATAAAACTATTAAGATTGACTTCAGAGGGAGCCTGTGCACTTCTCTTCCCCTTGAGATCAGCTCTCTCATTGTGAATGCAGCTGAGACTTCCTGGGATCACCCCGGGATGAGATCATCTCCTGCACAATCAGCTAGGCCCCCGGCAGCAGCAGATGTTCTGCACGATTGAAATGATGAGGATCAATGTCAACAGCCAATCTATTGCCCGCTTTGTGGATCAATAATCAAAAGCCTTGTCACATCCTGCGTTACAGTTTGGTACTACCTTGTTTTCCACTTTACAAGGACAAGCTATAACATGGTGGCCCCTTGCTGAGAAGATCATTTACTGTGAGCTGACACTAAACTCTGCCCACTGAGGCAGCCATCTGCTCCAAAAACTTTCCCCTGGGAGACAAGGGCAGTGCAGTAAGACCAGTAGACCCGTCAACTGACTGGTCTGGCCCTCAGTCGCTACAAATGTCCCTGATCTCATTGTCATTATCATCCAAAATGAGGATGTGAGAACTGTCAGCATTCATTACTTAAACTATCAACCATCTTCATGCAGTTTTGCCTCTGTGTTATAATTCATTATGCACACTTTAATGCCCATCCATAAAGCCCAGTTTCATGTTTTAAAATAGCCATTGTCATTAAGATTATTGTGTGTCAGGTTGAGAAACTCACAGGCTGTTTCATTTCTGCAACACAGAGCAGTGAGAAAATGTGCATTCACATCATGAGACTGAGCAACATTAATATTTATTGTTGAATGTACAATACATCTCTAATGAAGCTCATTATGAATGGGTCATAAACTGGAGTTCATGTAAAGTGTTAATGAAAAGTAATAAAACCGTAAGATGTTACGACCCAACACCAATAATGTTAATGTAGCAAAGCAAAGGTCTCATGTGCCTCATTAGTATCCAGATTTAAGGAGATAATTGTAAAGACATGATCATTAAGCCAATCTAGTATTTGCTACAGTATTGAATATCATGTTTTCTTTACACAGGAAGTCGGGATTCAGGTTTACATCACATCACCAGGAGCATGTCAGTTTAAGACTGCTATGGACTGTTTAAACCTTACAGTTGAGTTTAGTGTGTGTTCTGTGTGTGTGTGTGTGTCTGATGGTACGTGTTGCCAATTCATTTATAACTAAAAATCAAGCAAAACAAAACACAATTTCAAAGTGCATTGTGCAAAGGATACATAGCTAGAGACCACAAATGTCTGCATGGACGTTGAACACCTTTTTTGTATCTCGCTTGCATTGGCAACAGTAACTTGGATGGCTGAAAGTTTTGTCCCTTTAAGAGGCCGCCAACAAGTTCAGTATATGCTGCAGGATGCACTTAATTAGGACATAACCTCTTTAGACTTCATGTGCAATGATGACATACAATCTATGTAGTTTTGGTCAATACTGTGCAACAGGCAACAATATATAAAGTATTGTCTGGTGCTACTTTTGTTCCTCTGGGGCAGAGATCTTATTGCTGATGACACATCACACCTGACAAAACAGCCTATACAAAACAGCTTATTCCTTCACAGTCCATATAGACTGTGAAGGAATAAGCTGTTTTGTCAGCTCACACAGCACTTTTTCAGCTCATCAGCTTCTTCAGTGTCTTCTGTTTCCTGATTTTTCACACTCCTGCCATGAGCTGCCAGCAGTGCTTCAGCCATAATGGCTTTCTTACTTAATAATTTAACCATCATAGTCCCCCTCCCGACACAAACCTGATCCAGCTGCAGGGTAACTGGTCGACAGGCTTCTCCTGTCCTCTCTCAAAGCTGCTCATTAAGTTCTCATGTGGAGTCAACATGAAATATGACTCCTCTCTGAGTAGGTTAAGCAGTGTCTTTACTAAATGTTCTTGAGATGAGATGATAACCAGCACCCGGAGAGACTCATTTTAACTGGAAGCTTTGAGTTTATGCCATGTCAAACACAGTCTGGTCAAAAGTGTGAAAAACACAGGATAAAGAAAAGCTTAGATTTTATGAAAAACTGAAGGGTTAAATGTTTGTTCTGCTCTATGGTTTAAAAACTAGGTAGAATGACTGCACTGCATATCACTTATGATATCACAGATATGCAGTGCGGTCTTGCTGAGCTCGTCTAATTTCTGTGCCAAGCCCTCAATCTTCCATTGACTTTACCACAGCTTCAAAGGTTAATGTCCTGAAAACAAGTCAGTCAACTCAACCTAAAGTACGTCAAACATAGTTTCAGTTTTATGAAACACATTTTGCAATTATCATCTCATTAAGTTCAAAGCTTCTCCACTGTTATAAAAGAGGTAAACAGTAACATCTTTTTTTGTTCTTTTTTTTTGTTTGGGGGTTGTTGTTGTTTTTTTTGCTATTTTGCAGCATTTAAAAATTTAATTCAATTACAATTTCAAAAACTGTGCAGTTGTGCATGGCCTACTTTGATGCCACATTTGATATATCAACTAAAACTGTGTGGGAATAGTGACTTTATGATCGTTTGTACCACATATATGAAATATTACATATAAATTGAAACACAATTTTTCTAATCTTATGAAATGTGCAATAAGTAAGTAGTTACTAGAGCTGAAACTTATAACCAGGCTTCAACTGAATCTATCGTTTTGATCAGAAGAACACAGTAAAACAAAGAACTACTCTAACCCACAATTGTTACCTTATAATGTTTTCAAAATGTAATGTAATAAAAAAAAATGTCTCACCAAAAACTCCCTGGAAACCACAGAAGACTGCCAACCACCCAAAGTCACCAAGGCAATCATTACAAAACCTTAGACACAAATCCCACCTCAAAACAACCAACGAACGACAACCACATCTCAATAGCAAGATTAACAAAATGCACTACAGTTACTGTCTTCCATTGTAAAAAGTAGCCTCAATGGCTAACAATTCCATAATGCAATGCTGTCACTGATGATGCAAATAATAATAAAATAATAACAATAAGTAAAGGTTTGAAATCTCACTTTACTTTTGATTGGTAATAAACTATTGAGTGTCCTATATACAGGGAGTATTGAACGATTAGACAAGGAGATGATTTTGATCATTGGCGGCAGCAACCGCACTGAACATCTTGAGTGCAACGTTGTAATATCACCTAGAAATCGTGTATTAACCATATAGCGACAGCGAAAATCTAATCAAACACCTGGCAAATTAAAGTCTGGGGTTTTGCTCAACAGTTTTTTTGTCCGAAAATTTAGTTTACTCTCACTGACGTCATGTCTTGCTTTGGCTGATTTAGGTCATGCACTCAAGGTGAACAGTGATAAAAGAGGGCCACTTGAAAATTGTGGCTCCATAACTGTTACGCGACAAACTATTTTCTTTTATCCCTGAACTATGTGATCAAACTGACACACCGTGACATTGAATTCATTTTTTAACCACCTATATTCCTGCTTTTGCCTCTCATCATGTTGTATGGGCAATGACGTGTTGGACAATTTGAGGGATTTGTGATTTGTGTGCAAATGAAGGCCAAAGCTGAAAAAAATGGTTGAGATGTGTCAGTTTTTTACCAAAAGGGAACAGTTAAAAGCCACCACTTAAAATGACACAGAATGGCAGGCTGAGGCTGCAGTCCTTTGTGCTAAAGGAACTTTTGGTTTAGTTAAACAGCTAAAACAAGAACCTTTCACACCCAAACAATAGACTCCTTTTCTGAAACTTAGCACTCGACAAGTGAGGAGCAAATTGTACGTGTGTGTGTGTGTGTGTGTGTGTGTGTGTGTGTGTGTGTACAAGTGCGCACGTGTGTGCATGTGACCTATGTCTAACAATCACCCTGACGCATACCACCCTTTCACTCCTCAAATAAAAACAGAGTAAAAGGAAAAGAGAAATCATCCACTGTTGAAGTACTTTACGAGATCCTCCTCTCAACAGAAAAAGGACTAAGTATCCATGGGAATCTTAGCACGTTAGGGAGGCCTTTCTCCCTTCCTCTCATCCGCTCTCCCCCGCTGCACCCATGGACCAATGCAATTGTTTATTTTCTCCTATTGAGGCTGCTCCATTCACTGGCTCTCACATTTACTCTGCTCAATTGGAGTGAGACAGCACTTATTCGGGGAGAGGAATGTAGCGTTCCACTGACAGAGCAGCAAGAATGCAGAAGAAATAATTAAAACTTTTTAAAGGAAAAGGTACAGCTGAGCATGAGGGAGAACGACGTCAAACTGAACAATGCCTACTGACAGGATTTTCTGCCGTGATGAGTATATCCACACATCACCTTGACACTACAAAGTAAAGGAGTTGTTTGAATAACACACAATGCTGGAAAGTGGAGCAGGGATCCTATAAGGAGGTCATTCATTCGCCGTGCTTTCTTAACTGCAACTCCCCACAGAACAATGAAGCGTTCTCCGGCCTCTTGTAAGATGTGGCCTGTCCTCCAACCTTACTCCTCAGGGCCCCGGCACAATAGCTATGAGCCACGGAGTTCATTTCTGCTGAGGTCTTTTTTGTCTTTGGGAGAGAGTCATAATGACAGTTTCCTTCCCCGGCCGCCCAAGGTCTCTCTGTCGTGTCAGTCTTTGTTATCTTTCACCAGGGTGAATCTTCCCAGACAATGAGCGATGCAACAGCAATGTATGAAATCATGCCACCCACACTGAAATAAGAACAGTATTTGGTAAAGATGAGCATTGTCAAGCAGTTTCAGGCTTGCTTTAACTTGGCAACCATGTTATATACGTATTCTGCAGACGCAATATATTTTGCTTTGTTTATCTCTTTCGTTTTTAAGTGAGCTGGCACCCAAGTCAGTTTTAAGATCACAAATCAAAAAATTACCTCAAAGTATAAAATATATATATCTCAACAGTAATGGAAGGAAGCAGAAAATTAACAGTGCGGAGAAACAAACTGACAAAATTAGCTGGAGAAATAACACCAACTCACTGTGCACACAAAGCAGCATACTTTCTCTATACAATGATACACTACTGAGACAATGCTGATACTGGTTTCCAGAAAAAGCCAAAATAAAAAACCTTTAAATCAACTTTAAATTTAGATCACTACAACATTATCACACTGGAAAAGCTGACTTGAGATTGTATAGATATGGGGATGAAATATTAATTGATAATAAAGTTTGTAATTTAGCTCTGAGATAACTCTGCCTGCAGCTTTCAGACTTTATCAGACAAGAAGGAAGGAAGGACTTTAGTTTTGCAGAAAATCAGTGACATTTTGCTCCGAAATGACAGTCAGTCTGAAATTAGGAAGGAGAACCACACTTGAAACAGAGGTGAGTCTTACCTGCCCCCTACTGGTGAGATACAACTAATACACCAAGACACAAGACACCACAACAACAACGAAAAAGGTGGAATCTGTTCTCTTCTACATTAATAAAGCTCACACATACACACATACATTGTGTGGATCTGTTTTGGGGAATATATTTTAGCACTTCAACAGGAAATTTGTGAAATGCTGCAATTTAAAGATCATTTGCGGTGAAAAGTACCCAACTCCAGTAAAGTGCTGCAGTCAAGTACAGTTTTGGGGCACTCCACTGGCACAAACTCCATTTGCATTTTACTGATACTTAATACTTTTACTTTACCGCAGTTCAGAGACAAAGACTGTAGTTTTTGCTCCACATTTATTTGATACATTTAGCAAGTAATTGCACGCTCACATCCAAGGTACAAACACATGAATAATGTATTATCAACTATAATGGATTTATCAGCTGTAACATCAAAGTATTCCACATATCAACGCATGCATGCAATGAATTACAATTCACTAATACAATGTACATTATTTTGAATTTGGTCCTCCTGCACTGTAACTTTTCAGATTTGATACTGAGCACTTTTACTAAGTTAAAGTAAAAATGGATTTATTGGATCACAGAATACTTCTACACAACGATATTTCTATTTTTAAAAGTATGTCAAACTTTTATTAGGTAATGCAATAACCTATTACAAGGTTGAGTTACTGTTAATGAACAAATACATGTTCATCCTCTCACTCAAATCAGATTTCAGCTTTGAGAAGGTTTTTATTGTCAAAGGAAGACACCTCTGCACAGAGAGCGGAAGAAAGCTGAAATAGCATCTCTATTTTTCTCTGTGGTTTTTACATGCTACATCAAGTAGGTACCTACTCTGAACAAACCAGCAGCTGCACTGCACAGGCTCTCTGTGATCTCTCAGGATGGACAACTACGCTGATGATATGTTTTACAATTACAGTGACAGCAATGACAGCAGTGACAATGGATCAATCGATTTAAATTCCCTAATGGGCTGCCACAACTCACACCTCCGTGGCTCCAACATATTCTTGCCCATGCTGTATTACCTTATCTTTTTCACAGGCTTTTTGGGCAACCTCTTCGTGATTTTAGTCGTGGGCACCAACGGTAGGAGAGGCAGGCGTCTGGTGGATACATTTGTTGTCAACCTGGCACTGGCTGACCTCATCTTTGTCCTCACACTGCCTCTGTGGGCCATCTCTGCGAGCCAGAATGGTTACTGGGACTTTGGACAAGCTGGGAACCTGCTGTGCAAGCTCAGCAGCTACATCATTGCTGTGAACCGCTTCTCCAACATCTTTTTTCTCACATGCATGAGTGTTGATCGTTACCTGGCTGTGGTAAAACTGATGGACTCCAGATACCTTAGGAGCAGTCAGTGCATCCGTGCCACCTGCGCTGCAGTCTGGTTGAGCTCCCTGGTGCTCGGCATCCCATCGCTGCTGTACAGAAAAGTGGAGCAGTTCGAGGATGGAACGTCTTGTGTTGAAGATAACAATTCATCTTTCTTTCTCAGCCTGAGCCTCTCCATGGCGTTGCTCACCTTTGTCTTTCCAGTGTTGATCATCATAGTCTGCTATGGCTCCATTATCGTGCATCTCAACAAGCACTGCGTTGCTGCTGCAAATCCTCGAACTGAAGCCCGCCGCAGACATTCCCTCAAGATGGTTCTCTCCATCATCATAGCCTTTGTGGTGTCCTGGCTCCCCTTCAACATTTTCAAAGTTATCATAATTGGCTCGCAGCTCTCAAATGTTGAACTTAGTTGTGACGCTCTGTCATGGCAAAGGAATGGGCTCCTCATCTCGTGCTGCCTGGCCTTCTTCAACAGCTGTGTGAATCCAGCCATTTACTTCTTCCTGGACCACCACTTCAGGCGACGCACCGAGACCCTGTGCAAGACCTGCATGGGAAAGCCAAAGTTATTGCAGAGCTACAACTCTTCAGCTTCATTCACCAACATTGGCACCTCAGAGAGCTTTGGTGGGTGAACTCAGGTTCAGACGTTTGAGCAGGAGGAGAAGAAATGACTCATGTCTTTTGCTGAAGGTAGTAAAGTTTATGCTCTATTATCCTTTAACATCTGTGTGACAACTTGTTTTTATCTTGATAGAGTTGGAGTTTGTGCAAATTTCTCTCAAGGGATGTTTAAATGTGAATGAAAACTAGGTAAAAGCAAGAAAACATTTCATAATGCAGAGCTGTACGTGTTTTTCCATTTGATTTCCCTTTATGTTTTATGCTCCCTTTATCCTGAGTTTCAGTATCCACTGATATCTTTTGTATAAAAATGCTTCACATTTTCACAGCATTATTACATACAACTGCATTAATTTTGATGTCTGAACACAATATATAGATAGAATAGAATTTGTAATAAAATTGACAATTTTTAATATTCTCAAGCAAAGAACTGAGTTATGCTACATCATATCATGAAAATTATATTGTTTTGTAATGAAGTTGCATTTCTAAAATAACAGCCTTGTATATTTGCATCTTAGAAATTGTGTTTTTACTTGTTTTATTTGTAACCATAATTGTTTAATTGCATAATTTGCCTGCATTCAAGCAATAAATTCCTGCTGCACAGTCAGTTTCTTATTAGTCTATATTGAAATCCTGAAATGTTACAAAAAGAATCAGTTACTGTTATGTTTATGTTTAAGTTTATGTTTAAGTATGGATATTTGGTAAAGAAAATCTGTATTGTAGACATATTTGCAGCAGTATTAAGCTCAATTTTGTCATCACTTCTCAATTGTAATTGTAAGGGCCATAAAGCTCTGTAATCATTTATTACATTTTGTGAAGAAACTTTCCTGTTTGGATGTATTTGTGTAATTTCAAACAGTGCAATGCCGAGATTTATAATATTTTATACAGTTACATATGTATAACTGCCTAGTTTTAAATAGTAATTGTGACTTTTAAAAGACATTTTTGTTCAAAAATGCTCAATATAATATTTTTATTGATGTGGTGATTAAATTAAACACACCTGTTATAGCAAAAAATAACGGGCTGTTTTAATTTCTGCACTTTGGGCATTTTGTGTGTGGTTTAGCACTCATCATCATCTTTATGACATCTCAGAATGTGCACAGCAGACAGTTTATCAAAACACTCTCACACACCCACCTTGCACAATCTTCCATACTGCAGCAGAGGTGTGAAATATGAGGTAATTAATGATGATCCAATTTTCACACGTGAGTACTGCAAAAGAAAAACAAAATGAACAAAGGGACATAAGAGTAAGATTAATGCTTCATGCAAGGTACTCTACAGGCAACCATGAGCAAACCAAGCATTTAATGCAACAGGAAACAACAGTTCACAGAGGAGAAAAGGGAAGAGGTTCTCACACTCATCAGACAGCACAACCAAGAATGATAAGGGGCCCCCTGGCAGTAGTTGATAGATCAAATCAATGTGATGTTCACCTATAAAACAATTCATCAAATTGCATTTTGGATCTGACAGGAAGACTATATGAAAAACATTTCTATGAGGGCAAACCTTTCCCTCATCTCTTCAGAAAGAAGTTAAATGTAACTTCTGAGAAATTAAACACCGATTCGGGGGAGGTAATGTAATGTGTATTTGAAAGTTCAAATGTTCATGTGTGCCCGCATATTTTGCAGTACATGAATCAGGTGCTTTGACAAGACCCATTTAAGTGCCAGGCTGAGGGTACAGAGAGTGAGGAATTTCCCCACTATGCAAATTCAAAGAGTCGTCTTTGAGACATATTGACTGGCTAATCTCACAACAGAGTTTCAAATGCCATCACACTTAAAACCACAGAGGAAGTGTACTTGATGTATATTTTATTTTGTTCCAGGCAACCTGCTGTCTGCTGTTCTGCTGCCATGCAGAACAGTAAAGACAGTTACACAGCAGGATCTATAGCAGCATATTAGACCCATGAGTATTACATTTTTAGTGCTTTACATTTTGTTGTTCATTTTTTAATTTTAAAAAGTTGAGGGAAAATCCCACACAGGAGCTGGATCACTGGCAGAGACTAAAAAACTGCACAATAAGAACTGTGGTGCATATATATTTCAGTGCTTTAGAAACAGCCTACCTCAGGATGAAGAAACTATTTCTGATTTTTACAGGTGAAAATAAATGCATCAGAGTTATAAATGTGCAGCTTTAACTCAACTTAGTTATGCAGAGGAGCTGCGATTCAAACCACCACTCCTGCAACAATAGTAATGCTTTACATGTCACAAACATTTCACAAAGATTATAATAAAAATGTCAATATCTGATATACATGTAAGTGTGTGTGAGAGAGAGAGCAAGAGAGAGAGACAGAGAGAGAGAGTGCTGGATAAGCTTTATCAGTCCCTCATACTTACAAAAAAACACAACAAAAACATGTTACCGACACTTGCCATGTGTCAACACTGAAAAGATGCTTCCTTCCTCCTTTCAAGGCAAAAACAAAAGATTTTGTGAGTCTTATTGAACATAACTTTGAATAAATCTAAATCTAAACATCTTATGTAAAATGTGTTTTATATTTTCTGCACACTTTCACTTGTTGTGGGTTTTTTTGTTTGTTTGTTTCATTTTTTTAAAGTAAGAACTGCATTTCTGGATTATGACCAATTAGTTACAGTTGAAATGTCATTTGTTCCTTCAGTTATTTTGCCAGTCTGGTACACACAAAGTGAAAGGTGTGACCTTGGCACTCGGACTTTTCCAGTGGTTGAGCTGTCAGTCAGTGTCTGTTACGCTTCAATGTTGTGGCATCAAAATGATGTTCTCACAGCACTGCTGCAGCTCTTGACCACTCATTACAAAAGTCAGATTGTCAAAACCAGATCAGTCACAATCAATCTTCAATACGTGACCTTGGCACCAACTTCCAAAATGAGTATTTCAGCTTTTCAGGGGATGATCAGTTTTACCAACTTAACGATTCCTTTCTGCTTGTGCCATTGTTGTTTTATGTGTATTACATTATAGCATTTGTTATTATCCTGTATTTCTATTTCACCTAATTGTTGATATTGCTTCATTTCAAAGTGACATTAAATCCATACAATGTGGCTGATGCTATCTAGTAGTCTACTGGACTGTTTCAGCTAAATAAACATTTGAAAGCTTGCATTAGGCATAACTACCATATGCCTATTATTGAAGGATTTCTTTCCTTAGGACAAATGCCCCTTATTTAATATTTATTCAGGATTGCCTGGCTGTAAGTTACACTGAGTTTAGAGTTAGTAGCACAGCATAATTGTTGCAGAAATTCTCACACATATATCAACACTGCTTATCTCAGATAAGGATATTCATTGTGGTTTCTTTGTTCCTAAAATGTTTATCTCAAAACTCTATGCATTACACTTGATATCAGCTGACTGACAAAAACAAAGTGGCCAGGGCGTAAAAGTCACATATTCAAAATACATATTTTATTTCTTCCCTCTGTGTGAGCAAGTGTGACTTTTCATGACATCTGAAAGGACAACTCCCTGTTTCCTTCTGTTTTTCAAGTGTTTCAGTATCTTGCTACAGCTGAATATTTTAACTGGTTTTGATGTATAGTGATAAAAGAGAGCCATAAATTTAGTTTACTGAAATTTACCATCTTGACACAAATGTAGTTCATAGATGAACCATGAACGACATGCTGAGGTTTTTAAAAAAACAAAAAACAAAACACACACACGCACAATTAGAAGAGCCATTTAAGCATGTCGAAGCAGTGTGGTTACAGATTTATTCACAACAACTTACTGTCTAGAAGGCAAAACTATGTTAACAGATGTTTATTATAGTTTACTGTTGTTGTTTCTGACAAGAAGCGCTCAAAACAAGAAGCCACTGTCACTTAGAGGGATGATTAATGTGATATATGTTTACCTCCATTTAAAGGTCAAAGTTACCATATGACTAAACATTATGTAAATTTAATGGGATTACTTCCTTATTTAAAAAACACAAAAAACAGATTACATGAACAGTCAGAACATAATTTATAAGATTTACCTATATGGATTGTAAGACTGTTGTATAATAATCTCTGGTTTAGCTATGAAGGGCATAAATGATTTAGTATATAAATTTAGTAGCCTTAGTAAACTACAGTAGTCACTGTGACAAGCCACTTTGTCAAGTTAAAGCTAATTTTTATCATCAGAACTCCATTTGAAAAAATAATTTCATCAACACTGTTAAACGGTATTAGTTGCAAATGGCACATATTGAATTTTTACAAAAGTTATGTGAATGCAATGAATGTAAATAAAAGCAAAAGTAGAATTATTAGAAATTAGATGGAAAAATGCCATGCCATGATCTGGTTCATCCTTTTAGCTGCTATACAAAAATTATGATTTTGTAGCAAAAGTTTCCATTTGTGTTAGTATTCATTGCACTGCTCAGCAGATATGAGTCATTCAGCTCAAATAAATATAATGTCCGTAGTCAAAGTCAAAGTCTGCCACGGCTGAAGAGTACTTGTATGCTTTAGATTTGTTGTATTGTTTTTGATATGGATCTGTTGAACTGTATTTTATAATATTTTTTTTAATTCTTTCATTTTCTTGACCCACCTTTGCAGAGAGAGAGAGGATTAGAGACACCAAAAGTGTCAGACGTTAATGCAGCAATCAGTCATAGCACACACAACACACACAGGCAGGTGTGTAAACAGGTTACTGTAGCAAATAGCAAAAATAGCAAATTGTGTGTGTTGGTCTCTGACCGACCGTGTTTCTGTGGCATATCACGTGCTTCACAGGATTAAAAGTCAGTTTAACGCAATGCTTCCGCCTAGCGGATGACACAAAACATTATTCTACGAAATGTAAGTGTGTGTGTGTGTGTGTGTGTGTGTGTGTGTATATATATATATATAGAGAGAGAGAGAGAGAGGGAGAGAGACAAATTTCCTGAGTTTGTTTGAAAACGTGTTTACTGCCAGTAAACCACCCGCACAGCAGCGCAGAAGAGGATGATTTATGTAAAGTTCATTGACCCATTTTAAGATCGAATTTTCCAAACACTACGGTGATAAATATTACTTGACGCAGTTTCAGGGGTGATTAAGACAAATGGCAATGCTGATCAATCGGGTGATTGTTTTGAATTATGTCTAGTGTTTTGGTTAAGCAATCAAGTGGGACACTGATAGAATATTCGCGAGAGTGGAGAAATAGTATTCTGAGTATATATAATAAGTATGGAAGTAAGCATCGACGTAAATAATACCTGAATCCATTATTTTAATGGTCATATTGGATTGTACTGACCACTGTCACTATGGTGTTGTTGACTTTGATACCTTAACTTGATACGCATTACCATTTACACGTTGCGTGTCCGTACGCGGTTACCATGGTAAACAGTTGATGTTGTTTGCTCCTTCTTATTTCCGATAGCACGCGAAGGGAGCGTGGCATTGCTTTACTTTGCTGGGCTCGAGAAGTAGCCTCTCAAGCAAAAGTTCCGTCTATGGAGTAAAACAGATTTTTAATTTTTCTGCTGCAGTTTATACCCACGTTTAGACCCCAGTGGCGTATGTTGAGTTGTCTTCTTAAACTCTTTTGTCAGTGTAAATAGAAACAAACGTGCAGTTCAAATCTGGGAGACTGCGAGCCAATGGAGGGCAGATTGCATGGATACAGATGAGGCACGATGCTAGTAAGCTAACAAGCTACCAAGGTAAGAGCTAAAATCAGTGCTATGAGTAGCTTAGGGGCGCAGACTCTGTGTCTGTGTGCACGCTGGGGTATTTATTAATGCCCCTTAACTCACTGTTTCTTTAAAAATAAGCATTAGGGAGCAGATAGATTAGGTCTGTGGAAAAAGCTCGCATCTAAATCGAGTTTTTAAACTTTGAGAGGCTCCTGAGAGCCGAGGCCCAGCAGCAGCTGTATGAAGCAGACTGAGCGGCTGCATCAAATGGATGAATAACTACCATTAAATATCTTTATTTATGTATAACTTTGTGTGACCCCAGAGGGCTTCTCAAACCAGACCTTTGTCTTTTCTTGTGCTATTTGACTTCATTGTAGATCTCTAATTTAATTTACATAGCAATTATACATTACAGGTGTTTTAATTGTCAGGAAACATCCATTATACATTTCCTCAGTAGGTTCAGTTCTAACGTTATGGTTAACTGCTTAAACTGAAAATTATGTCAGTTATGAGTATTATTACTATTATTTTATGTATTAGTTGTTATAAGAACCTGACCTTTAAAATTAATTTTCCATCTTTAATTCTCATTTTACACAGTAAGCCTGCGCTACATGGAGAGGTCCCTGACGTTTTATAGATGTGTCAGTTCTGTGCAAAAGAGAACCAAAGTTCAAACGTGTACCATAAACTCTACATAGTGAGCTGACAACATTGACTGGCAGAGAAGTCATAAGATTTCAAGATCCTCTTTCAACAGAAATGCACTGCAGTTTAAAGAAAATGTGCCCAAGAGCAACAATGACACTAAAGTTTGATGATGCTGTGCTGCACACAATTTGTATTGTTGAATGATGGTAGTTTAAAACAGTTTTTGATTTTTAATCTCTCCAAATGGTTTCTTCAATGCAGAGTTCCCATTAGTTAGTTTGTGATTTCTGCTCATTGAAACATTTCCGCTGCCTACACATTCCTGAGCGTAGACCAGAGGACAGAACTGACGTGACCCCTGAGACCTCACTGACCTGCTGCTGGGATCGTCATTACAACTTCATGCTGTGCAACCAAACTTGGTTCGAACAGTTATAACTTCATTTTATTTTTTATTGGAGAGCTAAGAGTTTCAGGCTGTACCAAATACTTTATGATTATGGTTAAATGTTGGAGAAATTTACACAAAAAAATGCATAAAACAACCAGAATAAGTCTGATGTTTGATGTCATGCCAAAATAAAACATACAAAGCATTGTAGTTTTAGACTTTCACTCTAGTCTCATATAGTTTTAATGATAAGCTTCAAAAAGCTGATACAGAGAATATATAATCAAATAGTGTTCACAAGAAAAAGAGTTTTCCTATTTAAAGCTACATCAGATGAACTTAAGGCATAAGTATCTCTCTCTGTGTGACGGCGTTGATGTGTTTAAGCCTGCTCACGTTCAGCCACAGTCTAGGGCTTGGCCGCAGTTTAGAATAGATTTTGATTTGTATGATGGTGCACAACTACTAATTCTGTGATCCACATCAGAGTCACCACATCTGCACACTTGCTCATTTGAGATATGTGTAGTGCTTTTCACATCTTTATTATAGTCAATTAGAGCCTTAAGGCAACGTAAAGCTAAAAAGCTGGCTGCAGGCAATGAGATGTGGGATAAAGCCTGGCAGCTCTGAGAGTTGCTTTGTTTGCTCTTTTAAAGCTGTAGGATTTGTAATACATTGGTATAACTTTATTTCACTTTTTTGTGACACCACCTTGATTTAAGCGTCATTACAGAGAAATTATCTATTGGCACCTGGTGAACGAACCAAGCTGCAAAATATTAAAGGATAAAGTGTAAATCCCCTGGCAGCTGATGGCTCCACACAGTGGCAGCAGTAGTGTAGTCTCGCCATGCTCTTATAAAAGGACTGAAGAATATGTAAAGAATTTGTTTTGCCAGCTGCTGCATTGGCTACACAAAGGCCTCTCTCTGCCTCTTGGGGGACCTCTGGTTTATATAAACTGCCCGTGACATCCACCAACTGGCTACTTAAACACTAGACAAGTGTCTGTGTTGTACCTTGGTGTAGTGGGAAGTTGTTTCAGTCCTCATATCAAACTTAATGGACTTAACTGCACATTCATTAACATTTGCTGTGATTACACTATTGAAAGATGAACAGTGTGATACAGCCCATTTCCCTCCAGTTCTAAAGTGACACATTTAAATGTGCCTGAGCTTTTTCTCAGCTCGCTCTTAAGAAGGCAACTACAGTACTGTTGGCGTTCATGTTTGTATTTCCTCCTAACTGCAGTTTCCTATGATCAGGAGGGATTATCATCCATTTATATGCCTCTCTTATATCTGATTTTAGGTTATCACACTACCTTGCATGCAGCCTGTTTACACAAGATGTGGCTGCTGCTCTTTTATTCTGTAACCTTACATGAGCTGGTAGCTGGTTGGTGATATCCTACCATTAGCCTTTACTCACACCTACAGTCAGTTGCCAGTTTATTAGGTCCATCTAGAAAAAACCAATGCAGTCTCACACACCAGTCCTACAATAAATCCCGCTGCCATAAAGGTTACAATGTTACGTTTTTGTTGAAACTGTTTTAGGAGGTGTTGATACAGCCTTATGATAATTTTAGTGGATGTATTTTGTGGTCAGTTTCCTTCTTGATACAAATGGGATGGACAAAATATTAGCAACGCCTGTCAGTTTGATGCAGTTCAATTCAGCGTCACCTCAAAGGTTGAAGACTGTCAGATTAGAGGGTGTTAGTTTTAGCTGCATGTTCCCAAGAAATAATACTTGAAATGTTTCCGTTCATCATGTTGCGTTCATAATTTTTGTCAGAGTAAAATTTTTTTCGTTAATAGCGACCACAAAATGCACCAAGCAGAACATTATAGAGCTGAGAATTTGTATTTTCAGTATTTCTTGTGGACAAACCATCAAGTGATGCCAGTGTTTCATAACATTGACATTTCTGTTCCTCAGTGTCTTGTCCTTTATTGGCCGACATGCTGATACCATTTGATCTATCTCCCTGTCTGATTACTTGGTTGAGCTTTAATGAGTGTGGCATTCTGTTGTTTGTGTTTTACTAGGCTGCCAGTGCTCGTACGCGTCTCACCAAATAAATACAGCATAATGCAAAAAATCCAATAAAATATTTGACCTAATTGTTGGTGGCGATCGTGAGGGCACGTGTGAAGTGAGCACACATTTCACACATGCCTTTAGTGTGCCCAGTTGCACTCACACCTTGAGACCTATGTGTAGAAGTTACTGAACCAAATATCTGCTGCTTTCTCGGTGCCGTGTCATTTGAGATCTGATTCTTGAGTGTCTGGGAATTGCTGGACCTTTTTTTCCAGAGTGTCTGAGCACCGACATTCCTGGAAAGCCAAAATGAATATTGAGATTCAGAATGAATGCGAGCCATGCAGTTACAGAGCAGGTGCTGCCTCTGGGACTCAGTAAATCATGCCAGACTATCCCACCACCATGTGTTTCCCCCTTTTTAGTGAAGGCAAAAATGGCGGGCCACAAAAGGGTGTTGGCACTAGGAAGTGAAGTGGGGTAGTTTAATCTGTCTGTTCGCAAATCTGAACTATAAAGTATACAAGTTTATGATTTTTTTTTTACTACTCTAAAAAGCCAGGAGATGGCAGTAGAAATGCATTGACGAGATTTCATCATTGACCTGTCTCCGACAGTGTATCAGGGGTCAAGAGTGTGTGAGAGTCACCAACAGTCAATTATTGAGTGTTTGAGTCTTGTATAACCAGTGATGAAAGCATGATTTTGGACTCATGCTTGGATTTAGGCTTGAAAGTGAAACGTATTGCAAGTTTCTGACAAAGTTGCACAAAGGACACAATGTCTGGTAACATTTGTTGGTTACTGATATCAGGTTGTTAAACTGACTAGGGTCAGTGGCACTTTCATTGTAAATTGATCTTTTGAAGACTTTGGGATCTTTTAAATGATTAGTCCATGAAATAAAGGAAAATAATTAAATACAAATAAATTACCTATATTCAGAAGTGATGTCTTCAAATGTGCTTGTTTCAACCTAAAAACAGTTAAGCAACCCAAAGATATTTAACTTACATACACATTACATAAAGAATTAAGGGAATCTTCATACTTAAGAAGCTGGAACCAGCAAATCTTGTTGCGTTTTCTAACGATCAGTTAATCAATTAATAGACTCATTGTTTTAGCTGTAAGGTGGACATGGTACTCGTTATGTTTCACCTCAGCCCTTGAACTTTGTCACACTGGGTCGTCTTTCGACAGTCCTAGTGCTTCTGTAATGAGACACTTTTCAATACCAATCCATTAGGACGCTGATAAGATGGTAAAATGAAGTGTGTGTGTGTGTGTGTGTCGTTGTTGACACAGTTTCAAGCTCAGACAGGAGTGCAGAGTTATATGATACTGACTCAAGTGTTCGGCCCTCTGTGTATGTGGCCCCTCCTCCTCAGCAGGCAGCGCTTTCTTAGTGGGCGAGTCTCTCATTCCCGTCCAGACTCTTTTCTGCTCAGCTTTCGTGCATTTCCATTCAAGTCGTGAAATCTAAGGGAAAGTTTTCACTCTTTGGATTTTGACAGTTTTTCTCCTGAAGTAAGTCAGTTTTTCTTATGTTGTGCCGCTGTCAGTGTTTCTTGCACTATATGCCTTTTTTAATTCATCTAGTGTCCTCGGGTTGAATTGGAGTGGCTGTCATTGTCTTAATGGTATTTCTAATATTTCAGACTTTCAATGATTGTTTAGTCTCTGGCGCTTACAGTGACACTTGATTTAAAATAAAAGAGGGAACAAACACCTTCAGCTACTGTTTTGTAAATCAGAGCAGTTCCTTTGTGTGTTTAGGGTAAAAATAACCCAATAAAGCAGAAATGCTTGTAGCTAAGAGTTTGTATATGGCGGTGTGAGGAAAACAGAGCAGGCAACAGAAATATGGAACTGAATATGGCCAGCAGAGTATTTAATCAGATTAGATGAACTACAGTGCTACGTATAGTTTATATTGTATATTTTGATACTGCAAGACACTGCATATCAGTGCGACCAAATACTTTAGCAGTTTTGGTTCCCTCTTTTTAAATCCATCTCTTTCCCTGTGCAGTGGAGGGATGAGAGTCTGCGGGTTTTTCAGGGGATTTCAGTTTGCCTTTTAACTGATGAGTGGGAATCTGAAAACTCAAAACACCCAAAGATGTATGAAAGCCTGCGCTCTAAAGCAAGGCATGTCTGCTTGTGTATCCCTGGTTGAAATGTCCTCATTGATATAGAAAGTTCTGTATTACTATAGATCTTCATATTTTGTGTTTCTTCTGAAATGGCAAGTTGACAAATGTATGATTAATACATCCTTTCAGATATGAAGATGTGCTGCTTTGCTTTTGCTTGTAAACAAAATTCTTTGGATTGTTGGTCGGTTTAATAACAAATATCTGTGAAGTTTTCACCTGGAGCTGTGGAAAATGTTGTCAACTAATCAGAAAAAATATCTATTTATTAAATAATTAAAATATCATTAGTTCCAACCCTATTAGGTTTATTTCTGATGTAAAATGTAAAATCAGTGATGTGATCCTTAAACACTAGCAGCTGCTCGTAGTGTTACAGTGTGTAGATGAACAGTGGGTAGGATTGTGTTCACCACTGTCTATTTTTAGTGGTAATCATTCATAATTGTGGATACCAGAGATTGCGGATTGTGCTAACATTTCTAAAACACAAAAACCTTCTAGCATACATATTTTACATTTTCAAGCCGATTCAGTTTGAATTGAGCACTGTAGGATGTTGTTTTTTCAAGCAGTTTTGCCTTAATGTTGCAAACACAGCAGCAATTATCTGGGAGCTGGAGGTGTGAAGCCCCCAGTCACAGTCATATGAGCTGCGTGGAGGATGTGTCATGCTTGTGTCATGTTCAGGATGATGATGCGATACATTTTATGGATCGTTGTATTCCTGAACCTCACCAGGTGGACAGGCCAACCTGTGCTGGAAACAACTCTTAAATATTGCAGCTAGTGACTTCACTTCATGTAGTTGTCCCAAAAACAGTGAGCGGTCAGCCGCTGCCAGCTGAAGCTCCCTCCCATGTGTGTTGGTATGCAGACACTGTTCTATTTAGTTTAGTTAATAATCAAACCAGCAAGTTTCACAGTTTTTATTTGACACCAGCTGAATATATGGCTCATGCTCCCTGAGCTTATTATCTAAAGGAATGAGATACTGCTGATCATATGACATCAGGGACTAACAAACAGGCCGTCACAGGAAACACCCTAGACTTGGCAAAGTGTGTGTACTCATGCTGTGGGAGACTATGACTACACCTGACTGTAAGGTCAAGAAGGCAAGTCACACCTGAATCACTCAAACTACAGGACACAGGGTTGACTAATGGCCAGGCTTCGTAAGGCTCTTGTAAATGCTGACTGGCTTTAGATTTTGGTTGTGGATTTTGATTGCTCATCTGTTGTTTTTGCTTGTAGCCCAGTGACTAGTTGCTTTTAATCCCATTCAGGTGTTTTTATCAGTTTTTTTTATTGATTTCTTTTCTAAATATTCATGTGTTTTTATTTATGCCTCTTTTAGAGGCTGCAGCCATAAATACTGTGCTGCTTTCTCTGCTAAATTGTCACATTTTCCAACACAAATAATTAATGAAACAAACAGTCGTACAACAGCCTTTCAGAAACAGGTACTGAAGACTTTTGTTAAATTCAGGTGGATGTTGGCTTTGAAAAAGCTTGAAAATTTTCATAGATGCTAAAAATGAAGTCATACTTTACAGGCCATGATGATTGTTGACCTTATCCACTGAAGAGCAGCAACAGGAAGTCGATCTACTGACATGGAGGGCAACGGCGAGATCAGTGACACTGACAGTGGCATCATCCTTCATTCAGGTAAAACATGTAGTGTCACCTTTCACGTTTTAGAAATATGTGGTTGCACAACAAAGTCAAAAGCATTTTTGTGTTAAATGACAAAGTGCGCATCCGTGAGGTATTTTCAGGGCTGCGCTGAAATACTGATAAAAATAATACAGCTTATGTTTTTGTTTAGTTAAGGGTTATCGTAATTGATTATAACAATTTTCTGATAAAGTGAAACGTTTCTGCAGCGGTCATTGTAATGTAAAAATGTCATACCTTTGCAGACCACACTCAACCTGCAGTATTCACCCATAACATTGCAACATTATTAAATTTGATGGTCAAGGCTACATTCCTCATTTGGTGTTGGTGTATAACAAGACACTGGATCACACATTTCATTGCAGCAGGGTTTGGTGTTTGGCTGCAATACAAGTTTTTGTAATATATTATTATTTTTGGTTATAAAGGTTCCTTAGTGAGAATGACCAGCATCAAGACTCCTTAAATTAGTTAAAACAAACTGGACTTTTGCTTTGTTGGCTGCCTGAATTTGTCAAAGACACTGTGGAGCTTCATTGAATTACTGCTAATAAACCTTTTCTGAATGTGAAAACAGAGCATGGATTTTAGTTTGGACACTTGCTTTTTAAAATCTTTTTTTTACTATTCAGACTTGAAATAGTAACATTAATATTATTAATAGTGACATTTTGTTTGAGAATCACACCCTTAAATTAAATTACAAATTGCTCCCAAATTAATGTTGAAACCAAGTGCACAGATTAGTGTACAGCACCTGCTGTCAAATTACCTCAAACAGAATACAAATAAAAGTTTAGCCAGTACATATATGTAATGATATGATAAGGAAAGAGAGAGGCTTTTTAATAGTGGCAACACCAGTACAATTAGTTGCAGCATTTGTTGCAGATACCTTCCTGTTTGTAGTTTGTGTTTAGTTAACATCAGATCATATATGGTTGAAATCAAGTTCCTTTTTAAGTCTTCATTTATTCAGGAGATGTTTGCCCTCGCAGTTTAGTGACTTATTTGTCTGGATTATTAAACTCAGCTTCATTAAGTCAGTCAGTCACTGTCAGCCTGGTTGTCTATATTATTTCCTCAGACGGGTGACATGACCATAGAATTAACAGCAGACTTTGGCGGTCATGTTTTTGCTACGCCCGACACTGATTAGTTCTGGCCTTTCTGACATTCCTTGCGCCTTAATTGAGCCATGTGATGTCTCCTCTATACAATGAAAAAGTGCAGATCCACAAAGAATAGGGGGATTGTCACTGTGGGAAGAGGAATTCTTTGGCCTATTGTAGTCCTGTCACACTTCTTTCCTGTCGCACCTCCGACATTTGTAAATACCTGCAGGGACTCTGTTAATAATCTCTGAAGGTATGTGGCGCTCAATGCATTTAGCCTGAAGCCACTCCCACAGTCCAGGGACTAATCTTAATGTCATTAGTCAGCGAGGCAGCAGACAGCACCAGTCGAACACTCACACTGTGTTTATAGTTACGAAGATCCTGCCACTCATTCTGCATGCCACCAAAGAAAACAACGATAAAAACAAAAGGTACGTCTGTTGAATGTAGCAATTGTGTCGTCTGCAGTGGCCTCCATAGTTAATCTGAGGCAGTGCGCTTTCTAATGGAAATAATTGTGCGACCATGCCAGGATACTTAAAAAGCAGGTGAAAAGTAAAACAAATGTAAACTAATAAAACCAATAATAATAATAATGATAATAAGTAAAACAAGTAAAAGTACACGAGTTCACACATGGCAAAACAAACATGACCGGCAACATGATGGAGATTTTATCTTCTACAACATGGTTGTATTTTTAAAAAAACAGATTTTTCCACACATATGTTGGCTGAGTTGCCAGTTGATGCAAAAAAAATAACCTTTGAGTGTAATTCACAGCAATTCAACAGCACCAAAAATGACCCCAAGGTTGAATCAACATGTCTGCGACAAATGTCAACAAAAACTCATAACGTGATAAGCTTCATAAGAGAAGGCATTTATTGGCTTCTATATTGTACTGCATGAGTTTTGGCTACTTATTAAATGGCTGACACTGTGGATGTATATTTGCTTTTGTTAATAATTAACAGAAAACTCATCAGTGATTATTTGTGTGTATTTTTCATTAATAAATAGTCATTGCTGCTTTTTTTTTTTTTTAAATCATTAGGCTAAGGAAGCTATTCGGCAGAAATTTCTGTTGAAATTGTTGAAAAACACAATTTTACATTTAAAGACAAAATGATACTGAAAATTAATTAGTTCCCCGTTTATTTTTTCTGTTTTTATGAATTGCCTTTGAGCAAAATGTACCACAGCTTTAAGTTATTTTCCTGTTATTTGTGTGTTTAGTACTGAAAAACAAACCTGTAATCCATCACATTCATTTAAGATAATCTATATTCTTCTTCCCTGTTGCATTACACAGGCTCTGACAGCCCAACGACTCATACAAAGGATGTGACCACACACACACGGGCCATGAAGCTCAAACACCAGGACCTCCAAGACCGACTGGAGCGCTGCATATTGGAGCTGAAGAAACTCTGCATCCGAGAAGCTGTAAGTCTGCAAATCATCAGGCCAACAGTTAAAAAACTCATGAGTCTGCATAAAATTACATTGAAAACATGTAACTGAACAAATGAGTCACATAATAACGATAATCTAAGATCATTAAAATCTTAGTAGAGGAGTAAGTAGACTTAGACAAAGTCAGACAGTACCCGATGTAATTTAGCAAGCTGTGACAAAATGTGCTTGCCATATTTCATATGATTCAGCACTGGTTAAAACAGATTACATAGGTGGGGTCATTTAGTGCAGGATGTTTGATGACGCATTTCACTGCAGATTAACTAAGTATCCTGTGAGAAGCATATCTGAGATGTGTTTGACCATGTTTAAGCTCCTCCTCCTGCTTTTTTGAGCCAGCATTAATGACAGATTATGGGAAAATAAGAGATTGCAGTTTTTAACTCTGTCATCCATTCAGCAACATAAGGTTGGGGTTTTCAATAATATCTGGTTTCAGTGGTTCAAAAACACTGACTTGCTGTATGTGGATGTCCAAAAAAACTGATTGGCCTGTATTAGCCACAGTATGGCCTTAACCTCACAGTGGTTAACTCCAGTCAGTAGCTCCAGCGAGAGGAAACAAAAGGTCTTTTAGTCTAGCCTCCTGTCCATTGTGATATTATGTAGGCTTTTACCACTGAACAGAAATCAAACTACATCCCTCTCCTTTCAGACACACTGTGCAGGGAAATTAGGCCACGCAATGTGGCTGCAGTGAGATTTCTTTTAATGTATCATGGCTTTTGAAGAGGTATCCTGGTGGTTCATTTGGCCAAAGCAATTCCAATGTTCCCATAGCAGCCTCGGTTTGAATACAGCAGAGAGACACTTCTGTCACGTCACCCATTCATTTTCAAAACGTTACTGTCTCGGTCTCTTTCTCCACACTGAATGAATTATCAAGTAACAATGAAAAATTACCACATGAAGTCATTTCGTAACGGGACACATATTCTTTTAGGAGTATCTCTGCCATGCGTCGCTGCTTCAGGGTAAAATCCCAGGACTGATCATTCTTTCCTGTTGACACTCGGGCTGGGCACTCCTGTTGGGACATGCTTAGCTGAACTAATGGCAGGCACGATGCCTCTCCCTGTTCTCAGTGACAAAAGAACAACTAATCTTATTGGTCGTACTTACGTTTTTGTCTGTCTACAGAGGTGACTGGTACAGAGTGACTCAAAGTAACTGTGTTTTTATGACTCTTCTTTTCATGAAGTCAGTAACAGTGCGTTGTGAGGTTCTTGCTCTGTTCTGGATGCAGACACATGATACAGTGAGAAAGTGAGACCCAAAGAATGCGTTGTGAAAGGAAATCTCTGCAAACGCAGAATTGTGCAACAGATTCCTTGAACCTATATGCCTCAACATGTGAGGAGAGCAGAATACGAAACTTGTAGATCATTGCAAAATGTCCATGGATGAACAAACCCTCTGAAGAGGTGCGTGTGTATGTGTGTGTGTGTGTGTGTGTGTGTATTTGAACAACTAATCCCAATGGATTTAATAGCATTTAAAAAGATTCCTTTATTTCAATTAAGTAGTTTCCTAGCCCTGATCTGTTTGGGCAAAATAAACTGTTTGTCATTTTCACATGTTTCTTTGTGGACAGTTGGATTTGGGATATTTTTTGTGTCTTTTAGGAATTGACAGGCCGGCTCTCAGATGATTACCCTCTACTGCCAGGAGAGAAGCCCCCGCAGATTCGCAAACGTATTGGAGCTGCGTTTAAACTGGACAAACAAAGCATCCCTCTGGGAACAGAGGTATACCAGTTTTTACAGACTGGGGGATTATATGAAGTCATTATTAAACAATGCATAAACTTCAAGGATATACAGTGATTTGCAAGTCATGCTGTTGTCACTCTGCCTTAACTTTTACAGGAGTCGGAGCTGAGTTTGGCCGATGCCGAGTTGGCTCTTCAGATGAAGATATTCGAGGCAGCACGCAAGCTCTGTGAGGAGGATCACCTGAGCAAGGCTGTCAAAAAGAGCCGCATACAGCAGTACAAGAGAGAGGAGAAGAAACTCAAAAGGCTACAAGAGGCAACGTTTCAGCTGCGACTGGAGCATGGACGATCATCACCTCTCCCTGCTTTTAATATTGCACAACAAGGTGAGAGACCATAGTTTGATGTTGATCACTTTCATTATCGTCTGTGCAGAGAATTAAGTTATTTTCACTTCTTAACTTGATAAGTCTTATAGATTTGTAGAAATGTTTGTACTCTGCACATATATCAATTGGTTGTGTCTGATTTTCAGATCTGGGTACATCTGATGACAGCTCTTTGTCTGACTCTGTTGTGCAAGATGAAGGTAAGTGAAAAGGCAGCTTTATTTACATGAATGTGACCAATTTTTTGAAGTTTAAAAGCAGAACAATGTTAACCACTCAACTATTCAACCATAAAACATGTGGAAGTGTTGAGCAGAGTCACAGAAAGCATTAATCTTGACTACTACAGTGTTTCATGTGGCTACGCTAAATGAAAGGATCTATGGAGGCGAAGCAGGGTTATTAACTTGAATAACTTTCTGTAGGTATAAAACAATATATTATTTTTGTTTTTTTCTAGAAGTGGCAAGCCAGTCATCGCAGCTGTCGTCAGGACTCCCCTGTCCAGGAGAGACTGACCCTCCCCAGACTCCCACTGTGTCCTCACAGTCTTACATCAACGGCTCCTATCTGTCTCCAAATGTGGCTCCGCAGCCTCGGCCGCTGACCCCGAGCCAGTCTCCTCATCTGAGCCTTGACTCTACGCTGAGTTTAACCTCCAGCCCTGTGTATGACCCTCCACCCATCCAGCACTCCCCATGGACAGAGTCCAGTCTCGACCAGCCTTACCAGAAGAGCAAGAAGTCGCGCTCCACCAGCAAGACGAGGTAACACAGACCATCCATCATGGCTCCTTTCCTATTCATCAAGTTTTTAGTTTTGAAAAAGCCAAAGTTTGGTTTGTCAAACTTGGATTGTAGCTCTGTGATATGCAAGTTGCATGCCTGTTTAGTAGAATTAATAAGCTTATGAGTGAAATAAGCTGATATAAATAATTAAAGTGTACCCTTTTCACAATTATACATCAAGGCTACATAGACACAGTAAGGACTGATTGGTGCACTTGTGCTGCTTTGTTGTTTCTTGTTGTTGTTTGTTGACAGTAAAGACAACACAGAGCAGAATAAAATATTTTCACTATAATCATTCTGGAAAAAATAAGCTCATCTTGTAAAGGCAGTGCAAACTGTCTCTCTCCTGCCCTGAACTGCAAAGTAGATGTCAGGGGCGATCATGAATGTACAACACTGCCATCTACTTCTAAACTGGTGCTACAACAGTCAAGAGCCAACACAGGCCAATAAATCCTGCTGATCTATAATTACACCTTGACTCATAGGCAGAAATTAGAAGAAAAACTCAAACCTGAAAAACATGTACTCTTCATCTGTGTAATGGATTAATGTTAATAACATCTTTTCTCTTCTTTTTGGGGTGTTTTAGGTGTTTAAAGATGTAAACACAAACTCGAAACATGACATTTTTATTGTGCTGCCCTTTTGGTGCATTTCAGCAGTCCAGCCAAAAGTGAATTGTTGCCACCGTTGGAGGCTTGCTTAGCACAGTCTGCTCTGCCAGTACAACTCTCCCATCTGAGGCTGAGCCGCACCCAGTCGAACAGCACACCCTCCACACCGGAGATGCGTGTGCACAGACAACTGTCCCTCAGGTAGCCACTCCACAAAACATATACAGGACTGTACGTCAGCAGCACACTGCCTAATGCCTAACAGCAAATCATAGTGATTTTACTTCCTTTTACACATATAGTTATTTTTTAAATACTATGTACATATTCTAAAGGTAATTTGGTTTGGTAAGGGGCCTTAAATAAGCATTTGCTAGTTAACAGTAAATCTTGTGTGTTTTGCACAGGTTATCCAACCCTGAATCTCCATTTGAAAAGGATCGTGGTCGCACCAGAGGTGCAAGGCGGCGACTGACAGAATACGCAATAACATTACCGGAGACTCCTCCCAATGCAGCAAACTATGGGAACCATGCTAACTCTGAGGACAGCAACTCTGAACACTCGTTTACATCTTACAATAGCTCACCATGTCAGGAGTTGCCCTGCGATTTGCCCAAACAATATCAGTCCGCATTCCAGCACTCTGGCCCAGTTGGCAGCTATGGACCACAAGCCTTCCCACGCACTGGCTTTTACCATAATCCCAGGCACCAGTCAAGCCCCAGTTTTCACAAAGCCTATTATAATGAAGAAATGGTCTACCCACCTGCTCTGGACCTGGCACGGAGCTATTACGCCCAGCAGGCTCCCTGTCCTCCCAACAGATATGAGTATTGGTATAACGATGCTGCTATCCCACACCAGAGATCACAGAGGCCTTTACTTTCAGACATCAGACTCTCGCCTTCCCCAGCTCAATGGGACCATCCACACTATCGCTCCAGTGGTCTCCCACAGCAAGTAGTGAACGAACAGCTCAAGTCATGGCACCGACGCAGTCAGCTCAAAACCCCCAGGTCCCGTTCTCTTGACAGACAAGGAGCAGTCAGAGTTAAGAACATGTCAGTTCGGGAGTCGACCTGCTACCAAAATCAGAAGTACCACGAACAGGTGAGCAGACTAAGTTATTGAACAATCAGCATTAATCAAAGGGTTTCAGTCAAGACTGCACTACCACAAAGATTATTGCCTGTTAAGTTACTACTGACTTATTTGATTAGTTGTCAAAGGCTGGAAATTATTTCTGCATATCCACGGTATCGATTTTCTTATTGCACAGTTCACAAAATGGCTTTCTACTGAATGTAATTTTTTTAAAAACCTAGTCAACTCTGATTTAATTTGTCTCAGAATATTTAAAAAGAGGTCCTCAAAAAGATGTTTGCCCTGTTTCATTAAAAGTACAAATGTAACAGAAAAAGGTGTTTTTAACTAGCTTTCAGTGGGGGTAAAAAATGGCATTAATTTGAAACACATATCTATCATCTATTTCAGATTTTTGAAGTTAATATTTAAGATACAGGCATAAAGTTTATTTGTTTTATGATGATGTGATGTTAAAATTATATCACTTACTACCATAGCTGTTTCCACTTATTTGTTAACACCATTCAGAAATTTTTATTGCTTTACTTTATTGAGACACAGGACACCTCAGCCCAATTTGCCTAAATAAATGAATGCAAATGTTAAAGGTCATTGAAGTAGTTCTACTGAATACATGTTTTACTTTGGTACTGCACAAGCTGCGGATTATATCATTAAACTCAAGGTTATTTACTTGCTTTAAGTTCACCTGATTATTCACTAGTCACAGCAAAGTAAGAGCAAATTCAGAATGCTGCAGAATATCAAACATATGTAAGAGCAGACACGTTTAACAAATTAAATGTATCTCATTGTATATCTTCTCATCTTTTTCTCTGTTGTGAACTTTCAGGTTATCCAAAGAAGGGCTCCTCAAGGAGCTGCAGATGACACTCAAGGGCTCTGGGTTGTAGATGATGGCTCCCACTATGTAAGTCAAGTGTAAATCAAGGCCACCTAAACTCGGACAACAAACTGAAAATGTCAAGCCAGAGGATGAAATTGCACCAGTTCCCAGTTAACCAAAGTGAAATAGTCAGAAAATCAGGTCAGATCAACAGTTTCACTTGTATTCACTTGTTCCTGTTTACCTGCCTGTCGTTGTGCATACATGAAGGGAGGAGACAAACACTGGTACATCTTACAGTTTAACCCAATCCAGTGCAACAATAACACCAGATTCAAAGAAAACACAGCAATATAGCTCTCTGAAACAGTCACAGTAAAGCTGATTTCAAAGGAGTTGAATTGGATTTGGAGAACAACTGTAAAGTGTACCTGTTGGTTTTTGCCACTGTCTGTATGTTGCTTTGTACCAACAGTTCCAAATTAGGCATTCAACTGAATGCTTATTTAATATAATGAATTGAAAGGACATAAATGCTCATAATTACAAGGGATCTGAGTCTGAGTCTGATGCAGACTCAAAACTTGTTATTCAGTTCCACAGAAATGTCTACCAAAACTGTACATTGTACTTAGATGATAAGAAATGTGAATATAACTTTCCTCATGTAACTAACTATTAGGCCATAATCTCAGATGAATAAAGTCATCAGATAAACTGTTTTAGATATTTCATTATCTAACATAGTGCTGCATTAGATATGACTATTGTACCCAAAACACACTGCTTAATAATGTAAATTTGTGTTGTCCACTGTTTGCAGTTTGGCAGACGGAGAATAATGCGCTCCTTCTCACCAGGCTGTATGAAGGAAATAGATTTATTGTAAAATAATGTAAATGAGCAGCATATCCTTTTTTAAAACGTCATTTTGTTTATAGTGTTGCCTTGATTGAGTCACCATGCTAATGAACTTGAGCTGCTTAGATTTTAGATTTGTCAAATGTGTCTTTTATACATACAACTTTCTTTGGCTGTGCCAGTTAACTTGAATTACTAACAGACTTTATCAGTTAGCTGAAACTAGATATTAAATTACTCACATGGCAAAGACAAGAACAGAGTCTTGATGCTTGGCAGCTATTGATATGTAATATGTCCAAAATGTAAATGCCCTGAGCTTTAATAGAACCTTTATCAGTGTCTGTTTGAAACAGCAGATCACAAGACACAAACCACTTTGTCATAACCAGTACAAGTTTACATCTTGACCAGAACTGAATATGAAACATTGCCAATATGTGATTCACAAGCACGTGTCACACAAGCTTTTGATGGCAGATCATTTAAGAAGAAAAAATTACTGCAAATTCCTCCAAAGCTACACACTGACTGATCTCTCTTGTGATCTATTTATGTGTTAATTTATTTGCACCATTGGACTCATGGAAAGTGAGACTTGAAATAAAAGAAGATATGGACCTGAGTTTGCAAAATCCAGCAGCAGTAAAAACTGTCAAGTTGTGTGTGTGTGTGTGTGTGTGTGTGTGTGTGTGTGTGTGTGTGTGTGTGTGTGTGTGTGTGTGTGTGTGTGTGTGTGTGCGCGTGTGCGTGTGCGTTCGTGCGTGATGTGCTTTATTAATATAGAAGAGGACATATATATATGTATGTATAAAAAACACAATCATGTTACCTTGTGTGCCTCTTTTTTACTGACTTTTTTATTTATCAGTTCAAGTAGTTTAAGTGGACCTAATAAAAATGTGTTATGTTGTTAAAAATCTGTGAAAATGCTCTACCTGTGGAAGAAAATAAAAATTAATGTTTGCATAGTGTTGACTTTCATTTACTTGCATCATGTGCCCTTATTCAAGTGTCAAAGTCCTTGTCTGCACCTTTACAGACATTTCACTGTACGAACAGTAGCTCAGGTGTAAATTATTAAGTTCATGATGGCTGAATTCCATTTAGCTCCTTCAGTTTCAAGATCCTTGTACTGTGCATGCTGAGTCAGTGTCACACTGTTGAGACTTACTGAGACAATTGAGCAGAACAGTGACATTGCTAATGTTATTAGTAATACAAGTCAAAAGGTCTGTTATGAAACCTGCTTGGTTTTAATATTGGCATCTCTGCCTGGTTTTGCAAGGAGTCCACACAGGTGTGTACTTAATGAAGGTGATTAGATATAAAAGAAAGGAATTATAAGAAATAAGTCAATTAGTTATGTAATGAGTTGTTTTGCTTGCTAGGTGTTAGGTCAATGACACGTGGGATATTTTGTTGCTGTTAAACTGCCATGTAAACTTCAGATATGTTAAACACAAAGCTGTATTTGAAATGGTATTTTCTCTTTTTTTCTCAGTTTTCTTAGGATCATTTTTAAAATGTAAAAAAAAATATGAATTTGTTTGCCCTACTTTACGCCTTTGAAGACAACAACATCAATGTCTGAGTGAGGATGGCAGCTTTATTCCAGGAAATGGAAAATGTGTGGATTTTTTTTTTTTATCAGAGTCAGAAATCTTGCACAACAGGCTGCTAGAAGAGTGCTCTATCAAATTCTGTGTTGTTTTCCCATTCTCTGTGCTAATCCCCACGTGCAGCTCTTTTGTGACTTTCACTGAGTTACTGAAAAGTTAGCATGTAATACAACTTCATTCGTTCATAACACCTTTCAAATAGCTAGATTTGATGTAGTCCACTTGACATGGTCGTACACAGATCCTTTCGTCATCTAAAATGCTTTGTTGAGAGAAAGATGTTTTTGATACTTTTAAATTTATAGTAGCATTTTGAAATAATGTTTAAATTTGCACCAAAGACACACTATACTGTACTATAATGCATATATTTTAATATTTTTAAGATATACCTTTTCAAAGTATTTGGTTGTTGTTGTTTTGTTTTTAGTTTTACATATTATAAAATGTTTTAAATATAACAAATGAAGGCTTTTGTTTTTCTACATTTGAAAATGTGCTTTTATTTTGGAAACAGGACAGGGATTAGGTTTACGGAAGCGATCGCAACTTCCGGAAAGGATTGTGTTTCGCATATCGATAAATAATTCACCTTCCTGGTTTGAAGGCTACCTTGTCAGGTAACTTATGTCCAATTGATTACATCGCTGTAGCATATGTCTGTGCCGTAAACTACCTAGATAACGTTTTATGTTGATTTCGTGTTGACTTTTGTCTTCCCGCTAGCAAGTTATTTCAAACAGCCGTGTCGCCTGCTCCACTGGTTAGCCACAGCTCAGCGTTAGCTAAAAGGTAACGTTACCGTTAGCGAGCAGATAAATGAGCCTTCAGTGAGCTGCTAACGTTGAAATATATCAGTTCCCATTAAATCTTCATTCAGCTCCCTGCGATTAGGTGTACAGGATCGTAAATGTAGCATTAATGTACCGTAAGTTGTCGGTATCTTACTGGTGTTTACCTTTTGTACTCCATGTTCCGTCTGACGCTGAGCTAATAAACATCCGTCTGTCAGGATTTGCTGAGCTTTAACTTGGGCAAACGTTTTGTTTGTGTTGTCAGTGTGGGCAGTCTCATCTCTGTATCGAGTGACGGGATTCTGTTTTATATCTGGAGTATTGAATAAGTGTAATTGACGATCATTATGTATGTTGATACACATGAACACAAGTGTAGCCGCTCCTTTGTTCTCATGTTGTAAATATTTGATCGATTAAAAACAGATTTCATGAGAGGCATTTTAAATCAGGAAATGGATAAAGGTTGACTAAACACCCGAGGGCACGTCTGGTCAAGTAATAATCACTTTAAATGTTACTAACTGATCAGCGATAACATATACATAAAATATTTGATTGTTGCGTTTAAAGCCCTGTAGACTCTATGTGCTGTACATACACTGTATCCAATCAATATTTGTACGTTAAACACTTAATATATATAGATCAAGCGCCAGTCAGTATGTTGGGCTTTTGCATTTTGTATAATGGTGCTATATTTTTGGATGTATTTTCCAGCTGAAATTGTTAACAAAATATCAATAATTATATTCCCTCTGTTGTCACACTTTGACCAACAATATAATGTGCATATCTGTTTGTTATCAAGAGTCCAACTCGGTTTGCACTGCCACAGTCACAGTCTGGCCTGTTTATAGATGTTTTGTTTTCAACCTTTTGCTTATTTGTGATAGGCAACCAAATACTTACAGGATCGCTATGTTTAGCTCTATGTCTATTTTTGTATCTTCCTGTAAACAGGTTCTCTCAGAGCAGAGTATTGCTGGAGCTACTGAGCACTGGAGTCAAATTTCTTGTATATGTAAAACATCATTAGCCTGTAAAGTTGATTGTGATTCTCGTTGCTCAGGAGGAAATTGAACCATCTGTGCCATCTGAAGCTGAATACAGAGACTGTGAGTGGGTCATCAGGCAGTCTCCTTATGTCAGGCCGAAACGGGTCTGCAAGTGATGCAGACTGCCGGATCTCTGAGGACTGCCGTGTCCCAGATGTTGAGCTGATGGAGCTGGGGCCACTACTGGAAGAGGGAGGAGGGCGACAGGCAGCATCTAAAGGCGTCCATCCAGAGGTAGGACTGTTTTAGACAGTTCCCTGAGAAAAGCTTTTTCAGCTCAGTAGCTTCAGTACTCTCTTGTGATCTCTTTAAAGGGAGCCGCCATGCTTGCTGAGGAGGAAGACGAGGATGATGAGGTGGGAGAGGTCCTGACCTTGCCACTCCAGGCTCACCATGCTATGGAAAAGATGGAGGAGTTTGTACACAAGGTAAACATATCTTCTCAACTTGATAAACTTGAAACTTGACTAGGCTTACAGCACTGATCCATATTTTACTACATTATTGTGCCAAGTCAACCTCATGGCAGGAATATTACAACTTCTACACATGACAGCAATGGTTGAAACATAACAGGGGATGAGAGAAACAGGTGGAAGTGGGATGCTACAATTTCAAAATAAAAATAACAGTTTTATTAATAGTGTTACAAATTGTTGAGGTGTGTTCAGAGGGTTTTATGTACCAACTTTAATTTTAACTGTATCACACTTAATAATAATTCTGTTATTGTAACAACTCTTCTTCTGTTAAATGTTGAGAGGTAAACCTTAAAGTGTGACAGAATAAGAAAACTGCGAGACCCTTATCTTGAACCAGCATAAATATTGATTAAGCCACGACAAATGAGCTGCAGCTCAGCACCCTGCTCATCTCAAAGGTGTTCGACGGCTCTCGTGGAATATTGTGGTTTAACATTGAGGTTAATGGACTCACTGTTGCAGATCTGAGTGAACAACAACAACCAGGGATTAAACTGCTGTCAGTGAGTCATATGTGGGTGTTTTTTTTTAATGACGCCACATCAGACATGTGTGTTGTATAAGACACACAAGTCACCATGGGCGACAAGAGTTAGTTTACAAAACAACTTATTTGGTGGTTTTTCTTGCAGGAGCTTTCTCAGTAGATTTTATTATACCATCTTTGGTAGACTGACTGCTGCAAGTGCCAGCTTCTAATGAGCTTCAGCTTATGAATGGATACCCCAACACTGCCCTGTAGAATTTGCAATGGCAATCAAGAGGTCATAATTTCATGAGGTCAAGCTGCTGTGGTCCTGAGACAGCAAAACAGTCCCAAACAACCACCACCATGCTACCAGTTGGAATATTTTGTTTTCATTCAACGTGACACGACTCAGTTAAAACAAAAAGTTCTCATTTGTCCACAGAATATTTTTCCAGTATCCTGCTGGTTCATCCAGTTGACATTTAGCAAAGTTCAGCTTGGACAGTAGTGGCCTTCTTCTTGCTGTCCTGTCACATGTACCATTCTTGTTCAGCGTTTGTCTGATAGTGGACTCATGAATATTGACGTTAGCCAGTGCAAGAGAGGCCTGTAGACCTGCTGGTGTACTACATGCCTTGCTATTGAAGTGATTTTTGATTTTTGTTGTACCACCAACTTTGGGCAGAGTCACAATGGTAAGATTGTTGTTATATGACGTTAATGGAGTCCCGGTCACATTTACGCTCTGAGATCCAGAACATTTTAAATGATTGGCACACTCTCTAGCTCCACTGTATTCATCTGTGAGTGAACAGGTACAGTTCTTGCTTTTCAGGTTTGGGAGGGACGCTGGAGGGTCATCCCTTTTCATGTCCTGCCAGAGTGGCTTAAGGACAACGATTACCTCCTGCATGGACATCGCCCCCCTATGCCCTCTTTCCGGGCCTGTTTTGGAAGCATTTTCCGAATTCATACTGAGACAGGAAACATCTGGACTCACCTGCTAGGTGAGGAGCATAAAACTTAAATTAGATTACTAAAATGTTTAAATTAAATAAAGATTATAATTTGGTTCACAAGCACAGCTTGATTTAATATCTTTACCCATATAACTGCAAAAAAATGCTGGTGCCTTCTCTTGTTGATTATCACTTAAACTAGCCTATTTTTTTCTCTCAGGGCTGATCTTATTCCTTTGTCTGGGCACGTTAACTATGTTGAGACCCAACATGTATTTTATGGCCCCGCTGCAAGAGAAAGTTGTGTTTGGGATGTTCTTCCTGGGAGCTGTGCTCTGCCTCAGCTTCTCCTGGCTTTTTCATACCGTCTACTGCCACTCTGAGAAAGTGTCTCGCACCTTCTCCAAGTAAGGCCTCACACTGTCAAACACTGTTTCCTGCATACTTGCCTTGTGTGTTTTAAAGGAATCATTTGTAACTGTCAAAGCCTTTTCCTATTTTAGACTCACTGCCCTTGGACCAGGCAGGCTTTTAATTTCAAGCGTCCATATGTGTCTTCATCCTGGATGTGCAGCTCCAGCATGCCATCTAGAGTCTAGAGAACCTCATAGTCATAATTCAGGGAAAACTAACATGAAGCTAATTTAGCTAATTAGAGAAACTTCAACCTCATACAAACTTATAGTGTGTTTAGTGTATGCTGAGTATAAAAAAGATGAGTGTGTATAAAATTGGGATAAACTTTAGAAATGTAACAACAATGACCACATGGTACTATTGATGTTCCTGTAAACATGTCAATAATCATAAATACATCTGTTCAGAAACATGAAGCTGACCTTCCAGGCAAACCCTCAGCTGTTGTCTCTGTGTCACTGTGTCTCCACAGGCTTGACTACTCGGGCATTGCCCTCCTGATCATGGGCTCCTTCGTGCCCTGGCTGTACTACTCGTTCTATTGTTCCCCTCAGCCTCGACTTATCTACCTCACCATTGTATGTGTCCTCGGCATTGCTGCCATCATAGTGGCCCAGTGGGACCGATTCTCTACACCTCGACACAGACCTACAAGAGCAGGTTAACACACCCTTTTTAGATACTGTGTTTTCTTTCAAACAGATGTTTTCTTTGGGTTATAATTTATGAATCGTTGTAAGCTTGGTTTGCAGGTCTATAATGTTTTTGTAATATTTTTTTTGTCTTGTAGTGTTAAGAAATGTACACCTTTTCAGAGTTACATAAAATAACTAAGTCCAATTCTTCTCTTAGGTGTGTTCATGGGTCTTGGACTAAGTGGTATTGTTCCCACCATGCACTTCACCATTGAGGAGGGTTTTGTTAAGGCCACTACAGTTGGTCAGATGGGTTGGTTCTACCTGATGGGTGCCATGTATATCACTGGTGCTGGTCTGTATGCAGCCAGGATCCCTGAGCGTTATTTTCCTGGCAAGTGTGACATCTGGGTGAGTATTTGATGTGTCTTCATTCAATAAAAGAAGTTCAGACAGGTTGTTAGGCACTCCAACAGTTCTACGGCTTCTACTCAAGTGTTGATACAATATCTGAGTTTTTGGCAAGAAAAACAATGAACATCTAAAAGACCTGTTTGATTTATTTTCTTACAAACATCTTTACTTTTAATAAAAAAAAACCCAAAGTTGTCATCACCTGTGACACACAGTGTTTTGTGATTAACCTCCTAGGACCTGGCGTCCACATATGTGGACAACACATGCATGGGAATGCAAAAAAATAATTATTTGTTTTTACACTTAGCAGGTCCCAATCAACCCAAATAACAAAGAGAAATCAATAAAGCATGCCATGCAAGAATTTAGGTCTTAGGAGGTTAATAGATGATGAAAATGAATTAAACTTAGAACTGTCCTTTACCTCCTCTAGTTCCACTCTCATCAGATATTTCATGTCCTGGTCGTGGCAGCAGCGTTCATCCATTTCTACGGGGTCTCCAACCTACAAGAGTTCCGTTACGGCCTCGAGGGAGGATGCACAGATGACTCTCTACTCTGAGAGGCTTGCCTGTGACTTACTCATACTTTTCTTTACAGCTCCACAAATACCACACAAGCACACACACATACACACATACACTTACACATACACACACTTAAAGTGCTGCTGGAATTCATTATATAGTGACATTCGCTCCTTCTGTACTTATTTGCAAACATCTTGTTTGGGTTTTGGTGGTCTTTGTTTGGCTCTTTTTTGCTCCAATAAAGTAGCATTAACTAGCCATTGAACCACAGAGGGAATCTTCAACAGGCACTACTTCTTCGATAATAATAAAGCTTGAAATCTGCTTTTTCAAGTAAGATCAAAATGGATTTTAACCAAAATCTTATTATCTGGTAACTGATGGTTACTTTTTAGAAGCTCCCTAGTACCCCACCTCTCCGTAGTCCTTTACAATTGCACAAAGGGTACAGAGAGTATTACTTGTGCTGTAGCAGAGGGCACATACTGTAAACCATTCCTTTCTTCCCTCCCAGTCTCCATGCAGGTTAGAGAATGAATGTACTGTCCATCAGGAGTAAGGTGTTGTGTGGAGCAGGACCATTTATGTGCTTGAGGGCCTGGACACTTATTTGTCTGAGGATGATGAGGGTATACACACATATTGGTGAAGGTTTGACCAGATGTTTTTAACTGCTGACACTGAAACCCAGATGACCACCATGAACCTACCCATGCCTGCTCTGCAATAAAACATGAACTGTACTCTGAAGGCCCAGTGAATACTCTTAACATTCTCTTAAAACAAAACAAGATCAAATATGAAAGAAACTTGTATCTTAAATCCCATAAAAATGATCTGTAGATGTGTCTGAGTAACACAAACAGCAGTTTTCCAAAATTAAGGATTTGAATAGTTAAATAAAACTGAGTTTCTCAGTTTATTTTAACTTTGTGCTGAAAGGTTTTCTTTTGCATTTTGATGTTTTAATTGACAAAAGTAAATGATTATGAAATTGCACAATGGCACAGCTGCAACTGTGCAAAAATGTGTTAAAAGAAACTCCCCTGCCATCATTTTTCAGTCAGACAGCACATCATTGATTCATTTCAAGAGTAATGGTTCCTGGGCTACGCACAATGTACAGATCTGGATGGGTCAAGTTGTGTTTTTGTCAGCTAGAGATCTCTCTTTCATGCTAGATTTCAGATGCAATTTGAGAGGTGTAAATATCAAATGCACCTTAGTGTATGCTATTAAATTCAAAATTTAAATCGCCGTATGGGGTTTAAGATGTGTTATGTGTGATTGATATAAACTTTTAGTATTCCTGTGCCTTAGGCCAATGGAAATGTTTTTAAATAAAATGGCCTATCTTAACAGTAAAAGGAGCTTCAAGGATTTCCAGATGTTGACTTTTCTTGTTTTCCTTGCCATATATACAATCGAATCATTACTGAACTTACAACTCCATTGATAGGTTGTATCAACTGCTGTTTAAGACTCCTTTTTCTAGATCAACTTATTCGAGCTTTATTACAAAGACTAAAACAATGTGTATTCTTGACTTTGTGTAATGTCCTGTGTAGAAAGTGATAAATCATACATTTCACTGAAATGTAAACATAAATATTTATTAATGGTAATCTTGGAAAATTATTGGAATAAATTTTTTTCCACATGTACAAACACCATGTCTACTTTTGTCTAATGCATGTGTGAGGTCTAGTGACAGTGATGTACAGCTCAAGAGTTTCTTTTAATGTGTGTTTATGACTTATAGATGTCACATTAACATTAAGCTTGTGTCAAGACAACAATGTCTTCTGTTTATAACTTGTCTAGCTTGTCAATTTGTCAAAATCTTTAGAAAATATTGTTGTGTCTTTACAATGGTTTTCATGAAGTATTGAGACCAACCCTTACCCCCTTAACCTCTGCTTACTAACAGCCCATCATTTCCCTTATCTTCTGGGATTTCTCTCTGCTTGGAGATTACTGCAAGTAGCTACACTGGCAGAAATATATTTAAGCTGTATCCTCAGCTGCAGTTATGTCCATCACTAGAAAATGCTCCCTCACTTGTTCTTTTATTGGAATGAACATAATTTTGTTTGTATAGAGCAATAATGGTTAGTCAAATAGTTATCATTAGTTATCAAATATTTGGATACTTAGGAAAAGTATCATTATAACATCAGACAGCAGTTTTTCTATTTGCACCCAAGAAACTCAAAAAGTCCACTCCAAGACTGAAACTGGATATACATGCTCTTAAAAGTGCATTTTGCCTATAATACTTAGGTACATTTGCTAAGGTAAACATTTTAATGGATGACATCAATGTGTGGAGTATTTTTACATTGAATATTACATTTAAAACTAACAGTTACAAGTAAAACATCTGAGTATTTCTGCACCTGTTGCTTATCCCAACTGTATCCTAATATTTGATCCTAATCACCCTCAAATCTTTTATGCATCAACACTGGTGTTGATATTGTTAGAGGTAATTTACAGTAACATTTATGCATAACATTTATTTTCAAACGTTTTTACACTGCAGTAAAGGTTTTACTAAAATGTAAAACCCATGTTAGTTTGCCCCCGAGACATTTTGTTTAACCGGAACCAATGCATAGCCACATGTTTCTGAACGAAAGCTTTTAGTAGCAGGTAAACTTCAAACCCAGTTACTATGATAGCATAGCTTTAGCCAACCTGCCTGTTAAAGGATTTCACCGTGGCAACCAACCTCGACTTTACCTCAGTATTTAGGTACGTATAATTAAACATTGCACAGATGTGTCTATCTGATTTTGATGAATGTGTAGTGATTAATTTGGTCTTTACTTTGGTGAATCCGGCGTTCGCTTAGATGTTAGCATGAATACAAGGGACAGGGGCTCACAACCAGTTTAAATGTTACTCAGATTGACTTCTTATATTCATATTTCAGATTGCTATATGCCTTACAGATTGCCTCAATGTATATTTTTTGGACAATGAAAAACATTAGCGTGTGTCTTTATCGCAGACTTGTCGCGCACTACAAAGGTTCCGGGGGGCTCGTGGTTTCGGTGCACTCACTGTCGGCGCCCAGCTTTTGTTTTCGCTAACACAGCTCTCTAATTTAAACATTAGCGAGAGGAGTTAGTTTATGGCATATTCTAATGAGCTGAAGTACCTGGGTTTTTTCCCGGTTGGGTTGGTGAAATATCTTGTATCGGCCGCCTTTTGTGTATGTAAGTCACCATACATTTGTTTTTTGTCATCGTTAGAGATGGACAACAATCAACAGTCAACAGAAAGCACAGACCGGTCCGAGCTGGTCTCTGAGGACGGCAAAAACAGCAAGTCTGTCACGTGTCAGCGCTGCGGCTCCAAGGTGCTGTGTCCGGGGATGGCTGTGCTCACAGAGAAAGAGGTATGACTGAGGACCTTAGGCAATGGGCTTATGTCACTGCAGATTCTGGATATATTGCATTTAAAGTACTTAAATTGTGGCCCTACGGGTATTTCACATATAGGGAACAGTTTAAATAGCACCATTTATTCCAAAGTGCTGTCCAGAGTAGTAAAACCCATTGTATGTATATTAACAAACAAATACAGGGACTTTAATTAAGTACAAGTTTTAGGTAGGCTACATCACTACAAATAAGTATTTGTGTTGTATTTCCATATACCTGTACCCCGTTGCTGTTTTCAGGGAAATATTGTGCCTTCACCTCTGGATTAGTTTGAAAGCTGCAGTTACTGGTTAATTTACGGATGACACATTCTGAGCCTATGATGCGGCATTAATGTGCCCACCAGTATATAACGTAATTAATGGCTTCATCTCGACCAACTTTAACAGTTAGGTACACTTTTTGTTTGTTTACATTGTTAAACTGTTACTTTTGCATAAGTAATGGATCTGAGAACAGACTCTGACACTGAATAAAATAATAGGCACAAAGCTTAATGGTACATACTCACATATTCATATAAGTCTTAAGGCTTATAAATGATCGAACTGTCTTAAAAACCCACCTCTGAGTTTCTTTAGAGGTGTATTTATGTCATCTGTTTTCTCGGACCAGCTGTTCCTACCATCCATGCGGAAAAAGAGCGGCCTCAGCACCACAGAAGGCTCAGTGGATGGGGACACTCTGACCACTCACTGGTTTGTGGACGACATGTTCAGTTTTGAGAATGTTGGCTTCACTAAGGACGTGGGGAGAATCAAGTATCTAATCTGCGCAGATTGTGAGATTGGACCGATCGGCTGGCACTGCTTGGATGACAAGAAGAGCTTTTACGTTGCCTTGGAAAGAGTGAATCATGCATAGCCTAAATACACGTGTAAGACTAACAAGAACTTTTAAAAATGTGCTGGTAGGCTGTGCATCTTTTTTTATGGATTTGCACCCATATTTGATCTCAACCTAGTCCATCACATAAACACACTTACATATACTGACATGTGGGCATTGTTTATGATTACCCAACCATGTCACCATCATTTTCTTACATCACACAGTATATCATTATGACCATCCTACTCCAATAAAGATGTCTGAGGCTGATGTTGAATGCCATCCTGCAGCTGTTTCCTGTATCAAGTAATGTAAATGTCTTAATCTCTGTGTCTTTAACCTATGACAAACTCTGTACCTTTTAGATTAATGAACTGAGGATATTTCTGTGGACACTGTACGTGGAATCCATCTCAACACGAGTCAGTGCTTGTTTAATGTACGAAGCAATTGACTCCTTTATCGAACAGGCAAATGATTTGATCTTATAACTATTCTGATAATTTACTAATTTTTAAAGTAAATTCTTGAGTGATTATATCAAACATCCATAAATCCATTTTGACAATTATGAGTATTTACTGTTTTTTTTCTCTCTTTTTTAGATCATTATAAATTAAATTTGGGGTTTTAGGCTTTTGGCCAAACTAAAGCAATTTGCTTTTTTCAACTTTTTATTTCACAAGTTACTTAACTCACTGTAAATATTATGATGTATAATTAAATGAAATAAATAATAATTACAGTAAATAATTTTGTTGGTTGGACCCTTAAGATACAGGGAGATCATACAATGTGATTTGAATTGTGTATATAGTGTAGCCTCATGATGATGACTGACAAAATACTAATGAAATGTGTAATTCTACTGTTTGCCACTAGATGTCGTAATTTCAGTATTTGACATACATTTACTATTTCATGGCTTTTGTACATTGTGATCATTGTCATTTTAAGTGTGCTGGGCACCTGTTCACTAAAGGCTATGCCTCACCCTGTCAGCTGAACCAAACCATATCAGCAGCAGTGGTTGTAGTTGTAAAATTACACTGTAATTGATGTTGGTGGAGCCACAATCCTCACTGTGTGTCTTCAAGCATAAAAGCGGTCATGGATGTGGATGTAGAGTGTGTTCTGAATACTATAAAAAGAATATTCAGAAAATATATGTGGAATTACAGCAGTTGCATGAATGTGTATCATTTTATATAAATAGGCCAAAACTGCTGGCCCATAGGTTTTGTTAGATGTGCACTGGTGATTAGTGGAATTACTGGTATGCATTATTGTGGTCACAGTCATTCTACTGGTTTTGCAAATAAGATATACAGTAGACTGATAAAATACTAAACAAATGACTCTACATGTACAGTGGTCTTGAGCACGTTTAAGGATGTGCACTTTTAAAAGCCACCTGTGATGTGTAACCGTTAGTGTATCGTCCAAAATCCACCAAAAGGAAGTTTAAACGAAACAGAGAACTAGCACATTCAAATGAGTCTCATGTACAGAGTTTACAAATGAAGTGATGCACCATACTTAGTTGACACATGACTTGTATGACACAGTGATGTCAATCAGTCTCTCTCATTCAAGTCAAGTTTAATTACAGATTATAGCCCGACATTAGAAACGTTTTCCAAAGGGCTTTATAAACTTCAACACACAGGTTGTCAAGTGTTGGCTTTCAGTCAAAATGAAGAGTTCTCCTTAGGATAATAAGTGATATATTTAACTTTTGTATGGGTATCATGGCTGTACGCCCATAGATGACATTAAAAGGGGGTTTAAAGGTAAAAAAAAAAAAAAGGTAAAAAATAAGTCACTAATTGGTACAAAATATTACTATTTCTATATATGACAGACAGTTAACTTTAAAAGACAATAGATAATGCTGCACAACAGCAGGTACAACAGTATTACCATATAAATGTATATATATATATATATATATAATATATATAGGTATACACACAGATACACATGCACAAATATTACGGACATGTACGAAATAACTGGACACATAGCATTTTTACTATGTTATATAGACTAAACGTAATTCTATAGTCTTTCTTGTGAGCAGTTAGTATACAATAAATGTCGTAATTGATGGGGTTTTTAAATAAAATATGGATAGCTGAACTATCAACATATGACGAGGTTCTCTACCAATCAACGAACTCCTCTAGACCATTTAAAAATGAAGTCCCGGTCAGCGCGCAACGATCTACTGGGTGCGCTCGATTAGAAAACCTAACGCACCGTCTCATTCGTCTATTCTTTCAACTGAGCCGGGCGGGGTAAGGAAGAGCCGAATCCATCTGAACACTTCAGTTGTAAACCAACTGCGTGCCTAAATGGTGAATTAATCAAACCGAACCAACAGGGAAGCGATCATCTGTGAGGAAACCACGGAACCAATAAACGACATAATCCTATACTAAAGAGTACAAGCCTCACAAAGTGTTAACTGTGTGAGAGTAAACTCTTCTGTGGTTTCTCTTAGGGCTGTATGAAATTACATTTAAACGAAAGTCACTTAGTGTGCTCAAACACAGTCTCAGGGGCATTAAACTAATTTAATCAGACACGGACGCGCATCATACGATCACGTATCGGTGTAATTAAAAAAAAAACATCAATATAAGCGTGTGAAATAAAGCACAATCTGTGATATATAGCCACAGAGTGTGTGTAAATATGCGTGTATTCCAAACAATGTGTGTATTTCTGTGTCTACTTTTTGAGGCGGAGGCACACAGTCCCTGGCTGTCACCAGCTCGTCTCCAACTAGATAATTCGTCTTTGAGTTCAATGAGTGGGACTGTGGACATGAACTGATAGACCGAAAAATCATTCGGCGTGTGCAAGCCCCTCAAAACATCTCAGCTGCAGTCACAACGAAGATGCAACGATGAGTCAAACTCAGCTCAGTGAGTTCATTCCTCCTCCGGAGTGCCCTGTTTTTGAGCCCAGCTGGGAGGAATTTGCCGACCCTTTTGCGTACATCAACAAAATACGACCCATTGCAGAGAAAACTGGCATCTGCAAGGTCCGACCGCCACCTGTGAGTATTTCTTTGATTTTAAACAGTTATTTGTGTGTGGGGTTTTTTTTTTTAAATCTTCGCGTAGCGTGTGGACCCCGGCAGCTGTTGATATTTAAGCAGACAAAGTTGTGTTTTTAGACAGGATTCAACATGGCGGATTGCGGCTCCCGAGTTGAATTGTCAGCCAGCCTGAGCTCGGGACTGTGTTGTGTTTGCAACGGCGACTGAGGAGCACTCTCACACACTCGGCAGGAAAATCTGTGTCCCGCTCAGACCTTTTAACCTACATAAACACACAGACTTGTATTTATTCTAACAGTCAGTCCTCGGACGACGTTTTCTAAAAATAATTCAAACGCCAAAGTTTTGCCTGCATGCAAATATATCGGAGTGTTTACGTTAGTGCAGGATGAAACGCTTCCTGGTTATCACGGAAATAACTCGCCAAGATTTTTTAAACTACGGTTTGTTTTAAAAACTGTTTGCTTAAACGTATAGCCCAACTTTCCCCGACAGGATTTGGCGGATTTATCTTAGTGTGAGGTAACCTGGCTAACGTTAATCAGGCCCGTTTAAAGCTGCAGTTGTCTGACATCTGACGCTGGGAAACGATACGTACGTGCTCGGTGACCAACTGTTTATGGAGAAAAGGGTCGCAGCTCAGCGGACACTCACACTCTCCTTTCATCACAGTTTTAGCATGTTTTTACCCCTGAAGCCCATTTGCATGCCTTTGTTGTTTATTGCAAGTGACACATATATTAGATCTACAGAATAATATTTATGTCGCCTATCTGAAAACAAATCTTGGAAGTCTTATATAATAATGTCTTTTTGGTAAAATCATAATAAATGTACAATAATGCACACACCCCTGATGTCATACGAGGCAACGAATTGTTTGATAACCGAAAGGATCTGAAATGATCATAGATTTACCTCCCCAAAAATGAACAAATTAAATTAATCTCACATTGACCCTATTTCTGATACAGTATGATGTGAGAGGGCAGATACCTTTCACTCAAGGGTGTGTCCAAGCTCACATGCAAATGAAATGAAGGGCAAATTCTGTTGATATAAAGGATTTTTCCATGACTGACAGGGTAACCTAATTTCTGGTAATTATCAGTGTGTCATTATTAATGTGTGTGTCTTAAATCATCAAGATCCTGGATGGAAATTGTTTTCTTTGATCTGTATGCCATCAGACAACACAAGACTCACCTCTTGTAGAAATTCGGAAGCTGTTAAAGCCCCCCTTTGCACGGGCAGGGGGGAATGGGCTGCAATATAATGTTAAAAAGGGAGGGTGGAGGAGTGCTTGGTGTTTGCTTGTCCAAAAGGAAACCTACATTTAGAGGCAGGGCAGAAAATGCACAGCCCATATAAACAAAAGAAGGCAGTGTTGATAGGGTGCATTCATCCTCACACTGGATAACCCAACACAGACTCACTGTAGTCAACACTGCATTTTTAAAAAAAATAGATTTCTATAATTTAGAAATATTTGAAAGACTAAGAGCGACTCTCTGCTTCAGGTTTTTTTATAGTTGCTGCCATTTTGTGAAGGACATGATAGGTTTTAAAATGCAGTATAATTATTTTTTCATGAACTGAACATCTTGTGGTAGCAAGTAGCATATCAACAGTTAATGATTCAAATACAATGCTTACTACTTGCTTATATACCACGTGTATATAAAACTGATTGAAGTACTTAAAGGAGAATACATTTTTTATTGAAGTCATATTTTTTTAGGTCAGACTCCTCCAATTGTCCTGCCCTGTATGAGCACCGTTGTCTGCAGGCCTGTGCCATGCATCAGCAGTTTCTTCTGAACACATAGATCGAAATTTGGCTTCAGGCTTGTGTGTGGGCCAAACAAACCAACAAACAAACTTAAATCCATCAGCAAGGTGAATCTGATCTCTTGAGAGTGTAGTTCTGCTAAGGCAAATTTCTAAGATTAGTGTGTTTGCATAAAAGGGACAGCATTAGGCTTCCTCGAGGCTTTTATAGGGAAGTTAGTAGGTACGCATGTAACATCCTGTATGTTGGTTTTTTTTTAAATACGATCTTGCCTGAGATCTCATTTTCTATATAAACAAACACAAAAGTTTTTTGGGTTTTTTTTTTCCACCAAAACCTGTTTTTGATCAGTGATTTCTAAATGGGTCACATTCTGACTGTAAATTCAAGTAGCACATATGCAAATGATTTTCAGTGATATCTTAAGGCAGCTTGTGGTTAATGTCTCGCTGCTCGTATTTGTCATTTTGTACTTGGCGGCAGGCTTGGTCGTGCTCTGACCAAAATTGCACTTTAAATCTTAACTTGTGTGGTCAGATTCGCGTGTGAAGGATTATTTTAAAAAAGCAGTTCCTTTCAATATGTTTCAATGCGATTGTTTTCTCATTGTAGCTGGACATTTGTGGCTCTAATCCTACTTTGTCTACACATGATAAGGTCGTGTTAATGCAGCTATTGTTGTCCCTTCTCTGACCAGCGTGTCCTCCTAGTTAAAAAAACAAAACCCTGTTCAGATCCAGTATATAACATTTTACCTGCTACAGCACTAATCCCAATGTAACAACATGTAGTGAGTGTAGTTTAAATAGACACAATAATAGATATTAACAAGGACATGTTTCTCTATGATTAAAGAAATACTGTGATAGTTTGAACTGGATCCAGAGCTGTAGCCTAATTTCCAGGCCAGCTGAGTCAGGTCACATGATCAGTTTACACATCCTGCATGCTAATTTCCCTTTTCATTGCAATGTATTGTCAGTGGGAGGCTGGCTTTGCTATATTTCAGTGTTGATAGGTTCACTTGATGTTTTGAAACATGTAAGAATAAATTAAGTCCTCACAAATGACTTCTAGTTCTAATTATATCAAACCTAAATTTTGCTAAAGATTGCTGCAGATTTAGGTTACAGTTTCATGCTTTTGAGCATTATGAGCTTGTCTGGCACATATTTAGATTAGCATTTATGAGATGAGCTGTTGTAAAACAAAAATTTTCTCCACAGTGCTGTGGAAGAGTAGGTGTGGATTATTTTAGTTGGTGGATTTATTGAGAGTTTTGCTCATATAAACAGACTAACATATTTGCAATTTGTCAAAGAATATTCATTAAAACTGTTCAAAGAGCAAATTTAAAACCTTAAATTTATCTCTAGGATAAGCATTTCTTTCTGCTCCTCAGTGTCAGAAATGTCTACGGGAAGTTGTGAATTTTTTGAGTAAATAGCTGGATTATTTCAGCTCCTACTAAAAACAGCTCTGTAGCTACCAAAGTAACCAAACAATCCTGTCAGTCTGTGATAATGTACCAGTATCGGCTTCGTGTTGGCCAGAAGGACAAACTTTTTTTATCACATTCAAGGACGCTATTACACAAATTAATTTCATTGTCAACCTTCTCACTCCGGACAAATCCGGAGGAGTGCTGTATCACACATTTTAATTATGTAAAACAGAGATAATCCTGCTGACTCTTGAGCCACCCGCAAACACAACTTTCTCTAGTTGTCCAGGAAGTTGTGTGGTCTAGTCTGAGTAAGTTTGTTTTTATAGAGTGTGCAAGTGCATTGATATCAGACATGTCTGTGTTTGTCTGTCAGTAAGACAGTTGGTGTAGTTAACTCCTTCACATACTGTAGAGGCCAGCAGCAGTTGGATATTTTTTGTGTTATGTTGAACCACATGCTGGTCTCCTGGTTATCTTACCCGATAAATAATCCACTTTAATTTAAAGGATCCGACACAAAGAAAATCAACATTTATTATTTAAGTACCAACATTTACCAACCTGGGTCCCTGCACATTGGATCTTTGCATGTTTGCACAGACAGACTATGACATCCTGTAGGTCTGCATTTAACAACAGTCTGTGGGTTTACAAGAAGAGCAGCATGGGTGTGCAGCCTGGCTGTATAGTCTGGATTAGTTTTAGACTTTTACTTCTTACTGACATGATAGACATGCTTCTAAAGAGGATCAGAGGACGGATGTTAAATATCACACTGAAGTGATAAGGAAAAAGTCAGTCAATATCAAGCTTCATTTTCTAAACTGTATTAAAAAGAAAACTCTGGCACTCTGTATGGCTTTATATTTGTTGGAGGAAATGGTTTATTTTAGTCCAGTCTCTCATGTACTGTTCTGCAGCTGTGCATACAACAGTGCACCAAATCTGAGGCTGAAAATAATCCACATCAAATACAAATTGTACTCTGTTTTAGTAACATTTGCAAAAAATGTTAAAAACAGTTGTAAAAGTTTATATGCATTTATAAGCTGTTTTTAAAGATTTAAATCTCTATTGCATCTAATTGCTAGGGGCTGAGAGCTACAGGCAGGCTGTGGAGATCTGAGACTGCAGAGGGACTGAATAACACTTTTTCATGGGATTTGTTGACAAAAAAAACAAGAAACTACAGTAACTCCAGATATATCCTTGAACGAGGCTCATTCTGAGTGGTCGGATTTCAACTACCCATCATCCCATGGGGCCTTTTGTTGCAAATGATGTTGTCTTTCTTGCAGACTGACAAATCTGTATACAGAAGTTTGTTTCAAAGGCATCTGTTTCAATGTTACCATCATTTTGTTTAATAAAATATTTTTACTTTCTCAGGACTGGCAGCCACCATTTGCCTGTGATGTTGACAGATTGAAATTCACACCACGGATACAAAGACTTAATGAGTTGGAGGTACATTCATTTATCATGTTTATATATTTCAGACAGAATTGGGTATTTGATATTTGATTGATAAAATTCATGTCATTTGATGGGGGGGCTCTCAAATCCACTACTATATATCCAATAAATCCTTGCGAAGTTATTGAAGTGAGTCAGAATTACTAAAATAAATACTAAAATAGTTTCAAGTTTTACGTTTAAATGGTTTCAAGGTTTTGTGGTTGATAACATCCGGACAAAGGTCGTGGTTTATCTGACATTTTTTTTATTTCTGTGGTTGTGTCACAAAATATGCAATGAAATGCTCAATGTACAACATAAACATGCAAAACTCTAATTATGCTTTTTAGGCTCAGACCAGAGTTAAGCTCAACTTCCTGGATCAAATTGCAAAATTCTGGGAGCTTCAGGGATGCACGCTGAAAATCCCTCATGTGGAGAGAAAGATTTTGGATCTTTACCAGCTGAATAAGGTACGTGAAAACCTGGTTGGGCTTAAAAACAGGAGTACATAAAGACCACAATTTATTCATGTGTATTGAAAATAAAGAGTTTATTTACAGATGAATCTTAAACAACTTTTGACACATACAGAATAAATACATTTTTTCCTTTCCAAGCTGGTGAATGAAGAAGGGGGCTTCGATGCAGTCTGCAGGGAGCGCCGCTGGACTAAGATATCTGTCAAGATGGGCTTTGCTCCAGGCAAAGCTATTGGCTCTCATCTGCGTGTGCACTATGAGAGGATCCTCTACCCATACAACTTGTTCCAGACTGGAGACAATCTGCCTGTACGTCCAATATCTTGTTTTCTTTTCACAGTACAGCAACAGCTTAGTGTTTACAGAATATTTATTGAAAAAAATCATAGTTAAGTGCCTTTTCAAGCTACAGGGCACACAGATATACACAGCTTATAAATACCAGAATTATTTTTCAACAAGATTACAATACATACCATATGATAACTGCAGCTGATAGTATTACAGTTTGGGTGCATCTTTATTTACATGGAGTTACAGCGGTCCTGTGACTTTAGTCTTAGTTTGGTCCAGAGAATGAACTGTATGTCACATTGACAGTGGGCACCAGATGTTTGGTCTCTGAGTCACTGTTTGTCTGCAGAGCTGATGCGGTGGTAAGACACAGTTCTCAAAGACTGCGAGATTGTTTACTCTGGGCTGTTGGTGCCTTTATCTGCAGAGTTTGGACACAACAATCAGAGCATTTGTACTTCCAGTGCAGCATTTACACCGTCCAATAAATCCAACTTTAAAATTCACATTAAACATTGAGTTAACATATTTTGACTGTGTCTCTACCAGGATTACTGTGATATGGTTCAGGGAGGTTGGGGCATTTTGATATTTTAACCACAAAAATGTTTTTATGTCTAAGTCAGTGTTTCTGCATCACACTGCTAACAGGTGAGAGACGATGTGTGCCTCCTTTTTATTCAACTGTATATTTAACTTTTACACTTAACACAGAGTGTTTCAGTTTAAAGTCTGTGTCACAAAACTAGAAACCTGACTACAGTGTAACAAACACAGCTTTTTTTGTTCATTTGATTTAAATCCAGGTTACAAAATGTGTTTTGTAGATATTGGTTCCTCTAGGTTTTTAGTGCTGCTCAGTGTTTGGTATCACTTCTCTTTGCAGAAGGCCACCTTGACAAATGACACTAAAGATAAGGAGTACACCCCTCATGACCTGCCGCAGCGGCAGTCTGTCCAGCCCCAGGAGACCTGCAGCATCGCTCGCCGTGCAAAACGAATGAGATCTCAAGTGAGTCTGTTCTCGGATGTTGTCACCTATGCCATGTTTAATTCATTACGTGAACAATGCCCTAATGTGTTCCTAAAACTGAATGCTTAAGCAAATGTTTGCATTTATATGCAGTACACACATGTATAAATACAGGAAGAATATGACAGAAAACCAGCAGATCTTTATCAATATTATGCCTGCAGCAATTTTTCATTTTAAGAGCCAAGCCACAAGTCCTCTTACTGATTTTCTCTACGGCTCTGACAGAGAGGCTGTGTTAAAACTGAACCTGGGGAAGTTTGTGAGAATCGGCCCAATCTCAGGAGGAGGATGGGAACGTATTCTGCAAAACCAGAACCTGGTAAGAGCAAAGCATGCAAAGGGAAAATCTACTAAAGGAACAAACAATTTTAAAACTTTTATTGCACCTTCAACTATGTCTTTCAGTGAGAATGGCAGTTACTGAGGTGAAGAAGGAGCCGATTGAGAAAGATATTGTATTATATAAGACAGACAAACCTCCCTTGAGTAAAGTAAGTATATTCTGCATTTAGATTTAGGCATGCATCACTAAAATTACAACACTGTCTTTATGAGGGAACATACATTCTCGTTGTGGCGTTCTTCTCTGCTGCACATGACACACATCAGAGAAAACCGCTCATTGCAGAATAAGGGCAGTGCTCACAACTCCTCTATTTTCATAGGTGGACCAGTACATGTGTCTGGTTTGTGGCAGTGGGACCGCTGAGGACCGGCTGCTGCTGTGTGACGGCTGTGACGACAGCTATCACACCTTCTGTCTGATCCCTCCCCTCCATGATGTACCCAAAGGTGACTGGAGATGTCCCAAGTGCTTGGCTCAGGTGAGCTGCAGACTCTCCAGCCCAAGGGAGCTAAATCCTGAAAGAGATGCTTGTAATTAGGAGGAAGGGTTGCAAACATCTGCCTGAAATCCACAAAAATATTGGACTTTATATTTCATCTTTTTTGTCACAGGAATGTGGCAAACCTCCTGTTGCTTTTGGATTTGAGCAGGCCAGCAGGAGCTACACCCTCCAAGCTTTTGGAGACATGGCCGACTCCTTCAAGTCTGACTATTTCAACATGCCAGTCCATGTGAGTCTGCTTCACTTAATCAATATCCAAAGAAAAAAAGAAAATTGACAGGAGAATGTGTGCATCCATGTGTAAACTCTGACCCATGTACTGATATTTTGGAGGCAGAGGGAATCGGCAGTGCAGATGGTGAGGTGGTGAATTTAATTCCAGAGTGTAGAAATTAAAGAGGCATTGTTAGGCACATCGATGCCTCTTCAGTTTTTAGAATAAGAATCTTGTTCTATGAACACCTCTCAGTAATTAAAGTCAAATCAAAATCCCAAATCAAATTCTGCTCAATACTCAGCATTTCATGCTGTTTCACCACCACATTTCCCACCCCTGGAGCACAGAGCAGAGGAGGGGAGAAGGTGGGAATCTCTGCTGCCAACACTCACAGTCTGCTTCAAAAGACAACGAAATGCTCTGATGTTGCATTATCAACATGTTTTCAGTGTCTTCAGATATCCTGCTAATATCACCAAGTATATATTTAGTTGTCATGTAGTGTGTTAACTACAAACTGATTTGTTCAATTTGTCATTTATTTCATTCATTTTACACTTTTGTGTGCACATACCAATTCCCTGATCTGTTGTAGACTTTAGTCTCCAACAAAGGAATGCTTTGAGTCCTGCTTGTCTTATCAGATGTTGCCCCCACCCCCCCAACTCTCTCTCTCTCTCACTCTCACTCTCTCTCTCTCTCTCTCTCACTCTCACTCTCACTCTCTCTCACTGATGTCAAAAACACTTTTCGTAGTCTGTTGAACTTAGGATGACAGCCTCTTCTTCTGTGATATAGATGGTTCCTACTGAGCTTGTGGAGAAGGAGTTCTGGCGTCTCGTCAGCACCATTGAGGAAGATGTCACTGTCGAGTACGGAGCAGACATCGCCTCCAAGGAGTTTGGGAGCGGTTTCCCTGTGAGGAACGGCCACTTTGAAGTCTCTCCTGAGGACGAGGTACGATCTGTTTGTCTACAGACAAGGTGCAAATTGAAACATTAAGAACCGTACATTCTTTTTTGGCATTGTTTATTGTTTAGATTTACGCCTCAATGATATTTTATATTTTCACTTCTGTCCTCCTTTCTGCTGCAACTGCTGCACCTCAGTTTCCCTGGTATCAATATGTTATCTAATATATATCTTAAGCTTAATTTTTATCAATATTTTTGTCTTTTAATTCAATTCACTGAACCTTAATGTTCCTGGACTCTAAACTCTAAACGCCTTTCTAACCCTGATTAAACAAGGTTCATTCAATATTCACACATGCATTCACAGATTTGTCATTCAACTCTTTGAAAACATGCCCACCCACAGTACTTAACAGATTATGATCATCAAATCAAATTAGCATTTAAATTCTACAAATGGTGTTGGGGTTTTCAAAACAACCCTCAGTATTTCCTATAGCACTGTAGTTTTTTGGCTGGTACGTGGGGAAAATTGACCGCACTGATAATGTCATGATAAGTTTTCCTGTTGATGGCTACTGTAATGCCAGCTGGACACCGAGTAAGAAGTTAGTTTTAGTAAAAAGTAAAGTGAAGTTGTTGCAACCTGTCTCTGACCTGCAGCATTACCTGAGCAGTGGCTGGAACCTGAACAACATGCCGGTGCTTGATGCCTCGGTGCTGACTCACGTTACAGCCGACATCTGTGGGATGAAGTTACCCTGGCTATATGTGGGCATGTGCTTCTCCTCCTTCTGCTGGCATATTGAAGACCACTGGAGCTACTCCATAAACTACCTTCACTGGTAAAGTCCCTCTCTAAACTATATGTTTTTATAAATTTTATGCAAAAGTTCTTACACCAGGAACAGTCTGGTGCTGCAGTTTTGTGACGATTTGTCACTAATGGATTTGACCCTACGTGCAGGGGGGAGCCGAAGACATGGTATGGCGCCCCTGGTTATGCTGCAGAGCACCTCGAGTCGGTCATGAAGAATCTGGCACCTGAGCTCTTCGAGTCCCAGCCAGACCTCCTTCACCAGCTGGTCACAATTATGAATCCGAACACGTTGATGAACAACGGCGTCCCGGTAACCTGATTACAGTTTTGCTCATTTATTAATCATCACATTTAATTGTCTGATAGCTTTATGCACTAGGTGTGATGACAAAAGTCCTTGCATGTAAAAGTCACACTTTGTGTCTTTTGACTTCCACGATAAACATCTTGATTGACACAATAAATACAAATTTATGATCAGAACAAACAAGACACCAGACCTTTGCTGGTTGTCAGTCTTTTAACCTCCTAACAACAAATGTTATGTTATAAAAAAGGACTGTCAAACCATGTGCAACGTCTCATTTTCCCTTCTTTTCTTACTGATGTATCTGCTAGATCTATCGAACCAACCAATGTGCAGGCGAGTTTGTCATCACTTTCCCCAGAGCTTACCACAGCGGGTTCAACCAGGGTTTCAACTTTGCTGAAGCCGTCAACTTTTGCACCATGGACTGGGTAACGAAAGCTGTTGTACCTGTCTTTACACTAGAACCAGAATATTTTTATGCTTTCATTGGCTCAGTTATAGGACAACTGCACCACCCACCCTCTAGTAAAGATTATTTAGCTGTAAAATCATGGTCATGTAATCACTTTACTGGCTTCAGCAACAACATCTAATTTTGTTTCTGATAAATGGTAGACAAACAAAAAAGATGAAAAATCGTACAATAATAATAAATTAAGTGGCACAGAACCAGTTATGCCGAGATGCAGCAAATGTTTTAAAATAAATTGATAGATCATCAACCAGATTTCCAGGAACAGAAGCCTGTTGTTGCTAGTTTGTTTTTCCGCCTCATTCGATCCTACTGGCTCATCTTTCCTAAACTTAACTGCATATTTTCTGATAGATGCCCATTGGACGTAGCTGTGTGGCACACTATCGCGAGCTGAGCAGGTACTGTGTCTTCTCCCATGATGAGATGATCTGCAACATGGCCTGTAAAGCAGAGACGATGGACGTTGAACTGGCGTCAGCAGTGCAGAAGGAGATGACTGTCATGGTCCAAGAGGAAGAGAAACTGAGAGAGAAGATTAAAAAGATGGTGAGTAGATTTTCCCTTAATGATCCAGTGTATCTTTTTGTTTATTGATTCAGTAGATTAATTGAGCCAAGTGATGACAGGATAGAGTTTTAGTATTTCAACAGCATTAAGGAAGTAAAGTGCAGTTTGTTAACAATGTACAATTTGAACAGAGCAGTTTGTTCAAATCTAAGCTCTAACTGTTGTTTATTTCTCTGTTTGTTGTATTAGCTCCTGTGAAGCACTTACAACAAAATGTCAATGATTAATGAGAGAAACTGTGGACTTTTGAAGCCATTTGTCATAATAAAAGATTTAAATTGGGAGACTTTACTTGTCTGCACATCTGTCTCGTTTTCTTCCGCTGTGTCCTCTGGAGCTGTAATGACTGTGAATTTGGATCCCCAGGGTGTGGTGCAGTCCCAACAAGTTGATTATGAGGTGCTCCCAGATGAAGAGCAGCAGTGCTGCAAGTGTCGGACCACCTGCTACCTGTCTGGCATCACCTGTGCCTGCAGTCCTGACAAGATGGTGTGTCTGTACCACGCCCAGGACTTCTGCTCCTGTCCTCATAGCAACCTTACACTCCAGTGAGTCTTCAGTTACCACAACAACTGAACATATTCTCTTCAGAGTTTGACTCATGGTTGTTTTTTTTTACCACTATTGTGAATCATCTATATCGGCTAAGCTGCCAAAAGCTTCTTGCATCAGATTTTCCCCAAAATATTTTCTTTAAAAGGAGCTTGTATGTTTTTCCTGAATTACTTTATTTAATGCAGAAACACAAAGCTGCATACTTCATCACCACAGTTATGAACATAACAAATGAAAATAAAGTGTCGTCTGAAACAATGGCACAAGAAGCTTTCAGATGTGGGTAGCTTTGCTGACATGTTCGTACACGAAGAGTACTTTATGTACAAACATTTAAGACTTTTTCTGGTAAGACTTTTAACTGAATTTTTGACTGTGCTGTATGCAGCTCAATCTGGAATCTGACCTGGGTATTTCAGCAAAAGTTAGCTCTTTTTTATCTGAGGTCAACCATGAAATATCTCTGTCACAGAGAAAAGAAGGAAAATCACACCATTAAAATAAAATGTGCAAATTAAGACAAAGGCATCGTTTAACATGTCTGTATGTCTGATAATCACTGTTTTTGTTCAACTGTAACAAATGTGAATGACCACCATGTATATCTGTTGCCTTGTTTTGTGTTTCCGTGCAGTTACAAGTTTACACTGGACGAGTTGTATTCCATGATGGAATCAGTGACACATCGTGCACAGTCATATAAAGACTGGGTCTGTGATGTGCAGGACATCCTGGAGAACAAAGAAAGCAAAAAAAGAGGTTTGGCAATCTTAAGTTCCCAAATAACTCAAATATGCCTTTTAATTCAGTTAATTGCAATTGAATTTTATCACAGCAAGTAGAAGACACTGCATCATATTTTATACTGTGTCTGAGTTTTTACTGTTTTCTGGCCAGGTTTGGAGGAGCTTCACAGCCTGGTAGAGCAGGCAGAAACGAAGACGTTCCCACAAACCAGCCTCCTGGATCAGCTCCGCGTTGTCACTTCAGAGGCTGACAAAGTTTCTGCAATGGCACAACAGCTTCTCAACGGAAAGAGGCAGACAAGGTACAAGAGGAGATTTGTTTTCCTCCAGTATTGTTTTCATTTAAATTAAATTCCTGTGACAGAGTTGTGTGATATCTGCAATGATCAAAATCAAACCAAAGCACTGTGAATGTGCCATCAGCCGTCTTGATTCTGGCTCATAATCCATCACATTTGACATTGTGTGATTCTATAATTATGGATCAGCTAAGTGATCATTTTTCTGTAGATGTCTGTGTTTTCTATGTAAATTATAGTTTTCAAGTATGTTTTTAGTGTGAGCCAGCCCATAGTTATATTCATTATTGTTATTGACTCTATTGTTTCATCATAGGAGGTAGTTGAACTGTTTCCACTAAAGTTTCCAGACAAAGGTGGTGGGATACAAACTTTATTTTAAGGAGCCAGCAAATTCAGCTTTTTTTTATTTTTTCATTTTTTTTAGCTGTTTAAGATTCATAAATCTTTTTTTGTTGTTTTTAATGAATCTGTTGAGCATTGTGTGGTTGTATTTTAGGTATCGTTCTGGAGGAGGAAAGTCTCAAAACCAGAACGAGTTGACTGTGGAGGAGCTGAGGTCTTTTGTCCGACAGTTTGACAGCCTGCCATGTAACATCAGACAGGCTCCTTTACTGAAGGTTAGTTAACTTTGATTTGACATATTTAAGCTTTTTCATGTTTACAGTGAAGAATAACAATGTCTGAAAGTCTTGTTTATGTCTTAAAATTCATATTGAAATATCTGTTGTGAAACCCCTGTTAATTGTCACCTCTCAGGACCTGTTGACCCGCGTGGATGACTTCCAGCAGCGCAGTGAATGTCTCCTCTCTGATGAGTCACCCAGCCCGCTGGAGCTGCAGAATCTGCTGGATGTTAGCCTTGGCCTGGACGTGGAGCTGCCTCAGCTGCCCCTGCTGAGGGAGAGACTGGAGCAGGCTCGCTGGCTGGAGGCCGTGCAGCAAGCCAGCAGCCGGCCAGAAAGCCTCTGTCTGGACACCATGAGGAGGCTGATAGACCAGGGTGTGGGTTTGGCCCCTCACAGCTCAGTTGAAAGAGCCATGGCCCGTCTGCAAGAGCTGCTGACGGTGTCGGAACAGTGGGAGGAGCGTGTGCTCAGCCTCATGGAAGCTAGGTGGGCCTGAGGACGCATTTCTATAACTTTCCATAACACAACATTTTCCATTTTTCAATTTACTACCTTTCTATGCCCAACAAGCCTGAGCTTTAAAAAGCTTTTCTTTTCTGTAAATCGCACAACTCAAAACACAGCACCCCAGTTTGGTTCCAGTTGTGAACTTACTTCCCATAACTCTGTTAAAATATAGCAAACCCAGTGTTTCTAAACAGTGAATTAGTTAATCAGTTAAGATTTCTTAACTTGTGGTGTCAGATGTGAAGTGAGAGCGTGAAATTGGCTTGAACCTCAGACAGTGCAAAGTGAAATGCTCCAAGTCTGCTGAGCTGAATCATGGTGGATGAAGAGAATCATGGTGTTGTGACATGGTTTAACCCACAAATGCCTCCAGAGAGACTACACACGCTAGTGGACCAGATGCTACTGTAGAAAGCCCTCATATGATACTTGATGTTCATTTAAAGATATCAAAATACTGAATTCTACTAAAATAAGATATTGAGACACACAAGACAGAAGATGAACTGACACTCCACCATCAGATATTAAACAAAATCCAAACACCTAATCTGTATCAACTAAAGCTTGTGTCATTTCACAGGCCATATCACAGCATGGAAACACTTGATGCTGCTCTTCAAGAAGTAGAGAACATCCCCGCCTATCTGCCCAACTGCCTGCAGCTGAAGGACATTATTACCAAAGCCAAGAAATGGCTTCATGAAGCTGAAGCACTCCAGGTGAAATATACAACTAAAACTTTGCACCTGCACCTTAACACCTGGTCAGTGGTGGCTGAAGTTGGATCATAAATCTTTTGTGCATCCTTGCAGCTTGGGGGACGTATTCCTGTGTTGGAGAGCCTCTCTGAGCTGGTTCTCAGAGCGGAGGGTATCCCAGTCAGGCTCGATCTACTGAGTCGACTGGAGGCCCTCGTCAGTGATGTTCAGGCGTGGAAGGAGAGCGCAGCAAAAACATTCCTACTGAAAAACTCCCCTTTCTCTCTCCTTGAGGTAAACAGATACTAACACATGTTCATTTCAAAGCTGCTTTCCAATTATCTAGGACCAAGAAACAATGAGACTGTTCACTTTTATGTTTTCAGGTGCTTTGTCCGAGATGTGACGTTGGAACTGGGCATCACAAGTTAAGATCTAAAAAGGCAAAAGAAGCTCCACAGATTGGTAAAAAATCCCCAACAAAACTGGAATCTCTGTGTGACGTGGAGAGAGCTCTGTCTGAGAGCAAGGACTCTGCCTCCGCTGTGAGTGGAGCTGTATTTTGTTTTCCCACAACAGGAACACAGTTGTATACAGGATAATTAAAGAAATAAAACTGATTAATAGTTTTGTCGTTTGCAACTAGCTCATGTCAAGATGCTACGATCCTAACAATGCAAACTTTGAATGCTGCTGAAATGTTTATAATACTTTACATAACGTTCCAAGTGACTTTGAATCTGCTTGTTGAAATGCTCGCAAAGAGAGTTCAGAAAACCCCTCCCCAATAGAAATTACAAATAACAATATTTTTTGCAGCACAGCATTTATTGTGCTGCCTGAACAGGCAGAGAGCCTGGAAGTATGTACTGCCTGAGAGACCCACTGCAGGGCAGTAAAGTCCCCTGTCACACTATGGTAGCCATAAAATGACAAATGGCAGGACTGATCTTAAACAAAGTGAATTGGGAAACATGATTACGCTATTATCAATTATTAATGCTGCACTGTTTAACACGGTCACAATGTGTCGGTTATGTTACTTTGACAGCCCTAATTAGGTCTTGAGATCCAAAATGGGGTCTGATTGTGTTAAATTTAAAATCAAATGTTCTTCCCTCACAGATGGCCACTCTTGATGAAGTCCGCCAGAGGGAGATGGAGATCTTGCTGGCTCTGCGTGCTTCAAATGAGTCCAGGCTTCTTCCTGCTGAAAACTGTTCTGCACTTAGCGTGTGTGTTTGCCAAAAGGCCCCATCGGATGCCATGATGCAGTGTGAGCTCTGTCGAGAAGTTTTCCACTGCAGCTGCGTCCCAGCAGCAGCAGAGCTTGAGTACGGCCAAGCTTGGCTTTGCCCTTTTTGCCAGCGGTCGAGGAAACCCCCTCTGGATAAGGTGCTGCCCCTGTTAGCGTCACTGCAGAGGATTCGCGTTCGACTGCCAGAAGGTGACGCCCTGCGCTTCCTCATTGAGAGGACGGTGCGATGGCAGCACAGAGTCCAGCAGGCCTGCGCAGAGGGAGTGCTGGAGAAAGTGTCAAAGATGGTCAGAGAAAACACACATTGCAACTCAATGTTAACAAAGTTGAGTCTCTTGTTGTCAAACATACTGATGTTGATGGGTTTTTGTTTTGTTTTTGTTTTTTTTATTGTTCCAGGGGAGAATGGGACCCGGAGTATCTCTTCATCTATCTCAGGAAATAAATGGTTCATTTTTTCATACAGAGCACCAGTCTGTTCCACTGCAGGGTCAGTGTTAAAGCTTAAACACATTAAAGCCACTCATACTCTGCATGTTTTCAGGTTATTTCACCTCTGAAATATTCATCATATTTACAGGTCTCGGTCCTGAGCTAGAGGAGCTGATGGTGGAGGGATTCCTGCTACAAGTCACTCTGCCTGAAACAGAGCAGCTGTACAGATACCTGCTGTACAAACTGGCTCCCACACCGCCACCACACAACACCCCCTGTGGGAACAACACAGAACAGGACCAACCATCTCCAAGAGGGAGCCCCCACAGCAAGGTAACGGTATACACGGCAAGTTTATTGCTCATAGATATTTTCCATTGCATTTGCTGTATAATCACTACTTATTGGCATTTTTATTGTAATACAGAGCAGAGATTCCAGTCTCAAAAAGGAGGCAGTGAACGGTCAGAGCAAAAGGACCAAGCGACGTAAGGATAGCTCTGATTCTCAGCACAGTGAGAAGGCCAAGAAGTGCCGCAAAAAGAAGTCAAAGAAAAGCAAAGAGAGGGGTGAAGAAGCCAAGAAGACCTGTTCTCCCACACACACAGTGTCTGACCCTGCTCCCTCAGACTCTGAGGAAGACTACTCACTGTGTGCTGCACCATGGTGCAGAGAGCCAGAGGGTGACGAGGTTTGTCCCGCATCAGTCTGCTTTATGCAGTACAATGTAAAAATGCTACAAGGCAAATGTAACAACTTTTTGTCTCGACTGTCTTGTTGATTTTTCAGGTAAATTGGGTCCAATGTGATGGCAGCTGTAATCAGTGGTTCCACCAGATCTGTGTCGGACTGTCTGCTGAGCGAGCAGAGAAGGAGGAGTATATTTGCATAAGCTGCACACAGCCAGACTACGACAGAGGAGAATGAAGACCAAAAAGTGACTTTGAAGGATCAGCAGTTTTGTTGCCAGCTGCAGCACTTAAGTGCACACCTGAACTCTGTGTGCCCTGTGGCTTCTCCCCTTTACCTTATGGCTTGCCCTTAGTGAACATGGTGCTATTCACTGTTTTTTCCAGAGTTACAAAAGACTTCTCACTGTTTTTTGTCACATGGCTGTTTTTTCAGCCAATCAACTAATCCTTTCTGAAACTTTCCAAGACTTGATGCAGGTGTACAAAATGGCAAAATGTTTCAAGAACCTACAGCGCAGGGATTTTTCAACCAAAAAAAGTCAATTTGACGTCACATTTTAGAACTGCTTTTTTTTTTTTTTTTTTTTACATGCATCTGAACAATGTGAATCTTATCTTTCTCTTGTAGAGTAAATATTATTTATCTAAGCAATAACTGAACTGATTCATTTAGGTTCAGTTTTCACCTGAGCTATATTTGTGCTTAGAAAGTCTTTGATAGGATGCCTTCTTGAAGCAAAAACCCTGAAGAATTCACTGTATGGATCTCACAATATTACAGTTCAGTTAAGATTTGTGTAAACAGAAATCATTTGATCAGAAACCAGAGACAGCCACGGCCGTACGTATGTGCTGTTGATCTAAAATGTGCACGAGTTAGCACATAAATATGTGCCCATACCCCTTAACAAATCACTGACTTTTGATATAAAGTCTGTTTCCCTTTTGCGCTGTCTGTGGAGGAAAACAAGGAGCCCTGGTTCTGTTGTACCTGGCGTTGGGTGAGACTCGATCACATTCACAAATTAAGAATGAACTGTCCGACATCAAAGGAATGTACATTGTGCAGAGGGTGGCTTTTCCCTTTATGGTTTAGTATGAAAATATTGTGTTGGACTTAGATTTAACACAGACTGTGTGATTTATTTGCCACAGGTATATGACCTATTTCTGCTCCTTTGAGTAAATAATATAATTCATATGTTGCAGTTTGCATTATAAAATAAAAACGTTTGTTCTCAAATGCCATGACTCATCAGACCTCTTACATGGAACAAGAATTGAAAGACAAAACATTGAAACTTTGCCACTGGAAGCGTTCAGATAAGTCCTGAGCTCAATCTGTCCTTAGCCTTAGTGCATCACACTTGCCCAATTTTTGCCAAAATTTCACACCAGTGAGAAAAGCTGATCTCTGGTGAATCCAAAAGGCTCCCAAATGTTCGTCCGGCAGGTTCAGAAGCCACTGTAGTGTCACACTGTAGCTAAAGTAAACTCTGACTCCTGCAAATAGTAGATCCATGTATTTTCTCTTGGTTTGTGCTCATGATTGAGCTCAAGCTGCATTACACTCATCTCACATCTGAACAGGTCTGTCCCATGTCTGTACAAGAAAGTTAGTCATTTTTAGAACATTTTGGAGAGAATTCACTATGTGTCCTCCAGTTCATCTGGCTAGCAAGACATTCAGGTTTTGTTCTTAACTCTAATCTCATAATGAAACATATCCGTATTGAATAATACTTGTGTTACCAATATTAGTTTATGAACAGAAAAAATGGCACTGGGCCTCCCTTACTGGTTATTGCTGCATGTTTAATGATTAAAGAATAAATATGTGTTAGTTATTAGTTATATAGAAAAGAAACAAGACGTGAACATTGAAACCACTTTGATGGTTTTGCCACATTTAAGACAGCTTATTTAAGACAGCTGTATTAATGTTACATATATCTTCAGAAAGACATATAGAAGCAAACCCAACTTAAGTGTTAGACGTGTTAAAGTGTAAAATTGGTTTTCCATTCCAAAACTCAAGTTAGTTCTCTCACTCAAATATTGTAGAGACCTGTTCAGTTTATACTTGTCCTTGTTTCATTTGGATGAAATTAATGGGAAAAGTGGTTTTCATTCCAAAACTGAAGGTACAGTTTAATGGGTCTTTGAGAATTGCTCTGTTACAGCTTTTGGTGTGAACAAACTGTCATCTAAATATTTTCCCACCATCTCAGGTGTGACTTCCATCTTAAATAATTTTTGTGGTTTTATTTATGGATTACACGTTTACGAGAACACGTTCACTGAAAATGACCAGAGGAAAATTAGTAACCCTTTTGGTTACTAGTTATGTCTAATGAAGAGTGCAAATACAATATGAAACTATTTATTTACATTGATATTTAAATTAGGATCAATTAAATCTAAGCTTAGCAGGGAATGCCATAGAACAAGTGAGTCGTATTTTATGAGAGCACTGATTGGACTATGATTTCATTTGGTTGCATTCATGTTAGGTCTGTCATAAAGGAAGCAGACTGTACTGAAGTTTTTGAAATGTATTGAATAAATTAAATTGGGTGAAGGATGGATGGTTTACTGCTGTCTAGATTGTGTTGGACAAGCAGCACCTTCCCCTACTGAACTGTCGCTGTGGCTGCTTTTCTTGTTGCCAGCCCAGCTCCAGAAGCCCCGTTTCTTCTCCTTTCTCTCCTCTTCCTGTCCAGACGGAGCTGAAGACACTGTAGCCTCCTCCTCTGCAGTGCTGCTTCTTGGCTTCCTCTTGCCCCAGAAGTTCAGTCTCTTCCTCTCTTGTTGGACTGAACACAGAGCAGCCTCATCCTGCTCACTGCAGTGTTTCTCCCTCTTGTTGCCCCAGAAGCCTCGCTTCTTCCCCTTGTTCTTTTTTTTAAGGGCAACCTCCTAAAAAAATCACAACACTCTATGTTCATTTCACTTCTAAGGGCTAATTCTGAAAGCATCTTAACATCTCAAGAGCCATCAATCTAAAGAAGCATGTTAAATGAATGTGAAAACATACCTGCAGATGGATGTTCTTAATAATAATTTGCTGTAGCTCTTGCTCTGCTTGGCTGGCCTTCTCCTTCAGAGCATCTTCTCTTTCCCACCACAGCTTCTCCATGTCTTTTTGTTTCTTCTCCCAGCTCTCCTCCCTCTCGGCCAGCTCCCTCTTGAACACCTCCTCCAGAGCTTTGCACTTGTCCAGCTCAGTCTGCTTACGGCTTAGCTGTGACGACATGATGAAATGCTCCTCTGTGCGATCCTTAATTTCATCTCTCAGGCTGCTGATCACTTTGTCTTGTTCAGTGATCTGCTCTTGCAGCTGGCTCACCTTCCTCTGACAGTCACCTTGCATTTGCTGCAGGTCGGAGCTGCGCTGGATCTCATACACCGACTTTACTGTCTTCAGTTGCTTTTCATAGGCGGCCTTCATGTCATTGTAATTTTGAGTCCAGAAGTCTCTGACTCTTTCTGTCTCCTCCTTTTGAGCTTGGAGACTTTGTTGAAGGGAGGAGATATCTCTGTCTTTCTCTTGGATGAGTTCCTCTCTCTTCTTGCACTCATCCTGGACGTTCTGTGAGGCCTCTAAAGCGGTTTTCAACCTTTGGACATCCTGTTTGGCCATGTCCAGCTCTCTCTCCAACGTCCTCTGCAAGCTGCTGTTATCTTCCTGCAGCTTCCTCTTTTCCTCCTGCAGAGCAGCGTTTTCATAAGACAGCTTCAGATTGTCTTCTTCAGCAGAGAGAAGAGCTTGTCTGAGTGAGTGCACATTAGAGCTGGGAGGCACTCCTGCAGGTGGGACAGATTGTTGTGACCTGACATGATGGCTATTGTTGCCAGCCTGCACTCTACCAGATACCTGAGAAACAGGAAATATAAATTTTTTAAAAAAAAAAATACAGTTCCATCCTCAGTGGGGGAAAAAGTATTCAAAAGTTTTTCTACCGTAAAACACCAAAATATACAAATAATCTAAACACTGCAGTCAAAATGATATTTAAGTTAAACCATGGAATCACTTTCAGTAAGTATTCACGGTAAAAATTTGCATATCTAAAATGTCTGTGCCACTGTTATTATTATTGGATCATCATTTTCTATGTATGTATGGATAATTGTCATTTAGCAGTGACTGGTTTATTTACACCATTGTCCAGTCAAACAATGTAGAGTCTACTGAAAAACCGTTGCAATCATTTTGGCAACCCTTTATGCAATATATTCTCCATAAAGTAGATCTAGGCTACAGCATTTCTTGCTGGAGTTTTAGTTTTTCTAAGGTATAAGCTGAGGCCATTTTGTTGGTGGGCCGTGAAATAGACTGGAATGACCTCTGCTCTAGTTTAGTGCTCAATAACGTGTTTGGCTAAAAAGTTTCTCTTGACTGAATGTGAAAATCTTACCCTTGGTCTCAGGTTGTATCTTCCTTCCATGGTGACTGGATATAGAGATTGTTCAGTACAATCTACTTCAGGATGTAGTCTGTTCTAGTGAACTGTAATTGATAGTTGTTCACTCTAAATGACAGTTTTTCGCTCGTTTGTACAGATTCTCTGAGTTTGATGTTTGTCGTTGACGGTAGTTGACTAGTTAATGTAAGCTGGTGTCAATCTGTTGAAGTTCTGAGTGGAACCAAAAACTTTGTTGGCTTTATAGTTTTCGATTGTTACATTAGAATGACATCAAACACATTCATGCTGTTCCATTAGTTCCATTCTAGAACTAATGAAGATGATGATGATGATGCTTATGATCATGATGGTGGTTATGATGTCACGAAGAAAGAAAGAAATGAAAATACTCTTTTACGTCTAAGTAAGCTACCCTGCTAAGGATTGATGGCACCGCAGTTAACAGTATTTAAGCAACAAGGGAAGCATTCTGTCCGTTTCATAAAGTCATAAATATATATTTTGTACAATAAAATGTTAGGCCCCAGAAACACATTTTCAACTCATTCTTGTCTCATTTGTGGAGTCATCAACAATACATTAATCTGTTTCCCATGTCATTTTCCCCAAAGTCTCTAGCTGTCTCATGCTTTTGTCATACAGAAATATGCATGTTCACCAGAACTGAACAGTAAATATTATACATGCTCCGTGGAACTCAATGTGCCTTTCCACCACCATACAAATCTGGTATGGGCAATGTTAAATTGTTGTGCTGTTTGTATTTTGTTGTTGATTTAGAAGTTAAACAATTTAAAGTGATATAAGCTATAAATTCAATCCTTTAATCGGCTTTTCTGCCTTACCGACCTGGCTCAGGGAAAAGCCTCCCCACATTGCGGGGGCGTGGTCTGCCTAACAACGTCTCGCCATTTTCCGCCTGTTGTTGTTAGCTTGCTAGCTAAACAAGCTAGCTGTTTCCAGCATCTTCGACCACTCAGCATCATTTGCCTACAAGCAAGTCACTTCAAAAGATTTTAAACGAACTGCTGCGTTATTGTTGCCAGCCCAAGGTTTAGTATTTCCCGTCATCATGGACGAGGAATATTACAGCGGTGGAGGGGACTGGGAAGGCACGGACGGTAACTTGGTGAGAGAGGACTTGTTGCTGTTTGACTGTACAGACAGTTAATTAGCTAAGTAGCGTTAGCTTAGCTGCATATGCACACGCCACTGGCCTGCTGTGACAGCCTTACATTAACGTCCAGCTAAAACGGAGGTGATGTGCAGAGACTGATTTGTCCAAATAGCTTTATTGCTGAGGCTGCCGTATGTTTTGAACGCATAGCAGCCTGGCGGCTCCTGTAGCTAGCTAACTTAAGCTAACCAACATCACAGCTGGCAGACATATGAACCGGGGCTGCATGTTGACTCCGCTCCCTGTAATGTTTTGCGTGTAATGTAACATTGTAGTGATTTGTTAAGCTCTGAACTTCTTTCATCGACATTTCAGTGGATATTAAATCCGAGTATGCACAAACAGGCGTACAACTGAAGCATGAATAACTCGGTCACTTCAGACACTATGCACAAGATCCATAAAAAATGTTTTTGTTTTGTGGCACTTGTCACAGTGTTGTTGCCACTCCATGTATTTTACTGCATGCAGTAGAGAAGCTTAAGAGGAAATCGTTATGTTACTTTCAAGCCATAAGAAAGGCATAAATAAATGTATCTTTCAGGAGGATTATGTGGAAGGAGAAAATGATGGGAAAACGCAGGAAGATTGTCTGCAGAAGTTCTCCAGCAGAGATTACATCATGGAGCCCGCCATTTTCAACACTCTCAAAACGTATGCATCTGTTTTCTCAATCATATTAAATGTTTTGGAATTTCCCAAATTGGGACCAATAAAGTCTATCTATCTATCTATGTTTAGGCCTCTGCTGTGCTGTGCAACTGCAAATGACAACTAGTGCTTTGTCCAATGAATCATATTATTGAGCCACTAAGAGTTGATAGAAACCCTACTTTCTCGCAGATATTTCCAAGCAGGTGGTTCTCCAGAACATGTCATCCAGCTTCTCTCTGAAAACTACTCTGCTGTGGCTCAGACTGTTAATCTGTTGGCAGAGTGGCTCATCCAGATGGGTAGGTAGCTGCAAATTTCTCTGGGCTTGAGTCAAAATTGGTTTGACGAACAAAAAAACTTCCTCTGACATTTTTATTAATCTGACTTTTCCGCATATTGACTGCAGGTGTGGAGCCTGCTCAAGTTCAAGAGAGAGTAGAAAATCACCTGAAGAGTCTCTTGATTAAGCATTTTGACCCTCAGAAAGCAGATTCCATTTTCACTGTCGAGGGAGAGGTGAGATTTCTGCACCCAGCTGTTTTTGTACAAACACAAGTGATCACAAATCCTGAACATCTTATCAACATATTAGCTTCTCAAAGCTACATATAGGTGAAGCTCTTCTGAACCCATCCAATCCAGCCTTCTGTGTTTTCAGACTCCCGCTTGGCTGGAGCAGATGATAGCACACACAACATGGAGAGATCTTTTTTATAAGCTGGCGGAGGCCCACCCAGACTGCCTGATGCTCAACTTTACCGTAAAGGTATGCAACAGTAGTGCCCGGTTGGCCCACATGTAATAAAATGTAATGTAAAGTCGAGCCAAGTGGCCAGCATGTGATCTGTTCTATTTTCTCACTAAATTTAAGAATAAAAGGAAACATGTTATTCTTTATTGACTTCATTTGAAGAAAGGGATGCAGGTTTGAGGTGCTGAGGCAATCATTCAATCCCCCAATTAACTGAAACCTTAGTTCTAATGATAATGATGTGCTATTGTTATTGATAATCCTCATTCCAATAATGGAATCAATAATTAAAATAGTTAGTAGAGCTATGACATTATCAAACTGCCAATGCCTCTTTGATGTTTTGAGAAGTTTTTGCTTTGCTGAAAATCACTTTTTTAAAAAATATTTTCCTCCTTAAATAGATGAAAATATTTTTTTCTGAAGATGCTGTTTGTATTGGTCACGTCACATTTATTTTGTGTGCTTGTGTGTGTTTAGCTTATTTCAGATGCAGGTTATCAGGGTGAGATCACCAGTGTGTCGACAGCATGTCAGCAGCTGGAGGTTTTCTCCCGGGTGTTGAGGACGTCCCTGGCCACGCTGCTGGATGGGGGAGAAGAAAACCTGGAGAAGAACCTGCCAGAGTTTGCTGTGAGTCTTCAGCTCAGTTCAGATGCATGGCGAAATGACGACAACTGGCAATACTTGCAGTGTGCTGGTCTGAAAAACCTTCCAGTATACACCAATGCATCTAAATGACACAATGTATTGTTTCCATAGCAACAACTCTCTTTACCTCACTTGTGAAACTTTCAGTCTTTTTCTTATGCTTGCATAGTGTTTGTAGCATCTTAGATGAGGATAGTGACCATAAACGGTTACAAAAAACAAGAGATTTAACAATGTGGAGCTGGACTACCCAGGAAAATTATGCAAATAAATACCATAACCTTGAGAAAGGAGATCCTACCTCATTGGTCAATTTGTCCAATTCCTCTCTTTCCTCTGACCAGCTGACAGTTTAGAACCCACTTGGCTAACTGACTTTGTTATGAGCTGATTGGCTTGTGAAACAGCCCACTCCCTAACTTAATGAGCACTGAAATGTTCAATGCATTTGTGTTGTTTTATATTATTGTGAATCAAATATATTAGAATTTTTTACTGATAGTCAGATGAGAAAACAATGTCGTGGGAGTTTAGGCGAATAAAACTGTTTTACACTCCTTGCTACATTTTAAAGAAGGGGGGATTATTATTTGGCTTGATTATTTACCTTTTTGAAGTGATAGTCACATGAAAATCTGCACCACAGTGCATATATTGACTATCTGTTTCTCTCTTTGTTATAAGTTTTGCTGAGTTGTTCTCTTCTGTCTCCTGTAGAAGATGGTGTGTCATGGCGAGCACACATACCTCTTTGCCCAGGCGATGATGTCCATCCTCGCTCAGGAGGAACAGGGTGGCTCTGCTGTTCGGAGGATTGGCCAGGAGGTGCAGAAATCAGCACATGAGAGGTACAGGAGGCTGTTTCAGGAGTTGTCCATTATTGATTGGATACAATAACAAGCAACTGGAAGGTGACATCAGAATCACATTAGATGACTTTGCTAAAAAAAAAAAAAACCCCTACAAATTCATTTAAAGTAGAAACAAGTAAAATGTTGAGTTTTACAGAAATGTCAGTAAAGGGAATTACACTGGTTGGGGTTGCGTGTGTAGATTTCACTTATTTTATTAAATTCTGTGGCCATGGTTTATATCACAGAGGTCATGATGCCAGTCAGATAACCCTCGCGCTTGGTACAGCAGCAGCCTACCCTCGAGCCTGCCAGGCACTGGGTGCCATGTTGTCCAAAGGAGCCTTGAATCCTGCAGACATCACAGTTCTGTTCAAGATGTTCAGCAGCATGGACCCACCTCCTGTGGAGCTGGTGAGGACAAAATGTCTTTGACCCTGTTTTATGTCCACTGCAAGCTTGTTAATTAAGTTGCCATTAACTGGAATATTTCATCTTTGTGGTCTTCAGATCAGAGTGCCTGCATTTCTGGACCTATTCATGCAGTCACTGTTTAAACCAGGATCAAAGATCAACCAAGACCACAAACACAAATACATCCACATCTTAGCCTATGCTGCCAGTGTGGTTGAAACATGGAAAAAGGTACAAAGAGAGATGAATTCTCCAATGTCTGTGTTGTTGAAGAGGGTAGAGACAAAAACAGTTACTGACTGAATAACATTAGTGAAACATGTAAGTCCCAGTTCAGATGTCATTTAACTAAAAAAATGGCTCAGGGAGTGAATTTTTTTCATGTTCACTGATTTCCTTTGTCCACAACAGCCGTTTTCCTAACCCTTCCGTAATGAGCCACAACTTTCTTCCTGTTCAGAACAAACGAGTAAACATCAATAAAGATGAGCTGAAGTCGACTTCCAAGGCCATTGAGACTGTGCACAACCTGTGCTGCAATGAGAACAAAGGAGCTACAGAGCTGGTGGCTGAACTTGGCACTTTGTACCAGTGCATACGGTGAGTAGACAACCAAGATCTCATTGCTCAAAAGCCCGCAACTTGTTTTTATTTATTAGGGAGGACACTGTGCTAGGTGATGAGAAACAGGTTCATGTGGGTAGTTTTGGTTAATTAATGGAGTTTGATGCTACTTAAAAAAAAATACCTAAATAATGTTAAACCAGATGGGAATGTCAGTACTGGGTTGAAGAGATTTTAAAATTGTATTCCTTGAAAAATGGACAAGCAAAGCACTTAAACACAATCTAAACTTTTAAATAAATTGTATTAAAACGCTCTATTGCAGGGGACAATAATTTTTGTGATAATCACCCAGGTGTTCTTATGTTTACTCACTGCAATAGGTTGAGTATCATTTCAAATTTTCCATTGGTTAATGACTATCCTAATTTAACTTGCTGATTTTGGTGTAAACATGTTTTGGTCTAAAACAAGTTTTACATTTAACAAAATGACACAAACTGCAAACAGATGTATCTTGTCTAAACACAAATCAGTTTCACAAGACGTTTGTCTAAATAAAGATCTAAAAAGGACTCATGGGTTTCACCTGATTTCAAAAAGTGTCATTTAAATCAGAAGTTCATTATCTGCTCTGTAAACAAAAACTGTGTGGTGACAGCTTTTCATACTTTTCAGTTGGACTCAGAAGGATGGAGGTCAAATAGCTACTCACTTCTGAATGTTGTGTGTGTGTCCAGGTTTCCAGTTGTTGCTATGGGGGTTTTGAAATGGGTGGACTGGACAGTGTCTGAGCCGCGGTACTTCCAGCTGCAGACCGACCACACTCCAGTACATTTAGCCCTTCTGGACGAGGTATGACGTCCGTACCTGATGAAACTTTGACTCTTTAGGACTGGAATTGGAATTTAACATGAATACTTTCTCCACACAGATCTGTACGTGTCACCAGCTGCTGCACCCACAGGTCCTCCAGCTGCTCATCAAGCTCTTTGAGACGGAGCACTCTCAGCTGGACGTCATGGAGCAGGTGTGTTGTGTCATTCCAGGGCATCTTATTTCATTTGTGAACAGAAGTGGATTTATTGTAACTCTGTGTTCTCTGAGCTCACAGTGTTTGGTTTTATTTCCCCCCTCAGCTTGAGCTGAAGAAGACTCTGCTGGACCGAATGGTTCACCTCCTGAGCCGTGGCTACGTCCTGCCTGTAGTCAGTTACATTCGCAAGTGTCTGGAGAAACTCAACACGGACATTTCCCTCATTAGATATTTTGTCACAGAGGTAACAGCTGAGGTGAAACATGAGCGACCTCCAGCATTTTCCTTAGTCATTGAAGTTACAGGAGGACTGCAGCTCTGAATGTCTCAAACTGTTTTATACTCTCACCTTTCTTTAGTGTATAGAGTTGAGATAAATTCACCTAAATAAATATTGACATCAAAAAATGTACAGGGATTTTACGGTGTAAAAACAATGTTAAAGAGGTCACTCCTAGTGATAGCTGTAGAGATTTATTGCATGCATCAGAAGCTTTTTGAGTAACTCATCTGTGTCCAACTTCTTGTTTTTCTGGCAACCTTTCAGTTTGGGTTCACTCTCACTGCTCTCATGGAGTTGCAGTCACAGCAGCTGTTTGCTGTGGAGAAAAACAAGCTCTTAAAAGCAACAAAACACTACCTCATCAGCATCTCATGGCAGGCTGCTGGGGACTCTCGGTTGAACATAGTGGAGCATTTAACAGCGGAATATCCAGATGTTTCCTGCAGGAGTTTGTGTAGACCAGAAATGGCTATAAGGAAGTGAATATTTGACCTCCATTTGCCATCTGGATAGTTGTTTTCACTGCCCCCAAGTGGCCACAAAGATTATTTACTTTGTGTTTAATGTTTGTCAAATTAAAATGAAAAACAGGCATTGAATTAATCTTCATGCTTCTCTTCATAGGTGCTGGATGTGATTGCACCTCCCTACACTTCAGATTTTGTTCAGCTCTTCCTGCCAATCCTGGAGAATGACAGCATCGCAGGAACAATTCGCACAGAAGGAGAACACGACCCAGTCGCAGAGTTCATTGGTAAGTGATGTAAAACAAGACACTGTGGCATCTTGATGATGTCAGGGCTACCAAGCACGACAAATAAAAGCTTTGCTTTACACAAAAGTGCATAAAAATAAGTAGAGAGTGTTTTTTTCCACGACCACAGACTGACAAACTAGATGGTGGATCAGTTTAAAAGTTGTTTTATATTCATATTCATATTCATTCATTAAATGTCCCCTCAACATTCTCTTGAAGAACTAACATGTAGGTGATTGTTTTTCAGCTCACTGCAAATCAAACTTCATCATGATAAACTGAAGTGGAGAAGACACTGAAGATGTTGGAGAATGTATCAGGACAACCGCACAGAGGACACAACTGTTATGGCAACCAAATGCTCTGCTTGATGTTAAGGCACATAGCTTGGAGACGGACTGTTCAGTTTGACCAAGTGAATGATTAGTTTGAACTGAGGCAGCAAATGTACAGAAATAAGACAGACTGGTTAAAGGAGATGCCTCTGAAGTGCAGCTAAGTGTTTTCTTTTTCACCTGTATATTTGATTTTCTATATTTTATGTTGGTTCAAGCAGTTTTAAAATAAAACCCTGAATATGTATTATGTTGCGTTTTAAAATTTTTTTATTCAGTCAAAAAACTTAATCATTAAGAAAATGCAGTCATATTTGCACAATCTGTAGTCACAGTTTGTAAAGTGAATGAAAAACAGTAAAAAGAAGCTTCATGATCACTTTATAGTGGAGAAAAATACATTTTGTGTGTGTTTTTATAAAACAGACATTTCAGCCAAACAGACAGACGGCGATGATACTCCAAGGAAAGATTTTGTATGCAGCAGCACTTTTGAGTGTTGTGTTTATTGGCAAAGTTTGAAACAGAAACTTGCAAATTTAGCACAATTTCTCCTGTTTAGATTGTTCAGTGTCAAAAACAGCAAATTACATAAATCTATACTTCAAGATAATGTAAGGCACACTTAAAGTACTAACACCACACACTGAACACATTCAGTGTTGGAGCAGTGCAGGACAAACTTTAAACACTGTGTTCTTTGGCTGAGTGTATGCATTGAAACATCCTGACTGAAAAGCTGTTTCTCTCATGATAATGTAAACTGAAGAATTTCTTGCATCTTTTCAGAGCATGATGGCTATTCAGCATGCAGAGCTTGAGTTTTGCTATAGCATAAAAATCTGTTGATGTGTTTCCCTCCTCCCACTCCTTTTATAAATATGAGACTGTTAAACAGCCTGCAGACCTCAGTGTGGGTTTTAAGAAAATTGCATTGATTCAGGCAGGTCTGATACCCAGCTGGAATCCCCTGATTACTCATGTAAAACATAATGGCAAACATGTCTATCAAATAAAAAAAATTAGTCAAGGTTTATTCCCTTTTTAACATTTTGGATTTAAAAAGTTTCCCTCCACATGTGACGGGAAGACAAATGACAGTGGGCAGTGGTCTACAAGTAGGCCTTGGGCACAATTGGGTCTCCGTACATGCAGTCTTCCTCCAATGCCAGGTTGTATTTGCTGCCACTTCCTCCTTTGTAGGCACTGGTCACAATCCTAAGCCAGCCCTTCTCACCCTGAGGAGATGAGCACAAAATTAAATCAGTCACACTTTTGATCATTAATTTAATTACAATTAAGTCTTTGTCTTATGTGGTATAACTATTTTTTGGTTGAACAATAATGACCATAAACAGCAGTTCACAACCAAATAGGTGACTTTATTACGTCTGTGGTTATTTCACAGGAGAGATTTATGTCTGTGCTGCTTATCCGTCATCCTCTGGCTGGTTTGAGGTGGTTTTAGCTCAGGTGAGAAAAGTGGTGTCATTTCTGTGCACCAGTCATAATTTAGCAGTATTTCAATGCTTACGTTTTTAGAAAGATGCCACTGTCAGTCACATGTAAATAAACACATATTACACAGGTATTTATGACAAAGATTAGCTGCTTTTAACTTAGCTGCCAAACTCTTGATGGGTAATGTCTCTAGCAAGTCATGCACAAGGACTCACCCATGGCTCTCCCCAGGAGTTGCGTACAATCCAGTATTCAACTCCGTTCTCCACTCCCCATCCTGCCACAGACACGATGTGATTGATGAAAGACTCCTCGTGATACTCAGAGTAGAGACCTCCTGTGTAGGCATCCAGCTTCTCTGTGGCCATAATCCCACAGCTGGAGAAAAACAAACACCACAAATTACTCACTCCCTGTGTCTGGAAGTGAAATAATATCTGAAATGAGATCAGCGTAGAGCTGCACTGCATGAATATGTGTATATGATAGTACTATGTGTATATGACCACAACAGTATGTAACAGTGTGGTTCAGAGGGACCTAGCATAAACTACAAATCACCAAGACAGCTACTTCATCTGTTGCTGTTTTTCAACATTTTAGGGAGATAAAAAGCCTAATGTGTGTTTATAATATCCAAACATTTAACCTTAGTCACAAACCTGATCGGCCCTCTGGCATAGATCTCTGCCATCATCTTCTCTCTCCCACTGACGGCCCCAAAATCTCCCACTTTCCACAGAGTATAGTTCTTTACAATGTTGCACACTCCGAAGGTGGTGCAGGTGCCACACTGGTTGAAGGGCTTGCACTCTTAACAGAGAGACACAGAGCATGCACAGCTCAGATTCAGACAGTGTCATTGACAATAACAATAACTTGAGGAACTGAGGAACCCTTACGCTGGTCTTTTGCCTGGTAGTTATTGCAGGTCTCATCTGGGATCCCGTGTTTATTAGCATACTCCCAAACTCCAGCATGATCTCCTCCATGGCAACTGCCAGCGTCACCACAGTCGATCACATGCTGGACAGAGAGATACGCAGATGGCCATGCTCCATTCCGCTTAATGTTGATGCGATCTGGTGGGAGAGTAAACAGAATGCTTTCAGTCAAATGAGAAAACAATCACTTCCTGTTAATCGAGTCAGGTCTGTGCAAAGAGGAAGTCAAATGCTCATCCTAAATCAAAATATATCTTTTACAGTCATGTGAGGACCTGCTGTTCTACACAGCCACCAAACCACAATGACTCAGCATACTTTAATGTCACCAATAAGAAAAACATTGATCATACCTGCCATGGCGCTGGTGCTGCCATGAGCCCAGCAGGAGCCACAATACTGAGGAATGTGCTGGTTGCGGGTCGTGCTCACAAAGTTGGTGCCGTTAATGTTCCTCCAGTCCCAAGATTTGGGCAGATCAGATATATTTAAGTACTCATGAGGAAGAGGAGCAGTGCTGTGTACGAAAATACCATTATATACATTATTTCAGAAGCAGCAACACACTAAATAAATAATAATAGAAAAAATTGAACAGTCATCTAGAAATTCACGTCCCATATTCTTTAGCTTCATCGCAGTACTTCTCTAGTTTAGATAATTGTAAACTGACTGCTTTGTATTTCAGACAGAAGATGACATCTGAAAGTGTAAACGTGCTGTGGTGGCCATTTCTGACCTTTTTCAGACACTGATGTCATTAATTGATCAAGCAACTACGAATACCAATAGACAGATTAAGCCACAATGAAATAATATTAGATTATTGCAGATGTTTGGGGTTGTGCACATATTATCATTCAATGAATTACAGAAACACTATGCTAAACAATAAAACATGAAAGTGGGATATACTTAACATTTTGTTATCAAGTTCACTGTGATGTAAATGGCAAATGATCACATTTGAGGAGCTGGAATAATCAAATAATTGATGTTTATGCTTAAAAACACACTTCAGCCATCAATTAGCAAAAAGGGTTCCAGGTTAGTTTTGTATCAATTAAAGTACCTAACTCATTACTCATTCATCCGATTTTAAAACTCAAAATGTAAACATACGTCAGCTATACCTTTTTAGGCCAATCGTGATATTGATATTTGTCTTGAAAAATATAAAAAGGGACTTCATATTCGTCACCATGTAGTAATCTATGGCAGCACCGAAGGCTTAAAAACTGTATTACAGCACCATGTAGAGAGATAAAATGGTTTTCTAAACGTTAAAAGAATAAATACTGTTACAAAACTACACTGTGATTCTTATCTTCTGTATTTGTTTAATTTTCGTCCACTGCAGTTTTTATGACATTGAGTGTTTCCGTGTAGATGGATCGTGTGTTGAATGTACAGTACCGTGCTGTTGATGATTCACTAAACCTCGTGATTTGTAGAAAGTGATACTAAGGAAATTTCCTGGGTAAAAACGATTCTGTCTGCTTGGGTCCTGTTGGTTTTGTTTTACTGCAAAGTACTCAGGGCCATGTACATAACACGAGGTACTAAAGACCATGTACTCAGGACCAAGTAAATAAAACTAAGTACTGAACGCCAAGTACCAAGGACCGAGTCCATAAGAGCAATTACACAGGACCAAGTGCAAGACACATGACACTAAGCACTCAAGACTAAACACTAAGAACAAAGTACTAAAGGCAAAATACTTAGGAAAAGAGGTGTGACACTGAGCCCTGCATGATCACCCATAACCCAGGGGCTGTTTCCTGGTTGTTTTCCTTACAGACACTTTAGTTTGGGTGTGAGTTTACTTGCCTCGCTAACATTCAGTTTTCGTTTTCATCTCTATTGATTAAGACAAGGCTATCTGAAGCTAACGTTAGCTGGTTAGCTTGGTAAAACATCAACATATTCCTCACAAACTAGTTCGTGCTTTTCTTTTCCAGCCTCGTATCATATTTTGAAAAGCCTGCACATTTGTTCAACTTACTTTAGTCCGAAGTCGTTCCTCCTCGCTGCGCGGACATAGCAGGGCTGCTCCTGGTTGAAAAACACACCGGCGGACACTGCGGACAGCGCGGCTGAGCACAGCACAACAATGAGAGCTGACCGAGCCATCTTTAACACCGAGGACACGGCCGGTAGCCTCTGATCGCTGCTGTCGACACGAGGAGGAGAGGAGGCGATTACAGGTTGGTGTCGCTGGAAAAGACAGCCAAAACACTGGCGTGTGTCTGCAGGTTGCTGATAACCCGGTACCGAGACTGCAGTCATGTGACCAGTAAATCAAATCAGACAGTCACATGTTTAACCAGGAAGTACGTAGGGACATTCACAGGCCGGGCGATGGTCACGGTGACATGCTAAATCAAAAATATACAATACACAGGCGACTAAGAGTTGGGAGACATTCATGTATTTTGATTGGGGTTTTTTGTGCTCACCTGATGCCATAACTGTCCATGCAACTACGAAATGCTATGTTATTTTCAGAACACACCAAGTTTATTTGCAAAACATCCCATTTTAACTCCAACACCAAACGCCCGTAATGTGAACACAATATCAAAGAATGAAATTATTGTCATGATGCGTATTGCACAAAGTGTAAGCAGTGTAAGCTGTTATCCACTCATGTTACTCAGCAGCTCTGCAGTCCATGTTACTGCAACCCTCATCACTGTCAGCTGCTGAAAGTCAATATCCTAAATGATTAAGCATTATAAAGACCTTTATACCAGGCTGTAAAACCTTAAGATGTCTTAAAACCCCGTAATGGTGATCTTGAAGGTGGCTGCAGTAAATTTTGCACAGTACAGTAGTGTTTGATATGCCTAAAGTTACAGGAAGAGCACAGAGAACACAAGTTTGATGGCAACTGGCTGTTTTGAAGTCCAAACAACTTGATAGAGATCAGTGTTTACTGAGGGTGTAATATGAAACTTTAGCATATCAACCAACAAAAACACCTCTGGTATTAGAGACATTGAGCAAGACTCCAATATGGCCATGCTGACAAAATCCATGGTGTGATAATACAAATTAATGAAGTTAATTATAGGTTAAAAATCTGAGTCCAGACTCAGCAAATTGGAACTGCACCGCTCTTTTTTTCTAAAAGTTAGTATCTGACCTCAATGATTTTAAGTGTTCTACTTCACAAGCACACAAGTCAGATGGCACCGCCTTTATTGAAGGACAACATGATTGTCACAAGGGTGGAAAAACATCATAGTTGCACTGGAAACTGTCCAATACTCAAACTTACAGTTAACATCCTCTTTGTGTATTATGTGCTGACAAAGCATATGTGGTACTGCAGTAAGCTCTCACTCCAAGGTTTGGTCCAGAGATCACAGAATCTGTCTACACACAGGGTAAATACTAAGTGCAGTGGTTACTGAAAACTCATCTTTACTGATCCCAATCCAGTATTTTTCACATTGTCAAAGTCCTTGTTTAACATTAAGTATCAATGTACAATGATGCCTGCTGATGAGGTGGATATTTGGAAATTAGATTTATGTTTTATGAGGTAAAACCAAAACAAACAAATTAATGCATCTTCACCAAAAGCAACTTAAAAAATGGAGAAGCTTTGGAGGTGATCAGTGCAGCAAGTGACAAGTCATGAAAATAAACTAGGGCCTGTGTTTCATCATAATCACGTATAATACACCTGGTTTACTGATTATCGTTCTTTTTTCATTCAGTGAAGTCAAATTTAATCACACAAAGGAATTTAAATCACACTTTAAAATGTTTTGACCCTAATTGGAGATCTTGCAGTTTGGGTTGTGTAGTGGCAGCGGAGCGCTCATGGTTGGGGAGTAAACCGTCGTGCATGTTCTAGACGAGCCTTCGTCTCTTGCAGTCGCGCTCCATCTGGTCTACAGACATGTTGGTGGCAGCACCCAGAGGAGACACTTTGTTCAGCATGGAGTCATCTGATGCCTGACCGAACAGGGCCATTAGCAAAGCGACTCCAAATCCTGTAGCACGCTCTCCCTGCAAAGACAAAATAAAACACACAAGCTAGGGTCAGATTCCAGTGTCATTACTGTAAAGATACACCGCAGATATTTTTGACTTCCCGTTAAGGTTTCTCTTACAGAACTATGACGAGTGAAACCTAAGACCCGATTCTTCATAAATGTTACATAAATGTTGTTGATCAGTTAATGAGACAATCAAAAGACAAGTGAGAATAGATATAAAATGCAGGTTTCAGCGCAGTATGAAGTGACTATGAGCCTGTTTTTTTGAGCTGAATCACAAAACCAGAGCAGAGCTTCACATATTTTTTTTTGACACGAAGAGAATGAACAATAGCCATGGCACATCTGCAGAAAAGTGGTAAGGAGGAATAATGAGCAGGTGTGACGGAGTTGAAGTTCCAACCAATAAGATCAGCTACTTTTGTATCCTTCAAAAGCACTGGCGAGTTTCATAATGCAAGAGGAAGGAAAGCAGCAGCAGAAATTAGCTTAAAAGAGGAAGTGGAGTGTTTTTAGAGATATTAATGGTTCAGCAAGTTTCTGTACAACACGGCAAGCATATTAATCACTAAGGCTGGCTCCGTTCAGGCAATTCAAGTTAGATCACATTTGCGGTCTTGAAGCAAAGGGCTGTTGAACCAGTAGTAATCTGCAACTTCAGAAACTCAAATTCTCACTGCCTCCATGCATCTTTACCATTACCAATTAGCTTATCTTGCTTCATTAAAATCATGTTGAATTTAACTAAACCATGCACACAGTAAACTTCTTCTCCCTCAACACATTTATTTTTTAAAAAGAGACACTAACCGATTCAGCGAACATTTACTTCTCACTGGGATTTTTACAGCCGGGAGCACTATAATGACACTGTAATGGATCAGCTAAATCCATTACAGTGTCATAAAACTGAGAATTTGAGTAAAACAGTGACTAAAATCAGAATAAACTTAAAAACAAGTTTCAAAACAAAATCTTGACAAAAGCAGAACTGAAATATGACAACTGCAATGTTCAGAAAGCAACTAAGACTAAAGCTGCACTTAAAATCTTGTCAAAATGACACTGAGCTTATCCTTTTTTACGATTCATTGAAGCTCCTTACTATCCTTACTATCCTTTCCAGACTTTTTAACTGTGCGACCCAATTCTTTCATAATCAACACAAACTATTTTGATAAACCCAGAGGACATATTAGGCTTCACAGGGGTGGCGTTTCCAACTTCCTTACACATTCTGCTGACTCTCTTCTTTCATGTTTATTGAGTCTCCACTAATAGTTAAAGTTGTCTTAAAGTTGCTGACATTAAATATGGATGAGCAAAAAATCTCCATTGCGACACAAATAACAGATCTCAAGACAACGATGCACTAACACTTCGAATTTGTAAAGACACAGTCTTGCTCTGCTCATTTCACTGGGACATATTTCTTGCTGAGCCAGCTGCAGGCAGCAGAAAACAACATGAATGTGCACCCAATAAATCTACACTTCAGTAAGTTATGATTATCACCCGACTTAAACCTCAAAAAAGTCTGAGCACTAATTGATTGCACAGTATTAGCACATAAAGACAATAAGACAACATAAGACAAAAGATACTCACGGCATGGACGGGAGAGGCGATGTCAACATGAACCCAGACCCCAGGCCAGTCAAAGCCCAAGTGAGAACCAATAAAGAGGCCAGCACAGGAGCTCTGGGCATTCTCTCGGTCCTGTCACCACAAGAAACAGATGAATGAAATTAAAAATAAATCAGAGCATCAGTTACTGGAAAAAATATCCTACCAAATAAAATGAAAATAGATAAGTTCAGATTCTTTCGAGGAATGTTTTTTGTAAAACATAATTAAATAAAGAATACAAAATTTGGATACAACAGGAATGATCCAGCAGTAGAATCCAACAAGATAAAGGACAATGTCAAATGTTTAAGAGGGCGTTGGAGTTAGTTGTAAAATATCTAAAAACAATTGTAAGTAAAGGCTCTCCTAGTGCATTCCTTTTTTAAGAACACAGTTTTTTTGTTCTTTTCCATCATTTCCATTTTGTCATTTCTTCAAGCTCTGGTATTGATGAATTTGTACTAGAGATTGACCAACATTTGGTGATCTAAAAACAAGGGTTTGGAGAAGGGAAAAAAAAGCAGTGTTCAGTTTGTTCAAATCAATAAGTTCATCTCTAACTGTACGTTGTCACTTACTGCCACAGAGTTCTTCATGTCAGCCATGGCAGAGGTGAACTCGCTGAAGTGCAGCTCGGGGCAGTATACCAGAGGGTGAGCGAGATCTCCACTGCTGCGGCCAGCGCGGACACACGCAACCTCCCACTGCTCACTGTTAGTCATCACAGCTGCATGGTATTTCCCAGTGGAGATCCCCTGCACAACACAAACAAAAATTACATATTTTGAGATACAAAGATGACACCTGCTGAAAGGCTAAATTTTAAATTCTATGAATAAAAAATTCAAAATCCTGACAACGTTATTGTTTCAGTCAAGCTATTAACCTGTGAGAGGTTGACAGTCCTCTATTTCATACTTGCTGTGGAGGTCTGACCACAATCTAAAAGAGGCAGTCACCCACCTGTGCCCCCGTCAGTGTAGCCATGTCCAGAATAATATCTGCTGACAGGTCTTTGCTGGCATACACCACTCCATCAGCCAGCACTAGCCTGCCCTCTGCATCAGTGTTGTTGATCTCCACCGTCCTTCAGAATAATTCACATTAATAAGAGATGAACATTTTAGACCAAAGTCCACCTTCATTCACAAACAAACCAAATCAGATAATCTGGCAAATGATCACTCACTTTCCAGAGTAGAGAGTGTGAATATCATCAGGTCGTGTGGCTGTAGGCCCAACTGCATTCTCTGCAAGGCAAAACACTGCATGGAGATTATCCTTAAAGCCCTGAAGCAAAGAGAGGAAAAGTCTGATTAAAACATTGAAACAGAAAAACAAAGCAGGCTAAAGTGACAGCTGTGACAGCTTCTGTAGACTGAGATCAAACAAACAGGTCACCTCACCTGTTTAATAGTAGCTCTGAAGGCTCCCAGAATGGCAGCAGCTCCACCACAGTCTCTCTTCATCCCTGGCATTGTGGTCTAGAAACACATATTCACATGTGATGATTTGGGATGACTTACTGTGATCTATGATGTCACTTTAATGCATGTGTAGCATACATCGAGCAGGGCAGTGACTATTAACTGGTGCATGCAACAGAAGCTACATGTGAACGGATTACTGAGAATAAGCTTAAAGCTTAGGAGTGTGTTGGTTTGAAGAACACAAAGATAACTGCAGTTCAGCTTTTTATAAACATGGATGTCTAAAAGGGTGTGGTCAAAAATGTTTAAAGTATCTTGGGCTGCAAGTGGCCATGAAACGTGTTTTGAGCAGGAAAATCCACATGATTATGATTACTGCAGTGATGTTCCCCTCATAATTAAGACTTTTTATTATGGAGTTTTATCATGGTGTACAATAAGTATCATCATTTTTACAGAAAAAACAAAACAAAACAGGAGTACCTTTCCCTTGATGCTGAGTCCTCCAGTGTCATACACGATGCCCTTGCCCACCCATGCTATTGTTTGGGTTGCACCATCTGGTGTGTGGCTCAAGACTGCTAATGCAGGAGGATGCTCTGCTGCCTTGCCAACTCCATAAATACCTGACAGGGTAAAATGTAAGTTTATATGTGCTTACTGCTCTCAACAGCTGTGGTTTCATCAATGTCAGAGATTAGTATTTTGAAGGAGGAGCAATATTCCCCAAAGGCTTATGTAAAAAAACAAACAAAAAAAACCCCAAACCAAAACAACAACAGCCGTAACATACACATCAAGGCCCAAGTGCCACAAAAGTACAGTGATTTAAGATTAGAGAGCAGACGGACACAAAAATAATCATTTTGTATGATAACTATGTGTGTAAATTGGGAAAAATACTTTCAAACAATTTGCTAACTAACTTACTGTGAGTTAACAGGTGTTATCCAGCTAAGAAGTGTTGAGTCCTCTTTAGAAACCAAATAAAGCTGTTGTGTTTTAACTGTTGTGAATGAGGTAAACCGGTGAATTGTACACTTATTACAAACATGATACCTCCAAATCCTTTTTGCTTCAGCTCCTCTCCACGTATGATCAATGGAGTAATTCCAAGCTCAGTTCCAACGGCCTTGATTTCCTGAAAGAGAAATGCATGTGACAGGTGGCTGCATCTCAATAGTTATTACAAGTTAGACATTTTCCTGCTGTAATGTCAACAAAACTTCCAAAAGAGAAGTAGTTTAACTTACGTCTAAGAAGTGATCTGTATTCATCTCACTGCAAGGTGTGTCCACAATGCGAGCTGCCAGCCGCACTCCATCAGCAGCATTAGATAGACACTAAAGAGAAAAAAAGCCTTTTGCTATGGCAGACTGCAATTAACACGGTTGAATAAAATCAAATACAATAAAAAAAAACCTGGAACAATACCTCAAGTTCTGAGACATCCAGAGGACTGCTGTCTTGTCCGACAATCGCAAACTCAACAGTGACGTGTTTCTTCTCAGCTCTTCGTGAGGTGGCAGAGCGACGAGAGAAGATGGGGAAGGCCCTGGCAATGGCACAGGAGGACGCAAACACATCTGAACGCTCACACACCATCTGGAGACAGAACATGCACACATATCAGCCACTTGGCAAACTTCTCCTGGATGACCCAGGGTTAACTGTCATTACCCCCCCCCCACACACACACACAAACTATCAAACAGCAGATTTGTTCTGTAGTAGAAGTGCTCTCTACACTCTCTAGAGGGTAATCGAGGACAGGAAAAAAATGATGTATCTAAAAACCAAGAACATATAAAATTCACAAGATACTGACCACAATACATCGGTTGTTCCCTCCAGGCAGGCAGGAACGGACCAGACGGGACAGAAAATGGGCAGAGGATGGGCTGTTGTGTCTGCTGACCCGTGAAGGAAGTGCAGCCACCACAGCATGGTTGAGGTACAGAGGGCAGCTGTCGGTGGGGTTTGGGTTCAGAGCACTGAGAGCTGCCTGCCAGATCTGACAAAAACATGAAACAAAGCTGACATTTCTGAATCACAGAGGAGACAGCAGAATAATTAGTAGATTAATTATGTGTTAATTAGTTGATCCATTCAGCAGAAAATCAATTTGTAACTATTCTGGTAAGTCATTAATCACTTAAGTGATGTATCGAGCAAAACTCCCCCTACGTTACAAATTTACAATTTTGTCATTTTGCCTTATGAGATGATAAACTGAATATTTGGCACATTTGGACTTTGGTAAGAAAATACAGGGAATTATGGTCACCTTGATCCACAGAAAATTGTGTTGGGGCATTCTTTAAATCAAATTTTGACTTATCATTCTATATATACTTAGAAAGTAGAATTGTAAAAAAAAAAGTTGTTGCATTAAACTCAATAATAAATAATAATCCTTAGCTGCAATCCATATAAACTATACAGCTGTTTGATTATTTGAAGTTCAGACATTGCCCTCTTCCTATCATCCAACAATCTTTACAACCATAGTACCTGTTCATGTATTATGGTTTAGGGAAAAGACATTTGCCATAAAATTTATCTATGTGTGTATAAAGTTTGGAGGCTCTGAAGACCTTTGTGGTTGAAGATTAAGAACAGGCTCTTAGTGAATGCTTAATTTCTAAATCAACAGCTGGAAAGACTAATACTAGTTGGAAAACAGCAGATATGTGAGCTGGAAATATAACAAGGACTTTTAAAAACGTGGAGGCCTCCCAGTGTGACCAGTAAAGTAACAATCATATTGGGTAAACATTGTCAGGACTCTGAATGACAGGAAACCTTTGCTTGACCTCACTGTCTTTTATAGACGGGCTGTCATCCAGTAGCGCAACAACCACCTTAAGACTTTGAGCAACAGTCTGCAACAGCACACCGGTTTACTTACAGCTCTATCATATATCTGCAGAGATTAGCCTTGTCTGTCTGTTTAACCACTGAACCTGTGAGTTCCCGAACATGGTCCCACCCACTTTAGGACATTAGTTACTTTCCATGACTTACAGTCCTGCTAATTGTTATCTGGGAAAACTCACTAACGTTTCTATCAAAGCCAGGAAATGGAAAACTCAGACTTTAACCTCACCAGTCAGCCAGTTAAAAAGTCTTACCTTGTTCCGTTAGACGTTGATTAACTGGTGTTGGTTAAGTGCTAAAATATAACAGCTGGTAATAGGAGAATAGTACTTTATTAAGAATAGAATAGTAAAGGTTAGTAGTCTTATTAAGCTCAAGGAAACGCACTGCCACATAAAATGTGTTTAATTTAACAATACTGCCATTGTACTTTAATCTTCCATTGACCAACAACATATCCAAGACGTTACCGTTTACTCGTTTACTCTTCCTTGCTAGTTAACGTTAGGTGACGTTTCACCCTTTGGACTAACGTTAATTGACGGTTGCGGGCTAATGGTGTTCAAGCACAGTTACACTGAATTGGCTAGCTGTGTTAGCCTACTTAGCTGCTAACATTAGCTGTCACCCAGCTGTCGTTCTCATTCATGTCGTTACCTCTTTGCTAACGACCGGCTGCAGTTTTCCTTTGATTTGGCTCCAGTTAACTTGCTGAAGGGACGCCTGCTGTCCTATAATCAGAACAGGACGACTCTGTGGCTCGGAATCACCGGCAGAAGCCTTAAACTCCAGCACCACGTTCGCCATTTTTGTGACTTGCTACACAGAAATAGCAACTCGACGGTAGCATACAAGTGGACAGACTGCTATCGTTCACTCATGTAGCCCGCACCGGCGACGGCAGCCGGGAGAGGACAAAAACCGTTTCAAGCGGATATTTTATAGAGGCTGTAAGTAATCCGCAATCTTTATCAGCCTCTATCGGTCACCAGCATGAACTACAGGAAGACGTCACTAAAAATCCCTGAAAATCAGCTGAGATCACATTAAATTTATCAGAGCTTTCTTGATCATAATGGATTGACTTGTTTGTGAAACACAAAACTGTCAAGGCTGCAGATTTATGCAGAACAAAACCTGAGTTTGTCTCATTAACCACACATGGGGTCCATACTATAATTTGAAAAACTGTAATGTTTTTTATGTTTTTGAAGGGAATTCACACAATTTTTTAATTAAGACGTGGTCAATGTGTAGCGAGGTTTGAACAGTAAGCACAAACTCTCAATCAGAAAATGAATTTACCATGAGCCTTGGCTTGATCGGTGTTTAGTTCAACTCCAGTGTAACAGTACAGTTGCTTTTGATCCTGCTGGAGGTGCATTTTGTGTGACATTAGGCCAACAATGAGCCATTAAAGTGGGGTGAACTAGGGCTGTTGGTAAGAGCATGATGAACTCAAAAGGGAAATTAAAATAAAAGGGGAAAAAAGAAAAAAAAACTTCAGATGGTCAAGATTTTTTTATTTTCTTTTATATAAATGCCATCCACAACTAAAACCACATGAATTATTCAAGTTGGGAGTCACACCTGAAATCTCAGTAAGATGAACTGATGACCATTTGTTCACATGAAAAGCTGTAACAAAGCAATTCCTAAAGACATTAAAACATGATTCACAACATTTCACTGCAACTTGTGTTTAGAAATGTCAAACCACAAGCTTAAACTGAAATAGTTTCTGTGGTTATTTGAAAGGATACCCTACTGTAAAATGTAAACTTTTGTATCAGAGTGCAAATTGTTTAAAAAAAAAAAAGGTTGTAAAGAAAATGTATAACTAAAAGTGGAAAATCAAATATCAAAGTCTGTGTATACAGCTTTCAAATTATAAAAAGTAAATAAACATTTAATGCACATTTTCATTTATAAAAAACAGATTTTTAAAGAGAGAGGCAGTGACATCATTGCACCAAAGGTATATTGTTCCAATTTATATATGAAGTGGCACACGATAATTATAAAAATGTTGGGTGCTGCCAATTTTTCTTAATTTAATCATAGAATGTGTAAATGATTTACTGGACACCCTTTGCTGAGTGTCAATAAATGCTAGACAGTAACAAAGGAAATGTTATTTCACCACTGGACCAGGAAACAAACAATAAATAGAAAAATCACAGTTTAGAAAAAATCATTTAGTTTCTAAAGTTGAGCAGATTATTAGTGTCATTACATGGGAGCAGTTTAATTTCACTGCACACTGACAACATTGCAATGACAACAAAGGTGAAATGTACTGCTTAAAACAGCAACTTATTAGTTAATCCACTGAAAGTTAACTTACCATTTTATGACTGATTAATTAACAGAGCACAATTGCCCCTTAAATATGTGGGATTTGGTGTAAATCGGTGTAACTTTGGCTTTTAGATAACAAAGGCATTTGAAGGTTACCCTAGGCTTTTGGAAAGTGCAAGATGAGCTTAAATCCAAAAAACAAATGAAAAAAAATTCAGTGATAAATTAAAGATGTAGTGAAAACATTAAGGATGGAGGAGTTTCAAGCTTGAAGCCTCAAAGGTTCAGTTCCACTGTGTTTATTTATTTCTCTGACCTTTCATTTGCTTGTTTTTATCCTCTGGCTTATTTAGCTGAAATATGATACTTGTGTCATACTACACATTTATTATGTAACAACCAACTCAAAGTGTGCTTTTTATTGCACCCACAGTGCAGTATAGTACACACTGACCTGAGGTTAATTTTCAATAATTTGGGATTTTCCATATGATCCAAGTAAAAGTTTAACTTCATTTCAAGAACTATATATATACTAGACTCTGTAAACTACATCATTGCTACTCTACACATGCTTGTAACTTCACTAAACTAAAATGAAACTTAGGTAAATCATGATAATATTAGAATAAGGTTATTTATATCATTGTAGTGTCAGCTACACTCTGGGTGGGATAAGAAAATAGAGTCTTATTAATTGCATAAAATGCTTGCAGCACCAGTTAGATATTTAAAACTAGTATTTTAAGAAGCAATGTCTAAAATGCAGACAGACACACACACAAAACATACACACATACACACTCTCACACACGTATGTAAATTAAACACACAATCATCTGAGTGCTCATGCACACACATCAGCTGAGGATGAACATGGAGATTTCAGGCTTTGGTGGTTAAGGAGCTAAGAAAAGAAGTGACAGTGGACGGGGTTCAAGCAGGGAGGCTTGTGTCGTGTGCTCATGTTCAAACTTCCATTCATTTCTAACAGTTAGTGCTCTATTAAAATAACAGATGTACTTAACTCAACTCCTGTGTCAGAGAAGATAGTCTAGTTCTGCCAATACTTGTGATGCATAAGACTAGATTTTGGAGAAGCAATCAATGCTACTGTTGCATGAACACATAGTGCAGCTGCATATGACCCACATGAGAAAAGTAGCCACACATGTTCCTGTGTGTGGTTATGCGTGGAGACTTCAGACTACGCTAACATGAAATTTCACTCTGTCAAACACCCTTTCAGGCCAGTAATGCCTGTGCAGCCCCCAACTTAGGCGTGACACAGGTTGCTGCTGGACCCACAGGTGGCTGCAATGGCACAGTTCTTCAGGATGGGGTTGAAGGTGGAGGCAGCGCCGGCCTCTCTGGGAGGAAAAGGCTTCATGGTGGAGAGGATCAGCGCTAGGCAGTCTGCCACGTTCTTGTTTGGGGCACAGGCTAGAGCCGGTGTGTGGCCTGCAGAGGGTCAACAGGGAAAGATTAATCCTTCAGTGTCCCTCAGTAACATTTTCTTGGCAGGAAAAAGATCTGATTGTCTGTTGCATCTTGGAGATAAAATGATTCCCACTAACCTTCTTCATCTACAGCCATGACAGCTGCACCTCTGCTCAGTAACACCTGCACTACAGTCGCCAGGCCTTTCCTTGCTGCAATGTGAAGGGGCCTACATAAGAAAGAAAGATGATTAGTCTGATTAGAGAAAACATAGAGAGGACGTTTGTTAGAAGTATTCACATGCAGTATTCAAAGCTGTTGTCACAGAAAACTTCCTAAACCACACTCAAGATCACGTAGCTTAATTGTAAGACATATATTACATCACAAGAATTATTCATCACCATCATCTCAATGCATACTGCTACTGAGCGTGTAAATATGGCAGTTAGTGTCTGAAGACAACTCACATTTGCAGAGCGCTGTTTGTTGCATTTATGAGGGAGGAGTCACTGATCTCTCCCAGGATCAACAGGGCACACATCTCATGACCCTGCAGGATAAAACACATTGTACCTAGTGTTAATATAGTAAAGCAATATTGTACCAACTGCCTACCAACGTAAAAACTGCCAGTGTCACAAACTGGTGCAGAAAATGCGATCAAATAATTAATTGATTTTTTAAATTTGTTCTGTCTGCAAAAGTCATTGTGTTGCTGCGTGCATGCAGTGCATGCATGTGTATGTGTGTGACCTTGCTGCAGGCTAAGTGAAGGGCAGTGTTATTATTGACATCCACCAGGGTCAGGTCTGGTTTCGCTTTGTGCAGCAAGAACTCTGAAATGCAGAAAATAAGACACCTTACACAACCAACACAAGCTTTTACATTTGAAACATTTCGCTGGTGTTTTCACATGAAGAAACCTATTATCAGTGCAACAGGGAATCAGATTTATATGGTGTACTAAAAGGTAACGGTGAGTGAGGTCTGTGAGGGTCAAAACAACAGTTTCCATGTGCTCAAAGGACAAATATGAATCGTTCTTACGTCATTGTTTATGCTTGAGTGCTTGAAATGAAAAAAAAATGAAACAGCTCAGACATGTCAATATAGAAACATCATATAGTTTTGCCCTACAAAAGTGAAAATGCTCTTGATGTGCAAAGCCTAATGCCATTTAAAAAAAATACCAAGGTCCAAGGAATTTCAGTCACATACCGACGGCCATTGTCTGTCCACAGTCAGCAGCAACCATCAGAGCAGAGCGTCCACAGTGGTCCACAGCATTGACGTCGGCTCCCTGGGCCAGGACCAGCTGGAGCCCAGCAACATTTCCTGAATGGGCAGCCGCATGCAGCGGTGACCTGCGCATGAAAATACAGAATTCAAATACATATTTGATGCTTCTGAGCATGAAAATAGTGTTCCCATTGTATCTGAGCCATTAAAGGTTATGCATTTAAGTTCATGCAACATGTCACTGTCTTTGTATTATTTTAAACCTCTAAACATAAAAATGTAATAAGATTCCACATTGGCATTATTAAAACTGTAAATCATAGGTACAATGTCTATATTGTACAAGTCTTACAATATCATACTTTTTTCTTGAGCAGCACCTGAATTAAAAGTCATGTTGATTTGTCATTAGAGTGCTTTATTTGCGTATGTGTAAGCCCTCCTTGTGGATGTGTGTCTGAGTATAAGTCAAACCCACCTTCCTTTGGCATCACTTGTGTTAATAATTTGAGGGCCAACACTCTTCACTAGAAGTCCAGCAGCAACATCATGTCCGTTAACTCTGTGCAGAAAGAACAGACTTGTTATATTTTAGAAAACTACACTAAACAAACATGTAAGTGATGAGAATCTATATTTACTATGGTACTCACAGAGCACAGTGCAATGGGGTGAAGAGATTTCCTTCCTGGTTGCTAAAAAGTTTGTTTTCAAGTAAAATGTGTAAACATCCCTCACGGCCTACAGACACAGGAAACAAGTGGACAAATTGTAAATATTAACAATTTGTAACATTTATAACATGATTTAATGATTTAAGAGCTTAAGCTGTATCTAGAAATAAAAAATGGATAATGCTCTAAAAATGTTCATTCATATATGTTATGCCAAGTTTTATGTCCATGTTTGCTCTGTTAAAACTACTAGAGTACATTTGGTATGAATTCTTGCCCTAATGTCTCACCGTGGAAGGCAGCCCAGTGGGTGGGTGTGTAGCCTCTGTAGTCCAATATGGAGTCCAGAGGGTCAGCTTTCATAGCAGCTTTTAGTAAACTTCGGAGTAGCTCCGTATGGCCGCGGGATGCAGTGAGGTGCAGAGGGGTCCTTCCCTGAGAGTCTCTACACAGAGCAGAAGCACCATGTTCTAACAGAGCAGATACACAATCCTCACTGCCCAACATGGCCTGCAGGGGGAGCACACAAGATACAATATGAGAGGAAAACAACTTCAGGGCTATATAATATATAGGGACAAATCCCTTGTGTACATCAAGTACAATACATGACGACATCCAACATGCACACACACTTGCACTGCAAATACACTTACAGCTCTGTGCAAAGCAGTGAAGCCCTTATTGTCTGCAGCATCAGCCTTTGCTCCTTTCTCTAGCAGGATGTGGACACAGTCAGTGTGACATCCCAGAGCTGCCAGCATCAGAGCTGTCCTTCATATGACAACATAAATAAATATAAATATAAACAAGGGTTGACTGCTGTGGGAAAATTCTCTAATCACGTCAATTTTTTTAAAGTGTAAAGTAAAGTAACTATGATTTTAGTTTACAGATTTTGCTGTTTTTCAAGTAAATTACGTCAAATAATCATATCATCACGCATGTATTTTATGTATTATGAAATATATCAAGTCATAACAAGACAAATATTAAATATTAAATTAACTGTATTGAAGATATTTACATAAAATGGTAGGTAGTATATAAAATGAAATGACTCACTGTCCCTGTGCGTCTGGACTGTCGATGATATCTGAACTTTGTTCCATGTTGACCAACAACAGCAGACAGTCCATTTGGCCCTCAGCAGCTATATGGGGGGGGGTAAAAAAATTTGGTAAGTTTTCAATGATAAATAAATAAAATGTTAAAACACAATGATAAAATTAAAACTTCTTCTGGTTAAGAAGCATCAAAAGCCTTTAACACAACTTTAAAACATTTGTGAGATCTTCCTCTCATTTCATATAACCCAGGATCCAACATGCATACTCACATGCAGACACGCTAATGTACACACACCTGCAGCATGAAGAGGCGTCCATTTGCGCTTGTGCTCCTTCAGCGTGTAGGCAGCCTGATGTTTCAGCAGCACTTCCACACATGGGGCAAATCCTCTCTGAGTAGCCAGGTGGAGGGCAGTTCTGCCTTCAATGTCCCGCACATCCAGACTCACCAATGTCTCAGACAGCAAACTCAGTGCCTCACAGTGACCATAGTATGCCTGTAGTGCCAGAATTCATAATAACAGTAGAGTCAAAGCCATACAAACATGTGTTCTTCATCTAAAAGTCACATTTTCCAGTGTGTTCATTGTTATCATATAGCTACTCACAGCTAAGTGCAAAGGACTGACTGGAATATTACTCTCAACCTCTTCTAGACAATTGAATGAAATCTCCAGGAGCTGCAAGAGGGAGAAAAGAAAAACACAAAACTTCAACTGGGTCTATCCTGCACATTATCAACAAAACATTATCAGATCTGACTCTGAATCAGAAAATACCACTGACCAGTTCCAGGTGCTGTTTGTTCCCATAAGCGGCTGCATAGTGGACAGCACTGTATCCCTTACTGTTCTTAAGAGTTGGGTTCGCCCCATTGTCAAGCAAGTAGTCTAAACACCTGACCACACAGAGCAGAACATTAGGAATCCTGTAGGCTAATCAAAGAAAGACATTACATTAGGTGTTTAATTAACATTCACTTCTCAATGTCTTGGATTTTGGTAAAAGCATGTAGGGTTCTGTTTTCCATGTATTATCCTGTTCTTTGTTTTTAAATGCTAAGTATACTGAGAAATCCAAAGCCATTTTAAAGCCAACTGTTTACATTTACATCTAACAAATGACTGATTTTCTTTGTCTTTGGTCTGATACTTGCACAGATTTGACAAAGATTGTGTTTGCTTTTTCTGATCTCTTAATTTGTTTCTTTTGAGTGCGTTTTGAAATAATGTTAAGACTCCTGCTGTTTACCATGTCAGCATATATTTTAACAGCAACTATAGATCTTATTAACTGACTGAAGAGTTCTGTGGTATGCACAGTAAAACACATCTATGTACAAATAAAGAAATGAACACTTCTACTTGTCTATTTTAAGGATAATATGTGTGGTATGGTAAAAAAAAAATAATTGTCTTACAGAGAGGCTTCTTTTTCCTTTTCCTCTCTGTAGTCAGGCTTGGAGTTTGTATCCCTTGTGTGGAAAGAAAGATGGACACTTTTGAAACAGGACTATCAAAGTCCTTGCAGGATGCTCCTCCGAGTAAAGAGTGAGCGTAAAAATGACAATGGCAGTAAATGCTTTCTCACCCACAAAAGGTGTGTGAAGCAGCTGCGTAATGCAAAGGGCTGCAGCCTGTCAGATCCATCTCGTTGACCTCAGCACCCGCTCTCACCAGGGAGATCGTGCATTCACTGTTCCCGTTAGCTGCGGCATAGTGCAAAGGAGATCTGCGAGATACAACAGACGGGACAGCTGTGATATCAGGTTAACATCAAAGCAGAGTGTAGGTCAGTTTCTGATTATTCAGCACTGCTTACCTTCCCAGATTATCTTTTACATCCAGTTCAGCGGCACTATTCAACAGCAAGTTCAGACAGTCGATGTTTCTAGTATATAAGAACAAATAAAAGTAAGAATGCATTTGAACTCCAACAGGTAAGACAACATTGCATGATTTGGGCTCACTCGTTTTTAGGCTGCATCTTTGCTCACCAGCCAAAGGACAGGGACAAATTATTAGGCTCATGATTACAGAAACAACTTCTCAGTTAATGGCCAAGACTTTCAATAAATGACATAACACTAGAAACGGAGCAAGTTGCTGATATTTTCATACAGCACTGAAACGTGAACTGTAGCAACAGAAACACACTGACAGCAAAAAGAAAAAGACTTAAGTTTTCTGACTGATTTTTATGGAGAAATATTATATTGACAATGAGCAGAAGGCGTCCTAAAACATCAACGATATTTTGACACCAAAAATCATCTGTTGAACTGAGCATTACAGTGTAAACAAAGCTGTAAACAAAACAGTCTTTTAACTTTGACTCAGTCAGGCAGATCTCTATCTGTAAGTCACTTTAACTGTGTTATGTAAATGTATATATAGTAAAAAAAAAAAAAAGTGTGCCTGTGTGTGAGTGTGTGCAAGCTCACCCTCCACAGGCCGCGGCATGTAGGCAGGTCCTTCCAAAGTCATCTGAGGTGTTTATATCAAACCCAAGTGACGGCATTTGAGAGGACATGACGTAAAACTGGCCTGAGCAACACAACCGACAACAGCACTTTGTTAAGTGGAAACATTTTCAGCGGAGTCAGTAAATAAAATGTAAACAGGAAGAGTATTTACACAGGAGCACGGCTTAGTGACTCAGACAGATTCTCACCATTAGACAGTAACTTTCGACAACAATCTGGAAATCCGTAGAGCATCGCCAAATGTAGGGGAAGCATCCCATGAATCCCCTGTCTTTATAGACCATAAGAAAGAGTTGTATGTCATTATGAGCATATAGAACAACATTCTGCCTGAAACTGGAAATTAAGTGCAAAATCAAACTTATTCTCTGGAAGTACGGACAGTAAATGTTTTGTCAGGAACATCTGCCATTACTTAGTTTGTTCTGTGTGTGTGTGTGTGTGTGTGTGTGTGTGTGTGTGTATGTGTGTGTTATTACAGTTGATTTAGAGTAAATTTCTCTCATTTATTTCTTAGGTTGGGACAAACTTACCTGGCCTTGTCAGCACTGTTTGTCAGCAGAGTGCTGATCAGCAACTCCTGACCAAATCTGGCAGCAACGTGAAGTGGAGTGTTTCCGTACATATCAGCACAGTCAATCTCCCCTCCTGTGTACAGAGGGACACATGATGTGATTAAGTGTTTCAGATGAGGTCATACTCTGATATTGTAAGTCAGCATAAAGGAGATGCTGTGGTTTTCATATTTTTGGTAATTCATGTTACCGTTTTGGATCAGAATCTGGGAGCCTGTGAAGCGCCCATGCATGGCAGCCATATGCAAAGGGCTCTTCCCTTCTTTATTCTTTTAAACACAGGAAATGAAACATATATAGTTAAAAAGTTGCAAATTCTCACCAATAATAAATAAATATTTATATTCTTTTCAAAACTTCTGATTAAAAACAACCTCTCTACCTGAACATTGACGTCAGCACCGTTGTTGATCAGCAGCTCGAGACAAAGCACTCCACTGGAGGAGGCAGCAGCCAGATGAAGCGGTGAGCTGCCGTGGTGGTTAGGCTGATTGATGTTGGCACCGCAATTCACCAGCTCAGAGGCCACAGCGTCCTGCCCCATGTGACAGGCCATGTGGAGCGCTGTGTTCCCAAATAAATTGGGTTCATCGGTCTGAGAGGAGATGGAGGAGAAAAGCAGCTCTTGAGAGGACCATAACACAGTTCTGGTGACGTGAAAGGATGAGAGTCTTGTTTGGCAGCAAAGGTATACTTAAAGAAGCGTCGATCTTAAGAGATGGGAGATTATTATATAAAAGATCTGAATATCTTAAATTTCTAAAAACTTTCTCCAAAAAAAAAAAATCACGAACACATGGTAATATTGTCATTTACAGACTACACAGAACATAAAATACATGGCAGCTATTATAGTTTACTGAAAGCCATTTTACCTCCACTACCAGTCTCAACAGACACTTGACCACATCTAACTGTCCGCTGGCAGCTGCAGCATGGAGGGGAGTGTAACCTCGTTTGTCCTTGCACATCACATCAGCACTATGAGACACCAGCAGCTTCACCACCTCCACATGTCCTGAGAGAAGAGCTCAATGTTTAATACAAGAAGTCACATCACAGCACACTCACTGCTCCTGCTGGATGGTTTGCACATTGTAGCTCAGTTAAACAACATGTCAGATTTTTAAGACAGACTGTCCTTTCAGTCAATAACTAGTCTTTAAATACACTGATGTTTTCTTGGTTGGCCAGCCCTACATGGTTATCATAAATCAGGAGCTGTAAGACAAAGACTGACATTTTACAGTGTATCTATATTAGTTTTTAAGTCAGGATGTAAAATATGTTTTGCACATATAATCAGATTTACAGGTTGACCAAATACACAGATAATGATGTCACAGCCAATCAATCAGATGGAGGTGTATATACATTCTCTGTGAAGTGTTTAAGTCTTTTACATACAGTAAAATGATATTTTGCTTGTTTGACTTTTTTCTGCAAAAATAACAATGTTTGTATATGATGTCCAATAAGTGCAATACTCACAATATTATCTTCAGTCCACAAACAAACACAAATTGCCCCAGCCAATTATACAAATGCATAGTTTTCCTTTTTTCATGCCCCAACAATATTCAAGTAGCCTTTTCATGTAACATTTGTGTAAGGAAAAGCTTTTATCCTGGGTTTATGGGGCAATATATTTGTGTCTCTTGGATGTTTGACAACACTTACCGAGGTACGCAGCCCAGTGGATTGCCTGCCTTTCCTTCTTATCTTTGGCTCTCACGTTGGCACCTTTGCTCAGCAACAAGTTCACCATCTGCAGAAAAGCCATATTCAATCTACAGCTATAGTCCAGTGAATTCCAACAGTTTTACAAACATACATGAACATTTATCGTGACAGCACTCTGTTTAGATTATGATATTCTTTAGAAATGGAAAAGGATCAGGAAGAAGGCTTTTCATAATACCATTATTACTATCAATTTTATAGTTTACCTCTTCGTGGCCGCTGTGCGCTGCATGATGCAGTGGCGTCCTTCCTGACTTGTCAGCAACATCAAGGCTGCACATATGTGGTATCAGAGCTAAAGCGCAGCCTGCAGCCCACTTTGCAGCAGCCATGTGTAATGGTGTATGCCAAAACTTGTCCCGTGTGTTGACCTCTGCTTTGTGCTTTAGCAGCAGCTCTACAGCTCTCTGAGGAAACACACAGAATTCAAAGAAGACAAAGTCAATTATTACAATCTGGTGTCCAAGTTGATCAGAAGAAAAATCCTACTCCCTCTGTGTTTTGAAATGAGACCTTACTTCATTTTGTGAGGCAGCTGCTCGATGTAAAGGAGTCAGCAAACCCTGGTCCTTTGCGTTGACATTAGCACCTGTAGCAGAAAGCAAAGCAAACTCTACCTTTGAGTATATTTGGTATACTTGTTTGTAAAAAAAAACAACAAAAAAACAACTAAGAGTGAATGTTAGTTGATGATAGGTTTCCTAACTAACCATATACCTATTTCAAATTGAGACAAAGAGGTTTTCTACCTGATGAAATAAGTAGGTCCATGATGTGGACATCACCCATATAAGCAGCAGCATGAAGTGGTGTGCTTTGTTCTTGGTCCTGAGAGAAAAGATAAGAAAACAAGTTAATTGCCAAAATATTTTCTTCCTTTTAATACAATTATCCTTTTACCATATTAATTTTTCATATTAAATGTCAAACTGTCAACTGTTGCCCAAGGCATTTTATCAAATAGACATTTTGCATATGTTTCCAGAAAACTTGCTAAACAACCTTTCAGTAACCAAAACCACACACAACTCTGAAAATCCGATTAAAGAAAAGCTAAAAGCTCAAGCTGAAAATACCATGCATGCAAATCTGACGGTGCAGTTGACTGTAGAGTTAATTACCAATGAATTGACATCTTCATTACGGTCCAACAAAAATGTCACTTCTTCTGCGTTTCGGCTGAATATAGCCTGGACCAATGGCGACTGAAACAGAGATTTGACATGCAAAACAGGGACAGCAAAGCATTATCACATTTAAAAAGTTTATGTTCATTTTCATTATCTCAGATACTTTGTATTTTGAGAAAAACAACAAACAAAATTTCAAGTTAACAGCCTTGACCAGTAAACTTGTAATTTCATTGACTTTTAGGTACCAATCAGACCGTTACAGATGTGATTAAAACAGGCACTGGGGTCTTTTTTGTATTTCCAGGAATAATAAATGATTAAACTGACTTTTGAGTAATATATGTTAAGTCATACGATGCAATCTGCTCCACTAGCCCTGAGGACATCACGTACAATTCTAAGCATTTTACTGTGGTGGCATTTATTTGAATGAAGGACAAAAGGACTTGACTTGATTAAATCATGCAAAACTTCTAGCTCCTTCTTTGTAGAGGGCAATGATTGCTCTTTATTTTATTTTATTTTTTTATAAAGCACCTATGAAGATTAGCTTTCAATGGACAAAGTAAAGCAAGCTTGGCAGCGCAGCAAAGATATGGATCCATTTAAAGATTGGTGTTTAAAGGGTTTGTTTTGCAGAGTTTGAGCTTCATGTACCAAGGACTCCAGTGACCCCAATGATAGGACACAGGTGCATTGAAATACTAAATCATCGAACATCATAGTGAAACTTCTATTTTTGCATGGCAGTTCATTTGTAACATTATCTAGCCTTGTAGCAAACTTTGCTCGACATGCCGCTAATATGATTAGCCAGCTGTCTGCAGTGTTGATGTGTAGTGCTGTTAGTTGTCCAACGTTAAGTTAGACCACAGACAAAAGCTTCATGTACTACCTGGTCCTTGATATTTCTTATCTCCATGTCCCAATCACTCTGGAAGCTCCGTCATTGAGACTGAGTGTAGAGTTAACTACATGTCACCCTGTAGCAGCTTGTTAGCATAGCATTAGCTTAGTTAGCTGCTGGTATCTGTGATGTGTAGTCGCAGCACAGCTGCCGAGATATCGCGAGATGGGTTTAAAAACGTGATTTGGAGGCATCATTGTGAACCAGTCATAGATCTGTGTGAATGCTCTTTTCTGTATTAGTTTACTATATTTATTAAATAAATGTAGATGCAAATTTATTGTGAACCTTGTAACATTTAAGCAGAATCTTCATGAATGCAAATTAAACAAGACAATAAATAAGCCTTATTTTTAATCTATACACCTCGGCTAGACTGGAAAAGTTCTTGTCATGGCAAAAATAATATGTTTAGACAGTGTCTAAGAGAATTTACTTTCGCACTGTACTTAAAGCTTAATTTGAGATACTTGTAATTAACTTTAATGCCCTTTTGTGCAATTGTATACTTGTAATCAACTACAATTCAGGGGGAACTATTGGAGGCTACTTTTTACTCCATACTACTTGTATGCGACAGCTATAGTCACTACTTAATTTAAGATTTTACAGATAAAAAATATGGATATTGTTATGATACGATGTGTTTAATGTATGTAACTATCTAAAAATAGAAGATACACGAACACTAAATTCAACACTAAATTCAAATTCGCTCCATCTCTGCAACAACAATACTCTGCTTCTTACACATCAAAGTATCCTTAATAATAATTCAGAAGAGTGCTGTAACATTACACTCATACGGAGACTGAATAATTTTACGCGTGATTAATTTTGCTAATTTTGCTGACACCACTAAGACTATTAACACCGCCTGACAGGCTAAACTCAGGGTTTGGCATCACCCGGAAGTGCTCAACCATTGACCAATCAATGCCGTCCAGTGTTATCGCGCCTGCGCCTTGAGTCATGAACTTAGAGTTGACATGGAAAGATACGACTTTGCCAGAATTTAGCTTTATATCTTGCTACTCGGGTACCTTCACTTTTACAAAGAAGATGCCAGTTTGAAAGAAGTTTTAATCGTCACGACGCAAACCGCCCTTCAAGCCCATCACAGAGTCTAACCAGGTAAGGGCGTTTTTTAATTCTTTGAGCATGGAAACGTTAGCACATTGAACCAGACAGCTAACATATCATGGAAACTTGTTAGCTTGATCACACACAGTGCACTGACAGCGGTGTGGTACTATCAACTCACACACAAGGTGGACATTATCGGGCTTGTCGGGGGGTTTGAAGGTGAGGAACAAGGCTCCTCTTTTTCACGTATCTACAGAGGTAAAACGCTGGAAGGCCTGGTTTATTTCTTAGCTAGTTGGCTCAACTGCAGACACTTGACCATGCAGCTCAGTTATCAGGACGAGAGGTCAAATGTTTGAAGTTATCTGTAGCTCCTCAGTAATACTAACTCTGTGAATAAGTAAAATCATTCGGTATCATTTGAAAGGATGCCCTATACTAAGATTGGTTGTTGGTATTTTGACGATGCACCGGTGTGTTGCGCTCGAAGGCAAAATCAATGGCACTTACTTCTGATTTCAATAATTGTGAACGGAGAAATGAACGTGTTGAGTGATTGATTAAACGATGTGGTCTTCAGGTGATTCTTTGTAACTCTTACACGTAAAACATTATGGTTACGGTACCGTCGTCACTACAGCTGCACAAATTCACCCCAGAAAATCAAGTTGCACAATATCACAGCCATGCATGTCAGTTAGATCTCTCACAGTTTGTGCCAGTTTTCACACTGTTGGGAATATGTTTACCACAATTTACTCTTGATAAATGGCTTACTTTCTCCAATGGCTGATATAATAAAATCTTTGTCAGACAAGTTGTGTGTTGTATGTGTATGTACCATGATGAGCCATTAATATCGATATCCTTAATTCATGCACTGCAGCTGTGAAAATGGTAAGGCTGATTAGGCTGAAACTCGCTGTTTGATGACTTATTTGTGCAGACATTACACTTTCTGAACAAGCAGAATGAGTTGTCTTTAGTGTTTACTTTGGCTTTACTGTGTTGAGATTTTCCTGAGCAAATGCCTGCTGAGGCCATTTTGAGGGGAGTAACATCAGAGATTGTTCGTTAGTTTGGGAGTTGTTGTAGATTTAGTGATAGTAAAAGCTGCTCTGTGCAGATTAGCTCTCTGTGGTGTTCATTGAAACCAAGGCTTGGGTGGAAGTCCGTTAGATGGATGGATGAATGACAAAGTGATGTGTTTCCTTACTAGGCTTTCCAGTTTTTAATTTAGATATACAAGCCAATTCAAAAATTGCAAAAATCCAATATTTGCCAGTGTCAAAATAAATCGCACAACTTTGTGATGACAGTAATTACTCATTCCCCTGAAAGCACTGTGCTGGTATTGCATAATGTTTAGAAAATTATATAGATTCAAATTGACTAAATTCTTAGCCAATGGAAAACTTTGTCTGCAGCTAAATCTCTCTTATTAGTATATCCACGTGTTTGCCTGTGTAATCTGATAAGATTGGTGCTGACACATTAAAAGACAGTTACACAATCCACAAGTGGAATTCAGGTCATTCAGTACAAAATGTACCAGTTTGTCAGATGAAACCCAGTTAAGAATGAGAGTCAATTGAAAACACAAATCAAGCCAGTAAATTGTTTGTCTATTGAAACTTTTGTGTTTGGTGGTAATAGTAATGTGGTTAATGTATGTGGGGAGATTTATTAGCCCTCTGGCAGACAGTGTACTTTAAAAGAACAATCTGAGAAGGTCCGGAGACAATGGTAGTTCTTAATAGTCTCACATGGGTCTGTTGTGGCGCTTTAGTACAGTGACTATTGGTTGATCAAAGGCAGAACAAGGACTGACTTGGCTGATTGCTGCGTGTCTGTTTCTACAACTTCAACCAGGCATTGGAACAAAGGCAGTCGAAGGAAAAATGGAGTTGATAGAGTTGATGCACACTGAAATCCCCCTTGTAGTTTTAATGAACAGCACTGGTTTATTTATAACGCAGTCCTCAAAAGACAAACACCCTTGAGACATGAGGGAGACATGACTTATTATCAACAATGTCCAATCAGGATCACTTCCGCCATCTGAGAAAAGGATGTTAGGATTCTTTTTTGCCTGGTTAGTGAGATTAAATGAGGGGGAAGTGAACCTGCGGCACAGTGGCCTCGCAGGGAAAGATCAAATACTGCTTTATGTTGAACCCTGCAACAACGTGGCTAAATAAACTGTTATTAATAAATGGGTATATTTAACAGGGATGAGGCAGTCATTCAGTTCATGGTTGTGTGTTTTATTAAACTTGATTGAGTTTAGAGAAAAAAGTATCTGAGCAAACTGATGCACCTAAAACTCCGTCATGTGAACCTGCAAACATGATGACATCAGTTGTATTGTTGTATTTATGTGTATGATAAGTTGTACTAGCTGAGGATCATAACTGGTTTGTTATGGAACATATCATATTTAGGTTCAATAAGTGAACACAATAAAACAATAAAACTCTTGTATGCTCTTTATAGTGTGTGTTTAGTAACTGACTGTGACTGCTGACTGTGGCCACATGAGAACACATGACAAAAAACGGTGGCCAGACCCCCCAGGGTGATTTCAGAAAGCTTGCTGAAATGCTTAACGTTTACTTTTGTCTGATTCATGAATTGTTTAAAATAAAAATATGCCCCAATTTGATTTTTTTCTATTTTTTAATTTTTGAGCAATCAATACAGTTGCAAATTTGATTTTAGCAAGCTGCTTCTAACGGCATAACTTAAACATTGTGCTTCTAACGGCGTAACTTAAACATTGTAGCTATGACAAATAACACTAATTTACATGAAACCAAAATGTTTCTGTCTAAACGTAAAGGAAGGAGTACAGTCAGTTTGAAGAGTTACCTGATCATCTTTGTATAGTTTAATGTGAATGAGTCCTCTGATCTGCAGCGCAAACACTGCCTTTTTCCTGGAGTGCAACTGGAACCATGAAGCAGAGGGAAAGACGAGATGCTCAGTTAAAGAGTAATCTAATTAAGAGCACGCTTCTTTTAGAGAAATCTTTAGAGTCCATTTTGAAGAAAGGTGACCGTGTCACAAAGCTGTGAAACTTGTATTATGTGGAAAGGTTTAGTTACTTCTGGCATGATGATTTCAGGTGATTTGTTTTTGCTACTGAGCAAAGTACCAAGAATCTTATCACTTGGTTCATGCTAATTACTCCAAGCGCAGGTTCAGCCGGAGGAAGTGGCACGCTGATGGAAACCTTGACTGTCTGCCACCTCAGCTCGTCGTTTGCCTCATATGATCCCACAGTCATGTGCTTTCAGAAGGCTCACTTTCTGTGTCAGAGTATGGTGTTAATATGCAGCTGTTTGGCAGAACTGAAGTTTTGTGTTTTATGTTTGGGGTGGTACTTTAACAGTAAGTACATGTTTTTACAGTCTGTGTGTGTGCGTGTGTCTGAATATCTAGAGGAAGGATGCTTGTGTTGGAAGTGAAACTCTGGCTCCAGTGGTCAACTCAAGGCTTCCTGTGAAAGGTTCTCTTTAATGTAGCAACCTTTCACATGCTGTTAATGTTGCTTAGTCATTATTATGACTTGTGACTTTTAATGTTGATTTTTTTTAAAGGGGAACAAAAAGTTGCACAGTCATGTCTCATATCTCATGTTGATGTTACTTGTGGAAAAAGCCTCAAGTTAATGTCTGAAAAATCAGTAAAGAGCCACAACACCAGTGTTTTTAGCTCAGTGCTTTTCATGATAATTGCTGTTTTACCCTCAACTGTCACATCTCTCATGCTCCTTCAGAGTGTTGCTGCTGTTTTTTTGTTCCAGGGGGGCTGATATTCATCCCTCAAGTTCCCAGGGATCCCTCAGCTTGCCCTGATGAAAGACGAGCAAGACGGAGACCTCCTTGAAGGTAACTGCCTAAGATAACAGAAACATGACCATCACACTATAGCACACCCGCCATGTTCTCCAACGTTAACCCCTTTGGGCATTTATTCAAGGCTGCAGTACGCACTCTGTGTCAGTGTGCACACAGACTTTAAATACTTTAGGTATTTGAGTTTTGTACTTTTTGTCTTGCATGCACAGAGTCATGGTTTAACTTTTGAAAACTCTGTCTGCATATTTACACAAAGAAACATTTATGTTCTTTATTCCTGACCCCGATCCTTGTTTGGTGTACTAACAGTCTGAAGGCTGTGAATTCTCATTTCTTCAGCTGTACTTTCTTACTGTGTGTTTGATTCTGTGTAACTTGTCGAAGGGTAAAGGGCAGGTCACTGTGCACATTATTTGTACTCGGGGGTTGTGTTTTCTGGACAACCTCTGAGCACGAGTTTGGCAAGTGTGTGTCAGGGGAGTGTGTTTGTTACTTCTGTCTCTTCGTGGGTCATTTTTAGAGACGTGATGTCAGAATGTCGTTGTGACATCTAGCGAGTGTCAGTCATATAAAAGGCACAGTCCTTGTTGGGAAACAGTGGACTTTACGACCAGCAGTGAGTTGGAGATGAAGGGAGGAAAGAATGAAAAGTCCAAACTCAGTGAGTAGTACATGGTATATTCATATTCTTTGAGCTATTAGTCAGAAACGTTAAATAATGAAGAAGTGTTGGAAATGGTTTCACGTGAGATTTTAGTTTTGTTTATATTGACTAGTCTGTCCTGTATAATCCTTTTTCTTTTGTGTGTTTGCATAACACATGTTGATGGAGTTATTGTGTTTAAGGGTTAAATAGAGCTCTAATTATAGGTTATTACTGAAAGAGGAAATACATGCCATTTAAAGTCTTAAACAAATTCACGTAGCGGCGCTTTTTGCTTATATAGGTAGTGGAGTTTTTACGATGGTTGCTTTTGGTCTTTGGACTAGCAGAAATGTCTCGGTTAATACAGTCTGCAACGTAGACAAGTCTGAGATACTCTTGGTTAATGTTCATGGGTAAAGAATGAATAAAGCTGCTTTGGTATAACAAAGTATGTGTCTGCTGTAGCTCTGCTCAAACAGAAATGGAGGTATTCAGAACAGTTCTCATTTTAAAGAAAATCCAGTTTAGCCTTGCATTCACTTTGTTTCTAGTGTAAAGTTTAAAGTTGTGGTGAAATAAAAAAGCCTTAACAAGCAAAACGTGGTCTCACTCTCAGTCCATCACTGACAGGATTTAGATCTGAAGAACTTTTTTCAATCACTTTTTTAACTTGAAATGTAGAGTTTGGTGGATTTGTTCTTTGGATATTAGGTGGAAAATCCTATAATGGCGCCTGATGTGACTGGATGCTGTATGTATGGATGGAGGCTGCATATAATTTCCTCTTTGTGTTCATGTTAGATGTCCTCTTTTTTCATCATGAACTCTCTCTGTTTGTCTTTTTTGTGTTTTTGTTAGAGGACTCCCCTCAGGAGAATGGAGTCCAGACAAACCAGTACAGCTCCATCTCTCCTCCTGCATCACCTGTGGTCCAGGAGGAGCCTTTCTCCACATATTTTGAAGAGAAAGTGGCCATTCCTGAGAATGTCAGCCAGGTACTGACAGCCACCTAAAATATGCAGCACTGAAACTCATATTGTAGCTCACATGTAATCTCATATTGAATGTAGTAGCTGTCATTAGCAATTTGAGAGATTTAGCCTTTTTTTTCCCCCAGATATAATGCATTACCCTTGTTGGACAGTTTGGAGTAATTTCTTATATTTTGGGAAGCAAGTAATTTGGAAATGAAACAAATTAATCAAATTACAACATAAGTAATAATGCTGAAAATCTGGTCTTCCTTCTGTTCAGCTATTCAGTTTCCGCAAACTCTGGGCCTTCACTGGACCAGGGTTTTTAATGAGTATTGCTTACTTGGATCCAGGGAACATTGAGTCGGACCTTCAGTCTGGAGCTAAAGCTGGCTTTAAGGTGATGTATAAAAACATTATAATCCAATTAGTCTGTTCTGCTATGTCCTGGAAGTTTACTTTGCCATTTAATGGTTGTGGGTTTAGGACAAAATGTAATAATAAAGAATCATCTCTCTCAACCTCACTCTTCACCGAGATTCATGTGCGCTGCTCTTTTTTATTTTGAATGTGTCATTATTTTATTTTTAAGGCTAAATTTCTTTACTTCTGGTCATATTATGTCTGACGCTGTCTCAGTGCAGTCAGTTCTGTTTGTGGCGGTGACATAAAATGCGTTATTATATTTCTAAAAAGGCATCTGTGGCATCATAGATTAAATTAATTAAGCTTATTTCTGTCATAATTATCATCATTTTAGTAAAACAATGAAATGCCCATTTTATAACTTCTAACTTCTCTACCTTTTAGAAAATATAGCAACTTATTCAGATTTTTGACTTTCTACCTCAGCTCCTGTGGGTGCTCCTTGGAGCCACTATCATTGGCCTGCTGTTGCAGAGGTTGGCTGCACGCCTCGGGGTCGTCACTGGGATGCACCTGGCCGAAGTCTGCAACCGCCAGTATCCCACAGTGAGCAATCCCCACTCACATTAGACATCACAACTTCCCTTTCCTTGTTGCACATTAACTTTCTGTAGCTGTCTTATTGTAAAATCTCATTAGCGAGAGTGATCCATGGTCCTGTTCTTTAATATTTTTGAATAATTTATAAACCACATCTAAGCGTGACATATGTTTCTGGTTAATATCTGCTCTGCCCTCATTGTAGCTTTCTTTTTTTCTTTTCTTTTTTTCAGGTTCCTCGGATCATCCTTTGGCTAATGGTGGAACTGGCAATTATTGGCTCAGACATGCAGGAGGTCATTGGCTGTGCCATAGCTCTCAACCTTCTCTCTGTGGGCAGGTACCTTCCTTACTGCTTCTCCATGAAAAGTTAATGCAAACATTTTTAAATATTGGCAAAAGTATATTTCTGTAATGGTGTGTGCTTTTTCCAGGATCCCACTGTGGGGAGGAGTCCTCATCACCATCACGGACACATTTGTGTTCCTCTTTCTAGACAAATACGGTAAGTGTGCACCATTCATTTTAAACGAACAAGTTTTTAAAAAGCTGTGGTTCCCAGTGTTGACAGAGTTTCTGCCTTGTAGGCCTAAGGAAACTCGAAGCTTTCTTTGGCTTTCTCATCACCGTGATGGCTCTTAGCTTTGGTTATGAGGTGACAATTCCTCGCAATTACCAGTATAATTCAAATTTAGGCAAGACATTCATGCCACCATGATGTGTTTGACTCTGAATTTCTTGTCTGCAGTACGTGCTGGTGAAACCAGACCAAGGGGAACTGCTGAAGGGCATGTTTTTACCATACTGCGACGGCTGTGGGCCTGTGCAGCTGGAGCAGGCGGTGGGAATCGTAGGTGCTGTGATCATGCCACACAACATCTACTTGCACTCAGCGCTGGTCAAGGTTAGAAGCTTACTTCTTGCTGCATGCTAATAAGCATGACTAAAAAATAAGCCATGTTTACTGAGAGTTTTCTTATACTTTTGTTTTCTAAAATGTATTTTTTTCTTGTTCAAAGTAATAGGAACGTTGTGTCTGCTGTGTTTATTATATATTTTTCTAAAGCCAGACAGTAAATCATTGCATTTTTGTTAGTGTTGACAGTATGAACTACACCATCAGTTCAGCAGACTCAAACCATTTTAACATATTCTTAAAGCAGGTCACAGTTTTATGAGAGCCATGTGTAATTCTGTTTATTTCCTTATGTACCAGTCACGTGAAGTTGATCGCAGTAAGAAGAAGGAAATAAAGGAAGCCAACAAGTACTTCTTCATCGAGTCAAGTATTGCCCTCTTTGTCTCCTTCCTCATCAATGTCTTTGTTGTTGCGGTCTTTGCTCAGGCTTTCTACAATAAAACCAATATTGAAGTGGTGGGTATCCAGAATTACAGTAAGAATCCATCCCCATTGTTTTTGTTGTTCATGTTGAAACACAGTGTCCCGAGCCTCAAACTGCGGCTGATGTAGTTTTGTCCCCAATTGCAGAATGAATTGTGCAATGCAACCGGCAGCCCTCACACAAATCTCTTCCCCCTCAACAACGACACACTGGAGGTGGACATCTACAAAGGGGTACGTTTGCTCATCATTCCAGTGACAATAAGTGTGACACTGTGGAGTTGTTGTTCAGACATTAAAAATGTTGTTATAATGGAAGAGAAGTTTCAGCTGTGATCGGTCAGACACTGTGCATTATTATCAGCTAATTGCATGAGCCTGACGTATCAGCGTCACTTCAGCAATTGAGAAAGAGGAGAAAAGAAGCAGCCCTACTCTTTTTTGGCAAGTTGCCAGACCACATCATTCCTTGCCAACAATAGAGCACCAACTCAAGGTTTCTCTGCACACCCACGCGTGTTTCAGTTTTTGCTCAGCTACTCAGTTAGAGCTGGTGAAATGTCTGTTCAGGTTGAAGTTTGGCTGAGCTGTGCTGTTCCACCATTATAGACATCACACCTGCACACTCTGTGCACACTACACACTTGATAAACACTGTTGTCGTAAAATATCAAGCACATATTACATCTTTTTAGTTAGTGCAGAACAATGCACAGGGAGTGCAGACACCAATCATTAAAATAATTAGCACAATAGACAAGATGTATACACAACATGTGTACCAAGACCAAGCACCAGTGTAACTGATGGCAGCTCTAAGGCATTATACTGTTGCTCAATACCAGGCCAGTTGAGGCTGAGCACTTGAAGAGAATGCACTTGTTTCTAATGGCATGGTTAATCCTGTGTGTTTCCTGCTATGATGAGTCAAAAAACCATCAGTCCTGAGCAAAGCTTCAGTTGGGCACTTGTGTGGGTGTGCAGGAGCTTTAAAGAAATCAGACAGCTCTTTGTGTCTGTTAAGGGCTGGATAGATAAACAAGGATAACTTTTATCCCTGTTTTGTTGTTCAGGGGGTGGTCCTGGGCTGTTTCTTTGGACCTGCAGCTCTCTACATCTGGGCAATAGGGATCCTGGCAGCTGGACAGAGTTCCACAATGACAGGCACTTACTCTGGGCAGTTTGTTATGGAGGTAAGAATATCTGTTGGTAATATTCCTGGGTAAGAAAAAGCACAGACAAGTGTCTGTGTGGTCATGGTTTTACTTTTCTGTTTGCTCAGGGCTTCCTGAACCTACGATGGTCACGATTTGCGCGGGTGCTGCTGACCCGCTCCATCGCCATCACGCCTACTCTGCTGGTAGCCATTTTCCAGGATGTTCAGCATCTGACGGGCATGAATGACTTCCTCAATGTGCTTCAAAGCATGCAGGTCAGGACGAGTCATTCCAGAAAGTCCTCTCTTCTTACTCTCTTAAAAAATCTATGACATCTTGTCTTTTACAAAATGTGCAACTAAATTTATTTAACATATGCTCTGGAGTGGATTATAATACTGTGAAACAATCAGTATGTCTTCTCTTCCTGTTCAACAGCTTCCATTTGCTTTGATCCCAATTTTGACCTTCACCAGCCTGACATCCATTATGAACGACTTTGCAAACGGATTGTGAGTAAAATTTCTCTGGAAAATGATTTGAATTTGTTTGATTTATTTTTTTAAACTTGAAGCTGTTGATTAACAGTAAACTGACCTGCATCAGTGAAGCGATCAACCTGGACAGGTTTTGTCCATATCTGTATCATGTAACATGTGCTATACATGTGTTATTCATAAAAACAAAATGCTAATAAGCATAAAAACAAAAAAAAACTTTCATTAGCAGCAGAGTCCACAAAGCTACACATTCTTATTCCACTGCAAGATATTTCAGCATTTAGGCCAATGAAATATCTATTCATTTTTTTACCCAAAGATGAAAGTAACACTCAAAACTCGTGAAACATGTTTCCAGGATTTCAGAGAAAAAAAACATTATTTCCCAATCGTCTAACAAACTGCCTGCTTCCTTAGGGTGTGGAAGATTTCCGGAGGCATCGTCATCCTGGTGGTTTGTGCAATCAACATCTACTTTGTGGTGGTTTATGTGACGTCGTTGAATAGCGTGCTGCTCTACGTTCTCGCTGCTCTGCTCTCCATAGCCTATCTCTGCTTTGTAGGCTACCTGGTGAGTTAAATTACTGCAGCATTACATTACATTCACTTGTCACACTTTGGGGCTTGAGCAAAGTTTCATTTGTAAGCCCAGGTAATGATTATGTCACCGGCTTAGTTACTAAGTTTAAAAAGTCTGAAACTGTCAACGGATGAATTAAGTTTTACACATATGAAGTGTTTTTGCTCTTTACCTGAAGGATCCAGTGATCTAGGTTCAAAGGCCCAATGCACCCATTTGGTCTAGTCAGTGCTACAAGAAACCCAGTTAATATGGTTCTTATGTCATTTACATGACCAGTGTAACTAGAAAATTTACAAAATAATATAGATGTTACAAAAAGTTTTATTTATTTGTCATCTTCTGTAATTAAATGCATTAAATAATATACGTTTCTTTAACCTTAAAGCAGCAGGAAGCTTGGAGTAAGCCATGTTTTTCAAGGTTTCTCCCTGGTATTGTGGTGCAAAATGGTCACATTAGACATAGTAAGAGAAAAATAAAAACTACAAGAAGCATGGATTATGAACATAAATTTAGTATACAATTTATGTAAAATATATGCATATCTGTTTTTTAAATTAAAATCATTATTGTTGTAGTGAAAAAAAACATTTAGTGTGCCCGCTGGTGTGATGACTTCTCTCTCCCCTGTCATTGTCTGCAGGCATGGCACTGTTTGGTTGCCCTGGGGGTTTCCTGCCTGGACTTTGGCAGCAGGGTAAGCAATCAACCTGCTGTGTTCATAGAGGAGCCGTCTGAGTACGACTCCTAGAGCTGAACAGGACATTAACCACCAGCATTCCTCTTTGCTCTTGAAGACACTGAGCCGTGTACGCAACCAGGACTTTTCTAGATCATGTAGGATCTCGAAAGCACTTTTTCTGGTCATGTCATGTGTTAACTTTGTGTTGGGCTGGGTCTCACAATTTGGTGCTTTTTAGGTTCCCAATGAACATAATTGTTTCTACACCAGCACAGAAAATTCAGTACCAGTGCCAGAACTCGATGCTAGAGAAGGCTTCCAAAAGTTGTAACTCTGTTCTTGATTAACCCAAGTATCTAAAATAAGATCCGCACTTTTATAAAATGTTATCGAGACGTCAAAAAAAGCCTTTCATCTTCCTCATGTATGTTACATTGTTTAATGTAAACCACAGTCATAGCTGCAATGTTACAAGTCTACATTATCACATATTTGTTAAACCAGCTTATCAAAAACCTGGAAATTACAGAATATCCACAACGTTAGCATTACGTTTAAGCAACAGTGGTTTTTGAATTTCTGCTCACTGTACTATTAGTTATAAGTTAGTTAGTTATAAGTTACTCTGTGATACAGTTTATTTAATATTTACAAAAAACATACTAATATCAGCTTGGCTGGTGAAGCTTGTTTGTTGTTCTCATTTATTTTACCGTAAGTAAGAGCTAACCTAACGATGTACCTGAAGTGGTCTTTTTAATTTTCATTTTTGATTCCTTCCCGTGTTCCCTAAGATGTGTCCTAAAGTTACCAGCACACTCTGCTCTCTGAGCCCTCTCACACAGTGTTGTGCTGCTCATTCTGTTATGATCTCTCACTCAGTCTACCTCAGCATCCTCTCTAACTTCAGTGTACCGTCTCTGTAGCAGTTTGATTCACCTGATTTTTGCATCTCACTGTTCACTGATAGAAAGTTATCTCAATCCTACTGTCTGTTCCAAAAATCACCAAACGATATCCAGCCCTAATTCTGTGAGAACATTTTTTGGGGTTTATGGTTTTGGCATTGTCAGCTGTCTAACCTGTCAAAGAAGCTAAAGTGAGGACTTGCAGTGTTGTGCCTAAATGATACAGTTACTTTTCTTGTGTGGCGTCCCAGTTGTCCAGTGGAAACTGCAACACAACCAAGTCTGTGAATGGAGTTGTTGTTTTTTTTTTAATTATAATGGTCTGATTATAAAATCAGACATGATTAATGATTGGTTTAAAAACTGGATCATTATTGTCTGACAAAGGCTGTAAGAGTCCATTCCATTCATTCCTCTGACTGTGAGAGGTTATTTGCTGGACAATAGAACAATCTGTAGAAATATTGATTTGTTTTTTGCTTTTGTTTAGAGATACCAGGACAAACCTCTATTCTACATTTTAAATCAGCACTGTTTGTGGCTAAAAGCTTTGGGAGATTGAGATAAGAATGTATTGTAATAAAAATGTGTAATATTACAATACTGCTTATACTTTCTTATACTGCTATGCAGAGAAGGAAATGATCTGCTTTGTGGCAGCTTAAAAATAATGGTATAGTTATAATTGTTTTGGGCAATAATAATTGTAATTATAAAGCTGTGTTTCAAGGAGAACAGGAGTCCAAAATGAAAAACAAGTCAAAACCAGTACAGAGGAAGTCGAGTTTATTTATACAACCTACAATCACAAGTCTGTCTGAGAAGGATTTATGGTCTGTGATCTATCTTTAGACCTCTGAAAGCAGTCATTTTGTGAATTAAAGTCCAAGAATGCCAGAGCTCACATTAAAAGTCAGTCAGGTCAGATTCATTCAAATGTAGAAAAGGTTTATGCTAATTCAGGCCATCTGATGCTTCTGTTAAGCAAGTTATTGCGTGTTCGGCACTCTGCACTGACTCATCAAGACCTCCTAATGAGAATCAAAACATTTGTTCATTATGCCTGCAGATATTTTTTGTTCTTTCTATATTTTTAGTTTATTATTAAATGTATATCTGATTCTATGCACCAAAAGTAAAATGACATTCACAGCTCCACTGCAAACCTGCTTTCAGTCAGGTTAAACATTAAAATGTAAAACGACAGACATATTTTATAAACCAATACAAAGGGAATTTAAACTTGTTTTCAGTTCAGTTCATTTTTAATATAAGTCTGTCAGAGTCAGTGCAACTTAGACTAAAAACAGCCAATCTGCCTTGATATGGGAATTCTAATGTTGACCACTCCACAGCAGCTTGTAAAGAAAGTTAGAGTCAAGCAGATTTCTTTTTTCCAGTTTGTAAATTTAACCTCCTAGGACCTGGCGTCCACATATGTGGACAACACATTTTGGGAATGCAAAAAAATAATTATTTGTTTTTACACTTAGCAGGTCCCAATCAACCCAAATAACAAAGAGAAATCAATAAAGCATGCCATGCAAGAGTTTAGGTCTTAGGAGGTTAACTAGGATTAGTGAAAAAAAATCTGTTTTAGTTTTAATTAGACTGTGTATGCAGTACTGAGGTACTTACTGAGTCATAGTCTTGAAAACATTAACTATTAAGAGCACAGAGTTTATGCAGTGACCACAATAAAGTTCTCATGTCCTCTCAGAATGAATCCATTGCTGAAGTGTTCACTGTATGGAGATGAATCAGGTTACAGAGTTCTCTCAGTTGTCTTAGTTCATACACACACACACACACACACACACACACACACACGTTATCACTTCTTTTTGCTCCTTGAGATTGAAGTGTATGTCCTTGCTATTGGATTAAGTACAAGTGTTCAAAATAAATGGGATTCAGTGAATACATAGGTATTTGTTGCGTCCTCTGTCTGAACGTCTGAATGTCTAAAAATGGATTAATGAGTTCATCTAACATCACATTACAAAAATTAAAAATATCAATGCCCGAGAAAGGACTAAAGAAGAATATTAAGCTGGTGGTTTTCTCATGTTTATGATGATTTTTGACAAATGTGCTAAACTGATCTGTGAGAATAATATGAAATACAGAAAATGTGTTGGACTCTCCACAAAACATTTCACTTATATCGGTATATGTTCCTCTTTCAACGATGATTGGGTCAAAGGCCAAATCTTAATTTTATCTATATTTAGTAATGTCAGGGTAGAAAATACTACACGCCAGGCAGCAGAAATGCTTTTTTGCAGGATTTTCCAGGATCAAATGAGGACAGTTGAAAGTGTCACTTTGATCCAAGGTGAGCACCCTTAAAGATCTGTAATTAGAAAACAATCGCATTCAAATTGTAAACCAATGGACCCGATATTCATCTGATTAAAATAGCACTGATTGTGATGTTTTCCTCTTAATAATCTGATGATTATTTTCTATATTTTTTGCTCAGTAAGGATACAGTAAACCTCTGACACGTTACACTCTGACACACTAAGTATCTGCCAACTCTATGTAAAATGAATTGCAGGTCCTTTCATAGGTCGTAGTAAACACGTGTATGTACGTAGCATGTAGTCATATAGGTTTTTCTTCATGTAAGCTGAGTATTGTTTAAGTATTTTCTCAATCATTTAACTGATATGATGCATTTTCTATAAAAACTTGGTAATTGGTTTTGATGAAATCACAGCAAAATCACATGATGATCTTGTCTTTGTGAATGATGAAATAATGCTCAGCTGATTTCTGTAATGGCATAATCATTTTTATACAACGCTCCTCTAATAAAACTATCTGTTCTTTCTCTCTTTCAGACACAAATGGGACCATCACGACACACAGACATTTACTTGCTGAGTGACATGGACATTGATACACCAGTTGAGAGATAAGAGGATGGCTGTTCAAGTTGTGCAGTGAAGAGCAGACTGGATCATGGGACCACTGAAACTTGGCCAGTATGTTTTCATCACCTCTCTGTGCCTAAACACATTTTCAAGTGTCCTTGCAGCGCTCAATGTAGTACAACAGAAGACGTCTAATCGTGTTTAAAACAACGTTGGGTGCTTTCTATCGTGTGTACCTCACCAACTTCCACAGAATAGTGTTCATGCAAATAATGGTTACATTTCTGGGCTCTAGAGAGAGACGTATGTAAAAGATTTAGGTTTCTGTGACCATTGTTATCGTCTAAAATGACAACTCCTGAACTTCAGTGAAGACAGTGATAGCTGCTGACCAAAACTACTGTGATGAAACAGTCAGTTTCACATCAAATTCATACAACAGTAAATTCACTGTTTGACGTCATTAAAAGTCATGATTTAATGATGCCATGCTGTTCCACTAAAGAGACCTGTGGACCTCCAATGTGGCCACCAGCCTGTTTATTAGCTTGGTGCCCATGTAGTGTTTCATTTAGTATTTTTCAAACCCTTGACGTTTCTGGTTTAGCTGATTAAAAACAAACCCCCACAGAGTTAGAACAAATGAGTCTGATATGAAAGCTTAAACATTTCTTCATGAAGCGTCAAACAACAAAGCTGCAACACGATGTTATCGTATAGATATTAATATTAGACTAATAAAATGTTATAATTAATATATTGAATTTGAACATAATGCTTGAAAGGTCCACAAGGTATTTATGTATGATTATTTGACTTTGACCTGTGTTTTATACTAAAGAGGATGACAGTTTTATATCCCTTTATGTACAGTGATGCAGTCTATTCTGGAAAATTCTGGGCATTTCTGTTCTTGGTGATAAGGTCTGTTCATCCTCTCTATTTCTAAATCGTTTAAAGACCAGTCCTCAAAATGTAAATCATTAAATTTAAGCAGCCATATGTAGGATGCATTTAATTGGCCTTTTGCGGCAGCAGACACACACTTTATGCTACATGATACTGTGTGTATATTTTGCAGCACATGTATACATTCCCATCTAATTTATATATTAATTTTAAACCATGAATTTTCAGTAATACAGTGATCAGTGATCACTGCTGAACACAGTACATGGAGTCTGATCAATTCTTTGTTTCTCAGCCTGTTTGAAGCTGTCACATGCATGTTATTAATCAGATCTCATACATTAGAATATAATAATTTGATGTTATTTTTATCAAACTGTTCTCTTTTATCTATCTATCTATCTTAACCTTCATTTAGGTTAAGCCAGGATGTTTTAATATTTGTTTATTTGTGTGTAGTTTATGTTTTTTTTAAATGCCTCTTTGGCTTTTATGTAGTTAGGTGGATGTTTATTTTTGTTAAAATTGCTTTTATTTAATTTAGCTTCAACTTTTGGGTAGCTATAGCAGCTCCTCAGCTTTATGATGAAGCTGAATTGCTCAGAAGCGTAGTGTGCACACTAGTGCACTCCCTCAGAGTGCAAAATAGCAGTTAATTTCTGAAATGAACATAGAGAAAAAAAGTGGGCTGTTGGCACAGTGGTGCAAAATAGTTCAGGAACAGTCAATGGGAAGTGAACTCCAGCATACCAGGTGTACCAGCAGAGTTTGTAGTCATAAAAAATATGAACAAAATTGACTGTTTCAAACATGGGAGACAAATGTTAGCTTAGCAACAGGCTGCTAATATGATAAATACCTCTAATTATGATAGGTGATACTTCCATGTCTTCTTGAGCACTCTATTAACTTGATAAATGCAGCACCTTTTAAAAGCTGTTTTACATAAAGTTAAATAATTAAAAAGTAATGGAGAAGACATTAGACAGGGGACTTAACAGTGACTGAAAAGCAGTTTTTAGAGATTTGATCATGCACTACTGGATATGTACTCCACCTCTTTGACCAAATGTTCAACTGCACTTGGATGTTAAAAGTACTGTGCAGACAACCACAGTGCCTCCTCCGTTCACCACTGTGCCTGCACGCTATTCAGCCAAAAATGGACAAACTCATACAAAAAATGTTGTAGGTGGATCTAAACAATGCAGTACATTAAGTAAATGTGCACAGAAATAATTGTTGTAGTGGGGAGGTATAGAGGAGGCTGATATTAGCTTTGTCTAATATATTTCATATTTGTTTTCTCTGACGCATTGTTCTGTATTTGCCATTATTTTTATGGAAGACTTACATAATTTCCCTAGGAAATGTACATGTAGTTCCACTGGAAATGCAAATATAATTATGTGATTACTTGACTTAAATTAATGTTCTGATTGTTATGGCTGAAATGACACAATGTGCCAAATATTTTTGTCCTGAAAAAACACTTTTTTAAATAAATGAACCAGCACTTAATCACAAAAGAAATGAGCCAAGGTGTAATTGAAAACAAAAAATCGGACATTGTAAATTGTCAGACAGACTATTTTCACATTTTTGAAGATTGTTCATGGGATCACAGCAGGAAAGGAAAATTTACTAGTTAGCAAATGATTTAGACATTTCTCAGTGCAGATGTGCATCTTCATATTGCCTCTGATGTTTGTCTGTTGTCAAAGCAGTTAAAACATTGTACTGATCTCAGTTTTGACATTTTTTTATTTTTATTTTTTTACTAATTACTGCATCATTTGTTGCATCATTAAATTTTATTAAGTGTCTGCACTTGGGAACACCCTGTTGAGACTGTCAGAGACTGAGACTATGTCCTGTCACTAGTTTGTTACTGCATTGTATTATAACATAGTAAATGTGGCATCTCTGATTTGTTGAAATTGTAGAGTATTACTCCTTATTGGGACCCTACAAAAAAGGGTGCTTTTCTGATTTGATTTGATTTGATTTGATTTTGTCACTGAATTCAGTTTTAAATGACCTGCCATCCCCATTATATTTTTGAATATTGTTTTTCTCATTGAATAAAAAAAAGTAAAATCAGTAACCTGTTGAATGCTGTCCATTTACTGTTTCCCTCTATTCATAAAAACAAGGCAGATGCCAGGTGTATGGTGAGTCATATTCACGAATATCTTACAGCAAAACTGTAGAATAACTAACTCTCAGCTACTCCTTACTCTGTATCACTCATAACCTAAAATTCAACATTGTAAAAATTTGTATTAATTCAAATTTAAAAGGTTTTTGCACAAAATATTTTCTGTCTAGTAGCAGAAGCAGCAGCCAAAGTAATACTAGCATTTGTATTAGTAGCTAGCCTCAGGTAGTTTCAGTAGAGAACTCAGATCCCCCATTAATATAGCTGGCATACAGTATGAGCAAATCAATGGCTTTTTGAAGTGAACCATTCCCCCTTCTCAGCCGTTTCTGGGGTTGCCCTGGTAACTTGGTAAGCGCGAGGGAAATGGTTGGAGCAACTTCCTCAACACGTGAGGGCGCTGTCTCGAACGCGCCTCCATCCTGTCCAGCAGCTCCGTTGCCTACGTCACCACATTTCACCGAATGCGATGGAACCGCGTGGAAAAGCGTAAAGGTGGTCTCGGGAAACACTGCCAGAAACTTGTAAGTTGAATGAAAAGTTAATAAAGCGCGTGTTTTCGTGTCCGAATCTTTGTGTTCGTGCACGTTAGTCGGGCGGAAAAGAGTATTGTTGCTGGCGGTGGCCGAGTGGGTCCGGGCGACTGATTAGTGAGTAACTTGCATGTTTCTTTTGCCGGTTTGATGTGTCAGCTTGTGTTATGGTGAAATCTGTGTTTTAGCTGCAAGATGAGGGAAGCGGCTCTCCTGCTCGCATCGTGCATGGTTCTGTGTCTCCTCCTGAGCTTCAGCCAGGCAGCCAGACAGGGACAGGACATGAGATGTGGAGGTATGTGTCTGCATCTCCGCCTCAGTCACTGTTCGGAACATAAGAGAGGAGAGGTCATAATGCGTGTGTTGTTTGTGCTCCCCGCAGCCTGCCGGGCTCTGGTAGATGAGATGGAGTGGGCCATCTCTCAGATAGATCCAAAGAAAATGATCCAGACAGGATCCTTCAGAATCAACCCGGACGGCAGCCAGTCCATCCGAGAGGTGAGGAGGCTGCAGCTGCACAGCCACGTAGTAATATGTGACCAACCCACTCTGCACTCCACTCCACAAACTTACTACCTACAGGATCTGCAACAATTGGCACATCAGCTATTTTGGTGCATGATTAGTAGTGATTGAAAATAAATGTCACTTGTTCTTTGGTAACAACCTATTAAATTTGAGGATGTCCTGCTTTTGACAGACAATATCTCATCTAATTATGTCCCTCTGGTTGTGTTCTAGGACACCGTAAAGGACAGATTTCACTTTTTCTGATGTTTTATTGACAAAAGAATTAATAGAATACTTTAGAAAGAATTCTGATGATTATTTGGCAATGAAAATAATATCTAATAGCAGCCCTGTTGTTAATAATTTACTCTGTGGTGACCAGTATTTGGGCTAGGTAGCGAACCTTAACAGCTTTTGAGTGCTCACCTAATTGTGTCTGCAGCACCACATAGCCTAAGACTAGAAAAGTCTACTTTACTTAATTTATGGAAGTTGTGCTTATACAACTTTAAACTTGTGCATTTACTCTATAAGAAGTTTGTTTTAGTACCAAGCACAACATGGGAAAATACTCAGCTCTCCTGCTGACTATAATGTGTCACATACACACCCATTGAGTTTGAGGTGATATTACAAGTTATGGGTGACTGATACACAGAGATATACTATGAGGTAGATATATTTATTTAATGTCAGAGCTACAAGGAAATGTGCTTTATCATGATATGTTTTGACATTGTTATAGAAAAGCACATTTATGTGACAGATGACTATATCCATGTTGCCCACTTTTATACAAAATTGACAACAGAAACTAATTGTTTGAGTGAGATTAAGGATTTGAGGAAAGATCTAAATTGTAAATAAAGTCAAATTGTCTTTTTCATGTTTGGCATGAAGAGAAAACATCCATTTAATCCAGAATGTTTTTGTCACCTTTGATGCCACAGGTTCCTCTTGCTCGCTCAGAGGGAAACCTCCTCGAACTGATGGAGGGTGTGTGTGAGAGGATGGAGGACTATGGTGAGCTCACAGATTCTTCCACGAACAGGAAGTCCTACATTAGGATAAAATCCCGAAATGGTGAGGCCATGGACCTCTCAGAGGCCACACTGGATTCAAGAGTTGCAGCCAGTTTAAAATTTGCAGTGAGTACAATTATCTATACCTGTAATCTGTACCAAGAAATCAGTATGCTTTTATTACAAGTGCAAGGACCGATAAACAAACTGTCCACTAAACCACAAATCTCATTACTTAAACTGTGAATTCTACAGTGTTTAACTCTTTTGAATTTGTTTCCGCAGTGTGAAACAATTGTTGAGCATCATGAAGATGAAATCATTGAATTCTTTGCTCATGAGACAGATAATGTCAAAGACAAACTCTGCAGCAAAAGGACGGGTATGTTTTTAATTAATGTGACATATTTTATAATGCTGACTCAGCATTAAAGACTGGCAAAAATATTAGTTTTACATTTTTGTTATGTTGTTTCACTGCATCAGCTGTATATTAATTGTTTTCGTGTCATGTGTGCTCCCCAGACCTCTGTGACCACGCTCTTAAAATGCCCCATGATGAGCTTTGATGTCGTCTCACCTTGGTTGCTGTCTCTACTCAGCTAGAATGGATACCTCGGGTGCTGTAATATTTGTACTTGTCAGTTGTCAGCCCTTTATGCCATGGCAGTGGTGGAAGATGTATACAAATTATTAGGTGAAATATAAAGTATTATTCCTGTGAACTGTGACAGTTTAAGGACCAGTTTTACTTTTTTTGGGCCATATCTCTCTGTTACTTGTTTATACATTATACTCTAAGTTATTATACTATTTAATATTCTGTATTTCATATGGAGATTTTTGTTTTCTTTTCACATGCTCTTCAACAGATAAACCCAAAACTGTGAAACTGCAAAATGAAGTTAAGATTCCCAATTAGATTCAGGATTCCTTACAGGATTCAATGGGTTTGTGTATATACAGCAAGCATATTAATTTATGACAAGTACAGAGAGATAAGGTTGAAATTTCGTGAAGTGGCCCTTAAGTTCTATCATTATTAATAATGATGGACATTGAACTGTCAAAGAGCACAGGAATAACTGTCAGTGCTGTTTGTTTTTGGCTGCGTATTCCCTTAGGTGAAAAAAAACAAAAACCACAACTTAAAGTTTTATTAAGTAAGATCAAAAATTAAGCCGATGTTGTATTTGATTGGAAATAGTTTAACTATTTTCAAACTGACAGATGTGGCTGAACCAATGTTTCCTATGTAATATCACTGTCTTTAGAGATTGAGCCTCTCCTACCACCAGCCCTGGTAATATTACTGGTGAGATCAAATTTATTATAATTTTGGAAAAGTGGTCCAACAGAGTAAATGTTGCTGTCATTAACTGAACTGATCACACCTTTGCTGCTAGAGAGAGTGGCAACTGAAGATTCATTAAAAAGTTTCACTGAGCATTTAAAGAGCATTTAAGGAAGGAAGAAGCCTAAATTATGATAGACTTTAGCCACTGCTTTGTTTACAGATGTGAATTAAACTTAACTTTGTAGCTTTTGGAGGCCTACACACTCAAAATCACTCCCAACGACTTTCAATTTGTGTATTGATTTAATCACAGTGGGGCAGTAATACATAAACTTTTAAAATTTGAAATGGCAAACATATACAGGTATAAAGTTGTCTAATGGTTGGGTCAGTTGTAGTTTTGGTCAATTTCAAGAGCGTGCAGATGAGACCTCCTTTTTTAAACACAACAAAAAATAGCCACAATCACCTTGATTTATGTTATTTTAGGATATTATTTTCTCTTTTGAGCAACATGTGGTTTCAGCATGGTCTTGAAAAGCTGAACTTTAATGTAACCCCACTAGAGTGTGCTGCAGTCCACGTTCATATAGTTGATTCCAAACTAAAGAGAATGAGTTTTGATAATTTTCCAATCTGTGAGAAAATGTCCTTGCTGTCACATGTGAACATTCTTCTGATTCCTTTTTTATATAAACTTTGTAAGTTTTCTCAGTGTCTGTTTTGTCTTCAGTCAATGGAAATATATTTGTTAAACATCAATACAAGTTTCATCACTAATATGTAAACTACGATTCAATGAACTTCAACCAGTCTCATTTCCAAGGTGATATGATCATAACTGACAAAAAGCTTACACATTTTACTATGTTTGGTTTTTTTTTTTTTCATTTTGACAGGTTTTTATGCTGTGTGTGTTTCTGCTTATTCACATTTCAAAATACTTTCAGTCCCTTTGGTAAAGGCAGCACAAAAAGCATCTAAACTTAACTCAAAAATATTTTAATCGGCTTCTTACACTTTTATTCACACGCTAAAAGAAGTGGAAACACTGAGACAAAGGCATTGAAATCATTAGACAGTTGTATTCCAAGGTATTGGTTAAAGGTACTGTGTATTTAGTAGCTGTTATTGAGCTTTTGATTGTGTCACACAGACATCCACAGCACATCATTTTTGACCAGTTATTGTTCAATCTTGAAATCTCAATTTTCTGAGCATTTTAAGGAATGTTAATCAATGTTTGCATAAATGTTGAGATTGACACTCCATTGACCTTAGAAACAGCAGCTAGCTGACCATAAGACAACATGTCCTTTAAAGGACACATTAACTTTTCACTGCATTTTGTTACTGCAATCCATCATTTTATTTAGTTTCAGTTCAGAACTATGACTTGAGTTTGTCATAAAATCACTGCAAGTATTTTTTTCTTTTATTACATCTACTTTCATAATTTCACAGCTATATATTAGCTTACACACACTTGAGAAACAGAAGATAAACAGAAGCTACGATTTGAAAAGGTTAGACAAGCTCTGCTGTCCGAGAATACATTCATCAAATAAAGAGTTGGTTCAAATATAGATTTTCGTGGTGCAATATTTCTACAACAGTAAATATTTCACTACTTATCCATTCAATTTAAAAGCAGAAAGATGTTACTTTGTCTAAAAAATACATGCACCCTTGTAAAGGAATCTGGTACAAAAGTGATTGAGAAATTGCTTCCATTCATATTAGCAAATTTATCCATTTATTTTACAGATTCACTTTCAATCCTCCCATCATCTGAGACAGCACCCTCTGAGAGCAGGAAACTTTCCTCCACCTCATTTACTTTTGGCTCTGTTTCCATCATTTCTTCCACTTTGTTTGTATTTTCCACCTCAGCTGGGCACTCATCACTCTGAACAGACTCAATTGTGACGCTCTCTTCTCTGTCTACTTCCTCTTCTTGAGCAGCAGTCTCATTTTTTACTTCCCCAGAGCAGCAATCCTCTCCGTCAACTGTCTGAAACTCCTGAACATTCTGTATGTTCCTGTCTGTCCAGGCATCAGGTGACGTTTCTTCATCCTCATCCTCATCTGCTGTTATAACTGTGTTGTCAGAGATGTGGCTGCTGGTGCTGCTGCAGGACAGCGTGTCCTCTTCAGTGTGTCTGCTTGGTTCTTCCTGAGATGGATCCTCCTGGATTTGTCCCACCTCCTTAACACTTCCTTCTGTTGAAACCTCTTGTTGCACTGCTTCATCAAAGACTATCCTCTCAATATTCTTGTCCTCTACCAAGTCTGGGCAACCCAAGTCCTCCCCTGTGCTCTCTGGATCCCATAGATCACTCACTTCCTCTTCTTCAGTCTCGGAGTCAGGTGCTGTATGTTTTCTAATGCGATTTACTGCATCCCACAGGGACTTTGGATACTGGGGTTCTTCTTTCAGTGGTAAGTCAAGGGAAACACTTCCACTTCCCTCTTGGGACAGAGGAGTTGAAGAGGTAGAGAGCAAGACAGGAGGCAAATCAGAGGAAGAGGAGGATGGGAACTGGAGGAATTCTTCAAATGAATCTAGATGATGAAGAGAGACAGTTTCTGGGATTCTGGCAGCATCACCAAAAAGAGAGAGAGAAACAAACTCTATGTCTGACTTGTAGGATTTGTTTGGTGGCGAAGGAAGCTTGGAAGGTGCAGGCACATCCAAAGATGATTGTGACACCTCACAGTCTGAGTCTGGAGGTGAGGGAGTAGAAGAATTAGAAAGTTCAGTCTGTGGTTTGATGTCCTGCAAATTTTCGATCTCACTTTGAGTTTGAGAGTCTGTAGCATTTTCTTTGAATAATGGTTGGTCTAAAAGACCTGTAGTGTCCTCATCAGCCTCTTTCTGTGATTGCTTTTCAGTCATACAAGTCTCTTTTAAACATGAGGCATCTTCTTCTTGGCCATTATCAAATTGTTTCTGCAAATAATTTACCTGTGTTTGACTTTCTGCAGCATTTTTTGGGGACATTATCTGTTCTAATGGCCCTTCAACATCCTCTTCATTTTCTTTATGTAACAGCTCTTCATGCACACCAATCTCTTTTAGAGAGAAGGTATCCTCTTCTTGGCCATTATCAAAGTGTTGTTTCCAAATGTTTACTTCTGTTTGTCTCTGATTTTCACTTAGATCTTCCTGAGATATTGTTTGCTCCAAAACACCTGTAATATCCTCATTGACTTCTTTTGGTAGTTTCTCTTTAATCGCATAACTTTCAAGCTGTTGCTGCCAATTAGTGACCTCTAAAGAATCTTCTTTGGATATTTGAAGTGTCTGTATTTGTTCTGTAGGATCTTCACTGACTTCTTTTGGTAGTTGCTCCTCTGACATATAATTCTCTTTTATACAAATAACATCCTCTGCTTGGACACATTCAAGTTGTTGTTGCAAAATGTTGACCTCTGTGGAACTTTCTTGTGATATTTTAAGTGTCTCTTCCATTATATGGTCTGTACAATATTTATCAGCTTCTTTTGTTTGTTGCTCATCAGTGATGGTTTCTTTCTCACAATCAGCATTGTCTGGTAGATCACTTTCAATCTGTTGCTGTGACACCACCATGTCTGTCTTATCCTTAGTGAGGTCCTTAAAGGCATTACCAATCTCATTGTTTATTAGCTCCAATGTTTCACCATTGCCATCCTGGCCCTCACCTTTTGGCACTGCTGTGGTGTGATCTGTTAAAGCAAGAGGAGAGGGGATTGGGGAGTGGCCTGTATGGGGAGTGGAGCATGGAGAAAAGTCATCTGATCCAGGTGGAAGAGGAGAGGGCAGTTGCAGTGATAGGGTGTGAGAAAGGCATGAAGGTACAGGATAAGGACCAAGGTTGTCTGGTGAAATGAAGGCAATCAGCTCAGGATCAGGATCTTTTTCTATGTTTAATTCTGAGAGAGACATAGCAAGGTTGGGTGCTTCAGAAGAATAAGAGAGGTTAGGTGGTGGACTGACAGATTGAGTAGGGTGTTGAGTAGCGGTATCATCCTCTAAAGGATGACTGTCTTCCTGAGTCTGCTCAGTTGTACCCTCTTCACTGCTAGATATAAGAATTAGACACTCATTCATTTCAATTTCAGGTGAAGCTTTTCTATCACTTTTGTGTTGTGAGACCATGTCATTCTCTTCAGACATGGCAGACACCTGCTCCTGAGACCCTGGAAAATCCTCACTACCTTCATGTGCCACCAGATCTTTAGCATCATCATTCTCTTGCAAACACACAACAACCTCAACTTCGCTGACCTCTAACTGATTCTGTGACTTTTCCTCTGTTGTGTCCTCTGTGATTTGTTTAGCCACATCACCAAGGTCATGATTTTTAATTGGAGAAGTTTCGACCTGCTCTTCTTCTACACATGGGTCAAAAATTGATGTAGCATCCTCAGGTCGCTGCTCTGTTACGCAATCATGTAGAGGGATTCCTAGGATTCTTTCAGCACGCTCCTCCAAGGTTTCCCTGTCAGAAACTGAATATGACAACATGCAGGGGAAAGAGATTTCACTTTCTCCTTCAGGTATCTTTTTCTGTATTGGATCTGAGTCACATTCAGTCTTCAGAGGCTTTTCATTAATGTGCATGAGATTTGTTTCTGCATTTTTGTTAGTTGTTTCATCCTGATTCAGCTGACTGTTTGATTGAACAGATTCAGGAGAGATCTTTGATTCTATATTTTGTGGGCTGTGTTCAGTGCATGATGTGGAGTCTACATACTGAACTAGCTCCTTCTTGGGTGATGGAATCGTCTCCATTTTAACAACAACACAGGATGTGTCAATAACCAATAAACCATTACTACTTCCGGATTCAGCCTCCTTCTTGATGTCCAATTTTCTTACATCAGTATCAATTGGATCAACTTCAGCAGAGACTTCCTGGTTGTGCAAAACATCCGATTCTGCTTCCTCATTGTTTGCTTTCAAAAACGTGGATGAAACCTCAGTTTCAGCCCTGCTTGTGAAACTGGGCTCCCTCCACAAAGGATATTTGACTGAGCCAGAATGCACTGACTGAGCAACTTGTCTCCCAAATGTAAAATCAGCATCATTTGTACTTCTTTCTTCTACCGGGACATCTGTCTCTGCTCTGTTGGACAGATTATCCTCAAGGATTTCACTTGGCGTCTCTGTCTTTTGGGCTTTGAGATTTCTTGCATCAGAAGTATTTGACTCCTCTGTGAGTGTTGGGACTCTGAAGTCTACCTCATCTGCAAATTTGTGTGTTTGATTACTGTCACCACTGTCACCTTTGGAAACCCCTTCTATTTCTGTGTTTTGAAAGCTTGTTTGTGAAGCACAAAGTGGCAAAGATGGGCTTTCTGTGGTGCCCGCTATTCGAGACACCAAGCAGAATACTGTCATCCCCCCTGTCTTCTTGTTTAATCTGAACTTCCTTCCTTCAATGACTTTGGAGCATTGTTCCTCATTTATCTCCTTATTCTGAACTGCTTGTAACACTTGTGTCTGTTGTAGATATAACATACCCTCAGACAGCATGTGTGGTTTCTGGATACTAATAGTACTGCTTGCCTGCAAAGTGTCTGTTTCATGCCTTTGGTGCTTCAGTCCTTCAAGCTGGGTCAAGGTATATTGATTTGCATCTGATTTTGTAACGTCCCCTTTCTCTCCTTTTCTGTGATCTACAAAGACATCCTGCTTTCTGAGTGTGGGCTGTGACCAGTAGTCTTGTCTCTTACCTTCCTGCTCCCAACTGGTGTCACGGTGGTGCAGTGCAGGTAAACTTTTATGTGGGCTGCTATAGGGAGGAGGAGCAATATAGCCAGGAGGTTGGCTGAACATCCTCCTTTGATAGCCAGTCTTTTCTTTCATGTCCAACACGTGACTTGTGTCAGTGGCAGAAGTTTGTGATGGATAATAGGACGAAGCTTGCTGTCTGCCCCTTCTATCCCACAGTCCTAATTCTCTGATGTTTGTAGGTGGTATGATTTGTTGCAACGCAGCCACTCGAGGATCTGTCCCACTCCTGCTGTCCCTCTCTGGAGCTCTGCTGCTCTCCAGCAGCCCCTGTGAAGCGCCCCTCAACTCTGCCTCTATCCGTCTCCTCCTGGGAAGTGAATGGCTGTATCGAGCTGCCCAAGCCTCAAGCTCCCGATAGCTGCTGTCACTCCTTTTAGTGGAAGCTTCCCTGTTGTGGCGGACAGGACTACAGGGCTCCCATCTTCTTTGCCAGCCGTCTCTCAGAAATCCTCTTTCATATTCCCTTGCTGCTCGTTGAGCTGCTGTCCACTCTCTGTCTTTGGCTTCATGCGTCTGATACTCTCCCAGGTCATGGTGCTGCTGAGGGTGACGGTCTAGAATAAAAGGGAAGTGAGGCGAAGCAGGAGCCCTCAGGTCTTGGTCCATCCAGTTAGTGTACTCCTGGGGAGCCCCTCCTGTTCTTGATCCTGGTGCAGTCCAATAACTGGACTCTCTGTCTTGATCCTGCTGCTCACCATAGTACAATGGATAATAAGTTGCCTGTTGTCTGTCATGGTAGCTGTGGGTAAAATGATGGAAAATGTGAGTAAACTCATCACATATCTAACAAGGGAAAATAAAGTGTTGCTAAAAAGTTGTACAGTTTTTCATGATTGTTACAGCAATAGACTATTTTGCAGTAACTTGGCAGTTTTAAAGTTAGTCGAGATTCACATAGTCTACATAGATGCAGCAAATGAGGTAACCTATATTTGTTCAGCAATTTGTCACCCTGTCGTTGGGTATTAACATACCCCAGTGTGTTTTAAATCAAGATTTAAAAAGCTTAGAAAAATGGCAGCAAACAGTATCATCCAAAGATCATACTAATAACATAGTCATCTTAATCACATGCATAGCACTGAACTCACTTATGTGTACAGTTTCTCCCAGGAACAGTACCAAATCTGGAGTATAGAGGTGATTGTCCCTGATTCTCAGGCCAGAACTCCATCTGTTGGTCTGATACTTGAAATCTGATCTGAAACATGAAAAAAAATATATTAAAAATTATGGTATATTTAGCTATTTCATATAATGACATTTAAAGATTGAAAAAGAGAACGTTGAATGTAAGAGTATAAAAAGCCTTACCTGCATTTTAGATATTGTTATATAAATGGAGAGAGAGGTAAACACAAAACAACACTTACCTTTAATTGCTGTTTTCAGATTTTTGCCCTTCCTGCTCATGAGGTGATATGAGCTCTAATGAGGTCCAAACAGGACAACTTGTTTTAAAAGGACTGTGGTTTGCAGTCCCCCACCCACTCTGCGCACGCACGCACGCACGCACGCACACACACACACACACACTCCCTTGTCAGAGTAAGCACATCAACCTCTCATCCAGGCAGCAGTTCAAATACTATTGAGAAATATTTTAATCAGGTTTTAAGAAAAACTATCTTTAGTGTCATCATTCCTGCTCACACACAATGATGGTTTACTAATAAGGAATTTAGTTTAGAAACACAAACAAATGTAAAAACCAACATTAAAAAAAACAGTGGCGGTGCATACAATAGCAGGTGATATGATTGTATTGAGACTGACAGAAATATTGTAGTTTGTCTGACTGTCATGACAGAATATTTCAAATCTACTATTACAAGTAGGTCATTGCTCAGAAAGCTGCACATACTACTTTTCTTTGAAAAATAAGTATTTAAGAAAGCTACACAACTTTTTAAGTTCAACTTGACATGATCCAACTTTGTTTTTTTACTAATTTGATATTTTGTTATAGTTCAACCAACACAGAAACTTCCTAGCAACACACAATCTATATAAGTTTGCTCAAATAATAATGAACAACAACAAAACCAACAATCTGCTCTTTCTGCATGACACTTGCATGTGGGAGGTGCTCTGGAGAGCAGACTCTGCATGGAGATAGGGATCTGTTGTTTTGTTGGCTGAATTGTAGCAGAGGGAGAGACAGGCAGCGAACGGGTTGTTTCCCTTTCTTTGAAACTCTCCAGCGTAACAAACAGGCTTTCCTTCTCTGAACAGAAAGTCTGTACATCAGCAGAGAGCAGGAGAGAGGGGATGAAGCACGTACAGACAGCAGGCTGCATGGAGGGCAATCTGTTGATGTTGACAGAATAGTTGGGGATCGGATGAACTTTGTTTTGGGATTTATATATCTCAATAAAAACAACATTGCATCAGATATCAGCGGTCCAATCACCAAATGGTAGATGTCTACATATCCACTTACTGCTTCTCCAGTACTACACATCAAGATTACATTGTTTATGGCTAAAGTCTATTATAATAATTCATTTGATTATTGAAATAGGTAAAATAAAAGATATATTGGCTGTTTGTGACATAAGTTTGACCAGATTTTTGTATTTGGAAGACAGTTTACCAATTTATGTTTAAAATTAGCTCATGTAAAATGACACAGACGACACAGGCGTGAGTGCTAATCAGAATTTACAATATGTAACAAAGTACATTAAAGTATCCATTATTACTGTGAGAATGTATCAGCTTTTGCTTGTACATAAACATTTAGGCTAACAGATGATTTTCATGAAGATACTTAAGTGATGAACTCCATCACCTTGTGTACAGGGAGGGCTAGTGTTCATTTTATTTACACCCCTGGAAAGTAATATTCATGACTAAATGAGCAACAATTAAAAGTAAAAAAGTACATATTCGTTATGTTTAACACAAAAACTTATTAAATCTTCTTCATGTGAGTGGGGTTTGATAATTTTATATTGAAAGTGGCCAAGCAACAACAAACAAACCAAAATCCCAAATATGTCAACACATTTTGATTTAAATGTGGCTGAGTGTGATGAGAGCGTGTATTCAAAACTGTTCATACTAAATAGTGTAAACTAGTATTAGTATTCATCATGCGTATTCATGTGGGACCCAATCACACTGAGGTTTTTCAGGGCCTTTAAAGATGTGATCATGGTGCTCTGATCTAGAAGCAATGCCCCTTAGACCACTTTATAACATGCTTCATAACATCCTTATAGGAAACCAAACAGGATTCCTGAGTATGTACAAACAGGCAACAGTGTCCTTTTTATTGCTAAAATGAACCTGGTGAGACATTCAGTGTTTTAACTGAGAGAAGAATTGAAATTTAAACTCAGAGGTAAGATAAGTACCCTGAGAAGAACAGTTGATCCTTTTACACTGATTACATTATCAAGCTCTTCCCTGAAACTTATTTGCATGACAATGACAACATGGAGACAAAATGAAAAAACTGTGTGACAAAAGTGACGAAAAGAAGAACAGAACATGAACTGCCCAGTCAGGTGATTGTGAGCAAAGTTACACTGCAGCCCGAAGGTGCAGTGGCAGAGCTGATCCCTGTGTCAGTGAAAATCCACCTAGTGGCTTTCAGAGTAAATAAAGAAAACAAGACTCTTGTTATATAAAATAACAATGAGACGTCATGGCTGTTCCCAAACTGTATTTGTGTTTTCTCAAGTATCTCAAGTCTTACTGTCTGATAGATTGAATTAAACTACTTGAGCTAGCCCACTAAGGGAGCAGACTCTCTAGTGTTCATGATAAGTACAAATAATTGTAACAAGCTGTAGTTGAATTATAAAACACAAAACTGCAGTTTAAAATACATAAAAATAATCTGAAACTCAGTACTTTTCAAATTACATTTACGTAATAGAAAGACTGAATTGTCCAAGGACAACTCTGACCTACTGTTCTTGACAACTTCGCATTTTGCATTTGTTGCTTTCCCTGTTATTGCTTTTTAATTCTATTAAAAAGGCATCGAATAAACCAGAGTAATAAACCATCTCAATAAAGTGATTTAACCAGTGCCAGGCCTGTGGGAGGTTGTCCCTGCTGTCACTGGTCTTTCCTTAAAGATGCCCTATAGATATTAATATTTTGTTTTTCATCACGGTTCACAAGCTCCACATTAAATCTGCTTGAAAGACATTCCTCATAGAAACCTGGAGTACCGTGCTCTTTTCGCATTTTGGATGAAAGATATACCACAGCACCATTCCTGCACAAATGAGCTAGGGTCTCCACCAGCAGTGGGTAAGTCTCTGGGAGGTAAATTATATCTGCACAAAGCACCAGATCCCAGTCAGAAGGGAAGTTCATGTGATCTTTGCCCCAGGACAGAGGGAGGACGGTGGGATGGGTGGTAAGCCAACCACTGGATGGCATGTTTGCAGAGACATTGGCCTGAAGTTGTGGGAGAGCCAAGGGAAGGTCTGTGAGGGTCACAACTGCACCTGAAATGATATGAACCTTTAAATCCAGTGTGTTATTAATGAAAGTCAGCTCAGCTAAGGACACTTTACATGCTGCAAGTAAACCCTAAACAGAGGCGAACATAGGAGCAACACCTGCTGTGGCAGCTGCAGCAGCCTTGCAGCAGTGCCTCCGGCGGAAGCAACTGTCGGTTGCATTAAATGGGGCACGGTGGTAGTGAAAGATGAACCAAGTTGATCGTAACAAGCAGAGAACTATGAATTAAAAACAAACAACAACCAAAAGCTAATCATCTGCATAAATAAGCAGCCAGAGGAGCTCTAGGAGCCGTATGCCTCTGACAACCAAAACGTGAATTTACTCTTCCCTCAAGGAGGGTGGACAACATACCGAGGCGTGCGGCCAGGATCCCGACCACACCGGTCCCAGCTCCCAGCTCTATGATGCGCTTTCCCCTCAGCTCCACCTTCTGCTCCTCCAAGTAACAGCACAAGTGTAACGCCTGTGCATACACACACACATACAAACCCCTACCGTGAGACTTAACTCAGAATGAACGAGCAGGTAGCTATATTTTCACAACATAAACAGAAACCGAGTGTACTCTTACAGCCTCCCACACCGGAGCAGCCACGCCGAGGTTTGCACCAAACACCTGTGTGATCTTCAGCTCCTCGCCGGATAAACTGTAAACAGCATCCTGAGAAAATGTATCACCAAACAGACAGTCGTCAACGGGGAACGGGTCGTCTTCACCCCCTGCACAAATCATGACTAGTCAAAGTAAACCGGTTTACTCGATGATAATACGAAGCTGAACCGTTACAAGACACGCTGCACCGGTGTCAACAGTTTGTCGCCTTCCAGGTCAACATTAGCATTAGTTGTTCGCTAAATAACAGTGGCCTTTCATATACGACGAGGAAAATAGTTTATTTATACGAGTATCGTGGAAAACTGCGATGTTAACGCGAAATGTGAATAGCTAAATTTAATGCATTTAACGCTGTCTGTAAGCTAACTATCAGATGTTAGCAGCTGCTAAACAGCAACTGTTACCCGTGTCCGTCTAATTTACGTTCACGTCCATAAGACAGCTATCAGTTTTACTGCCAATACGTGTCGTCACATCTATAACAGTATTTTCTATCGACTGAAACAGTTTGGTTATGGGTTATCTAAGTGCTGCGAAATTCGAGTTAAACAAAGCTTTTATTTTGAAATGCAAAATAAACCCAGTGAGCTTCCGGGTTAGAGGACCCGTCAAAGACCCTACAATAACTTTTCATATCACTGCGCAACAGACACGTGTTTACAGTACAGCACAGTCCTCAATAAGTTGTGTTCAAATATTTGGACAAAGGGAGTAGACTTACCTTTCGTAGATCCCAAGTTGCTCCTGCTATTTGATAAAATTATATATAACAGCAATTCAATTATTACAGTACAGTTGCTCGGTGCCTTCAGGTGCTCCCTGCTTTCACTGGCAATCAGAGCAGAGCCAGTATTTTCAGTCAGACAAGTGCCAAAAAAGCAGTCTCATGTTCAGTATTCAGTCACCCATGAGAAGACATAAAAATAATTAAATTCGTAGTGAATCTGCCAATTGTTCTCTTGATTGTTTGGTGTATAAAGCAGTTTAACTAAATGTCAATCAGTAAAGGATGTTTGCTGTATGCTTAGTTTGTCCAAATCAACAGATGAAAACCAGACAATTCTATTTACAATGATGTAAAACTGAGAAAAGCAGCAAACCCTCGCACTTGAGAGGCAGGGACCATGAACTGTTTAGCATTTGTGCTTGAAATGTGATTTGTATGATTATTATAGGATGATTAATACATTATCAAAAGATTATTAAACTGTAGATGTGCTTCACTTAAAAACACAGAACTCTGTCATATTCCAGGTTTATTAAAAAAAACAAAACAAGTCGCTTTGTCCTCACCTGTTTTGCTTCGAAAACAAAACTGGAGTACCACTGGGACATTGTTCACACAACTTCACATCAATGACAACGATGATTTTAACAGGTGTGTAAAGTGTAGAGTCGAGTACAGATGACAAATAAACCTCTTCATCCTTTCAGCTTATCAGTCTTTATAGAACAAAAAACATGGAAAGAATTTCCAACACAGCCAACTAAAATGTTAAATGTCCAATCTGAAAAGATAAAAAAACATAATGCTGTCTTCATATGTCTGCTCGTGTTGGTCTACATCACAGTTTTTTCAGTGGAAAGGACAATAACTGTCGGGCTTGATTGCAGATACACTTTAGTCAATATACAGTAATCTGCCTGACACAAACATCTCTGAACCTCTTGATTATTTGAAGTTATTAAAAAATAAATAATTCTTTCATCATACATATGACAGTAGTATTACATCCATAACACAACCACCCTCCACCTCAAGCCTCAATATGTGCAAACTGCAAGAGTTTAAAAAAGGTAGCACTTTATGCAAGGACCATGAAAAACAAAGATAAAGTGTTTTAAATTAAGCACTTTGTGAAAAGTGCAGTGGGAGTGACATGGTTATGATTTTAAAATTACAGATGAATTGGAGGGAGCCCATGGAGGTCCAAACCCTCCACGGCTATAGAGTGCAGTTACACAATCACATTGTTATTAAATTGGGGGTGATCATTAAAAAAAATATACAAAAAACTGGTGGTCCTTAAACCAAAGGAATATATTTGGTACTGAATGATTTTTCTTGTCATATCTGTTACTGTCCCAATGCAAAACATTTTCATATGGTCTTTAAATGTAAAATACTGAGCCTGGACACAAATGTGACGTTGGGATAAAAATGAATATGCAGTAAAATGAGATCTACTGGATATTTCTCTTTCACAAACATTCATTCTTGTCACATCTTTCTCAAAAAAACAAAATATTTGCAATGATACTGGACAGAAACGATGCTTTGTCACACAACAAACGTCACAATTCGTGCTTTGAGTTCAAGCAGAGGATGCTCTGCTTTAGCCTTTAGACATTGCTAGTCCATTTTCACACACCACGTTTTCTTTTGTTAAGACACATATGTCAACATGGTTGGGTTCGACAAATCTCTGTCACAGAGTCTTGGAGTTGCTTGATAAAACAGCCATGGCTCAAACAGCCTGTTGATTGTTTTTTTTTTTTCTCTCTCTCATTAAAATCAATTAATAAGCATCTCCGCACAATCAGATGTGCACCTATGAAGAGACGTCTTTGTTTTCTTTGTTTCTTTGTGGGTATGAAAGGCAGTCAACTTTGCTTTGAGTAGAATCAAGACAGAGTCCGAGTCCACACAGATGCACAACAAACACCCACACAGAAAACAAAAGCCAGAGGAATGCATACTCAAAACTTTGTCCCAAAAAGAATAATAATTAGAACAATGACTATGACAAAGAGGATCAAAATGACCAGCATCTTTCGGTTTTTCTTCTGATACTGTTCCGCCTACAAAGAAAATAGAAAAATAATGTGAAATAATATATTTCATTTACTTTAAATTAATGAGTAAAGGTAAAACATTTAGTTTCTTGACATCATGCGACAAACTGCTTTTAAACTGTAAAGCTTTGCAGATCCTGTTTGTAACCGATATGCTAAATAACAGATTTGTGTCTGTAGTGTGCTTAAAATCAATTTTTGTATTCCCCAACAGTTGGTAACATTCATTACCAGCTTCCAAGCAAAATGAATTGAAAAGACATGAATTTATAGCAATCTGAATTGTAAAATTCTGCTTGAAAATATTCATCAAAATGTGCATGTAAACATGAGCATTTTTTAAATTTACCTTTTGTAACTGCTTCAGTCCATCTTCTGTTTTAACACAAGCCTGCTCCACGTTGAAGTCAATCCTATCAAGAACTGTGCCCTTAAAGATGAAGAGTAGATCATTTGAGAGCAGAAGAAAACACTTTTACATGGAGACAGATATATTTTAAACAAAGGTGACATTTTTATTATATATAAATAATAGAATTCATTGTATATTGTTATCAGTTTGGTGCTGCACTGCCCAACACCCGCTAGCCTTGAACTGTGATAACATCATAGTGCTTTACATTTTGGAAGTCAACAGGCCAACTAACTGGCAACCCCAAGCTTGTATGAAGAAGAGAGAGAATAAAAGTTTGTATTTGTTTCCACAGTGAGTTGCCCAGTGTGATAATGTGGAGAGCAGTGTTTAGGCATGTGCGCCAGCCTGCATATCAGCATGTCTGCTTTGAATACCTGTTCAACCACCATCCCAGCCAAATCCCGGAAAATCTCATTCAGATCTGAGATGGACTGCACTATTTGTCGGATCTCCCTCTCTCGCTCTTCAACCATAACTGTGTTCTGCTCCACCAGCATCAGTTGGTCGTCTGTGAACCCCTGCAGCGAAAGAATAAAAGTAGGTGATTATACAGAAACACTCTCACCCAAAATTATCAGAAAAATGCAAATGTGTAGCTGAAATGTTTAGCGGACGCTGACCAGACCAAATTTTAGTTTTTACATTTTATTTTAAAACTGAAAAGAAAAATAAGCAGTAATATTGTATTTTTTTTCGATACACTACTCGGTTGATTTTGAGATACACTCCAATGACAGGGACAGAAAAATGTTGATGTTACCCTTAAAAATTGCTAAGAAGTATCATGATTTGGATCGAACACTACAATGCTAACTAATAATAATACAGTGTCCATGTGTCTATTGTCTCAAGAGCTTAATGACTAAGCCGTACATTTTTTAATAGCATTGAATATACACTTTATAATGTCTTAATTACACTTCCGCATACACTTTTATCTGTTGTCAGCTTGACAGGTTATACCATTTTCCATCTTTTAGTGGGATTAATAGAAAGTGACAAGCATTGATGTGAAATTTATACGTACAAATGCAAAATTTAAATTAACATAACACAGTGATGAGTGTGTTTCTAGATTTTACGTTTTTATCTCATCTTATCTTTGCTCATACTTGCAGTATTTCTACTTTAGATGTACTTCATACAGGATGCCAGAGAAAAACAAACAGCGATGTAACTTTCAGCAGATTTGAATTTGAATGTCCTCAATTTTAGAAAGCAGGTCACCTTGTCATATACAGCTAAATCTTCATCCTCTTCCATAAGTGGTCCAGAGTCAAAAAAGTGCTTTGACCTCTCTTCACGATTCTTCATACCTAGAATGTTAACATATGGCATGCAGCTCAAATGGCATGAAAAATACAACAACCTGAGGGCACACACACACAAATATATATATGAAAATTATACTTATTTATTTTGCCCTTGCCAATTGTTACCAAGTGAGAAGCTGTTCTTACGTTTTAGGTAGCTGGACTGTGTGTGCCTGAAATTGGTGGACAGCTCCTGCAGGCTCTGTGCCAGAGATGACACCACGTTTCTCAATAGCCTCTCCTCCTGCTCGGTGCAGTGGCCACAGCGAGACTGCAAACCCGTCACAGCTCGCTGGCATCGGTGAAACATCTGCAATGAACACAGTGGTACTGAGTGCGCAGAAACTAAGGTAATGTTTCATTTCAAACACTTCAATATGAAATGAAATACTGTCAGATGAGTCCACATCCAGCCCCTAAAATCTAACAATCCCTTCCTTAAATACTAGATCAATCTTTAATGACTGAGCTCAAGCAGAAACATCTGCCAAAGAGAAATTATTAAAAATATGCTAAAAAAAAATGTAACAGTGAATTACTGTACCTGTGTAATCTCCTGTGTCGTGATTTCTATGGCATGCTCTTCCTCACTACTGTCATCAAGTGTGGGACGATTCATATGCTTGTCATGAAGTATGGCCAGTTCCTTCATCTTTTGCCGAACCCGTGTGATTTCATACTGGATCTGAAAGGAAATACGTTACGGTTAAAAACCGTGTGACTTAACTCTGTTCACAAACTATTGAAGATCACTGGATTACAAATAGTTGCATTTGGGAGTTTTTGATTAACTAAGGATCGTGGTCATGAGTCAAATTTTTAGAGATAGGTGTTTATATTTATACCTCATCCACCCCCTCTATCCATTTGGGGGGCAGTTTCTTAGTGACACCAATGGCAGCTTCAGGATCCAGACTAATTCCTGATACCAGGGCCATTCGATCATCAGCCAACTAAAAAAACAATAATAATAAAAAAAAAAAAATCTATTAAAACATTTTATATAACTCAACATGATTATGACAGTGAGGCACCGTTGCAGGCGTCTTAAGTTATTCTACCACAAAGGGAAACAACAGTACCTCATCAAGCTCCTAACGTGATTGGCAGATAGCAGAGTGGTCCCATCCAATAGAGAACAAGGAAAAGGGAGAGAAAGACAGAAGTAATAGGAAGTGAGCCCCTGAAAGTCAGCAGTTAATACCAAAAAAGTATTTTTGCATCCACCCCCAACAACAATGACTGACTTTGAAATAGGTATGATAATTATCACAAGGCTCATTAGTCATTTTGTTGAGGTCATTTCTTCTGCATTTGGGTGTCGTATACAAGTGGAACTAGAGTGTGAATGCAAATATGAATAATACTTATCCAGAAACATGTTGACCTGCAATCATTCCACATGTTAAACAAATCATTTTAAGTAAGAAATAGTAAGAATAAAAGGGAGAAGTTGAAATGGTTCAGCCTCAAGATCACACAATATGGCTGTGTTTCACAAGGAAAAAAAAATATTCTTCAGACAATTTCAAATGAGCAGGGCGTTATTCTTCTTCTTCATTATTTTAAACGCGCATGTACAGCAGCTTCGGTGAGCTGAATGCGTATATTCTAATGGCAAAAAAGTAGGTTTAGTTGTGTCACTGCCTTTAAGTCAGTGCAAATACACTTCAGCCTGTGGATATGTAATGTGTCATAACTGTACTAATGAAATGAAAGTGGCATACTGCAGGAAACAAAGACACAACAGAGAATTCAGTTTTAAATTTGTTAACTTGACTGTGGTTGACCTCTCCAAATAAATATATTAATAAATAAACACAAACATTCCTCTTCGACATGAGTGGAGAAAGCAGACATTAAGACAGACAGCTTCGCAACATACATGGATAAAATTAGTGCTTAGTCAAGGACAAACATACACTGAACAGACAGTGCAGAGACAAGTGAGATACGAGATTATAAATATAATTTACATACATATATACAAACAAATTAAATCACCATTTGAACTACATGACACACAACATGGTTGAATGTTTGTTCAATGGTTGGTGTCATTAGGGTCTAGTAGGGACTGAGGAATCCAAGGTTGAAAAAACATAATCTTTGAACCAGGATGCCTGAACAAGCCACGATAACTGCATCAGCAACTGACAGAGCTCTAGTATAAATGCATGTGACTCCGTGAGTCATGAATGGGTGACAATTTTTTGTTCTCAGCAGGAGAAATGAGCAGTTTATCTGTCAAACACAGCAGCTGCTCCTAGCACAGCTATGGAGTACCAGGCCAAAGCACTGCTATCGTATTTTTCCCCTGATCCTATTTACAAATGCTCTTGATCGTCCTGAGGTAAACACCAGCACACCAGTGTTGACTATGCTACACACAGAGATACAATGACAGACAGTGTCTGCCCAGGAGCCAGAGCTATTTAAAAGTCTCCACTCTCCAGGTTCAGCTATACTGATTTGTACAGGCTGTCAGAATTAAAGTGAGAAATCCATTGGTTAAATTGTTCACAACTAAGTGTGATTGGTCACACACCCTACAGCTGCTTTCTGTACTGTGTGTCTAACACCTGGCCTTCTCTCATGGAGTTGTATAGTGAACACCACAGCAAACACAGGAAAGCTGTAAACTCTTCATGCTCAAGCATCAAAATGGTGTCTCGACTTATTTATGCTTAGCAGTATTACAAACTGCAGTGGTGTTTAACTGAAAATGTGCAAATAGATCATGACATGAAATTGGGGTGAAACACTGACCTTTCTATGCCCATTTGTAGGATATAACAGGTAAACTGAGTTTCACTATTGACATGATAGTTAAAAATCACTATTTCTGATATCTACGGCAGGCAGCAGGCTCAATTTTTAGCAGAACAACAATCTTTGGTTCTGAACTTGTTCTCATTTACTTCAATGAGTTCCACATAGTGAGGTAGCTGTTGTACGGATTTGTGAAAAAGACACCTTTAATTCCAGACTGGGACTGAATACCCTGATTTTATTTATTTGAGAAAGTATCTAGAGAGGAAAAGTCATTTCAATTTTCCTCAGTGTGTGTTACACTATTTTATTATAAACATTGAAACATTGGAAGCCACAGCTACATCCTGGTGGAACAATCACATGTTAAAGGCACAATTTGATCAAGACTAAATCAAATTGGCCACAGCACATTTTTTACTACAGAGGAGACCTACACGGACATTAAACACATGCTTTACCTTAAAGAAAAAACACTCAATTTACACCATTTTATTTTACAAAATGTTGTTTTATATTAGAGACGAAGATAAATAGATTACAACTAGACTACTGGCAAATTTTATTTCTAATTTTTTAAGGTTTACTGTAGACGATTAGCTATTACGTCCTGAAAATGTGCCTGCACGCCTCTCTCCATTCCCCTCCATCACATTAATCAGACCTGAGGTGACATTTCGGGGCACAGACACATTCCCGGCGTAGAAATCTTCCCGAATAACGTTTAGTAGCTACTAACACACAATGTGTATCTAGCTAATACAGCTCAGTGACTGGCTACATGCAAACACACACAGTAAAATGTCAAAACGATGCAGACCACTCACCGCAGCATTGCTACGTGTACTCAGACGGGGGTCGTATGTACTCACTTGCTCAGCCAATATCTGCCGGTTTTGGATTGCATTGTTCCGCATTAACAAGAAGGCATCGGTCAGACGCCGAGTGGCCATGACTGCCTTGTTTTATGGTATCTAAGTTAACACTGGACAAAGTGCGGACCAGGGGATGATTAATTGATTTGTCCACTGCCGCTGACCCGCTGCTAACACACCGCTAGCTTTTAGCTTTAGCTTCGCCTGCGATGAAAGGAGAAGGAAAACTCGCGATACAGCGACGGCAGTGGACCACAAACGATCTTAATTATGTTTATCTGTCAAGCATTTCTAACACTCAAGTTAAAATGAGAAACATGACCGAAAGTTTCTTTTCAAATTCGGGATTTTACGTTGGCTTAGTAACGTTACTCCGCTTCAGGCAGCTACGGAAGTGGGAAAACGTAAACAGCTGCGTATGCTGCTGCTTCTTCTTCTACTACGCATTTACAGCAGACGTCAACTGCAATTACAGCCCGTTATCGCCTCCTACTGCCAATGTGGAAAGACTGTGGTGGACAATCTGCAAGTCAACATACAGGTACACGAATGGCTAAATATTCTGTATACTACGTTATAGGCAGAAATAGGAGACCGTCATTCTCTTCATCAGCGTTTTACAATATATGACTTCTTTAAACTCAGCCTTGACCATTGAAACAGCATTTTGACAAAGCAGTTCCGGAAGGCCCACTTACAACCTTTCTTTATCAGCAGTTTTCATCAGCAAATTGTTTGAATAGAGGCGAATATGTTGACTTAAGAGACCAGAACGTGTTGGGATTTCTTTTACTCTCCAAGTAAGAAATTAACAATAGCACGCAAATTTCATGCAAATTTTTTGCATTTACTTGGATTTTTTGCTTGGATTTTTGAGCTTTGTTGTACACAGTGGCAATATAATACTACATCTAATTGCAGATACATATTTTTCTATATACCACAGACATTGAAACATATCATCATATGAATATGTGCCAAATTTGTCCATTGCATAAGGCATGAGTGTGATCTGAAGATGAGTGTGAAACAGATCTGTGAAGGAGATTTATTTATCAACTCACCGATCATCTGAGCATGACTGCATTCTTCTTTTCTTTGTCCTCATGTCACACTTTAACCACATAAATTTCAAATATGCTCTAATTTTCCTTAATGTTTTTCATCCTTTCCCTGATAAGTCACAGATGCAGTATAAAGGTACCATTGTATTGCTCTTTTAGTACATATTTGCAGGATTTAACAAATAATCCATCACTCTTTTCTGTTTATTGAATCTATTTTTACGTGATAGCTGACAGCTTTACAGTGTCACTGCCACGCTATAAAAACCTTTGACCTGCCAACCTCCACTTTCTAGTTTGTACAGTTTGATTGTATGCCCCTCTTTAAGCCTTATTCTGATAGCTGCTAGTGTGTCAGACGTGTTGTCAAATAACAGATCAATGAAAACAATTCACTTTTTCATGTTAGATGAAAATTCAAATAAAGGCAGGCCCTTCTGCATCATACATGTTATTTCATGTGAGTTAATATTTCATTCATTTCTTTTTGCCCATTCGCTCTGATGGGAACCAGACAGCCTGAACCTCATTCTGTTTTTTAGGGCTTAAAGCCGCAGTATTTAGGGAATGTGTTGACTTGTTGGGAGGGTACGACAAATCAAACAAGTGCGCGTGCCTGTCCCTCTTGTGTGTGCGTACACGCGCGAGGCTGTGCCACTATGTGTAATTATGTCGCTAAAAGCTCCTCCTCCGCCCATTCTTAATCCCTTATATCCGCTAATACCGCGGCAGACATTTACCAACGGGCTCCAGCTGCCGTCAACAAACATATCTAAGTTCCGTCTTGTGGACCTCCGTGTTTAGGGGCAGGCAGTTCTTTAATTTACCTCTGCTAAAGTCTGAGGAGACAGAAAGGTAAGGAGCCTTAAGGGTGCAGGCGTCTTCCCGTCGGGATGGCTGAACATCTGTGCAGCACGTACAGAGCAGACTGAATTGAAAAGTTGTGCCTGTCGCTCAGTTAGACACCCCGACTTCGCATTATTATCCTGTCTGATAGATGCCCCTTTTAAGAGGTTGTTCCTAATTTTTGATTTCTGTTTTGCTTTGCTGGCTGCCCTGTATGTTGCTGATTAAGCTGATGGGCCATTGCACAGTTGGTTTTTTGTTGGATTGGAGATCTGTGCAGAGATACAGATGCATACGTTCATCAGCACAATCAATGTCTGCAACACACGTTATTACTTGTGGGTGACTCCTGAATTTGTCAGATCTTGTTAGGAACCTCTTTGACCCATGTCAGTGTTTTCAAAACTGTGTGTTAATATCTGGAATATAAACAAATGTCTTAAACTCATTAATGTTGGCAAGTAGGTCTAATTTTCACAAGTGATTCCCCAGACTGCCTAAATATCTGAACCCAGACACTGTGGTTGTTAACTGTCCATTGAGAGGAATGTTTTTGACGTACCACTGGTATATGTAATCCAAGGAATGGAGGCATGAACTGGTCATGTGAATCACTGCCAAAACGTTGGATGACCTAAGACCCATATGAAATGCTACTTCATTGTTTCTGCAACTTTTCTGGAGATTTGAGCTTCATGCTGGGGTTCTCTGCTGCCTTTCATCTCTGACTGACGGTCCTGTCCTTGTTCTCTCTTTTTCTCACTTAGCTGATCAGCATGGCCTCATCTGACGATACCGAGGGGTCTCTGACTCCTGTGGATTTTATTCAGCTGCAACAGTACATGGAGTGTAAGTCTCACCATCTCACGTAACACTATTTTACAAATATTGGTACTACTGGCTTGTCAGTGCTGCATGTAAATTATAAAGAGATTAACTAGAGAAATGTTTTCTTGATCTCGGTATTTATTTTAGCCTGTTAATGCCTTTATACCTACCGACGACTCAATACATGTATATCGACATGAATGATTAGCAGTGGTTGAATGGAGCAAAGTACATGAATTTAAGGACTTTAAATTGTTTATCAGTGTTTTAATTTATGTTATTGTACATTTTTACACCTCTTCATTTATCCATTTATCTGGCAGCTACTAGTTACTTTGCTGATTGAAATTTTAAATACAAAACATAATCGGCTCATAAAATGTGACACTTTGTTGCAGATTAAACCATCCAACTGTATGTAATGTAATTAAAATTAGTTTCAGCTTGATCGACTGCAACAGTAGTGTACAACTTCCACATTGATGCACTAGTAATATCAGTGAGAGTTAGATTATTAAGGTAATAAACAATAATGAAAGGGGCCATTTGTCTGCATGACACATACAAAATGAGATTTTACTGCACTAATAGTATCTTTGTACTAATAGTATCATAATGATAGTATTTTTACACAGTTGTATGATACCTTTACAAAAATATAAAGATCTGAATACTTCTTCCAAAATAGTGATTTGGAAAACGTTACTGATTTATGAAGGTAGACGAAAGACAGAAACAAAGTTAATGTGAGAAGAACAAGAAACACTTTCACACTTTAATTGATTACAATAATCTTTCACATTTAAAATCTTTGATAAGTTTATATGGCCTGGAGATCAGAGTAAAATGCAGAAATATCAGTGTTATAATCTTCTGTGTGCTAGATTTGAAGAAACTGAAATATTAGATTTGATTTATCTGACTGTGCAAACTTTTCTTACACCTGATGGATCACTGTTAATGTGTTTACAGTTGCTTTCAAACCTGATCATCTCTCCTTTGGGAGATCAAACACTTTTCACAAAAAGTGAGAGCAGCAGTACACTTAAGCATCGAACATCAACATCATACAGTAGATAAGTAAGGAAGTTCCTCATATTCACGCACCAGCAACACAGAAAAACACTCTTTAATGTTCCTCTAGAGGATCATCAAGCATTGACACGAAAACACAAACAACTCTGAAATGTAAGTGCATGCTTTTGCACCCAGTGGTTTGAGCTTGTACAGAATTTGATAGACCTGTTGACAGGAAACTAAAAGGGGTACAGAGCTAAAAATATTTGCTGTACACTCAGAGGCTTTGGAAGAAATGAAATGGGTGTGTAGGCTTTTAGTGTCAGAGGTGGGGTGGGGGTATTTGCACTGTTGGATAATGGATGAATGGATAATTACAGCCGCTCTTCTCTGGACCTGAGAACAGCACTGCTGTGTGTTACCTGTGACAGCAGGGCCCAGATTTAATGTAGGATTCACATGATGATGATCTCACATTTGTTTCCTGTTTTAGCACTCAGGAGTCATGTAATTATTGTGTGGGACAAATGGCAAACAGGCAAAGACCTGAACTCTTTCTGATGCTTCTCTGTTCTCAGTTTTCCTGCAGACCTTTTTTCTTTTTCATCATATTTGACAGAAAGGCAGATTCATAGTAGACATTACATTTGATCATTGTGTAATTTTATATTTTTTCTCTCACTTTTCAACATCTCCAATGTCCTGTTTGCAGACAGCAGTTTGAGTGTGAAAGATGTGATTAAGGAGTTTCACCCTGGGGGTCGTCTGGCCCAGCACAGCTTTGGAGAGGTAAGTCACGCACCAGATCTCTCCTGGACAATGCAACACATGCTAACTGTTTATTTTACAGCATATTAATTTCACATCTGTTTGAATACACTGTGTAGAAAGTTGCCTGAACAGAACAACAGACTTTGGTTTTAATTGTAAAGAACTTCTCAGAAATCATTGTTTAATTATTGAGAAAGTACTGTCCTGGTCAAACTAAAGCATTATCTTTTGTTTCTTTATTCTCCACAGTGTGTTGATGTAGTGGGCTTACGTCTCTTTCTGAAGACTTACCTAGAAGTGGAGGACTTCCCTGCAGATTTCTGCCAACGCCTGTTTCGCTATTTTCAACATGTAGAGCAGGATGGGTCCACAAAGAGCCATCTTCCCAAAGAAGGTCAAGTATTGTACTATCTTCTTGTCAGTTACAGTGTGGTGCCCTTTGAGGAAAAGCACTAAGCTCTACAGTCATCTGGGTGCTGTTGGGAATACATCACAGAACTTCCTGAAAAGATAAAAAATGCAACAAAAGCATTTCCTCTTTGTTTATCTGTTTTTTTATCTTGTAGTGTAGCTTTAGATTAGCAGGAGATTTGTGCACCTGTTTCAATAACCAATGTATGATAAATGATGGCACCAGTAATGTAATAAATATTTTCCGTTTGGTCAAAAGGTTTTGTCAATTTCATTAATTTCAGGTGGCGTTTTTCTTCGCGATGTGTCCTGTTACTTCTCAGTGTTGGAAGAAGGACAGCCACGGGAGAAGCTTGAATGTCAGTTTCATCTACCTTTTTCAACCGTTTTGTGACATGTTTACTATAGTGTTACCATGTTTAATGTCAATTCACCACTGATAAATGACTGTTGTGAGAAAAAACTATGGTTTGATCACCAACTGACTTTGTTTTGTTTCCAGTTACTTTCAAACTTTATGATAAAGATGGTAACGGACTCTTGGACAGCTCTGTAAGTAACTCACAATCAGTAAACTGCTCCATTGTTTTTAACAAATATAGGCTTTTTATTTGTGTGGACCTATAGCTGCTTAGAGTAGGCATAAACAGCAAGATTATTATAAATCTTATAAGTATTATAATTTTGCACATTGAATAGGATGTATATAGGTACACCAAGATCCACTTTGGATGTAAACCCTGTGGTCTCTCCATCAGGAAGTGGATCGTATAATCACCCAGATGATGCGAGCTGCTGATTACCTGGGCTGGGATGTGACTGAGCTCAGACCAGTATGAGTGCCCTTTGATGTCTTTCTGATTTTTAAGTTTGTACAGTAAGATTTTTTACTCCATCATGAAATCATTAAGAGTTTTACATCAAAAAGAGAGTGTGAAAGAGCTTAAAACTGTAACTATTCAGAAATCAGATTACAGATGATGATGTTTTTCTAATTGCATAGGTGCTTAAAGACATGATGACTGCCATCGATGTGGATGACAGTGGGACTGTCACTCTGGAGGAATGGGTGAAGGGAGGCATGAACAATGTGCCTTTACTTGTTCTGCTTGGACTGAAGGTGACAGAATAAACCCTACCCACATAAAACAATACCCTCTGTGACCAGCTGTGCCTCTATTTTTTTTGTCCTCTTCACCGTCTTTTTGTTTTTCTCTCCCACACAGATGACAGAGAGGGATGGGCAGCATATTTGGAGGATGAAGCACTTCAACAAGCCAACCTATTGTAGTGTTTGTCAGAGCATGCTGCTTGGTCTTGGGAAGCAGGGACTCTGCTGCACATGTAAGAGCTTACAGCCGCCATCAGGGGGCAGCCATGCACATCATACGCAGTGTTAACGGAGTGCAGGTCCCACCTTTCTAGTTAAGTTGCACAGTCGCTGCAGTTTCCTACAAATAGCAGTATGTGTATTTTGCTGCCTAATCACATAGATTTTAATTGCCAAATCCTTGTCTTGACCTTTTTCACCTCTGTGATATTTGCTTTTTTTCTTTAGGTTGCAAATACACTGTCCACAGTCAGTGTGCCAACAAGAATCCTAAAGCCTGCGCCCATACCTTTGTCAAATCCAAAAAGGAGATTGGTGTAAGAAGCAAAAACAACCTTCATTTCCAGTTCTTCACAGTGGTTTTATTTTGTTTGTTAAACTTGCAGTTATGCTTTTCAGTTTTAAGTCTGGTGTCGTTTTTATTTTTATTATTCTCTCTAAGAAAACCAGGAATGCATTAACCACTCAGTACTTTCCCATATCTCTGCTAAGTCCCTGGCAGCCAGCCCATGAGTTCCTACTGACTGTATATCTTTAAAAACAAGTATGAGTTGTGTTTGTTTTAAATTTAGGCTCAGTAATTTCTTAAAACAGTTGGTAACAGATTTTTTTTTAGCAAATGCTGCTTGAAAGAAATACATAGTGGGTTTGGCAAGGACTATTTTCAGCAGCGGAGTAATAAAATTCTGCTTTAAAGTTATTTTGTCACATTTAAAACAAAACAAAAAAGGAGCAAGTGTACCTCAAATTAATCAAAGTAGTGAATCAAACTACAGTTTTCAAGGTCAAGAATGAATTTAGGGCTCTTATTTCTAAAGTGAATATATTTATGTCAGGTCTCTCGTCAGACCAAATGGCAGCAAAAGTAAACACATTAACAACAGGGAACATTATAGTGCATTAGTTGTGCAACCCATCATGTTTTTTTTAAAGTGCGGATTACAGCTAGCACAGTCTTCTCTGTACATCTGTTACGTTATGTCCTGATTTTGCACAAGCATAGACAATGATCCTGTTCAGTGGCTTTTTTTACCGGTGTAGTGCCAGTTTGTTTTAGGGATACCCGTCGTCTGCTTATCCAAAAAGTCATAAATGTGAAGCCGCCTGTAACTTCCACAGCTGCTCTACGGAGCAGGGTGTAGTCCGCGCTCATTTTTCCGCTGTCAGTCACGGCTGGTTTGTTGTTTGGCATCACTCTAGTGAACATTGTTCCTGGAGTTGAAGTTGGATATCTTAACACTTGTCTAGATGGTATGCATGTGAAAACAACTCTGGGACAACCCAGAAAGCGTTGTTGGTCCTACAATCACTTCCACTGATGATAAAAAAAACAAGATAAGTAATAGTAGTGATACATTTCCTGAATATGTCTTCTTCTGTGGCTCAGGTAGCAGCTCACGACTGGATCAGAGCTGACTGTAACTCCACCAAGTGTCAGGTCTGCCACAAGAAAATCAAAACTTTAGCAGGGAGGCGTTGTGTGTGGTGCCAGGAGATGGTGAGGGCTGTGTTTTTTGGTTTCTGTGGACGTTAATAAGAGATGATCTCAATCTCTATGTTATGTTCACTGAGTTTTGTCTCTCTTTAAGCGTCATGATGAGTGTGTTTTCTCTGGCTTATCGTCCTGTGACTGTGGGCCACTGAGAGATCATATACTGCCTCCATGGGCCATATACGCTGTCTCAAAGGTGAAATAAGCCCCCCCCCAGAAAAACCCCAAACGAAATATATTTTGCCTTAGCAGATTTTGATTATTATGATTATTGTTAGATGAATTGTCTGTTTGTTGGTTAATCGTCCATTGTTTCCGTCAGGAAGAGGACACCAGCTTGTTGAATGTCACTCCTGATGGCCACGTTCTGCAGGTCTGCAGTTATCAAATCTTCCTACACACTTTTATGTCCAACTGTACACCCATGTGTTTTCTTTTCGAGGTCCCTTTCAAGTTTTCTGCTAAAACTACCATCTGCATATCATTGCATTTGGGAGAATCTCCAATATTAGTGATTTGTCATGTTTTTTTTTGTTTTTTCAAAGATTCTCATATTTAAAAGGACTGTACCAGTGTGGTTGAAGTCTGTTCATTTTAATTGAGTCTGTTGGATGAGGTCTGGTGCTACTACTAGCATGAAAAGTGGCTGATGGTATGTCACCATCTTCCTAAATAAAGTCCTTCTTAAAACAAGTTGGTTTCAATCCCTCAGTTGAGGAAAAAGTACAAAACCATGTGCTTGCAGCAAAATATATGTTTCTTTCTTCTTTTGTTTCTGTATAGCTCAGCAATCACTGCCAACTATTTTCATTTGAATATTTAAGGAATCTAAAAATATCCACCATAGCATTTACAGCATGCAGTTTTTTGTCAAGAAGTCATGAAGCATGATGGTCATCTATAAACCAAAGCTATATCCTAAATCCTAAACTGGTTGATTGCATTTGTCTATATGTCCAAACGTGTTTTTTTTCAGATCAGTTATATCATCCATCCTTTATTTCTCTACAGATTGTTCCCATCCCAGACACCCACCCTCTGCTGGTGTTTGTAAACCCCAAAAGTGGAGGAAAGCAGGGAGAAAGGTAAACAGCTCAATATATTGTGTAACTTGTGTAATTGTGTAATCTATTTGTGTTTTTGAATATGAATATGGTTACTCTCACTTACTTTATTCCTCTGCGCTTTGTTGATTTGTCTGTGTTGTGTCTCTGTCCTCTCAACAGAGTGCTCAGGAAGTTTCAGTACCTGCTGAATCCGCGTCAAGTGTACAACCTGTCCAACGGAGGTCCTGCACCAGGGTACAGCACGCTTTTACTACCGTGAGACACACAGTCGGACTGACTCATTTGTTGATTCATGCTGATGCTGTCTTTGACTCTTCAGACTACACTTCTTCCGCAATCTGCGTGAGTACAGGATCTTGGCATGTGGAGGCGATGGCACCGTTGGGTGGCTCCTGGATGCTATAGGTACTGCAGGTCCTGTTGGAGGTAAGTAAGTTAATTGTCTGTAAGGCTAACGAAACATTCTTATGTTTTCAGACAAAGAAGACCTCCAGGTGCATCCTCCTGTAGCTGTTTTGCCTCTGGGCACTGGGAATGACCTGGCTCGTTGTCTGCGCTGGGGTGGAGGTAAAACCATCAACGCATCAAATCTAAACCGAGCCACCATCATGGTGACATTATCACCATCACTGGAGCCTTATGTCATACACTTCTACCCTTCTTTTGTGTAATGACAGGCTATGAGGGGTCAGACTTGAGAGAGATCCTGAAGGAGATTGAAGTAAGCGAGTTGGTTCTCATGGATCGCTGGAGCATCCAGGTGATACCAGACAACCCCCAAGAGGAAGGAGACCCTGTGCCCTATGAGATCATCAACAACTACTTCTCTATTGGAGTGGTGAGTCTCTGCCTCATGGAGGAATGTTAACATCACACATGATTATGGATTATAAGCACGAACACATTGCCTGAAATATGACTTGATATGATTGCATTTGTGTCTGTGTGAGCAGGATGCTTCTATTGCTCACCGTTTCCACTCCATGAGAGAGAAACACCCACAGAGGTTCAACAGCAGGTGAGGATTCACACCAACTGGATGGAGTGTTTTTTCATGTAACATGACTTCGCTTTAGTTTTACATAAAGGTTTTGCTCTCTGTTGTATATTAGAATGAAGAACAAACTTTGGTATTTTGAGTTTGCCACTTCTGAGACCATCTCCGCCTCTTGCAAGAGGCTGAAGGAATGTCTCATGATTGAGGTTAGGTTATTTCTAATAGCCAAACGTATCATTTGTAATTCACATAATTGCTCTAAGTTTTAAGTCACACTTTTGTTCAGCCGTGTGTACAGAAAACAACATGTTGTTTTGCCTCCACCAGTGTTGTGGGAGATCTCTGGACCTGAGCGGCATGTCTCTGGAGGGCATAGCTGTCCTCAACATACCCAGCATGCATGGAGGCTCCAACCTCTGGGGTGAGTCCAAGAAGCCTGACAATGTGTCAGAGGTGGAGCACAGTGAGGTCATCACTGACCCTGAACTTCTTAAAACAATTTCACAAGGTGAGACTTGACTGTATTTTTTAAAATCTATTTAATCATTCTGTTAATACATTCTCACTGCCTTCTTGTATGCAAATGCCATCAACATGTTTGAACTTGATCTGTGCAAACTGTTGCTCCGCAGATATGAGTGATAGGCGTTTAGAGGTGGTGGGGCTGGAAGGAGTCATAGAGATGGGACAGATCTACACGGGACTAAAGAGCGCTGGGCACAGGCTGGCACAGACCTCCCAAATTACCATCAGGTTGTTTACTTTTACCCACAGGTGGATGACAAAAATAAGTACAGAGTGGGCAAATAAATTAAACATTATAAAGTAAACAAGGCTGAATTCTTTTGGGTTGCATTGTGTTGTCACATGTAAAGGTTAGTCTGATGTACACATATACACATATGACATAACATCCACATACAATATATTTAAATCTCACTTTTTCTTCTCTCTGTGTGCAGGACAATCAAACCCCTGCCCATGCAAGTTGATGGGGAGCCCTGGATGCAGCCTCCATGTACTGTAAGTGCCATAAGTCTGTTTAATTCAGCAGCAAAACTCAGGTATCACATAATAGATTTTAAATCCAAGAGGTTGTAGGGCACAATTTAAATCATTAATAGATTTGTTTTGATTAAAGTCAGGTAGGATTCAGTGCCCAGGGCTGAAGGTGGATACTGGAACTGGGCCAGACAGTGCTGAAATAACACAGGAAGTGATGTGTTTTCAGATTAAACGTGCAGAGTTTGTTTCAGGATAACAGCGAGATTCTTGGTTTGAATGAAGAATAGAGAGAATACTTGCTTTTCCAGACAATTTGGACACATCCAATTTTTGTATTTTATCAGACATGATAATTAAATTGTCAGTAACCAAGATTATGTTTGGTATTTATTATAGATCCACATAACTCACAAGAACCAAGCTAACATGCTGATGGCTGCACCAACCAAACCGTCCGGCTTCTTTCACCTCAAGTAGACTAATGGTGTCATCAAAATGATGCAGAATGAGTATTATATAGTATAAAGGAGATCGTTAATTTATGAGTATGTGTTTTTATCATTAAGTATCAGTGTCTATTTTGTATGCACTTAATCTATTGCATAGTTTTAAAAGATTTCAAAGTCACTGGAGGCAGAGACCGCACTGACAAACCAAAGCAAAAGTTCAAATTTCACTTATCAGTCTGGTCGCTGTTCTTGTGTGCCAACTTCGATGTATTGCAACCATTTTTCTTTGTTTTGTTTTTGTCAGTAAAAGAGCAGAGTATGTTGTGTATCTACAGTACATGGACAAGCAGTATAATTCCTTATGTTGTGTTGTGATAGCTTTATTTGTTATCAAATTTACAGTAGTTTTGATGCATACTTCCTAATGCAGCTGATGAACTGGCTTTGTTCAGCCTTCAGACGCTCACAGCAGTTCACTGTATTCAACAACACTTTCCTACCTGTCTTTTCTCATATCTTTCACTAACAGCACTCATTCAAATAAAAAAATGTTTTCGTTTTTAAATTGTTTTTATAAGCAGGTTGATAAAATAACATGCAAAGCACTCAGTTGTTTTTGTAGCTTTGATTGGGCCTAATCCATTAATCACTGTCTTTGGAGTTGCCCCAGAGGAACGGCAGCCATCGGCCATGGGATGTGGCACCCTTGCTTTCGCCTTTCTTTTAGCACGCTGTACAGTTTTACTCAAGTGGAAAGAAGCTGCCCCACCCACATGTTCCCAGTAGCTTGAGAACATACTGTCATCCCTAAATTTGCCAGGAATATGGTACACGGTGCAACGGTCAGAGAAAAAAAGTTTAAGTTTGGGGTCCATTTGTAGTCCTGAGATGTGCAATGTTGTTTTAAATTTCATTTTCTATTAATTTATTTACTCTTTCCCTTAAACCGTTTGCATGCCGCCTTTCTTGTTTGCACAATGCGTGGACGTTTCTCTCTATTACTCTTGAAATGGGTCTGGGGTGGGAAATGTACAAATATTATAACCTTCTTGCGGGTGTTATTTCATCCTGCAGCACATTTCTGTGAGGTACAAATGTGTGCACATAATTTGCATTGGGCTACTTTCAATTATTGTTTGTGTTTCTTCTTAAATAGTACATATTTGTCTGTGGGTATACACTTGTGATTGTATTCATTTATACTACCTTTAACTCCCATAGTGTTCAATCCTAAATATGGTTATAGACCATTGTAATGATGGATGACACTATGTTATTATTGCTATTGATATAATTTTACTGATATTTTTGTTTACACTTTGATTTTTAGCTATTAAAATGATGGGGGTGCTGAGGTGGGTTGGTTTGGTGGGCTATATGCACTATATTGGCTATATGCACTATACTTTGAAACTGAAATGTAATAAAAGAAAAACCTTTTGACTGTACAAAGATTTGTTAGTCAATCATAACTATCCTGAAATTGCTGGGCAGGGAGTCTTAGATATATTTGGAAAAATTTCACAAATTTATTATAGAAACAGGCATCCTATTGTATTGAATACAATTAGGTATACTGGACAAGAGTAATGCTAGTTTCCGGTAGTTAACTTCTTGTTGTTAACAGGAAGATAATTTAGGTCTTTGCATCATCAGATGGTAACACAGTTCTCCCACTGATTAATTATTAACTGGGATAGAAAATACACAGAGACCTTAGGAAACCTAAGAAAATGTTACTTATTATGAAATCATACAAAATATAAATATAATATGACTTGAGAAATGTTTTGCTAAGGCTCACTGATTGTGTCTTCAACATTCAGAGGTCAGTCATATGTTGGATTTTCATTATAATTATAAACTACATGAAGCATGATTGCATGTACATTTATCATCTTGTCCTAATGCCAAATTGTGTAGTTGTCTTTTCTATGTATGTTTTGACAATAAGGTTTACACATGAGGCATCAAAGTAACAGCATTTATTGAATAGGCCCGAATGCTTAGTGAAAAGAGCAGACAAGGGAAATACTTCATTTCTGTTGCCCCACTACAGTATCTTGTTTGTTCTTGTAGTATTTTGTAACATATTGTCTGATCTTTTTATATTTGTGGGGACATTACTGTGCTGCAGCTGAATATTAAGTTCTCGAATGCTGCAGTACACTCGAATGAGACAGTTTTTAATAGAGGACACAGGGGCTTCATTTTCATCTAAATCTTTGAAAGCAGAAATGGGACCAGACCTGAAACACTGCATAATCATATGCCTCCCATTTCTGATAAGGAATGTTTATTAGCATTTAATGGCAATAACTCAAAATAATGACTTTTATATATTCATTTTCAGTATTTTGGGTGTGCAATATTACTTTGCCTGCAGTCCACTTATTGAAATTCTAAATCTAAGTTGCTTAAATCTCCTTAATACCAAAGCATGACAGCATACAATGAGACAGGCTTTGCGTCAGTGTGGGAGGGGAAGCAGGACAACTAATCCAGAAGTGGAAACAGCAAAGGTTTGTTCAGCATAGATGACGTGTGCTTGTGTATGAGCGAGAGAAAGACATTGAGCTTTAAAGATATTTATACATTACAGTATATTGATTGATATTTGGAATAAATAATCTGAACCTGAAAAGTAGCTTGAAACAAAAGTAAAAGTACAATATTTGCTTCTGAAATGTAGAAGTAAAAGCAGAATTAAATGCAAATACTAAAGTAAAGTCCAAGTATCTTGAGCAAATGTACTTTGCACCACTGCTGGCACCAAACCACCTCTGTATCCTCAACAGCTGGTACTGGTGCCAAGCTATGTCAGCAGTTCTGCTTTCTGAGGCCAAGAGATTTAAAACACTTCTTGCACAAACGACTGTTTATTACTCTGAAAGCTGTATAACGGAGAAAAATAATATTTACAAAACAGTTGCATGACTACATTTTACAATGAACAAAATTTAGTAAAAAAACACACCAACAAACTGAACCTACAACCAGTGCATTATGTTTAATATAATTCTTATGTAATTCTTAAATATTTAATCATTACATAATTCTTGATGATTTAACCTGGCAGATAGTGCGACAGCATGTGCGTGCTCTTCCGTCTGTGTATTGTGTGTGCGTGTGCTACATGTCAGCATATGTGTGTTCTTGCATGACTAAGTGAAAGAGACCTGCAGAGAGAACATGTTAAGTCTAGTCTGTTATTTTATATTCATACTGTGTCCGAGACAGCGTCATATTCTAACCCCTGTAATTAATGGAGTTAATTCCAGGCTCGTCTGCGCAGTCGCTTTAGCTGCAGCTATTTCCCTCTTTGGAGGAACTCGGAACTGTTTCTCACCCTTTGAGTGATCCATCTCAATTTCTTCATGCGTAAAAACAAAAAGAAAAAAAGAAACTTGATCACGCCCAAAGATCCCCGGAGAGGGATCAAATGTAACTGTTGGTTGTCCTAGAAAAGTTATGACATGCGAGGTATTAGGTGGTGCTTAAACTGATGCTTACAGACACCTGCTGCTTTAGCTGTGACAGTCATCGTGCAAATCACCTGACGATGAAGACGTGACATGACTTGATTTTTACACCTCTTGACTTCAAAATGCAAACTGCTGTAATTGTCATATCTTGTGGCTCTGAGTAAGGATCTTTGTTCCCAAGATATAAGGATACAATTATCTGGATAGATGAGGTCGGTGTGCATTTGAGGGACTCCTGTATTTGTTCATTCACAACTATTCAAAAAGTGTTACCCTGCGGGCACTTTGTTTGTCCCCAGTGCAAGCAGTAAAACATAAACACAGAATGAAACACCCAGCACATAAACAAGAAAATTATTAAAAAGTAATAATGTGTACATGCAAGGACAAAGCAGAAAAAGAAAAAAAAATCACCTTAGGCATAAGTAGATGTTTTGGACTTTCCCTCATATCACGATATAGGTCATGTGATATGAGGGAAAGCTCCACGGGTGATACTAACATTACTAGGAGTCCTTAATGCAGACTACTTTATCTGTAATTTATGACAAACTCCATTTGCTGATAAGAATGATGTGATGTTATTAATTCCCCCAGAACAGCCATTTATGGACACTGAGATTAGGTTGTTTTGTCATGTCAATACAAGCAAAAGGGCTGTTGGAAATAAGCAGTCATATCAATGAAAACAGAAAAGCAATATTATACAACCAAGAGATAAACTCATCTGATCATAATGTAATTTCATTTATACCACTTCTTTCATAAATTAAAATGGAGCAGGTAATTTTATTATAATTTCAGCAATTTTATCTCAAAATGTCTTTTGAAATAGACACTGTAATATTTGGAGTTTGGAGTTATAGATATAAGCTAAGCATGAGAAAAATAAAATCACAAAAAAATCACAGCTTTAGGTGTTGAATAGGCACGTGTTGGTACATTTTTCTCGATGAGTTTACTTGAGAGATGGCAGCGGTTTTGAGACAGAACTCCCGTTTTATGAAGAAAACATACAGGTGTTTCCTGGTCTGTCACGTGATAACACACCTTCCTGTTGTAAATGCGTGTAATATCTACATTTCCAGTCATAAAACGCCTGCACCTCCAAACTACAGCTATTTTTAGCACTTTTCATCCAGTAATAGCCCCACGTGAACGCTGCTGTCGTTGTCGGTTTATATTTAGAAAGCACGCTCCCCCTGAGTTTTGCGTCAATGGAATCCCGTGCGTGCGTCACACGGAAGAACGTCTTTGTCGAGCCCAACGCTGATTGGCTAGTGACCCGGAAAGTTCCACCGCCCGTTCACCATTTTTGGGCACTGGCCCGCCTTTTTCTCGAAATAAAACAAGAGTGTATGGAGCCTCCTGCGTCGGTCTGACCCAGTGTGTGTGTGTGAATGTGTTTGAATGAGTGTGTGTGCTGACAGCAGCTGGCAGAGGTGACATTCATCAGTTCTATTCGTTTGGAATAAACGAAAAGCCTCAAAATCTGGATATTTACATGAACCAGGTGAGTGAAAGTGGAATGTTTGTTTGCATGTATTAATGTATATTAATTTAGAGGGACAAAGTAATGCTGGTGTTAGATTTTTGTGCTTGCATTACAGCTTCATTATAACTTCTTCCATAATAATTTAGACTGATTGAACTGCTGATACAACTATTGTTGTTCTGCCTCACACTTAAGGTCTTTTGATGGTTTGATAAAAAGTAATGTCTATAAATGTCAAAGCTACTGCGTTACAAGTGTGTTGGGTACAGCTTGCTAAAACTAATGCAGTCAAATACCAACAGTGCCGTAGCCAATGCTACCTTCAATGTTTGGTTTTATTGAAACTATTTTAGAGAGGCATTGATTCAGCTCATTTATGTAACACAGAGTGGATAATATTACAAACTACACCATACCAGCAGAACAAACTACAGCATTTGCAGCCAACTCAACACTAGTTTTAGGTATGTGTACCTAAAAAACCTGACAAGTGTAAACAGCAGTGTTGTATGATAAATTGTTGGACATTTCTTCAAGTGTGATTGATTAAGTGATTGCAGCTAGTAATAATACTGCTCTTGCAACTGTACTGTGTACAGTTTCCTAAAATTTCTCTCAGCTGTCTGGTTTACAATCTCTTCAAAGTCTTGTCAGGATTTTACATGTTGCATGATTTATGCATGGGTCTATAACTGTTGCTATACAGTATGAGAAGACGTATAGAGTAGGGTCTATTAATAGGACACAAGACACACATTGGACACTTGAGCACTAGGGTCTCCTCATAAATCAAACTTTATTATAAATAAATTATTTAACAATTTAAACTAGTTTCAATTCCCAAATGTTTTCATGACGCTTGTGTATTTAAATATTTAAAACCCTATGTAGTGAAAAAGTATGCACTTGTGCATACACACCCATTCACCCAACCATGCAGACACACGCACACATAAACAGGCTTTGCCACCTTTCCCATTTCAGTTGGCACATAGTCCACCGTGAAATACAATCTGCATTACTCTCTGGTACATTCCCTGTGAAAGAGGGTTGCCCTCCACTGAAAGAAGTTTTCAGAGCATTAACAGCCAGTAACACAATATCTGACAATATCTGATTGCACCACTGGACCACCCTCTGCATTTTCTGAAGAGGACAGATTGGCAACGAAGCAAGAGAAATGGCATGTAGGGGAAATGAGACGGTGTGTGTTCAAGTTGTTAATGCAGGCTACTGTTTGGATGGTTACAGGGGGGAGGATTAAAAAATGCTGACCTAAATGTTTAAAGCAATATCTAATTTACTTTGAAGTCTGAACTTCATTGCATGCATTGCAGTATTGCTACAGACAAATGTTTAAACAGACAACTCCTTGTCAGCCCTTCAGTGATTTTAGAATAAAAGCAAATAATGCTCTTAACACTTTTTTAAAAAGTTCAACTTTTACACATTTTTACACATTTACACACCCAAACTCCTGTTTAGGGTTATCAAGAATTTTTCTAGATTAATATCTGACATGAACAAACACAGGTTTATTTTCACTTGTAGTAATTATTGCTTTCCTCTGTCCTAGAGATGCCCTGTGTACAAACCCAGTATCCATCCTTGCCCCATGACACCTACTTCAGCTCTGAGTTCTTGAATCCTGACCTCAGTGCCAAACTGATGATGGACATCAGTGGCCAAAAGGACCAGCTGTCTACATCTTCGTTGCCTAGCATCAACACCTTGGTGGGAAATGGTTACATGGGGGAGTTTGATGCTTATTCCTGCAAGATTACCACCTCCCCTCCTGCCTCTACAGTTTCATTCAGCCATACTGTGGTAGCTGAAAACTCCTGCCCTCAGATGCAGAGCCAAGCCTTCAAGCTGGATGATGTCCAGGTGTATGGCTGTTACCCGGGATCCTTTGCGCTCAGCTGCCTTGATGAAACGCTGTCATCATGTGGCTCTGACTACTATGGCAGCCCAGTTTATGCCGCTGCTTCACCTCCAACCCCAGGCTTTCAGACCCAGTCTGCACCTGTCTGGGACTCCCCTTTCAGCCCCTACCCCTCAGTCCCCCCATCCTCTGTAGCTGATAAGGCTGCCATGGCACAGCAACTCTCCTTTTTCACCTTCAGCCCCACACCAGAGCAGCAGTCTCCCCTTGGGCAGCATCAGGATGTTCCACCAGCCCAGGACGACCCATTCTTCATGCCTCCTCAGCAGCATGTCTCTCCACTTCAGTGTCCCCCCATGTCCTTGGAACATGGAGCCCTGGAAAGTCCCAGGGTAGTGGAGGGGGGCATGACATCTCCTAAAACACACAATCCAGGATCCAGTGAGAGCCGCTGTGCAGTTTGTGGTGACAATGCATCCTGTCAGCACTATGGAGTCCGTACCTGTGAGGGCTGCAAAGGTTTCTTCAAGGTAAATAGCTGAACAGCATTCTACAGGTTTATTCTACTGAGTTGGGCCTGACGGACAAATTACAAGGAAAACATAGCACCTGATAATAGCTTATTGCACTTATATCAGTACCAACACTATGGCTCAGGAAGTTTAGAAACATTGAAACCATAGAAGGTTTGTCTTTCTTTTTTCAACTGTACAATGTAACTGTAAGTATGCATCTTGATGACGAGACAAATGTAAGTAGCTCTTGTTAAAACTTATTCAACATATCATTCATATGAGCTTTGCCAGCAGTGCACCAATGACTATTGGCTGATTGACCAATCCCAGTTTGCATTTTTGTTCAAGAGAACTACAACTAATAGAGATTTATTGGTTAATTTCTGTCATTTACATTGTCATATGTGTGAAGTGTTATAAGCCTATAGTAATGTAATTCTTTTTCCTTGTTCAACAGCGAACTGTACAGAAAAATGCAAAGTATGTGTGCCTTGCCAATAAAGACTGTCCAGTGGACAAGAGGAGGAGGAACCGCTGCCAGTTCTGCCGCTTCCAGAAATGTCTTGCAGTGGGAATGGTCAAAGAAGGTAATGCAATGTCAGACTCTCTTAAAGCCTTCAGTGACTAATATATGATGTCAAGAAACTGGGGTTTGTAATGACAGTCTTGTGAAGCCAAGGTTAGGAATGACAGGCATATGTAACCAGAGCCTTACAGTGCCAGCTGCAGAAAAAGGGAAACTGAAACTGATATAGCAGTTGTTTTTTTCAATTGTGGCCATGTGAGAGTCACAAACGTGTACTCAAAGTGTCTCCTCTCCTCTTTTCTGTCCCTCTCTTAGTTGTTCGCACAGACAGCCTCAAAGGTCGCCGGGGTCGTCTACCCTCCAAACCTAAAATTCTGGCTGAGGCTTCATCCACAACCCCAACTGTCAACATCATAGCTTCTCTTGTCAGGGCACATATAGACTCAAACCCAACCATTGGAAAGCTTGACTACTCCAAGGTAACTTGCAAGACTTTGCAGAACACCCAGAGCTATTCCATATCAATGAGATCAATTACAATTACATCAACACAGGAGGCAGAATGACAACTTGGACATCTCATTGGTGGTATTTGCTGCTTTCTTCATTAGTTTTGAACTTTCCCCCTTCTTCCTTCTCAGTACCAGGAGACAGTCGACAACTTGAAAGAAAAGGAGGATGCTGGTGATATCCAGCAGTTTTATGACTTGCTCACGGGTTCTTTGGATGTCATAAAAAACTGGGCTGAAACCATACCGGGATTTACAGATTTCTGCACAGAAGACCAGGAGCTGCTCCTTGAATCTGCCTTTGTTGAACTCTTCATTCTGCGACTTGCATACAGGTTGGTTTCTTTTACATGTCTAAAAAATGCCACATTAACTAATATTTAATCAGACCAGTTTGCAGTTTTCAGTGTGCTGATTGTACTGTTTGTTTCACATGGTCAGGTCAAATCCTGAGAAGAACAAGCTGATATTCTGTAACGGCGTGGTTCTCCACCGACTGCAGTGCATTCGCAGTTTTGGCGACTGGATTGACTCCATCATGGATTTCTCTCAGAACTTACACCGCATGAACTTAGACATCTCCTTGTTTGCTTGCCTTGCAGCGCTAGTTATCATCACTGGTGAGAGCTTCTGTTTGGTTTTTATCACAGTGAATCTGACTGCATTTGCATTTTAATGTTTATGTTCAGAAGAGTGTTACTCATGAGAATGTCATTTTTTCTAGATCGCCATGGCCTTAAAGAGCCCAAACGGGTCGAGGACTTTCAGAATCATCTCATCACTTGTTTAAGGGAACATGTGAGCGGCAATGGACCAGAGGCGAGCCGGACCCAGCCCAACTATCTTTCTCGTCTTCTGGGCAAACTCCCCGAACTGAGGACTCTATGCACACAGGGCCTACAGCGTATCTTCTACCTGAAACTAGAGGATCTGGTCCCCCCTCCACCAATAGTGGAGAAAATCTTTATGGATACGCTTCCCTTCTGAAAAAAACTCAGATGTTTTATTTGTAAACTCAATAGACACAAAACACCTAATGAGGGGTTGTATCAGTGGACTCTTCTGGTAGACCTTCTTCTATCATGCTGACTTGTGTGCTGACAAATGTCTGACATTGTTCCAGAGACCATTATTTTTCTAATGTTAAATTTTAAAATTCAATATGGTAGCTGTGTGAGTACTGCATAAAGATTAATTTCAGTTCATTTAAACTGTCAGAAAGAGCTGAAATGGTATTAACACTTCAGGACACAGTTCATATACATATACATATATATATTTTTGTTTGCATTTGTAAATCGACTTTATTGATGTGCTACTTGTGTGAATGTTGTCCAACTATGCAGCTAGTAAGACTTGGATATTTTGGTAGATGCAATTCAATGTTACACACTCAGCTTTTCCTAACAACAAAAGAAACACACTAATCTCTTAAAAGCATGTTTTTAAAGTTGCTTTTCGATCCCACTAAGAAGCTGAGATAGTAGATTATTCAGTAGAAAGGGGCAGGCAGTATTCATGCATCCTGTTTCTTTAAATAACTGTAACTGAGTCCTATTTTTTCAAAAGTTGAATATTTGCTAATTTCTTTGTATCACAAAAGATAGTTTTAGTCCTAATCATGCTCCTTTGGAAGGTCTCGGACCAAAGTTTACTCTTATTTTGATACTACTGGTTGCAAACCTTATTGCCTTAAACTCAACAAAATACTCTGCCATAACGCTTGTGCTGCCATTTTGCAACACCTTGTAAAGGCTGATGCTGGCAGGGTTCCTTTTGAACCGCATGTCCCCATAACAACACGTTTTCTGGGCTTTTAATTACAAAAACGGACTTGCTGAATTGAAATGCAAAGTGCCTTTTTTATAGAACCACAATAAGTGACACTAAGTGAATTTTCATTCCAAATATCCCTTGCATACCCATTTATTACAGAAATGAAAATAATGTTTTTAAATGTGGCCGTCATATGTCATTTCATGAATGATGAATATAATTTCAGGTCTTTGACAGCATATGATGCTCATGAAGTGCTTGAGGGATGTGAGTGTCAGTACGATTTGACAAAGAGCAAACAATACTTGACCACACACTTTAAATTAAATTAAATTAAAGTGGAAGGACATCAAGTGATGACTTAAATGATCGACAGAGACTAAATCCTGGTCGTACGTTCCTGAAACAGTGAGATTCATGTCTGCTCCAGAGCCATCCAGTTTAAGATTAAATTATGTCAAGGCACCTTTAAGAGTCTCCTTGTATTCACAATTCGATAATAAACATTTTCTATGATCAGTGTTTTTTCCAACAATGCTTGAAATTCCACGTGCATCAAGAGATGTTTCATGCTCAGCCTTAGCTTGTTTCTTATGTTTGTCTACGAATACATCACCCCCATGTGTGTTTAACCTCAGCTCTGTGTTTGTAAAGCTCTCCTACTGTCTTCCACATTCTTCTGAATTGTGCAGTTTTTTTATATGTAGGTTTTATTTGTCATTTTCATCTCAAAATGAACTCGACAAATTATCTTAAGGAATCAGTGATATGTGATGAGAAGATGAGCAGCTAAGAGCACTTCAAACAGTGTTCAAACAGTATGAAGAATACTTGTTTCTCCTACTGGATGTGTGTTGTTTGGGACATGTGTGTGGACTTTGAAAATACTGCCAGGGCTTTCATAAAATGGTGCAGGAGTATTGTAAGAGAATATTTGATATTAAATCTTTTTTGGAAATACATCACTGTTGGCTTTTTTTTTTAAATGTTAGTAAATGGAGTGACATATTTCCTGTAAGTTGTGGACATTCACGAACCCCCTAAGGATGAACTGTAATAACTCAATTGATCCCTAAAAGGGATCTATTCATTTTTTTAAGGGCAGTTGTATGAGGTACTTAACCACAGTTTGCCTATCAGCTAGAGTAAATGGCAGTCAGCATGCTCCCAGTGTGAAGAAGCAGCTGGAATACTGGTATAGGAAGCTAGGAAATGTACTACTATGGACAGGGTAAGCAGCAAATGCACTTTACCCAACAAAAAAATGAAGATCCATGTCAAAGAATCAACGCAGTTTATTTAAAATATTGAATATTTGTATTGAGTGACTTTAGGATTGGAAATTAACCCTTTAAACCACAGAAGTCTCACAACCACACAAACAAAGAGAGGCAGCAGTAGAAAATGGACTCCTGTGTTCTGCGAGTTAAAATTGTTGGCGTCTGGTGGATTCAAAAATAGATATTTCAGTTTCAGTCAGTTCAGACAGGAAGGTAAAATGCTGAAAATATTCTAAACACTGCACACAGTTAAATGATACAGATTTTTTTAGGAGGCTAAAATATATTTTGCCGCTGACCTCATCCACATCAGTCAGTTGCTGCACTGATACTCCTGCTGCTTCACCATACTAAGGGCATGCTGAACACTACTTACTGTAATTAATACACTGACTATGGATGGATGGATGAATTACCTCATACAACCCCACTTCAGAAAGCCTGAATTAACCCTTTACCTTTTCATCAAGCACTTTAAACTCTGTTTAAATTCTTTTATCGAATACTTTAATGATAAGATACACATGTTAGCATTGTCATTGTCAATATGTTGGCATGTTGGCATCAGCAATTAGCTGAAAGGATCAGCATGTTTAAGCACAACCTCATACAGTCTTTCAAGTAATAAAATGTATCAAGCTTTAGACACAGGCCAAACTTATTAGTGACATAAGTAGTGTGATGCTTTTTTTTGCTTTCACAGGATTTATTGATAGAAAAATGTAAAACATAGAAAGACCTATTCTTAAAGAAGAGACCAGAAAGTGTTTCTCAGTTAATTGGTACTATGCAGGAAACAAAGCTTAGGTTTTATTTAACACAGCACTCCCTGAGCTGCAACTTGTTACATATTAATGATGTGATGAAAAGTGACCAAAAGCAGTCCTTCATCTTCTTTTCACTGAGTCTGTGTTGTTTTGTCACACATTGCGTTAATGTTGGCAACATCCCTGACCAAAGGGGAAGACGACACCGTGCCACTCTCAACCACAGCAGACTGCAGCACTGGCTGCATTGAGCTGCTCGACACCCGATCCTACTGTACACCACGTTCCGGTCATCTGGATTTTGGTGTTGGCAGACAGAGTGGAAAAAACAGGACAAGGGGAGAAAAGAGGAGGAGGCAATATGAAAGCTAGCTTGCATTGAGGTGTTCATTATGTTACAAAATGGCAAGTGTGCTGCCCAAGTCAGATGTAATGGGACCAGCAGATGAGTGCGTTTCATAAGAAGCATTTTGATGAATGCAGCAGCCCAGAGACTTCCTTTGGTTGTTTCTGAAGGCATTTTCTATCTGTTTGCCGAAATATCTACTGTGTTAATCCCTTTTGACATTCAGTGTGACGTTTCATTCTTTATGGTCACGTAACCATGACAGGTCAGACACGTTGCCCAAACCCAAACTCAAAATACATTCTCCTGTCAATATATCTCATCTTTGAACTTGTGGTCTTTCTTGACACCATCTTTTTCCAAAAGTGGGAACCATCTGGAGCTGCCATTGGCCCCTTAACTTTTGACCTGTGCCCTGACATGCAACACTCTGCATTCAGTACAAACTGTAACCTTACACCCTGCACACGAGACATCCTGACCAGTAATATGTAGCTCACTTGTCATGGTGATTTGCTGTACAAACATGCCAATCTCAAAGTCTTTGACTTTGCTTTTGCACCTTCTTCCCTCCTATACAGGCAAAACTTTGAGAACATGTTACTCTGAAATTTGCTGTGTCATTACAGTAAATGAAACTGTGCAGGATGTTCTTACCCAAACCATTTTCATGACACTTTTATCTTTAGAAACAGTGGAGTAACAGGAGTAAATCATATCACTTCATATTTCTTTTTGACTACAACTGAGAAGCAAGTTCTCATTTTTACTCCCCCACTGCCACATAAAAGTTTAACCACAGAACTAGTGATGAGCTTGTAAAGTATGATGTTCATTTCAGTAATTCCATTCTTGTAGACAGGATATCCCAGGATCACTATGAGGAAATTTGTTTAAAATTTGGCACATATGTTCACTCGGATTTAAGGACAAACTTATTTTGGTGGCCAAAGGTCAAAGGTCAAGGTCACTGTGTCCTCACAAAACACATTTTTGGCACCATCTTAGGAATATCTAACAGGAATCCATTCAATTTTGGCATAAATGTTCTGCTTGACTGGACAGGACTGGACATAACACAAGAATTCAGGTGCTAATTATGAGTAAATTTCACAAAAAATGTCTAGTAATGGCATTTTATATCCAGGAGGTCAGAGGTGAACCTCTGTCTGACATAATAATTGCTGGCACAAACTTTGGTGGATATTATTATTCGACACCATAACTCAGGAACAGAAAGGGAGATTGTGACCATATTTTACATTCAGCTGGATACTGAATTGTTGACACTAATCGTGTTTACTTTCAAACTGTGGCAAATGCAGAGATCTCCTGTGAAGCCGGTTGGATGATGTGTGTGAGGAATCTACGTTGTACTCTACAATTTGCTGAATTTGTAGCCTCTTTACAGCAACATTAGTATTTGAAGAACTGCAGTCCAGAAGCAGTTTGCTGATGTTGCACTTCAGGTAATTTTTGTTGCACAATATATGACCAAGCTCTCCATAAGTCCTCTCTACTGCTCTGTAGAAACCATCTGTAAATGAAGACAGCTTGTTTCTCACAAGACATTGTTCACTGCAATCATACATGTCAACAAAGGGATAACTTTCATTTTTTGATTTTAGCACCTGGAAGCGTTCTGGTTTCTGTTTTTAGTCTGTTTGTGGTCACAGGAGTACAAATCAATTTGAGCTCGCGTTCTTTGCATGCAGGTAAACTGTATCTGTGGACAGCAAAGGAGGCAGAATGCATGGCCAAAATGCAGTTGGGTTAGGGTTTGGGGTTTTAGTTCAGTTATTTCAGTTACTTTATGTAGAAAGTGTCTTACTATGAGTTCTTTGTTTTCTTACTTCCTGCTTTGTGTTTTTCTTGCCAGTTTTCTGTCTCACTTGTTATACTGAGTTTTCCTGCCAATGTCCACACATGCATCTCATTACATAATCAGCTGCTCACTACATATACAAGTCCACATCCCCCTTCTTGCCTTTGAGTATTTGGTCTGTTCCCGTTTGTTTTTTACTTGGATATACATCTGCCACAACCAATCGTAATCTTTGCATTAGATTTGGTTTTATGAATCATTATACTTGTCCTGCCTGTCTAAACTTTTGTGTCCTTTCTCTGTACTAGCTGTGACACATGGCTGCTATCATCAGGCTGTGTTTGAGTACATAGAGTCTCATCACAACATTATGTCATCAAATATTAACCCCCTGAACCATGTTTAACCCAAGTAGACTCTAATACTGGAAATACATTAGCATTAATGCTAATGCTAAGTGTAAAAAGTAAAATACTAAATGGCAGCTACAATATAACATAACACACGGGGACATTAGCACCTTTAATTTATCTTGCTGTTAATGCTTACATACTTTTACTCAAGTAAAATATCAGATGTATTAGACCCATTAATTGTTTCACCATCACTGCTGTAGCTTTCTCAAATCTCCATGTTTACACAATAAAATGTATAGAAATAAAAGAATGAAACATATTTTAATTATTTTCTTTACATTCATTCAAGCAGTTAACATGAAAGCTTTACAAACTGCTTTGTTACAAAGAAGCTGGTGTGTGTGTGTGTGTGAGAGAGAGAGAGAGCATCTGACTGCTGGAGAGGATATTGTTCCAGCAGGAGGAAAGCTAATAGGTTTGTTTGTGAGGATGCTGCACCTGTCGTTTATTGATGGATTGAGCTGTAAATAACTTTGTGAAGTTGTTTATTGCCTGGTGGGGGCTTCTATGTTTCTGACTCTACTCCTCTTTTCTACATAAATACCTTTTATATAGACACAAACACACCTATGCACAGGTACATTAGATACACAGATTTTAATCTTATTTCTTTTTCAGAGCATCTCAGCACAGAATCCCTCACCATGCTTGATAAAACTGGCATGCCAATTAAATACCAGTGGTTCCAGTACCACAGAGTCTCCCATGTTCATCCAATGACACATTCATTTTTACACATACTGTGTATTTTTGCAGAAATACTAGTATGTGTGTGGGTGTGCTGTTGAGTGTGGAAAACCCTCTGTGAGTGTATTTATAGCAGGCCATTGTTGAGCCCATAGAAACCTCTGTAATTGGATCTTGTCTCTCTCTCACTAAGAGAGTCCGGTGATAAATGAGCTGGCAGACGTCATTGCTCATGCCATCCTTGTGATAACTGTGTGCCCTGCATCACCGTCTTAAGCTCCTAGTCCGCACAGGATTAAACTCATAAGTGGATGGTGAGCTGGCTGAATTATCATTCTAAAGTGTTGGAAAGGAGAGGATGGTGAAAACCTGCATGGTTGCTCTGTGGACATTTAATGGCTGTCTTTGTTGTGTCCTTGGGGGTTAATAAGTTTATTGAGAGGACAGTCAGTGATGCATGTGGAAGACAGATGTCAAGCTCCAAAACTAATATCCCAGAGTTTTTAAAGATACAGTTTTTATTTTATCAGTATGTTGGAAAAAGACTTAAAAACATATATATATATATATATATATATATATATATATATATATATATATATATATATATATATATATATTTACAATTTTGAGTTTTGACTGAAATAACTAAATTGCATAAAAATAATTTCAAGTTTAGATTCTGCAAAATAAGACTATTGATATATATTTAATTAACATTGCACCTATTTGCTGCAATTATGAATGTTAATAAGGAAACCTGTCCATATAAAACAAGAAAAGATAAATTGTTTGAACCATCACAGGTAAAGGAAAAAGACTAAAAAAGTGGATGAAAAACGATCTCTGACTGTTTTATGTCACATGGAAACCATAAACTTTGCATCCCCTAGGTGTTAAAAACTCGATTAAAGATTAAAGATGCTGCTGGAGAAGTAAGTAGTAAAAATACTTCATGTGTGTGTGTGTGTGTGTGTGTGTGTGTGTGTGTGTGTGTGTGTAGGTGTGTGTGTGTGTGTGTGTGTGTGTGTCTCACTATGTTGGAAACTTCTCTCTGCTCGGCTGGATAATATGAGAATGTTACAATTATAAAACAAGATTGACAGGATGGATAGTGCTGTGACTGGCAGATGACAGTTCCTGGCTGCATGCCTGGAAGTTATTCACAGTAGCCTTTCTGAGACACACACACACACACACACACACACACACACACACACTTCAGAGAGCCTCAAGGCAGGGATCAAATGCAAAGGGATGGCGGAAGAGGAGGGGGTCTGGGTGGACAGGGTGTGTCTTGTGTGTGTGTGTGTGTGTGTGTGTGTGTGTGTGTGTGTGTGTGTGTGGAGGGAGGGGTTCAAGGTCAGAGCAAACACATGGTGCAAACCAGCAAACACACCGGCGCTGGTGGTACAGTAAATGGTACAACACAGATATAAATAACAGCATCAATTAACAGTTTACATGCTGACTGCTATAGACAGGCATGAAGCATCTTCAACTGTATTATTTGTTTTGGAAATCTCTTATTTGTTTCACTTTATTTCCTGAGCAGCTTTAATCACTTGCACAACATTAAAAGCTGTGGAAGTGATTGTGTGTCCTTGGAAACATGAGGAGCTGTTAAAAATAGAAATTAACATACAGCCTTTTACATGGTGTTAATACAGAGTATACAGGCTATTTACTTCTGTTGAATATTTAGTAAATTATACAAACTTGTCAGTGGTCTTAGTCTCATCTTAATGGTTTTCTTGCATTTATCTAATCTTTTCTGATTAGATTATATTGTTAAATGTTTGGGAATATTTTTGCCTGGACTGGGAGCTTATCAAACTCTGTTTAAGCTTGTGTTCCATGGTGACGAAGGGTTACGTCGCAGACACACTTGTAGCATCATGGCCCAGTGGTGACTGTGCAACATAACTTGGTATACTGAACCTCAGCAGTTGTGGCTAGCGGCTTCTGCATGCTTGTTACCAGGCCGTGCTGCATTCAGGAACAGCAGACACAATTCTACAACAGTGTGATGGCACCTCTTCTACAGCTATGAATAACAGACTATTTAAAGGAGCATATCAACATCTTTGGAAATGCACAAACTGCTAATCTTGCCAAGCATTAGATGAGAACACTGATACCACTGCCATGTCTGCTAGATATGAAACTGCACCTTAGAGTTAGCTTAGCATTAGGAATGGAAACAGGAAAGCAGCTAGTTCACAGTTAGCTGCAGTACCTCCAAATTTTAGAATTTCAAGTGTTCAATCTGTTTGTGTACAAATGTCTGTCAACCAGTGGAAACTCAAATCTCAGAAAAAAGTCAACAAGTCATTTAATCTGTCAATTGTATCATGCCACCTGGTTGCAACTGTTTCACATTTGATACTAGCCGGTGACTTCTGCTGCAAGTCAAACCCTTATCACCCTGTTCCCTGTCTGTCTGTTCTTCTGTTGCTTTTTGATAAAAGCAAAATACCCCAAATTATCTCCTTAAAATAATAAAAATCAGTGCAGCTCTGGCTTGGTGTTACTCAGTACCAGGTAAACGAGTGGATACTATGTTTAACAACAAGATGATAATAGGAAAGGAAATGCTACAGATTTACAGCTGTTCTTTTCAGCCAAAAATAAGGCAACAACACAACTGCTTGACTGATCCTCTTGAAGGTAAATCTGCTTGACAAAGAAATGACTCTGTCAGTTTCACAGACCTGAAGACTGCCCACCCCTCAAACAAGGTTACATAACCAGTCTGAAGTAGAGGGGACTGGCACCTGTCTAAGATCACAAGGTGCTGGCTGTGAATTCAGCTGTCAGGGGTTGACATTGAGGGCAAAAACTGCTGCTCCTCCTAAGTGGTGGGATGGCATGGATGGTAGTCTTCAACCCACAGGACTCTGTTGCCTTAATGTTGGTCTATTTTTAAATTAATATCAGCTGTAGTCATCACATGACTGAACACCCGAAATGCCACACACATGCACACACAGTGACTTCTCCTTGAGAAAACTAAACATGACCAAACATTTTCAGGGAGCCCCCCCCCCTCCAGTTAAACAGTTTAACACCTGTGATCAAATGCTGACAGCTTTACAGATTTTACTAGTTGGACCACTGTGGCTAGTGGCCCTAAGTCAGTCTGCCAAAAGTTTGGTCTCTAGCCTACATTCAAAATAACCAGTGGATTATTTGAAATGAATTCTAGCAGACACATTAAAGTAATACCTTAACTTTTAATCTGCACCACCATGAGGTCAAATTTTTCATTTGTCCCATACTTTGGTTCATCACCTCAGCTGTACCTTTTAATGTAGTTTCAACTCACAAATGTTAACGTGCTAACACATTAAACTAATATGCTGAACATGGTAAACCTTATACCTACATGCTCACCATGTCAACATTGTGATTGTAAGCATGCTGACATTAGCATTTAGCTCAGGGCATTTCTTAGCTTCACACAGCTGCTAGCACAGTAACAGAGTCCTAGTCTTATAACATCAGATCAAATGACAAGTGCATGTATGCATGGGTTCATTTGTACTAATGAACCAGTAAGGAGTTATCACCTGACTCTGCAGTACACCTTCATCTGTGTGGAGTGTTTTCCTACACAACTGTCAGCAAATGTGCTTTTGGATGCATCAACCAGCTGTTTATCCGATAACCCCAGAATACCTGCTCAACACCAAACAGCAACTAGCAGACAATCAGCACCTACTAGTTGAACATAGTGTGACATTTAGCTGCTACAGGGACAGATAATTCCCTCGGCAGCTGGTGGAGACCAAAACCAAGCTAAAAAAAGAGAGTGAATGTTTGTCTCACCATTGGCCAGGACTTTGGTAATGCTGCTTTGTGTCTGCTGAATGTGGAAATATAGATCTGTTTTGACAAACCTACATGTTCATGTCGATAACACATTAAATATGCCTTTGTTAAAAGCTTCCCTGAAACAAATGAATCTGATCACATATGTGACATAGTTAACCTGTCTTCAGACAGGTGTATGCTAACATTTATACAATAATTACATGAATCAATTACTACACAGATTTTGTAGACAGTTTACAGTATTTTTACACTTTGAAAATACCATCAAAATAATTTACAGAATAATTTACAGAAATTAGAACCGTTAAAATAAAATTAACTAGCTAGTATTACATGGTATTTTATTACAAACATCTTGCCCATCTGCTGTTCTTGTGGTTGCTATCAGTGATTTCCTACAAACTGGCTTATGGTGCTTTTTCAGTGTTACATTTTAATGAGACAAGCCTCATCAATCTAAATGTCTGCCTGAACAGTTCATAGGATTTTTCCTCAAAAAGTCGGGCCTTTTATTTTGAAGGCAGCCTTGCTAAACAGGAAGTGTGTGTTTGGCAGGTGTAGCCAGGTGTGACGCAGGTGAGTTCGTGTTTAAGGTTGGAGTAGTGACGTCGTCGTAAAATGCGGATCTTGTCCAGTCTGGTCAGAGGAAGGATTATTAACCGCATCATTAACTACCCCTGTACTTCCTGCTGGGAATTAACGCGATTACTTTAAATGTAAGTAAACTTTCATCCTTCCATTCACATGATTCTTCACATGACTGAAGTTTCACAGCTGGAAAAAAAGCAGAAAACAGAATGAATTTCGGCCGAAGCTTTTTCAGTGATACTGAGAAATCAAGTTAAGTAAGTCAGGAGTGACTCTTCGTTTCCACTTTACAGACAAAATTACACAATTATGATTCATGCGAGGTCGGACAGAGGCTAGTCAGTTGAACGATTTAAAGCAGACAGTAGTCTACATACGTGACCTGTACCAGGATATCACCTTATTAAGTAAAACAGTATTAATACACTCACTTATCGTACTTAAGTATGATTTTAAGGTATTTATACAATAATGGAGTATTTCAAATGTATGCAGTTTTTCAATCCACTACATTTATATAATAATCATAGCCAGTGACTTCAAGTTCAGGAAGTAGTAGTAAAACTGCTGCTGATTGTTTTCTCTTGTTACTTACATACAAATGCATCAGTAATAATCAATTCAGTGCTATAACAGGCCGACAAAAAACATAACTTTTACCAGAGTCATTCTCTTATAGTTTTAATTTTGAGTGTGTCACCTAATATTAGGTATAACTTTATATGTTTGATAATATCTCTTGTGTATACATACAAGGTAGCAGTGTTGACCTGAACCATGGCCATGTTTCATGAGGAGAATTGTTGGAAGGAAGAAATGCTTTTTTCATCATGTTGGCCAACTCATAGTGACAACCCTCTAGGACACTCTGCTCACCTGTCTTCTTTCAACTTTCTTGTCAACATCTCGTTTGAAAATTCACTGGCTGATGGTTTTAAAATCTTTACAAAAACACAGAAGAGGCTGTGTTTTATTTTCAGTAAAAAAAAAGAGTCCAACTCTTTCCTCTTTCGAGTCTATGCTGAAACTCTCATGTAACAGTCTCACTGAGTGATGGCGAGGTTCATTTTTATACTAAACAGATTTCACTTCCCCATTTTTGAAAGCTACTTCCTTATGTTTGACATTTTCCAACGCAGTATGTGCGTTGTCACATAGTAGGGCATAATTTCCATTAGCCATGTAGGAAGAAACTGTCTCGTCATACAGCCACTGTGGTTGGTAAAGTCTCATCTGAAGTAAGGATATCACTGTGCATTTGTTGTTGTGGTGCGCAGTAAATGGGATTTGAGTCTACACACTGAGACGATGTCTGATTCCTTCACAATAACAGGAAGCTTGTTCGAAGAGGAGGCGGCTTGTCAGGAAAAAGCCCTGAACCCAGCTGTGAGAAATGACGAAGAGTCCTGAAATATTGGATCAGCAACATTTTTTTCATAAGGGGAAAAGCACATCAATGCTGATATAAAAGACAGTGGACTGTATGTAAAAGGTAGGAGCTCAAATCATCTTACCTAGTCACACAGAGCTAGAAGAAAGAAGACCAATGCATTAGAGTTGAATATGTTTTAGTTGTTTTAGTTGAAAATTTCACAAGACCCTAGTCAGTGAAAGAGCTCCACCCACGACTCGTGTCCAAAAAAATCTTACTTGTGCCAGCTGTTGTAAAAATACATTTAGTTTAGGATCAAACTGCAAAAGCTGGCATTTTGTGAGGGAAACATCCACCACACCACAGCCACACTGGTTTTGGATGGCTGTATTGGCCTTTTGGTCAGTTCACCACTTGAGTCCAGACTTGAATACTTTAGATTATTCTGAATATAGATTATTATTGGTAATTGTGAAATTTTGTACAGATGTTCATGTATGCTGGATAAAATCTAATGACTTTGATGATCTCTGGATGTTTACTGTGGCACTGCTGTGAGGTCGACATTTTTAGCTTAGAGTAAAACATCTTGACGACTATCAAATGGATTGCTTGTTTGATTGGATTGAAAAATCTCTAAAAGATTAATTCTTTTACTTTGGGGAGCCCATTACTTTTCATCTGGCGCTATCATGAGGTCAAAATCTCAATTTGTCCCTTTTTGCATTGTGTTTATTTCTAACTAGCAAACGCGTTAAAATGCTAAATTAGGCTGATGAACCTAGAGCATATGTCATTAGCAATCAGTTTGAGTCTGTTACAGCCTCTGGCATGACCACAGATTTTACTGTTATCTACTATGTCTCCGATCTGTATACTGAATGTAAATGAAATAAGTGTACAGATGTTATTCCTTCAGTTGAATAGCTGCACATCTGTGAGATGGAGGAAGCGTACAGTGAACTGTACCAGGAGTTTCTTCGGCTGAGGTCACTTTGCCTGCGACAGGCCGCTCTGTTACATCAGCTCACCACAGCTCTGCAGAAACATCAAGGTACATGTGAAAGCTGCTGTAACATCCAATCCTCATGCACAACTGTTGGTCATGATTTACTCAACACAACTTAAACTCTATATCTAAAGGTGCAGGTGTTGCCAATGGGGAGTTGAGTGATATGATGTCCATCCCTGTGCAGTGCACCCAGGAAAGCCTTACATATCTTCAGGAAAAGCCTCAACCACTAACTGCCACAGCACATAAACCTGCAGAAAAGTGTGGTGTTGAGGACCTCTTTAGAAATGTGGGTGCTTTCCCTGATCTCCTTGTTGAAGATATATCCAAATTGTGTGTGAATGGGCCTTGTCAGAGAAAAGAAAATCGGGAGTTGGTACAAAATGTTGCACCCCAGTTAAGCCTGGACTCCTCAAGATGGTACGGAGCCTCTTCCAGTGTCTCAAAAAATCTGCTGCAAGCAGATCATCTGAGTACAGGCAGGACCATGCACACAATGAGGGTAGGTGTCTTTACTGGACAGAAGTCCCACCTGTGGGCAGCATCTTTTCAAGTCTGTCCTTTAATCTTACCATGCTGTTCATTTAAAAAGCCCCTTATCTTGTCCTCCTTGTTTATGTCAGATGCCTGCGAGAGAAAGTCCCACCCTGGTCGGTGATATCAATCAGTCTGACGGTCTGCTCATGTCAGATGTGGCGCTGCAGTCTCACGTTTGTGAGTTCTGCCAGGCGGTTTTCCCTGGAGATACAACCACAAGAGGAGAATTCCTTCGGCACCTTTACACGCATGTCACCTAGACCAGATCTCCCGATGTATGAGTTATGTGTTCTTATAACGTACTGTGATGTAGCAGGTGTAACTCAGATAATCTGATCTCAAGAAATACTGAAATGTTGAAATAGACCTGTTCTTCTTATGGTTAGCTTTAAACTGAAGGGTAGTTAGAGACATTCAATGCTTCATTTGTATGTGAAAGTACTGACATATACAGCACCAGCATCAAGCCATACATATGAGTGAATAGGATTTTGTTTGTGGTGCTCAGAGCATTGAAATAACACAAAGAAAAATCATCAAACAACATTTCATACTCTGCAGGAAGAAGGACCTGAGCATGTGCACCAAAACTATAAATGTGACGAGATCATATATCACATATGTATGGCTTACAGAGAGAAAGCCTGTGTAGCATTGATTATTGTCCATACAGTATGTGCTCTCTTTTTAATTTTTAACTTGCAATAACTACAGATTTCCTGAAATCTTTTAATTCATCCGTTATTTAAAGGCATGCGCACTGATTAGGTTCCTCACCACATGCTTTGATGTAGCCCATGATTGGACCAGAAATTACAAACCTGTGATAATACTTTTTCTTCTTTGGTGACTGTAATGCATAGACAACGAAGACACCTCAATCTTTATGATGTTGTGTGTAACTGAATGTATGTTCAGGGGAACGAATCATTTAAATGAATAGAATAATTTGGGATGTTAAGGAGGCATTGCTCTTCAATTCTACTTTTTGATCTGAAATGCTAATTTTATCGTTGTTTCTGGGGAACAACAATCTTTTGTGTATTGTTTATTTGTTATTTGTTTTTAATTGTCAGGTATAAACAGTAAAGATCTTAAGTAACTGTTTGAAAAGATACATTACATGCTGTCACTCTGTGTATAATGAAAGTGGTAGAGCACTGAGTAACATGTTTGTTACATAATTCCTGTCTCACCTTGTTGTTGTTATGAAATGGATCAGATAAGACCAATAATCCAATAATTGTTGCCCACCTTTATGTAACAATAATCTTAACCTTGTCTTTATATACAAATTTCAATGTTATTGTAAATGTATATTATTTGTACGTATGTTATGTATGTATGTGTGTGTGTGTGTGTGTGTGTGTGTGTGTGTGTGTGTATATAGTGTAATGGCTCTTGGCTGATTTCAAGCAGAAAATATAAATTGTTCTAAAATATAAATGAATAAAATATAATTATATTTATTACTGAATAATTATTATTCAAAGCATTTTGGTCTTGGCAAAAAGACAGGCTGAATTTCAGTCAACTTGCTGCTTTTTAAATGTTTGCAGCTGAGCATTAAACTGATCAGCTGTCTGCTGCTCAGCTCTGTGTTACTGAGGAAAGAGCAGGAGCTAAGAATAGACTCAAGATTTAACTCCCTAATTAGTGGTGCTGACAGCTGATTGATGATGACGGCTCCCTTCATCTGTTGCCACATTGACTGTTGCTCTCATAATCACAGTAAGGAAAACCAACTTGGATGTAATTGCTCCCGTATAATCAACTATGTAAGTGAGCAGGGACATTACAAAGTGCTTCACTAAGGAAATGAAGAACAAAAGAAATAAAGCTTCCAACATAAAGACAAAAGCATCAAAAAATAGAGTACAGAGAGAAAAATGACACTATGTCACTGCTGCTTTTAAAAGGTGTCCACAGTGTTCACACAACTTTACCTCATGTCTTTTACCCAGAAAGAAAAAAAACTAAATCTGAAGATGCTGTAGGAATAAAAACAGTATTAATGTTGTCATCTACAATTTCAACATTGTGCCAACTGTTCAACATCAGACTAGAAGTAGATAGCTCTGCCATCCTTCACAGCACCATTGAACATCATTAAAATGTTTAAATATACAGTATATAGGACGTGTAATTGGGTGGATCTTCCTCTGTGTTAAACTCTCTGACTGTCTCCTTTGAGAAAAGATAAAAACCTAATTTATTGTAAAAAAAAAAAATCACCTTTAACATGTGACATGACAGCACAACAATTTGATGGCAGGAGTCTACATTACACCAGCTGTTTGAGCACCACAGAACTTTGAGCTAAATACTACTATTAATGATAATATCAGCATGTTAGCATTCTAGATTTAATTAATTACAGTAGCAATGAACACAAGGTACAGCTGAGGGGGGTAGCAGTGGCATTAGCCTTGCAGGTGTTTGGATTAAAACTCAGGACCCATTTTTTTTTTTGTTTTATTTTTTTTAAACTCATCCTCTGTGGAACATGATTGCGTGTACCAATTTCAGCAGTACGTCCAATCGTGAAAGAGATTTTAAATAAAAGAAACCGAAAGTTCTACCTCTACCTCACCATGGTAGAATTTGGTGGTGGCGCAAGAGGAAATATGAGCAGGAATCATCCTCTGAGAGTCATGATCATCTTGCACTGATTGTTGAGATGTTGCAGTCTGGACTAAAGTGGGGCACTGACCAGCCAATCAACAGTCTGACTGACGTTGCCATCCTTCAATATAGCATAGCTAACCACAGTTAACCTTGATGGTTTTGATTAATTACAGCTGAAGTGACAATTGAATTTGTTAATGTCTGAGGTTTTAATTGTGTGTCTCGATCCTCTCTAGAATCTGTTGATTCTGTTGAATCTGTTGAAAATCGAGTGAGCGAGGGCTGTGTGTGGATGAGAGCTGATGACATCGCTGGCTGAGGCTCGATGCAGAGCGTCAGTGCAACAAACAAGACGACAGCAGAGGTGTTGCTGGTTGTGTGACGCAACTCCTGCAGCCTCTTCCACACATCAGTGCTGCCAAGAAGAAAAAAGATCCTCGGTGGAAACAATGCAACACACCGTGGCTTTAAGCAATAAAATAACATTTATTGAGATGTAACAAAATAAATAATCTGTTTTGCAACATAATAAACTGAGGAAGTTACTAATGCTCAAGAGACAGGCAGGTGTAACTGATGCACAGCAAGCTACCTCACTGACATACTCTGTGGTTACAAAAATGCTGAAGTTTTTAATCATTATAAACATGAGCCTCATTATTACATGAAGTCTGAATGCATTTTAACAATTGAAAACTGGCCAAATATCCTGAAGTAACTTGCAGGAGCTGCTGCATCAAGAATCAAGCACCATGGGATTTCTTTCTGTAAACCGTTGCATGTGTTTTTTCGTTTGTGTTGTTTATAAAACTTAGAAAGTAATTTGTCACTGTAATTTACTACAAGTGTGAAAGGACAAAAGAACTGTTTTTAAAGAGGGAAACTGACATAATGTTCATCAAATTAATATCTAAGACTACAGAAATCATCCCAAAAACACACTGTCATGTTGTAAGTTTCGCTACACCTAAAAAGAAAATCTACACTAATCACCACATTTTCTTAAAATGCTAGTGGAAAATGTATTTTATAACTTTTTGTTTGTAATGCAGTTTCCTCAAATGCTGTACAATGGCACCTATTGGGAGCAACATTAAAGTAAAGATGGGAGGGAAGCGCAGCTTGATGGCAACAAGCATCCTCCCTGCTGAAGGGCCTGTGAGCACAAAACCTGGTTTCACCGCAGAGAGAAGCAACTGAAACTTCAACTGCAAATCAATAAAGCATCTGTGTTCTTACTTCATGCCGCAGGGGTTTATAAAAAGGCGTTTTGAGAACATTTTCACATAATAAGATAGTGAAAAGCTGCTTGCGCAAACTATCATTACAGACAGATGAGAGTAAGTGTCGATGATGAAGTCCCTTTATACCTCATAGACCTCAGCATGCCTTTTCAAGTGATGCTGCAAAGAACAAAAGAGCTCTGAACCTGATGGCAGTGTTTGTGGGTAATCTAGATTTTTTTTTTTTTACTAATCCACCTACATGGGCTTTGAGTCCTAAAGATCTTAGGACTCACTATCTTAACACTCTGACTTCAAGAAACCAGAACATGTATTTGTTTCCTGAGGGTTAGAAGCTGCTAAGGACGTTATCAGACTGTATATGTTCTGTAACTTGTCGGAAATAAAAAGCCTCCCTACAAACCCACATTTCCTTTACATCACTACAGCATGTCACTGGCGTAAGTTAAGAGTCAATTTCCAAAGTTGCAGTGCCCCCTGCTGTGTCGAGCCCATCTCATGTGACACAGGTGGCACTTTGAAAACACACTTGACGCAACAGTTTAACAATTATCAGGTTTTTCAAGAAGAAATCAGTTCTTTCCATTAACAGCTAAAATCTGCCATGTATTTAAAAATAAATCAAAGATTGTGTCCCCCTACATATTTACTGAATGTTAAGTCAATACAGAGCATTTCAAACTTCAGCGTGTGGAAGTCACTGCAGGTTTAGGATATCAGTCGCTGGTAAATCTGACATTTGCTGTTTTGATTTTGAAGTCGACAAGAGTCTGCTCCTCATTAGATGTCGGCAAAGTGGGTACATGAGGAAAAACCTGCTCAGCAACAGCCGGAGTGGTCAACTCTGAGTGGGGTTCAGTGGCAGGCCTGAGAAGAAGTTCCCTGACAACTGCCAAGCATATTCATTTCCCGCGGTGATTTGAGTCATCTTTGGTGATGCAGGGGCTGCTGCTCCTGCATGCTGCTATTGAGCTCCGCCTTTCCACCTTACTGTCAAGGTCTGTGGAGAAAAGTACAGTTTAACATGAGGCCATGGAAATAAACTCAGGAGTTACTTAAAGAGCAAATACTAGTTAAAAAACCAAACAAATGTATGGAGCTGCTAGGATGTCTGTCACACAGTTTGTATGATGTGTCAGTCTCCTGAAACATTAATGCCTTGTTTTATATGTGTTTGCACATTTGATTCAAAATCAAACATTTTTAAAAGTATTCTAATTATTATTTTGGTGATTTCACACTTTCAATGAGCAGTGCACAGATACACAATAACCGGTCAGTCAGTTATTATTGTGCTGATGCAAAAGATAAATATAAGTGAAGAGTCACAGCAATAAAGATGCAACCAGCATTTTAAAACCTTTGAATAATAGTTTGGGGAATTCAGCAAGAAAACTCTCCCACGTGAAGTGAAGTCATCATGGTTTATATGACCAACTCAAGCTGTTGAATAACAAAGAAGTATTACATGTTTAATTAGTTTTGGGCGGGAGATAACATAGTCATTGAGTGAATAGATCAAGTCAACTAGATATATGTGTTAATGCATCTATTACAATTATAATGACTACCAACGGAGTTTAGTGTGATGTGAGGTTGTAAATGGCATTACAGGTGTTCCCTGTGTTTAGGAGTCAAGGAATATTCATGTTTTGACTGTTCATTTATTTATTTGATCATTAAGAAACCCTCATTGTCCATGTGTTTTAACAGATCAATAATATGATAACTTATGTAGAATCTAATTACATCAGAATTTAATAGCACACATTCAGCAGCCTGCACAGAAAAATACAGGCGGTTAGATCAGATGGAGGATTGTGAGTCTTTGCCATGATTTAAAGGTTGAAATGATGCATCAGACACGATATCCTGACTACATGAAAGTGTCAGCGACAAGATAAGCTGCAGTAGAAAACGGTGACGTTGAAAGGAAGTGAGACAAAGTTCTGATCGATGAGAGAGACAATGAAGGAAACTTGGATGAGTGAGAGTGATAGAAAAAAAACAAGGCAAAGTGAGGGAGCTCGACGTCAGAGATGAAACATATGTCATTTTTTTTGTTGTTTCCGCAGTCCTTTTGGTAGAGGGAGAAGATGTATAAAAAAGACTGTGCCATTTCCCTGCCCACAGGTTTTATTTTTGTACACTGTCGCTTGGTGAGTCAATGCAACGCCCCTCCAATTACCTCCCACTCCTTCGCCCCCACGCCCCATCCATCCCGCCCTTCAGCCCACGCACCTAACACACTCTGACGTCAGTTGCTGCTGAGAGAGGGGGGGTCCGTTTCTGCCACCCACAGAGTACTTCCTACCCCCCCTCCCCTTCCTCCCCGCCCCCTCATGTCTTTGCTGGCTTCCTTCTCCTCGCTTCATCTCTTCGACTGGCTATCACAGCCCAGAACGACTAACTTGCCCAGATCATTGCTTTTTTTCCTTTTTTTTGTGAGAAGCTGTGATGCATCAGAGAAATGCTACACTAACAGGGTATTAAGGAGGTGCTATGACAGTGTAACACCCCCCCCCCATCCACTCTACCCTCCTTCTCTCACTCTTTTCCTCTCCATATATTGCTCTCCACCTCCTTCTGTTTCCCCTTCGAACTTCTATCCTCTCTAATTTACAGTCTGGTGGAGTTCAGCTGTGCATGGTGGGAGGCGTCACCTAGTGTGACTCACTAGAGTTCAAGCTCTAGAGCTATAAAATATTCATTGTTAGGAGAGGTTAGTGAGTCGCTGTCTGTCATTTTCAATTGAACCCCAACATCAAATTGCTCTCATTGAATTCCCCCTCAAACTCCAACTTCAATTAATATTTTAATATTTGAGGAAATCATACTTATTTCCTTTCTTGCAGAGGGTAAGACAAGAAGAAAGGTACCACTCTCATGTTCGCATGTGAAATATAAGGCTAACCACAGTGGCCAATTAGCTTAGCTTAGCATAAAGTCTGGAAACTAGGGAAAACAGCCAGAAAGCAACACAATCAGCCCACCACACCTCTAAGGCTCACTAATTAACACATTATATCTCGTTTGTTTAAGCTCTACAAAAAACAAAGTGTAAAACAGTTTCTATCCAAGAAATAGTTTCGCACATAAGTGCCTGTGAAACGGCAAATTGTGATCATTTGCAGCCTGGTTGTTCCACAAAATAAACAAAGATATAGCGGGTTCATTTGTGAGTTTTAGGTGTGCTGATTGGTGGATATTGTCACCTTTAGACAGTTCCCCTGTTTCAAGTTTCATGTCTACACTAAGCTAACTTATTGCTCTCTGGCACCTTGTATTTACCACAGAAATATGACACTGTTATCCACCTTTTCATCAAAATCTCCACCAGAAAGTAAATAATCGTATTTCCCCAAATATCAAACTATTCTTTTAACCCTTTACAAAGTGTGGCAAACTCTACAAACAGACTTTTTTTCTGTATCCATTATTAAGCACATTGAATTTTTATGTCGTTATTGGAAAAGTCACCTGTAGAGTGAGTTCCCTCTGACCCAAGGCTGAGCTTGCCAGCCCGATCATGTGACACCATCCGAGCCAATCGCAGGCCTTCATCCATTAGTGTTTGCTGTATGAGATGGCGACTCCAGTTGGCAGGATTGGAGGTGTCGGTGTGGGGACGGGGGGATGGAGACTGGTTGCACTGTGATCCAATGTCTAACAGAACAGACAGATTTGGGTGTGAATGCAGTCTTTGAACACCAAGCTCTTATAGAAATGTGAGGATCTACTGAAGAGCTCTGAGAGAACAAAGAGCACGCTTCTTTCATTTACATAGATCTTAGGTCTTTACCATGTGATACACTGTCAATGCTTTCTGCTGATAAGCTGTCATCGTCTGCCCTCTGGGTCAAGCCCTCTGAGCCTTCTGCTCCGAGAAGTGATGACACACTCTCAGGCATGATCACCTGAAACACAGCCCGGTCAATTTAGTGCTAATGAAACACTTCAAATTACTGACAAAGAGACATGATATTTGGCTACGCTTACACCGAATCACGCATTCATCTGTAAGAAGTCACACTGAATACTGTCGACTGGTGGCAGTGCTGCACTGAAAACTCACCTCATGTCTCGCTCTCTTCTGGGACACTAGACTGTTTTCATCTGCATTCGTCCTGCAGGAGGAAAACAGTCAAGCCAGTTATATGAAGCCAGAATATGAAAGTTAATTTTGACCACAGAAACAAACTTTTTCACAAACTAAAGAGTTGTTTTCTTTTTTTGCAGAGCTTTCAAATGTAAAAAAAAAGATTGGTGGACCTTGATTTAAGGTTTGCTTTTGTCAAGAACATGTCTTTGCACAAGACACAGCAGAAGAAAAGAAGTCACACCAAATACAACTTTTATTCAAAAATGACCTGGAACACAATTATAAATAGAATTTTGCAATAAACTATATATTTAGCAGAATTATCAGTATGCAAATATATATGATGTAAAGGTATGAAATCACAATCTTACATATCATAATAATTTCGCAAGGATAGTTTGTGTTCTGTTGTTGCTTTCTGCAGTTTACTTATTAGGAGGGGTATCTTGTTGAAAAAACTGCTCGTATTCTTTTTCATAAAGTTTGTATAAAAAGGTTTTGTGCACGTTAACAGACACACAGAGAATTTGTGTTTCCCTGTGTGGTTCCAACATTCAGCTCATTATACCAACACTACAGAGGTTGGAGGTTAATTCCCACTGTGATCTGAACCAGGTTATTGTGAAAATGAATGAGGTGCAGGAAAGATGACTCATATACACCACGTGGTGCATGTGGAAAATGCAAAATACTTTATTGTGGTGCTACTCCATGTTTCTGTGGAGAGTTCAGACTTTGCTTTCCTCTACAATAAAGAACCATTATAAACTTTAATATATTAAAACTATAGCCCCAAGTCTCTGTGAGAGAGAGAGAGAGAGCAATCAAGACACAGCAGGTGAGAGGTGTGTTGGTCATTGGTTGCCGGTGAGCACATCGCTCTTCCCTATGGGTAGCGCCCCTACCTTGCATGCTTTAGTGTGGAGGTGTAGGCACATTTTCTCGCCACCTGCCGAGCCAAAGAAAAGAGTTCCACCCGTCTCAGCAGAAGAGCGTTGTCGCGCATACAGAACTGGGCTGCAGCTTCATTGATGATCAACTGAGGAGGAAAAGCACTGAGTGAAGGAGGGATGGACACTGTGAAATATGACAGACCAGAAAGAAACTATATACATTTGTACTTCCTTTGTTTTGAAATGAGCATTTGCACCTGATTAAAGCTGCTCTGAGGTTCAAATAACTCAAACACTTTATTCTTGTCATGGGTGCTTTTACCTCATGATGTGTGAGCTGCTTCCCCTCTCTCCTCTTGGAGTCAAAACGTCCATAAATGAGACTGTACTTCCGGATCTCTTCTTCTTTGTTCACATCCTGGGAGCCCATTTTGAAGATGTGCCCCACAGTCTTTGCCATCTTCTTGTTCATCCTCAGCAGGGTCTTCACTTCTGCAGGATCTGACCTGGGCAGGGTCCTGAGGAGCCTCTCCACGCTCTCCACCACCGCCCTAGCTGTTTCACCGTCCAGTTGTCCTCCAGGCCAGGCTGACAGGGACGCCGGGGCGTAAGAGGCAGAAGGGCTCGGAGATGTGGAGGGACCTGGGGGACATGTCGACAGCAAAGGTGGGCTGGGTGGCTCCTCCTCTATTCCAGATGCAGATGTCAAAGTGCAGTTTCCATCAGGCTCTGGACTGAGCCAGTGTGGGTCCATGGGAGACAGTTTTTCCCTGTAGTGTGTGTCTGGTGGCTGTGGGGAAGCCTGGGAACATGGGCTTCTTGGACTCCCACTGTGCATTGGAGTAAGACACGCCCTATCCTCCCTTTCACATGGAGACCCCGGCTGCCCATTGCTCACAGACTTCCTGGGCCCGCCTGCTGGTCCACTGGCGCCCGTCCCGTCCACTTTAAATAGTGGGATGCCCCCGAGGGGAACGTTAGACACTGGCTGGCTGAAAAGGGCAGGGTTCGCCGCCCAGTCTCGTAGGGCCTTCTGCAGCCTACGCACATGCAGCGGCTTGGTGGCCATGCCAACTAGTGCCATGATCTCCAGAAACTCCTCCTCTGCTGCCTCACAGAGCTGCTGCACATCGTCACCACCCTGCTGGATGAAGGTTTCATAATAGGCCAGCAGGTTGGCCCTCTGCAGCACCCGATAGAGCTGCAACTCCCCAAGTGTGCGTGGCAGAGACATGGCACACAGCACTGGAAAGTTTAGGCAGGAGAAAGGAAACACTTGAACCTGCAGGTGGAGAAATCCTCCAAGTTATTTGTTTAGATAAAGATGTTGCCACCTGGACTAGACCCAGACCTGGATGTTCCAAACTCTACATTGAAAGCAGGAAGTTTATGCATGTTTTCAGCAGTTTTCTCCATGTATGAACTATTTTGTCCTTTAAAACATGTTCTGCATAATTTCAACCCTAATTTGAGTAAATGGACTAAATACATGAACCTCTCTTACCTTCTTCAGGACAGGTAGACGGATGTACACAGAGTGGACAGAGCGTACTGCCTGAAACGTGTCTCCCCAACCACCCGATGTCACAGGTCTTCACTCCCGCACTGAAACTGATAGAAACACAAACTAATTTCGGATGATCAACGAGACAAAAGCTCGTTACATTTAGACTATGCTAAAGTAAAAGACGCTTGAATTATTGTCTCCAGCTCTGACACAACCATCGACTGCAGGCAAGTAAACCTGAGCCAGATGTTCGCAATAAACACTGCGCTCAAAGACATCGCAGGATCGTTTCTTACCCTGTTGCCTATTGCCGAAAGCTTCCCCGGCTGAGATTGGCGTAGTAAATCCCCTTTGCGTATCGTAGCTCGTCTGAAATCACTGGCAGAAATCCTCCTCCGGCGCACCGTATTGGTTGCTGGCTGCCCTGTCTGTGTGGGCTGGAGAATGACGGGGGCGGACTGCAGCACGCCATCTGACCGAAAAAGAGCCTTCCTCTCCCGGTAGAGAGGCGGCTTTCAAATTGGAGATGTGGGTGGTGGTGGTGGGGGCTTGAAATTAACCCTCTGTGTCTTCAAGATTAGTCTTTTATACAGGAGCTTTAGGGGGTTCCCACAGTTTTGCAATGTCAAAGACCCCTAAACAAGCAGTCAGCACACTAAAACCATAGAGAACAGTGACCAGATGTGGCAGATGTGGCGTTTCCTGAACAGTGATCTCGTTTTAACTCCTTTATTTATAAAGAAGGTGGGTGGTCGTACATTATTCTGAGAGTACAGGTGAAACACAATTGTTTCCTTTAATTTTCAAATTCAGTATTTTATTTCTTTGCAAATTAACACAAATAAGCGAATAAAATCACCCAAAGTAACAATGCCTGAAACCTTTTAACACGTCTAAAGTTTCTGTCCATGCACATTCACGCCCATCATCTGCAAACCTCACTGCTTTCTCTGTATGTCATTCTTAATATTGCAAATACCGTTTTTATTGCGCTATTTGGCACTTCTAATAGCCAAATCACATTATACACGGCTCAATGCACCTTTGATTCATATATTTCCCACATGATATTGTCTTGAGTGGGCAAAGCAAGGCTCATTACTCTTCTGTTTTATAATTACCATCGCGCTTTATGTGTCTGAGATGCCACACCACACACACACACAGTGACTGCATGAATGATATTTACTTTCCACTTGCAGCTTAAGGTTTGCAGTATTCCAGTTTCAAAACCAACAGAACAAAATAAAATCCACCAGTCTTCATCGTGCTGAACATGGTACATGTTAAACATAGTCTACGCATTGATCAGTGAAGAATTCAATTTTAGTTTAAGACATAAGAAGGCACGTACAGCCTCCAGAATACATGGTTTGTGTTGTCTCTGTCCATTTGCTAATCTATTTTCCAATGAGACTAAAAATTAGCTGATTGCATGAGGACATAGGGTCAGCCTGGGTCACATGTCACTTTTATACAGCAAGTTGTGATGGCCTACATGGCCAAAAGTATGTGGGCACCTGAAACCCATATGAGTTTTGTGTGGTTACTAGCAACAGCTCCCAGTCGACTGTATTACTGTCAGAGTGGTGTCAAGATGTGTTGGTTAGAAAAGTTAAAAATTGGATAATATTTTGTATATTTCAGGTTGCTCTCAATTGAAACAAAGGGACTGGGCCCTGGACTGGAACTGAACCACTTCTGGGCACATTAGACATGGTTCCCTATATTACTGAAGCACCTGGAGGGGCATTATTTCAATGGATTTAAACATTTTTAATTACTGTATATTACTGTGTCACCCTTTGTATTGTATTAAACAGGATGAATAGACTGAAAGGAGATAAGACAATATTGCATTAATCAAACAAAATCTATTTTTGTTTTCAAAAAAATCGAGGTTAATTGTTAATTATGGGCTACACTAACAAATCAGTGGGTGGCAGTAGTGCTTTTCCAGGTTGTTTGCAGTGAGTCAGAAAACAACGAAGAAGAAGGAGGGGAGGGAGGAGGAGGAAGAAGAAATTGGAAGAAAGTAGGAAAAGGAGCAGGAGAAGAAGAAGTGGCCAAGAAAAAAACAACACGGACACTTGGCTGTCTGTTAACAAACAAGGTTACACAATTATCTGAGAGGTATATATGACATCTGGTTTCGTTGAATGCAAAATGCAGAATAATTTGCTTCCTTGCTGGACTCGTTTGGTGTCCAAAACATGCCTTAGCTCACTCGTCAAACCCCACAGGAAGGGGAAACCAGCGTTTATACTCGCTCGTCCTGCTCGCTGCTGTTACTAGCTAACACTTAGCTGCTCGTTTGGTTGTTTACTGGCTAAAGTGTTAACAGTTTGCCGCTGTACTGTCGTTTTATCTTCGTTTGAGACCTTATTTAGGCGGAATATTGTGAGGTTAGCCAGCCAGAGGGAAGCTAATTTTAGCCCCTGCAGCGCCTGTCTGTCATCCTGCTGGCTGGCTGCTTCCTCATGCTAACACCTGCTAACATTAGCCGCCTGTAAAACATCTGGTGTCATTATCAGAGTTAAAGTTAATATTAAGTGAGTCTGTCAGCCTATTCACCGAGCAGGTTTGACCCTGCTGTTAGGGGTGTTTTTTCTTGTTTTTTATTGGTTATCAAAGGTCAAACATCAATTCATGCAGCCCGTTTTTAGATGCACTGTGTTTGAATTAGCAGACAGAGCTACACATTATGACTAAGTGTAGCCTCGCCTGTATTATCACACTTGTACGTGCTCAAGGGAGTTTGTTAATCTTGATTTACAATCACCTTTACAACGGCTGTATAGATAAGGTCATGTAGCTGCGTTAGACGTGAGTTAATCATCAATGGATCACAGCACTCATTCGTTGTTAGTTTTCGTTTATTCAGGAAGAGCTCCTCTAAAACCGGGTTGTTATACTTAATGGTGGGGTTAAAACTTATGATTTTTATAACTGCGATCCTCACAGAGCTGCAGCTGACTTACTATTTTCATGGTCTACTCATGTGAATAATTTTTTCTATTAACTGTCAGAAGATAGTGATCAATGTCTCTGTCACAGTTTTCCAGAGCTTAAGCTGATCTCTGCATGTCTTTAAGAACTGACAACAGGGCAAACCCAAATGCATTCAGTTTACAATGATACAGAACAGAGAAATGCAGCAAGCAGACAGATGATGTTTGACATTTTAGCTTGTTTATTAACTTCTATTGTGTAATTGTATGCTCTTAGATTCACATGCGCTGTAACGTTTTTCTGAAATAATCAAAAGAATGACTAGAATAACCAGAGTGTCTGTTGCGGTTCTAACCCTCTTTGTTTACTTAGCTTTTATTCAAATGGTCTAATACACTCAGCCAACCTGTCATCTCTGATGATTGTCCAGTGTATCATCATAATGGTCATGCCTTCTGCTCTTATTTTTCCATTTACATTCTTTTAATTTGTTTTTTTGGAGGGCAGAAAAACTTGCATTTGGATAAAAAAAACGTAATCCTTATTTAATTCCCGTTAAGCAGTATGTTGAGCTCTGTGTGTTACTTTTCAGACAAGGACCTGATGCATGATGGTGCCAAAAGTCTTTTGACACCTGGATGTGGCCTCTGATATGGTGGACCTGAGACTGACCTTCAGGAGCCCCCACTCTCACTTTTTTATGGGAGTCTGGGGAAGATTTTGCCACAGATTATGGATCTAAAATATCATCTTCCATGAGCTTCCGATTTCACAGCGCCTCGCTCAAACAGCTGTAAGGAACATGGAGAGAGAAGCAGCTGAGAAGGAGATGGATGGCATGACAGACACTGATGAGGAAAAGCCTGATGGTGATTCCACCTCAGTCACCAATTCAAGTCAGTGGGAGGCAAGACAGACTGATGATGACGACTGCGAGCAGGAGAACAAAACAGCCCATCTTAAATCTCAGGACCCCCAAAATCCAGCCACTCCACAAGACTCTGGAATTGGAGAAGGAGAGTATTGTGGATCTACAGAGGCCAAAGAAGATACTGAAGAGGCATCAGATGGATTTGATCATGACAGCACCGCAGATCACGAGAACCTGCATGTTATAAATCAAGAAGAAGATGAAGCTGCAAAGGAGCAGCACATGAATGGGGAGTCTGGTTGGAGGAACGAGGGAACTGGGAGAAGATGCAAACTGAGGAGCAGTGGATCAATTTCAGAGCAGAGCAGTCAAAGTGCGTTTGCCTCCTTTCAAAGAAGCAATGTTATGTCAAGCGGTGGGCGGCACAAGCAGACCCGCAGACGTAACCACCACCACCATCAGCAGAACCGAGGTCGCAGGCGGACAGGCAACCAGCTCATCTTGGCTCTCAAGGAGATGCTGTCAGAGTCTCTGAGCTTCTGGTGCATCTCCTGCATCCACATGATGATTGAGATTATTGTCACATTAACTCACAACTGTGGAGTTGGTGTGGAGACTGGAGGGGTGAAACTTTACAACTTTGGGCAGCAGCTCCTTGTCAAGATCACAGACATAGCAGGAATGAAGGCGGATGTTAGTCGGATTCTGAAATGGACGAAATGCGCAGGAATGGACTTGGTGGATAAAATTGTTCGGTTAGCGAAGTGGGTAAAGACAGCGGCCTTATCTTGTTTTAGACTTATCTGTGCAATGGTTATCCTTGGGTCCCAGTGGGCAAAGGGTATGTTGGTCCGCCTAGGTGGAGAGAGGGGAAAACGCTTTTGGACAGCTTTTCAGGAGTCAAGGTTTTGGAAGAGGGTGGCGTCCCTGCTGGAGAGAGTCCGAAGCAAGTTCAGGAGGGATGGTCGTGCACCACCTTCCAGCCCCGAATCCCCTGGTAGAGCAGGGAGAGGTCAGCCAGGCCAGGAGCTGGAGAGACTGCTGGCCTTGGCTGAGGTACCAGAGGAAGAGCTTGACCCCTTTACGGTTCTCGGTGTGGAGGTGCACGCCACCGAGGCTGAGCTGAAGAAGGCCTACAGACAGCTGGCTGTCCAGGTGTGTGTGTGTGTGTGTGTGTGTGTGTGTGTGTGTGTGTGTGTGTGAGAAGCTCCAACTATTGGACGCCTGAATTAATGACTAATAAACTGTCTTTGAGGCTGAAATTTCCTCCTTTACTCATGCAACCTTTTCCTCTGTCCTCTGTCTTTCAGGTCCATCCAGACAAGAATAAACACCCACGAGCTGGAGAGGCGTTCAAAGTACTGAGGGCTGCCTGGGATATTGTCAGTAACCCAGAAACACGGAGAGAGTATGAGTTGTGAGTACACAGAAAAAGTGGGTTAGCACAGGAAACTAAAAATGGAATGGAAAGTGTCTTTAAAAGCATTTGTCTACTACTGTTTAAAAGTATTTTGTAATTTGAAACAAAATATTTTGTTTTGTTAGTTTGTATAATTTAATATTCTTAACTTTTTAAACATTATTTTTCTCATCCTCTGTTTGTGAAGGACTGAAAGAGCCCCTTAGAGGACACTGCTCTGGCATTATTATCACACAAAATTCACTTTCCATATATCCAATGGTGACAGTAAATACAGATTGATATCTTATTGTTTTAAGATCTAGGGCATTTTCTTTCTGGTCTGGTTAATGGGCCTAAAAAAGCCCAGTTATATTCTTGTGTCATTACCCGGTGTGTTTCGTTTCCACTCAGGAAGCGAATGGCAGCAACTGAGCTCTCAAAGTCCATGAACGAGTTTCTCACTAAACTGCAAGATGACCTGAAGGAAGCCATGAACACTATGATGTGTACCAAGTGTGAAGGCAAACACAAGTATGTCGCCACACACCCAGCATCATTGGTGTCAAACATTTCCTCAGACTGAAGTTAAAACATTGTGTATTGCACACAGCTGAATTGTGTCTGGTGTAGTGGACGTTCAGTTTCGTTTGTGACCTGTGGATGTCTGTGCAGGAGGTTCGAGATGGATCGTGAACCTGCTGAGGCCCGGTTCTGCGCTGAATGCAACCGATGCCATAGCGCTGAGGAGGGGGACCTGTGGGCTGAGTCCAGCATGTTGGGTCTGCGTATCACATACTTTGCTTGTATGGATGGCAAAGTTTATGATATTACAGGTGAGTGTTGTCCTTTTCAAAAGAATATCTTCTCACTTCATTTGTAGCTGTAGTTTACATGAACTCACAGTTATCAATGTCCCCGCGTGATGTCTGGATTCACAGGTCAAAGGAAAGCACCGTGGAAATTTGACCATATTTACTGCTTCTGTTTCCTTTTTTCAACTTTGTTGAATTATGATTCATGTCTCGCCTCCCTTACTGTGTGCTGGCCAGCTTGACCTCAGTGTGCAGAGACAATCAAATGAAAGCATCCTCATTTCCTATGAGCAGCTGTTTTTACTCTCATGTAATTTAGAAAACTATGGTATGGATGTATTGTTTAGGCTGGCGGCATCTCTGTCATAACAGCTTTCACTGCTGCAGGGAGGGCGACGAGACAAATGTATCTACAAACAACTTGAATGGATATGTTTAAATATTTTTGTTGTTTGTGTGAGATGGCTGCATTGTTCAAGTCACTTAATCCAAGATATTTCATACATGCACATTGTCGCTCAGTCATGTGACGTGTTGTGGTGATGTCATTTTTCAGAGTGGGCGGGTTGCCAACGAATAGGCATTTCTCCCGACACGCACCGTGTGCCCTATCACATCTCTTTTGGTTCAAAGAACAACAGCAACTCCACACGACACAGGTATGTAGTTATTATTCACATAGCACACAGTTTACTATTTCATCATCTTCCTCCTCTTAAAGGCCTCTGGTTTATCCATAAACTAGTTTTATTATAGTTTTGGGTAATTCTTTGTATCTGGAAGATCTGGTAAAAATACAAATCAGACACCAGTTATCCTTTTGTAATGGTGCAATAAAAACAACAAATTTTGAATTATTGCAAAAGATATCTCAATTACTGCAACGGAATTAGACACACAACTATTTTGTAAAGTGTATTTTCGTAGAGACAAAAGTAACTAACATAATCAATATATTTGACAATTTGTTTTTCATCTTTTGTTGTTTTGTTTTGTTGTACATTTCCCATCATTCATAAATAATAAACCAATACAGTTTGTATATTTATGATATTTTATGTACAAATATATTGTCACCCCTAATGGCCCCAGTCTATTTTGTTCCTGTGCTGTTGCCACATGATGGTCAGTAAAAGCCATAATCTCAGTGGAGGTACAGGCACTATAGATCTCTGAACTGCCTCGTGTTCACTTTCAGGACGCCCTCAGAGCACGCCACAGGTCCGCCCAACCCTGCAGATTTGCAGGACTTCTTTAACCGCATCTTCAAGGGAGGACCTCCCAACGACATGGCTGCCAATGGGGGCTTCTTCCCCTCAGGTCCGCCCCATCACCAGTCACCTGGTGCCGGAGCGCCCCCGTTCTCCCCTCCTCCAGGCCAGACAGGTTTCTTCATGCCTGGGGGTCACCGGCCAGAGTCCAGCGAGACCTGGGCTGAAAGTGGCAAACCCCCAAGAAGGAGGAAGAAAGTCCGCAAACCTTTCCAGAGGTGAAGTCTGTGGACCTCTCAGTGTATCAACATAGCAACACAGGGACACAAGAAATAATGGCCATGTTTGTCTCTCACCTGCCTGTTGGCATGCCATGATCTGAACTGGAGAGGACTCATGGGTAAGGCTGTGGTCAGATCAGCCAGAGGAAAGAGAGAGACTGCATCATGAAGAGAAGCCTGTAGACTGAGTAAAAGTATTGAAGGAGGGTTGAAGACACGGCAGCGATGGTGCTTTACCTCTCATTTCACCTTATGTTTTGTTGGTCTTTAAGACGACTGTAGCCTTGGCATTGAAATCCTCATTGGGATGCTGTAATGACACATTTTCCTTTCATAATTTCCTGCCAAATCCTGTGATGCATGATTGATTCACCTGCGTTTTAATGCTTCAGTTCTCTCACTTTTGTCGTGAATGTTTCATATATAGACAGTTGAAGGCATTGGATCCTGACAGAGTGACAGTTGAAGAGAAGCTTACAGTCAGTTATGGATCACTGTAATCAGCATGAACACTGTAAAGATCTGGGCAGCTTCATAGTGTCAGTGTTGCTCATGTTGGTGACACGTGGTCCATATTTCATGAAACCCAACACGTCTGACCATCAGAAAATACAGAGAATATTTCCATACCTCAATGAAGTCAACCTCCAGCATTAGTTATCCACTGAGGCAACTAGTTTGTGTTATATTTCCTGGTTGTTTGTATGACTGTAAACAGGAAAATTGGCTCTTAAACTGACACAATGCATTATTATGTATTATCTGAATCTTTTTAGAGTTCTGAAATAACACATTTGTGCTCACTGTAAGGGAAGTTTCTAAGGTTGGATACTACAGAAGCTAAAACAAATCATTTAAAAGTTATTACTTTATGAGAATTACCAGAGAATCACACCCTGCATCGTCAGACTACATAATAAAAGAGTTAGAACCCCACTCTTCAAGAGTCACTGAACCAGAGACGAGATATTCAACCTGCAACAAACCTAAGATGTAAAATCTGGACCTGAATGAGTGAAAATGATGAAAGAGTTTTCTTGTTTTAAAGTTTTACTGACATGAACATGCAAAAATCTGCCTGCTGTTGATTGTTTCAGCTCCATAATATTAATAGCAGTCACCACCGCACAGGTTCAGATCTCGCAGCAGGAACGAGTTCAGTTTTTATTATGCTGAGCTCCAGGTGAGCTGCTCTGACAAGGTCTAAATACTTTAAAACAGTGACATGTTGACATTTTGAAATGTTGATATTTTTCTCCAACGGAGGTTCGATGCTGCTGAGAGTTGATCCGCACTGCCCCCTGTTGATTCACTGTGTGACCACAGGAGTCGAAAACTGTTGTCACAGTTCAACGGAGTTAAGATCATACTGTAAAAGTTATGATTATGAGCCTTAAATGGTAGTAATTTGATATGATGCTAATTTACAAATCCCGAAGCAACCCTCAGCTGAATGTAAATTTACGATGTAGTCAAATTTATAGTTAAATTGTTTTGGTTTTTTTTTCTTTTTTCCAGTTTGATCATAACTGACTTCACAGGACGCCTTTAATAACACAACAGTAAAAAACATGTTACATTTGCAGCATGCAATGTGTTAAGTTCATACAGCTAATTTGCATATTTGCTCAGTCTCCAAATGAAAAAGTGAAAACGTTCCAGTCGCCCAGATTTTGACACCTTTTTCATCAGCATCCTTTTGTTAAGTGCCATTTTATGCTTTGATGTATCATAGCCTGTTAAGCATCTACATCACTGATCTGTCATGACTGTCAGTCTGTGGTAAGTCTGCCATGGATTTGTTTCTAGCCGTCCTGGTTATTACATCCACAATACATTTATTTAATATCAGTCTGCAGCGTCATCTCCTCACTCTTTATGTTGTGTGCTGTAAACATGACTGGAGTTTCCTTCCATCTGGATGTGGTTCAGCTTTCAAAATGTCAAGGTCGCACGTTCACACAAAATCTAATCTGAATCCAAACAACTGACTTCCTGTTAATCTCCCCGGCGTTACTGTATGTAACAATGCAAAGGAGTCAGAAAAATGAGAATCTGTTGTGTTGTGGTTTCTCTTTATGGTTCCTGTTTATTCGTTCTTGCATAAAAATAACAATTTAATCATAGTTTAATTTAAGAAAAGAGAACGGATATTGTTTACACCTGATATGTGAAGATTGTGAGAGTGTAGTGAAATGGTTGTAAAGTGTGATAAGGCAATTTGATAAAGGCTATTTTTTTATATTGACACTTGATGATGAAAATTACCATGTACCTGTTTTTTTGTTTCATTGTTTTGTTTGTGTTAAATTTGCACACCCACCCCGGTAATAACATCACAGGGATTTTGAACAGTTGTCAGTGATTTAGCCTAACCAGACTCCTCCAGCTGCAGCTGAGTAGGAGGTGTAGCTCGCTAAGCTAACAGCTCATTTGCAGATTAAGATAGATATTTTGTTTTTGTAGGACGTGAACGTTTAATGAGTGACAAATTTCTGAACAAAACAACATTTGAGTCATAAAGCCATAAAACTGAAGAAAGCTGCATATCAGAAGTGTTTTATGGCGCTGTAATACATAATGTGGGCTTGTCTGGTAGCTTGAAAGGATGAACCTTTGTGGCAGATGTGACTGAGTCAGGACGTTATGTTTGCCATGTTTCTCTTCATGTGTCAAATAGTTTTTCACTTGAATGTCATCTTCAGCTTCCCAAACACAGACTGAGATGTTTCCTCCTCCCTTCAAAATGAAACCAATTGAAAAATGTTTGAGCATATTCTGGTAAAAACAAAACAACCCCAAAACAATTCAATAATAAATTCAATAAAATAAAGTTATTACATTTTTGTAGTTAGGAATGTCTAAATTCAGATTCCTGTAAGGTTAGAGAAATAATCAAAAATAATTCAATTTCACCCAAAAAATTCTTATTTTTTCAACAATTTTTCATCTAACACACTCAGTGAAGCAGTGACCTTTTATTTTCCCATCCACATTTTGCGATTCAGTCCCTGTCCGGGAAACTGGATCCACAGCTGTGACCATGTAAAGCAGAGTGCGTTGTTTTCCACATGTCCACCTCGACTTGAGAATGTACAGTGCTGTATGTTAAAGGTAGCAGTTCAAGTCCAAGAGGTCAGTGAAAGAGCCAACACATTTTTTTGTTTGTTTCTTTTCAAATTTATAACAGAATATGCAGAAGTATTGCAAAAAATATCTGACAATCATCAGGGTTTTTTGTAGGGAATTATGATGCGAGTTCCCCTGGCTGGCAAACAGTTTTAAAAATATCACTGTTGGGTTTCTTTCCCCTGCTTTCTCTGGTTTTCAAAATAAAGATGATTTCCTATATGCACACTGTTGTTCTGTCTTATGCTAGTATACATAACGAGTGATTTGTAAGTTCACAATGCATATCGAAGTCATTTTAAACACAAACAGTGACAGTTAAAGTAAGATTACATGTCGTCATTGCAAACATCTTGATAAGCTGTTTCTGAGGAGTCTGTTAGTCTGCATAGATCCCCTCCTTCAAACTGGCCTAATATTTCATTTTACTGTAAACCCACACTGAAAAGGGCTCTCTGTGTCACTGTTTTACCTCATAAGGCTTCTCCATTCTCTGACCTTATTAACTAACGGTGCTACAGCCATGGAAAGAGGGCAGGGTATGTCTATCGCTCTGCTCCTTAAAAGGAGCTGTTTCAGAGAGGTACAGATTCCTGCACGCTGCTTGATTTGAGTCTCATTCTCACACTTGACTCATTATTGCCTTTTACAGGTTAAATAGTTTGGAAAATCTGCAATATCACTTTTCATAACGAGGATAAAAATCCTGCAGATCCATCAGGAGCAGTGTGTGATGCCATGTTACCTTTCCTCTGGCAGTGAAGTGTTCCTCAGCTGTCCAGCAGTGAGCACTGTACTTTCTTTTGACTAATATTACACCTTTTTCTTGATGCAACATATCAACGAACTTTGCTTTGCAACATTTTAAGAAAATGATTATCAGGTCTGAGATAAACAACATTCACAAATGGTTTGTTCAACGCATGGTTTGTTGTCGCACTGAGGGCGGAGTCATCATAATGGATCGCCACAGTGTGACAACTCGTTGCACTGACAATCTTGTAACTGTCTAAACTTTCTGTCTATTGCATTGACACCCTGAAATATTGTTTATTTTCCTGTTGGTTTTTTTAAAACCATAATGACTTTCTTGGTATATTGACAATGAACATTTCTTTAAACATTCCCTGTTTTTCTTTGCTGCTCTTAAAAAAATGGGGGGAGTCTTTGTACTCATTTTGCTCTCTGAGCGACTCTTTCATCCTGACAGTCGTGTGAAGATCACAACACTCCTATTTGTTCCCAAACAATAATTAGATTCATTCAAGTCTTGTTTGTCTCCATGTTTTTTTTACCTGTGGTCATGCAGCCTCCGTCAACCATGCGCCCACCAGAATCACCGACCCAATAGTAATTGAAAATATTATTTGTCCCAGACCAGATGTTCATCTTGTAATATATAAACTTTCAAATATATCCGGTTAAAAATAAAACAGTATTATTATAATTAAAATGTTCAATCCCGTACCCCATCCTCTTCTGCTAATATAGAAAACATGAATATTATTATAAATGCAACAACAAGTGTTTCAGCTTGTGGTGATTTCTCTGTCGACTACAGCTTGCCTTTCAGAGCTTCCATGACACTGTGGAGCTGAGAACAGTCTCGATACGCCACCAGGCCTCCGTGGTTAGCCCAGCGGTCTGCTCCTTTATACTCAGTGCAAGGCTGGTGGTAGGTCAGTTCTGCCTGGTCATCCTGTGCTCCAGGGCTGGACTGTAGACACTTTGCCAGGTCCACCACCCCCCCGCCAAGGGCTCGGAGCAGGGCGTGTGGAGCGCATGAGTCCCACTTAAAGGTGCTTCCCTCTGACAGGACGTAAACATCAGCCAGGCCCTGAATGACACACAGGATCTTGTAGCCAGCTCCGGAGGCGTACATCAGCTTGTCAGGGACACACAGAGATGTCAGAGCTTCCTTCACCACCTGCTTCTCACTGGAGCTCAGCACCACGGACAGACCATTTTTATGTCCGTCTTTCGGCCAGGACACTGAACAGGCGTTGACTCCACCACAGCACACACCCCAGAAATGTTTCCCCCGCCAACTGTAAAATCAAACAATCTTGTTGGTTGAAATTCCAGACTGATGCCAGAGGTGACTGACAGTTCATTTCTTCACCGACACATCAACATTAACTCTTTCTGCAGCTGACTGGAGAACTGCACAGCTAACTGAGACACTGTTGGTCTGCTCAGCCAGATTACCAACTGAGTGAAATGGCCCAGAAGTATTTGCGCGGCAGCCATGATGACAGCTGGTTGGATTTTCTAAATGATTAAGAAAAACCGCTTCAGTGCTCTGTGTCTTAACCTGTTAAACCTGACTGCAGGCTCACAGAGCGATATGGAGGGCAAAATTGAGAACAACAGTCTGCAGAAATAAATGGTCTGCCAGCTCTTTGGCAGGAGGCTGGAAAAGGGTTTTCAATATTATCAGTATAGATACATACACAACATAGTTACTGATGCCTTCATTGTTACCACAGCAACCTTTGCAGATAGTTGCTAGTGTCTGGACACAAATCAAATTTCACTACTTGCAAATTACACTGTGGACAGTCTGTGCTGAAGATCTGATTTGAGAAACAATCTGATTTTCTTGCAGTCTGAACAAAGCCAGAGTTAACGTTTTAGCAAACAGGTCCTTATTACACATCAGCAGTTACAGCTCAACATTATCAATCATTCAGCTCTCTTTTAGCTCTGGTTTTGGCCTCTACATTTGTCTCTTCGCATCTAAATGCTCCTAGTGTCAGCCTGGTGTTTGGTGCAGACAGGTATTGCATGGTGCAGTTTGGACAGCTGAACAATGAGGTGAAACTGTAATAGTATTATATCATACAGTAATACATCAGAGTCTCATTTGACAGATTAGATTATATACATACTGATTTCAGCTGCTTTCACCTTAAAAGTGCGCCATGCAATTGATCTGACCATATGTACAAATATAAAATGCAGTTTCAAACATGCAACTCTTCATAAAAATGAGCTGAAAATCTTCATGTTTGAATAAGCGCCTGAGCCACAGCTCACAAGTGCAAACTAACTAAATCGATTCTCCTTGACACTTAACAGTCTGAATTATAAGGCAGCGGATTTTCATGGCATGCATGTTTCCCATTCATTGCAACAGATCATTGAATGATTGTTTGATTTGTATAAGCCCAATGTATTGTTTTAAAAAGTTTAAAGTATCTGCTGAGTACTTATTTGTTGCATGAATTAAAGTTATATAAGTTATGAAACAAATGACGCCTGTGAAGTTGTACATAAAGGAACGACTGCTGTTCGAATGTTTAAACCTGTCGAAAAATCAAAGAGAAAATGTTTCTGTATTTTGTGTGTCTAACTCACCCTCCACCTGCTGGATCCTTGTAGTTGAATGGCTGATTGATGACACCCATGACGGGCTCACCTGTGCTCCGGAGATAAACCCCGATGAGGACCAAAGCACAGTGCAGACCTGAGGGGAACAGGTGGCCTTCTTCCAGCACCTCCTCCCGGCCCTCTATGTACTGGCTGGTGGCATCTTAATGAAAAACAAGGGACAGACAGTTCTCGCTGAGGCTCAGTGTGCTAGAATAAGTTTCTGGTTCACTGCAGTGGACAGGGAGGCGGCCGGCCTTTCACCTATGGGGTCGATCCAGATGCCAAGTTCAGCCGGGCTGAGGGGCACCATCAGACCATCTGTGTTGGCGTCGATGGTTGCTGGGTCCTGGTGGATGGCTCGAGCCAGCAGAGTCGCTGCAGTGTGGTCACCATCCAGCACTGAGGCCAGCAGCTTGGCGGTCTCCTCCTCTGTGCCGCAGACTGTGACTGTCACGCTCTCTCCTGGTGAGAGTCAACTAATAACTTTAAAAACTTTAAAAACTGACAGTGGCACACTGGTCAGGATTTGTTATGCTAAAGATGAAAGATGACGTGCTTTATTATTCTGGTTTTAGCCCTTCTTGTATTTACTTCCCCCACATGAATTTAGAGTAATTATTAATGTTGTTATTATCACACCAAAATAAGAAGGTTTATTGACATGAATAATGCAGGTTTTCACACACGAGAAATTTGCATTTTTTTGTAATTTGTAGTTGAGAGGTATGCAGCACTTCTTAAATCTGATATAGCCATATTTTAATAGATAAAAGCTTTCATCCCTCAAATGCTGCAGTGGAGCCGCTCAGTGGCCGACAGACCAGACTATGGCTGTACTGGGCAGGTGACAACATGTAATAGAAAACATAACTCTCGGTCAACCACTCTGGTTTAAGTAAGAACTGAAACAAAAAAGTTGCAACTATTTGATGATTAATTTCTCATTTGTGTCAGCAGTAGCTGATAATGCAGGACCTCAGTTTGTTGATGCAGTGGTTTCATGATGTAAATTCTCCAACATATTTGCAACCTGTCAAATAACAAACAATGACTGACATGAGGAGAGTCTGGGACGAGAGCAGCTAGTTGCTGACTTTTGTCTAATAATACTAATGATGTCAAAGTGGAATATGGACCCACTGTACCAAGTGCATGCCTTCAAACTGGAGAGAGATTAGTCTTTTACGTCCAAAGCTAACAGGAGAACATGTAGTGGTAAGTGTTGTAGGAAGTAATTACCAAGCCCATTTTCAAACTTGTTGGACTCCTCGCCATGAATGAATCCAGCCATCTCTGGGAACTGAGCAGAAGAGCACACAGGACATGATCATGATCCAATACGCAGTCCTTCTCCGGTCCAAACGTCACACAAACTTCTCCTACCTGAGCACCAACATCATGCCTGATCATCTCCTGAATCACCACATCGGCAAGCGTCTTGAAGTCCTGGACGAACTTCTTGTTCTTGTCATCTCCGGTCTTCTCTTGTACAAGGAGCTGAAAGAGGGGAGCCTCCTGCCTGCAGACCCGAGCCACATTAGCCGCTTTCTCAGCCACCCGGAGCAGCAGCCTCAGCAGATCAGCCATGCCTGAACAGAGAAAAAGCAGGGAGGGTTTAGTCAACATAGAGATGGAAACTGTGTGAGAGGGAGGGAGAGAAAAAAAGAAAAAAAAAGCAAAGAGGCAGGTCACACTTTCACATACTGAGCTAATTATAGCCTTAAAATGAAAACAGGGCATTTCTGAAAAAAGACAAGTGTGTGAGGGAGGGATGTGGCTTCAGGTCTTTGCATATGATCTCAACTGAAATGCAAGCATGCAATCCTCGCCAAAACGATGTCTTAATGTCCAAATGTTTTTTGGGAAAGTGACAAAACCGTACAACTACACTGACATTAAATCGTTTTCTAGTAAAATACTGCGAGCAAGAAAACACTAAAAAGCACTATAGGGTTCTGTGGAGAGTCACTACTGCGTGCCACCTACACACTGCTGAATGCTATTACAGTAATGTCAGAGAGAGATGGCAGCAACTACAAGATCACTGGGGATGAAAAACATTTCATTTAAATACCAGTGTGTTTGTTTTGACTTGTAACTGCAACTTTTACTCCAGTCAGCTGACCATACAAACGTCCCTGCTCTTTACGTCCTATTATAAACAGGTTAACTTAGCTTTAGCTTAGCATTTATGAGGCTAGTTTAAGTGGCAAAGGAATTTAAACGTCAGAGGAGAAAAAAGCCTGGGAAATGACTGAAACCTTACCAAAAACCCGGGTTACACACTGCTTATTTTCCACTCGGCTATGCCTCTCGGTAGCTGCGTATTCCCGTCCGCCCTGGAGTCACCAAACGCGGATAATTTAATGTGAAACGACGCACAGTTTTAGCAAAACAGTGCTATTAAAGCGCTTAATTAACACCGGGATCCGTCTGCTCTGGTTTCTTTACGTCAATGCGAGTTTCCTATCGCAGGAAGGGCGGACGGTCTCCTCACATCTAGGCCAACAACCACAAGGTCCCGACAGATGCGCAACCGGGGTGAGACGGTGTAAGTCTTAAACAAGGTGCGGACAAACCGGATGTGTAGCCGTGGCGCGTTCAACTGCAATTGAGAAATTCAAGCTACGCAGGCCAAATGCTGGATAAAAGACACATTTCCCCCCCGCCCCCAGTATATATAATTACTAGTTAAAATAATTAAAAACACTTAACTAACATTTTAGATTCTTTGTATACTGTTCACTGCCCAGATTGAAGTACTGCACCACCCCATATACTCTGAGTATATGCAAAAAATAACGATGTCAGATAATTATCATGGTTACAATATTTACCCATGATATTTAGTACCGCAAGTACTAGGAAATTGCACTTGCGGTACTAAATATACGTAGCTAGTTTTCATTACTGGTAAAACAAGATGCTAAAATGGTTAAAGGGAGTAAAACCATCATGTATGTGCAAAGTCAATACCAAATACCTATTTAGACGCATCAGACTAACTGCATCCATACTGTCATTAAGTTTATTTACGGCACGCTGTTACTGGATACAATGACCCAGCAGACGATATACAGGTTTGATGTAAATGGACTGTAAGGTGATTTCATTGAATTATGAGATGGAAAATTGTTGTTTGACTGACAGCAAATGATCAGAAAATAAGTCCATAAGATAAACAATATTTTTTCAAAATGCATAATGGACAGTACAGCTTGACAGTGCATCTTTTGTCCATGTGCCCATTTGTACCTGTTAAAGCTCATCATATTCAGGACTTCAAGACTTGTCTTTGCTTAATTTATTAATATTTTCATTTATTTCACTTCAATTCTCTCTTTTTCCCAGAAGTATATTTGTTATGTGCATGCTTGTTAATAGCCTCTATATTTAAATATTTTATGTTTAACATAAAATTCTCTGTCTAAAACACTGTTCGGATTTAGTGTAATTTTACCTAAAATCTGTTTGTCTTAAAAAAAATTTTAGTACCAAAAAAAAATCATATTGTTTTCATACAATTAAATGGCAGCCTTATATTCCCAGAACAGTATTTGATCTGCCATTATGCTCACCATGTGCTCAATAGGGCAGTTTTAAAAGTGAAATCACAGCTGTCTTTAATGTCTACCAGACACAAAGCAATAAAAAATATCGAAATATCAAAAATGTTTTTCTAGGATTTCCCTGTAGTCACCTCCGCTGTGTATATAATATGTGAAATTGGTGAACAAAGCTACACACATATGTGAGAAGATGCCATGTTTTTTCTTTGTGTGTGATATTAGAGCATTGAGGTGTCTGGAAACAAAAAAGGGTGGTGACATACAATACATTTCAAACCCACAATTGGCACAAATATAAAAATCCATTTCAGTATTCAGTAAATCAGTAATTTTATCTTCGATTATAAGAGACAGGAAATGGAAACCATCATGTATCCTCTCTCTGCCACTGATCACTGTTACAGAGCTGCCAGCTCTGTTTGTGGCTACATTATAACAAGATTTTACTATGGTCTCACGATGGATCTCCACAAAAGTGGCCACAACTCAGTAAAAGCCATCTTCTGTATATTTTCCTGTAAAACCTCAAACCACAAACACACAGTTGTCAGAGACTTTACAGGATGTTCTCCATGAAATCTAAATTACATACATTCAAAAATGTTATTTTATAATTTTATTTAGCAACTGTGCATTTGTAATGTGTATACAGATGTTGAAAAAAACATTTTTTATTCTCTATGACAAAGTGTAACACTAACACTGATATAATTAATTAAAATCTTTATTTCTATAACTACAAATGTCTTGTCTAAACATATCCAAACTTAAATGTCTCGTGAATTTGATTCTCAGATTTATAAGTGGTAAAACAACCACAGGCTTATAAATTGTGTCTTGACACAAACTCAGATAATATTGACTCTCATTCACGTCAATACAAGTGTTGCATTCTGTGGCATTTTGCATTGTTTTTGCTGTATATGATGTACACAATATGCTCTGACATTATCTGGAACTAAGGTTTATAGGCACACACATGCTGCATGCACACATACATGCATGCATGCACACACACACACACACACACACACACACACACACACACACACACACACACACACACACACACACACACACACAGAGCAGGATGGATGGAGAAACTAGATCATAGTCAAATGACAAACTTTTAGAGCAAATTGGTTTGGTTCAAGCCTCTGACCACTGATGTCCATTAGTCGTCCATTATGTAGTGCAAAGCAGACGAGAAGCCTTTGTGTGGTTGATCAATACAGTTTAGTGTCCACTGTAAACTGGGCGAGGCAGCGAGCACACTGCTTGATCAGCCATCAGTTGCGCTTAAGAATCCTTACAAGACAGACAAGTTGCTTCAGATGAAGGTAAGAAAGACTTAAACAGACATAAACAGTTTATTTTGGGACATTTAAAATTGATCTCTAGATGATAACACAAGTTAAGTGCATGCATCATGTTACAATGTATTTAACGTTTAAAAACATGCGAATAGAGAATCATCTACATCACAAAACCTCTCATGTGGGAGTTAAACATGTGAATGCAAAGTGGGAATCTTATGTAAATTGCATGTTGCAGACTGCAGAGGAGAATATGTCAGACCTGGAGAGCGGCATGGTCACTATTATTCAAGTTTTCCACAAATACTCGGGTCACAAGTGCAAGTTAAAGAAAGCAGAGCTGAAAGAGCTTATCAACAATGAGATGAGTCATTTCATACTGGTAAGTTGTGGATTTAAAAGTCTAAATAACAGCATGTTTGTGGCTGCACTTTTTAGTATGATGCTTGCTTGATGCTTGTAATAACACATTTAAGAAAAAAACAAACAAAAAACAGATAATGAGCAATAATAATGTGCTACCCAAAAATGCACACCAAACCCATAACCATAAGCTATATTTCAGGATCTCTATTAGTTTTGTTGTAGTATATAAATATATATAAACTAATTAAAAGTCATTATGGGAGTTAAGGAATCACCAACTTATGCAGGTTTTTGATTTCTTCTTTCCACATAGTGTTACTAATTATCTAATGTGCATAGGCTAATGCAGTACAGTTTAATAGTGTGTACAAAGACTATAAAAAATATACCTTATTGATTTAAATGAATAATACATAATATTAATATATAAGATCAAAGCACAGTGTGCATCCTCCACCCCAGTCTACTCTTGGCATCACTATTGGGTCAAGCATGTGTCATTTGTGCATCTACTTTGAAACAACCGTGTGTCACAGTGTGTGTGTTAATATGGATCAGATAATTGGACAGATGCGTGGATATTACTGTAACTGGGTTATTTATCATTTGGTTGATACTCGGGCACTGATCTATAGTGAAATATTACTTAATATCATTAATGGACTGTCATGACTTCAGGCACAGAATTCATGGTCTCTTGTCCCAACCTCTGATCCTTAACAAGCTCAAAGCTGATGTAGGATATAAACCTGTGACATATTTAAACGTCACTATGCTCACCAGCTAACAAAAGATGTGCTTTGGCTAATGTGCAGAGGACTGACAAACAACATCCCCTTATCATCACAGCCAAACAAGTTTCGGACTGGTTAACAATTTTGTTTACTGGTGTGCAATGAGCTTTCCCACCTCATGGTGTCACTAAAGTTGCTTTAACTTTAGTTGCTTTAACTTTAGTGCCTTAGTTACATTTATTGTTCATCGCCTGCAAATGTTTTACTTTCTTTCACTTTCCCTGCTGTATAGAAAATCAAAGAGAATGACACTCTGGATGAGTTATTTGCTGACCTTGACCAGAATGGAGACCTGGAGATTGACTTCAAGGAGTTCATCACCCTCGTTGCCATGGTTACCTCAGCGTGCCACGAACTCTTCCGCCCCAGCTACCATAATGATTAGTTTGACTGAGACTGGGACTGAGTGATTATTATACACGAAAGACTAACGAGAATCATGTGCCTCTGATGCATCTTTGGATTGATATTGTGAAAGTTTGTTGCACAAAATAAAATATATGAATGATGACAACCCATCAAGAACAATAGATTTACTACAGCTAGGGCACAGTAAAGCTAGATTCAGCCAATATCTTTCACCTGCAGAGATGCATTTCTGACACACTTCCAGTCTGAACTGCATCACATTTTGCAACACTCTAAAAGACATGTAATATGCCCCAAATAGTTTCTGCACAAACCACGTCTGTCTGTGTAGATGCACCTGTCGACATAACATCTATGAATCTAAAACACTGATAAGATGAGTTTCCCTCCCTTCTGGAGGTGTTGGTTGGCAGGTAACATGAATGAGTGAGTTTGTGAATTTCCATACACAGTTCAAGGAGGTCATTTACATGTAAAAAGAACATGTTCTATGCATGTAAAACAGCATTTCACAGTCACATTTTATCTCTATTTCAAGATTTCACCACAGTTTCACCGTCTAAGATTGCTCTCCATAAAATCCAGGATCTTCTTCCAGGCATCCTCCTGAGCTGCAGCATGAGGTGCAAGTTGTCCTCCCCACAGTGTGATCTCTGCAAAGGATTAAAGAAACAGGACATGATTATTATTCCCCATAGGAGTGCATGTTCACTTTTACAATGAACAGTCTCACATCAAACTGTCATGAATATACAGGATATAATATACAGTATATAACAGGATTCAGCTGAAGGAAAAACTCTGGGTTGCTGCTCACGTTTCTTTGGTTTGACGCTCCACAGGGACGCTCTTGAATTTGGTGTATAAGGCGGTTCAATCAGATGACCAGCACCAGGGTACGACAAACGTGTGAACAGCTGGGATTTTCCTGCTGCACTCAGGGTCTCCTCGATCTGAGGACCAATGAAACAGTGTTATAAAAACAACAACAACTACTACAACCAGTAACTGTACACACAAGTACAAACAGGAACATTAGAGTGACACTCACCACTTCCCAAAAAAAAAAAAAAAATCAGTTAGTTAGCTAATGTACATAACACACATAACAAAACACTAAATAAATGCTTTCCAAAACCAATAATTTGTAGTACTAGAAAATAAGACAACCCACCAGGTTTGCATTCTCTGTGCTTGAGGCACTCAGGTCATCTTCACCCACTATATACAGTAATGGACAGGTGAGGTGCTCCAGCTGCAAAAACACAAGATATTATTCTGGGGAAAAGTTTATTCTCTTTATTGATCCAAAATATTGATATGCATATTGATTTGATAGTCTTTGAGCATAAGTGTGTATTTATGTACATGTGTACAGTCTGTGCCATGTGGCTGGATCAGGGTAGCAGAGAGGCTGTTTCATGTCACCTTCACTTTGCTCTCAGGAGAAAGGTTAGCAGGCAAGGAGACATCTCTGAAACTGACGAGGCCTTGATCATCAAACGTCCAATACTTCTGGTCACTAAAGGGACAAATCAAATGATAAGACAATTTAATTAACAATAGACTGTTAATGTACGACACTTGAACTAGTACTAGTAGTACGTTTTTTATATTTAAGACTTAAATATCACACCTGCAACTAGACAGCGATATTTTAAAATTGATAATATTGTATTAATATATATTTTTTTTTTACCATGTAGCAACATGTTTTCTTAACCATTAGAGATATTTTATCTTATTTTGTTTTTATCTTTTGCTTTATTTTATGTTTTTATTATTTCTCTTTTCTGTTTTGTGTTGCTGTAATAACAAACGTTCCCTCAGGGGATTAATAAAGTACTTCTATTTTATTCTATACCTTTCAAACTGCTCAGTCCTGCCATCTCCATCGGAAAGCTTGCTGGTACTTCCAACGGGGCCATTGATGCAAATCAAACAGGATGGCTGGAGAGCAGAAGACAAACTGTTGAAAATAAATGTTCAATCAAACTTCATAAAAGTCATAATGAACATTTTATTGCTCCATTTTTCTAAAAAGTATTTATCTTCTATACCTAGTTGTTCTAGAGAAACGTATGATTTTTGAGCTAGGCACTGATCAAACTGCAGATTTATAAAAGGATGAAAGAGGCATCATACTTTGACACCAGCGTGGGTGGCAATTCGAAGAGACAAGTAGACTCCAAAGGAAAGGCCAATGATCCCGACTCTGTTGGGACAGACCTGAGGATGATCTTGAAGTAGGTGGAAAGCTGACTGGGTAAAAGAAAAATATGGAGATATTGAAGAAATGACAAAATAATAAAAGCTGTGGTATGTTGTTGTGTGGTGGGAATCTATTGGCAGATATTTAATATAATATTCATAATTATGAGTTCATGTGTGTCACCTGATATTAAGAAATTTTATTTTTTTGTTACCTTAGATTGAGTCTTTTATATTTACGGTGGGAGTACTTGCTTTCATTGAGTCCATTATGTTGCACTGCTATTTTTCTACAATAGCCTGGAGTGGACAAACCCTCACAGCTACATGCCACTAAATCCTACATACTGCTCCCTTAAAGTAAATGTGAGTTTGTGTTCTTGAGCATGTATATATGGCTCAGAGGGAAAAAAGACAAAGCACAGGATAAAGTAAAGCCTGCATCTTATCTTACCTTGAAATATGCATCACCAACATTGATGCAGTTTTGTGGGCCTGGCAACTCCTTGTGACCTATGTAAGCAAGGGAAAGGCTAGCGTAGCCTCTGGATGCAAACAGGGCAGCGCGATACTCTACCAGTCCTCCACCCATTCCCCACAGGTCCAACATAGCAGGAAATGGGCCTGGGCCTGCAGGAAGTTAGCACAGTGGATGCTGCTCAGTTCAGTTTCCACACCAGTCATAAAACTTGTGAGAAAACTCAAATCTTTTGCTTACCAGGTGGTAAAAACAATGTTCCTACAAGTCCATTCTGGCGAATATCTATTCTCCGTACACCTGGAGCCATGTACCAACGCTCAGTAGTTACAGCAGCTAACTCTGTGGTCTGTCCCTCACTAGGTGACACGTGGCCCTCGAGTAAGGACATGTGCACGACGAATGGAGTTTCTACATTTTTTTTCCTCAACCTGCAAAGAAGAGCACATTTCCGTCAGGAGACTGTCATCAGCCATCTGCTATAACTATTTACTGCAGCAGTGGCCAGCATTTTAATTTGGCGGCATGGCTACGCTCAATAACAAATGTGTGACACAAAATTAAACTTAAATGTGATAAAATGAATATGAGCCGACACTGCATACTGATACTGATGCTGGAGGGATGTTGTAGCAGCTAGTTTACTGCTGAACAACTGTAAATGCAGAATAAGAGAGAGCCATATCTGCTAATACGGACCACTTAGTTGTTTGACTTTGGTTGTGGCTGCATATTAATTAACGTTGTATGACTTTGGAATGGCTGCTGTGCCCAGCCTGAACATGGCTCCACTGGTGACAGGGTTAATGTAGAGATGTCATCTTTGCTACAACTGTATGGGGCAACAGGCAGTTAGGTTTGATGTCAGAAACTATTTTCTTTGGCTCTCTGTGACCTTTTCATCACCTGCCTCAAACCTTCTCTTGCACCAGGAGCCGGCTGCAGTCCCCAGTACAATCCCATTGGCTCACAGCCCAAATATGAACCCCCAACTGAATGATCCCTTTTCACTGTTGAGGAAAGAGAGAGGAGAGGGAGGTTATCACCTGCTCGCATTAAAAGGTCTAAGTGGCTAAAATAATAAGATTTCTTGAAGTTGCATCTGCCATAAACAGAACAAATGTTAATTTGTACATTTCATCAATCACTTTAAACAACTGTTATTAAATTTAAACTTTACATTAAAAACCAGTTCTGGCATTCACCGTGCTGCTGCAAAGTTAAAAGACTAAACTATAACCCAGATTCAAAAAAAGTTGGGAGGCTGCAGAAGATGTCAATAAATGCGGTATGCAAAATCTTTTCGGCCTATGTATATTCAATCTGAACACAGTACAAAGCAAGTAAAAACAATTTAATGTTCAAGCTGATTAATTATACATTTATTCTGAATTTTGCAACTTTGTCCATGATGGCTCAGAGCCCAGATGGGGCAGCAGTGTTTTCATATTGAGATATGGTTTTGGATTTGCATGGCAGAGTCTTTAGTTGCATTTGTAGATGCAGCTACAAGATGTGTTTGCCGACAGTTTTCCAAAGTGTTCCTGAGCCAAAGCAGTGGATGTTCTGCAGTGGAATTCTTGTAAATTTAAGGATTGTTGGATTGTTGATCATAACTGCCTGCTATTTATGATTATTTGGGGGCATATTGTGGACTATTGCATTGTTTTGGTTACAATATCCGTTTCTCATTCTTCATCATTATGTACATGCAAAATAAATAAAAGGATTTGTACCAAGAAACCGTCGACCTTAACAAACAGAACAGAGCCATGCAGCGAATGTTAACTGACATGGAAATTGAAACAACAAGGCAGAGAAACAAAATAACAAAGAATGAGTCCTTGAGCCAACATAACCAAAGACAGCAACAACTTTCAAAGGTCAAGATGACCACTGAATAGGAAAGCAGATCAGAGCTGGTGGGAGGGCGGATGTGCCTTTTGAGGAGTTGCAGTTAACCATAAAAAAAACACAGGTCCCCCAGACAGAAGTTCAGTCGCTTAAAGAAAACCCTCAGGACTGGCCTTTTAAACTCAAAATTATGTGCGACAGCTTTAACGCAGTATACGTGGTGAAGCACAACAGGAGAACACGTTGGTAAACAAAATATTGACTATATCGATCACATTTTGTTATATTTTTGACACACAACATCCCAACTTTTTAGGAATTGAGGTTGTACCCACAAACTATAAAAACAGCAAAAACAAACCACTCTCCTAAAATGTTGGTCTAATTGAAGTATTAGTGAATATAAGGAGCTACTAAACCCAGTGTGACTCACAGTTGACGGTGCCATTTGCATTGGTATTATAATGTGCAAAAGCTTCCCACAGGTCACCATCCTCGCTGTGCATACGTGCACACACTGTGACGGGACAGTGTGGCGGCAGAAAACGTCCTTTGATGCTGATCTTTTCGTCTATGAGGCCACGAACAGGAGCAGCTGTCAGTAGTGGGGCTTGTCTATAGCTGCTCTTCCACCGAACTCCACCTACGAGTAGAAGGAAAGAAAAATTTTGTGAGGTATTTAAGTGCATTTTGACTCTCACCTCAGAGGGCTCTTAAAGACACAACAGAGCTTTCCAGATGAATAAATGACTCAAGGCTTTACATTTGTGTTATTTCTTTGCTTATTGAGCACTTGATAATTCTACAATGGTGCTTTCCATTGATGGATAGTTACATGATATGAGTTATATATCGTGAGCCATTACATTTTACATCAAACGTACTGCACTATCACTGATATTGCAAAAATATTTTAACATTGCGTGCATTTTAGGGAGACATTTATCCACAATAACTTACATATGGTGTAAAGAATTAGGCTTATAAACACAGCTTGTGTTTGCTCAGCTCAGATTCAAGCTCCTCAATAACCTCATTTTAAAAACACACTAAAGAACAAACAATATTCTCACCTGAAGCACGATGCAAAAATGCCAGCTTCCTGTGCAAATTGATGCATGCCATTCTCATTTCTATGAGCTGGCATATTGTTGTCACACTCATGTACGCTCTGACCATTGTGGTGTTTCTGTTGACCCTATAAAAAAATAATGAGCAAGGATCAAACACTGAGATATATAAAACAGTAATGTGTCATAACTGTGTCTGCGTCTGTGTCATGTCGCGAGTTAAATATTAAACCTTATAGCTGATCCAAAGGTAAACTGCACACTCTGCTGACAGGATTTTATCAGGCTAAGAGTCTGCCCCTGTTTGTAATTAACCTCAAACCTTTGTCCTGCATAACTTCCTGGCCAAGTATTGTGTTACAAAACAGATTTCAGAAGCTGCTTTGTGACTCGCTCATTCCTGAAAAATTCAGATTTTTCCAGTTTGCTTGCAGATTTGAGCATGTCAAATGTAAATGGTCAATCCTAGTTATTACTGAATGTATTTTTATGTTGGATTATGCATTTATGACCAAAACATACACACTACTGATTATGTATTTTGTATATTACAAACTTTTTTTTATTTTAGAGAATGTTTTCTTTTTTCCTCCCATGAGTTTATGTTGCATGTTAAAGTTTTTTGCTTGAGTATTTTTCTTTCTTCTGTTCTGCTGCAACATGTAAATTTCCCCACCGTGGCATAAATAAAGTTAATAAAGTTACCTTAACTTATCTTACTATATCCTGCTTCAACCCACCTGTGTCTATGTCAAATAGTCATTGCTATCCATTATGAGACATACTGACAGTAATGAGAAAATCCAGTCTTGCACCTGGATCTAAGTCTGCAGATGTGATATGCGATAAATATAAGAATGAAGTTAACAATACAAATTCCAATATGTGTGTGTATATATTATTAAACAATGAAGACCTGTATTCACTAAACCAAATGTTAAGAAGTTTAAGCAGTAAGAAAGTTTACTTACAGACTCAAATGTACTGAAGCACACTACTTGCAAGTCCTGTTAAATCGGACAATGACCGAAAAGGATTCACTGATTATTGCAGCAAACCTCTTAAAGAAATGTTTTAATGAGGATTCAAATACAAATGTGTGTTACAAACCTTATTTGATTTGTGACTTTCACTTTAATTTTCTCTATGACTGTGCACTAGAATGGCTTCTGATCTAACATGAATATAGTCAGCGTAACACTAAACAGTAACAGAAATAGTTAGACCAACCGTTTTGACAAAGGGTTTGTATGAATGTTCGGATATATATTAATGTTCAAATTATTGCAAATATGTTTGGACTTTTCCTCGAGTGTCGCCAAAACTGCTTTTACATTTCATATGTCAAAAGTCCAACATTTCCAGACCCCCAGGAAGCCTGTTACGATAATTGTTTGTTGTGATTTTGTGATATCCTATTATGAAACATGAGATACAGCGCTGATCTGCAGCTGAGATTAAAGCATTTCCGTCTCGCGTAAAAGAAGGAAGACCAGTTCTGGAGACTTCACCGCAGTCGTCCAGTCTACGATACTACAATACGACACCCTGTCCCCACAAACACGCCACGTCTCTGTTTACAAGCACGGACAAAACGCTGGCACAGAGTTTAGCTGTCTTTGGTATCTCAATGTTAAGTGCATAAAGTTTTCTTACCTCTTGGAGTCCCTCCTAATGGCAGAGAAGATCCCAGCTGACGAAAGCAACTTAAAAGTAATCATACACAGGGCTGAGCACAACAGCGTTACGAAAGGGGGAGGGCTTGACCCCATTTGATCTGCATGACGTTTATCTTACTCACTGCGTCCACAATGTTGTTGATAAGTAACCAAAGTTTTGATCAAATCGGTTTTCTCTCTTTTGACAGCTGCAGTTTTTTCCAGGAGTGTGCGTGTGCGTCGTCGTATTGGATGACAAACCGTTAAAACCAGCAGCTGAGAGGCAGCAGATCCTTGCCTCTGAGCTGCTGAGGTGGTCATCCAAACAACGTTCATAATGTTTTACTCACTGAGCGCTTCGTATTTGTACAAAAGTGCTTTTTACTCTATAACTGATAGTTAACTATACTACAACCTCCCAGCAGTGACCCTTCTCTATAAGGTTTCTACATCAAAATCTACACATTCTTTGCAAATGAGAAGACACGTGGCATCTTCAGTAGTTCTCTCTCCCTCATTTTGATTGTATGTGGGAGAGAGAAATTAGATCTATCAAGTCTGCCTTAAGGGTTGTCTTAGGAAATCAAACTGTGAGTGAAGAAGTCCTCACAACTGTTCTGACTGAAATTGAAGGGATCCTAAACTCTAAACCCCTTGGATATGTATCGGAGGATGTGGCTGACCCAGATCCTGTGACACCAAACCTCCTCCTCATGGGAAGGAAAGATGCTTCCCTTCCTAAAGCAATTTATGTGGGTACTGAGATGCTTGGTAGGAGACGATGGAGACATAGCCAGATTTTGGCAGACCTGTCTTGGTCCTGTTTTATCAGGGACCATCTCCCTAGTCTCCAAATCTGTAACAAATGGCAAACGAACAGCTACAATATAAAGGAAGGAGAAGTGGTTATGTGCATGGACCCTCAACTGCCAAGGGGTCTATGACCTGTGGGTAAAATAACTCAAGTAATGCTCAGTAAAGATGGAAGAATTCGGACAGTGGAAGTTACTACTAGACCTGTAGCCCAACTAGTAACACTTTCACCTATAGAGAAAACACCTGCTGAAAAGACCTAGATCCAAATTACCTTGAGATTCTATTTAATTTCAAATACTTTATATTTGAAAGGGCGGTTGTTCAAGAATCTCAAGGCTAGTCTAAGACAGGAAGTGGTAGGAGTTACTTTCCTGTGTGGGGAGGTTATAAGAAACCTGATTGTGCCCTGTCATCTCCTTTTGTTCAGGACCATGCTGTCCTATGTAAATCATCCATCCATCAGTGGCTTTACACTGTTCAAACAAATAAATGGTCAAATGACTCTGGGATCCGAGTGTTTAAATGTGCACACCAGTCAGAAGTTTGATCTCTGAGCCACTGAGCCTGCAGTCCTTTATAGAATAGTAAGTATGTTTGAGCATGCTATCTCTTGAAATGAGTGCAACTTTACTTTTAAGAAACCAAAAAAATGTTCCTTGGCCCATGGTCTGCTTCTTCATCAAATTCTGCAGATGTACCTGAAGGCAGTTTTGAGCTGCTCATTAACATGTATGTGTTGCAGGAGATTTCAGCTCTTTGGTTGGCAAGCAACAAAAATGATTATGCCTGCTGTAACACAGAACTTTGTGACTTATCATCCAAATAATAATGGCTAAGACCAGACAAACACTTGAGCTTTTTTGGGGGTTGAAAAATCATTTTGTGTCCCTTGAAGCAAAGCCTTTGTATTTATCATGCCTCTTCATGTTTTCACAGCATAAAACTATTTTAAGGAAAAGCAGGAATAATATTCTTGAGCCTAAGCTTGGGTGCTTCTGTGTTTTGTTCATCCCCCCCCCCCCTTTTTTTTTTTTTTACAGTTAACCTGAATAATCAGTTGTTAGTCAGGACTAACAAGGACTAATGGTTTAGGTACAACAATTTCATTTGTTTGGTTTTCTGGTTTTTTTTTGTCTGTTGTAATTGTATTTGAAAAAATGCTTCGTTATAAAACATCAAGACTACAAAAATGTAGACACTTTCTTCCTTGATCGTTTGCAGAGAAGTAATTTGCAGGATTGCCACTCAGTAACACGTCTCAGGTATTTTATGTTGAAAATAAAGCGGTAGCTGTGAACTTTCACTTCCGGGTCCACCACCGTGACTTCCGTGTTGTGAACAAGGTTTAGCCTGTCGACTACAGGGCCCAGTTTACAGACGGGAGAGTTTTTGTAGACATTAAACAACCGAAGGGATTTAACTCGCACAGTAAAATATCTCTAACCCAGCAGTCAGGTGTGTATCAGTTGTCTTTTATGTCTTGTTGAAAGTGTTCACCCGGTGCCCCGAAAGAAAACAGCCATGCTAACATGTTGTGTAACTTGGTGGTCATCTCCAGTGTTGTACCGTTAGATGAGAAAGACATTCAGTGTTTACACCCATGGTTAGATATCCGCTTTAACTTGGCGATTATATCACAACCCCCCTTAATTCATCTAATCACGCCCAGACAGCTCTTACATGCTAAAACCAGTTAACGTTAACGTTAGCTTGGCTAATCTGTGAGTTGGTGGACAGCTAGCAGCTAGCTCAGCTAGCTGGGTCTTGACTTTAAAGGCTACCATATGTGACATAGCCCAAATTGGATAAATGCGCTCGTACTAACTGAAACAATGTGGCATATGTGACGTGACATATATAAACATGTAATTGTTTACAACACTCACACGTGGGTGCTTTTGCTGTTATAGTATTGAGCCAAACCATAAGCAGATGTGACCCGTGGTCTTTGGTTAATATTAATTAAAGTTAATCGAATTGCTTATGTTGTCCGTTTTTAAATTAGTTTGTTTAGCAATTACACGGGTGGTTCATCAGAAAACACTAACAAGTAGATGTTTACACTGTAAAATGTCTTTCTCAGTGTGTATTTTGGTCACAATTTAGATAATTATTCATAATTGTTGTTTGTTACTAAATAAGTAAAAAGAAAAGATATTTGCACACCTGCATTTAAACAGTGTTTAACTTTATCAGAGTTCTGCATATGTCATTAACTTTTCTAGTATTTTGGACTAACTGATGCTTTCAGCACCTTTGGATAGATTTAGCTGGGCAGAGTGGTAGTCAGGTGGTCATCCTGCATATGTACTACATTTAAAAATATATGTTTAAGTCACTACTACCTCTATTGATCTGACTACAATAGTACAGCACAATTCTTGCTTCCCATTATTTCACAATGTTACCTTTTAGCAGTGTTCAAAGTTTACATTTGATAAAAGATGCCAAGTTACAAAGGGCCGTGATTGTACTGATTACATTCTTTGCCTACTATATTTTATTATTTCTATCACGATAAGGAAACACTAGTTTATAAGGTGCCTCACAGTAACAGAGTTGGCTGTAGTGTTACTTAAATATCTATGCTCTCACAGTTTTTGTCATCTATCTGAAATTTATCTGTGAAAAAGCTGTAGGGTTAAAACTATAAGCTAAAAATTGTTTTAAAAAAGTTTTTTTTAAATCTTTTTTTTATTTTCAGAAAAAAGATCGCACACAGGTCACACTGGATGGGCCAGCTGGTAACAGTCACAGCCAGCTGTTAACATCCTTTGGGCCTGTACGTGTAACATCAATTCACAATGGCCAGTCACTTCCGTAGCTACATCTGGGACCCGGTCCTCATTGTGAGTCAGATTGTGCTGATGCAGTGTATCTACTATAGCTTCTTGGGCCTGTGGTTGGCTGGAGTGGACAGTTTGGTTCAAACTAGTAGGTCCCTGGATCAGATCTTCAGCTACGAGGTAAGCAATAAGATCTCTTTGACTATGTGTATTTGTTGCACATTTGTACTTTCCTGAAATTATATTTAAATGGTTGTTCGTCTTTGGCAGGTTCTTGGTTTTGCAACCATACAAGGCAGGCTTTCGATGATGGCATTCATCTTAAACTCTCTTACCTGGTAAGTTAGTTTAAAATTGTTTCTCTTCTTTCACTGTGAGATCTATTGCTGTTGTTCAAGCACCTCATGATTCAAACAGTTTAAAGGGAATAATGGATTTATTCACAACTGCAAAATTGAAAAAAATCTACCTGTAGGACTAAACAAAAACAATTCAAATGGATGAAAATAGAAAATAATTTGTACATATTAAGTACAAGACAAGCACTGCATGTTTACAACTTTGCAGAGAGTTCTTTGTATTTACAGAGATGTTGCTTGTAATCTGGCTGACAATATGACTTTCTGCACGCAGTGCCCTCGGTCTGTGGTTCTTCATCCGTCGGGGGAAACAGTGCCTGGACTTCACAGTCACTGTACACTTCTTCCATATGATTGGCTGCTGGATCTATAATGCTCATCTTCCAGCCTCCCTGTCCTGGTGGCTCGTCAATGTAGCCTGCATGGCGTTGATGGCCGTAATTGGCGAGTACTTGTGCATGCGGACTGAGCTAAGGGCTATTCCAGTTAATAGTGGACCCAAATCTAACCTGTGAGTTTTTGTTGACACCACCCTGAAAGTCTGTGGATGGTGAACCACTGAGGAACTGGCTCAGAGGAGGTTTTTCACTTTTGGCTAAAGAAAGGGAGCATGAACCTCCATCAATGTCGATGATGGATTGTCATCCATCTCCTCTTCAAGTGATACACCAGATGAACTGATCTATTTATTCAAGCTGTCCGATAAATGTTGGATAGTATTAATGCTGTAGCATATTCAGATATGTTTTAATGCTTATGAATGCAGGCATCAGTTTATACATTTCTCTGAACCTAATGACTATAGAAACATTTTTTCTTTGTAATTACATTTTTTTGTGTTCATTTTAAGAACATTAGCATGAGCATTCCCTCATTTTGAAATTATGATATTTCTGTTTATGTACATGTCTTTTCACACAGGAAATGACAAATTAAAACTTAACTAACCATCTTAAAAAGCAAGAGAGCAACAAAACAGACATTTTCCCTCTGTCTCTGTTTGTTTAATCACAAGGTGGCAGGGTTGGCAAACAACTTTGACCATCATTTTACAAGATAATTTAGTTTTAAGACTCACTGCAGTTCAGGGGAGCCAACATGCAAAGTTATCTATTGTAGCTTCTATCTTTTTTTCTCTAATAGATGCATCTAAAAGTTATCTGATGGGTAACAGGTGTACTGTGGTTTTCTAATGTACCACACTGTGTCAGTACAAATGTGGGAGAGAACTTGATGCTTAAAATAATTGGACAGAAGTACAAAATCAGACTTATTTTTATCTTTCTGGAAATGGTTTGTTCATTTGGTCTCAGTGCTCATTTTAGGCCTTTGCTGTCAAGCTTGTACAGCAGTTTGCATAGCTAGTGCTGTTTGTTTCTGTCTCTTTATGTCATAATGTATTATGCAGAGAAGGTGGCCACTTGGGACAGTTTGTCAGCCACAGCTGTGTTCTGACTGCAGGCTGTTTTTCTGAAAACACTATTACTGTTTGTGGGGATGTGACGTGAAAAGCTCTGAAATGTGCATCACCGTTTCTTGAAAAATTTCAACTCACTTAGCAAAGGTTTCTTTTGAACCCAGTCTAATTTAACAGCTTATCGTTATTCAAGTATTACAGGTCCTGTAACCCATATGCATATATATCTTTTTATCCTGTGTGGTGACGGTCAGCTTTGATAGTGTGGGCTCTGCAGTGTCATGTTGTAAAATCAGATTTCTAAAATGTATAAATACATCAATATGTTGCAGGCAGCAGGCAGTCTGTTACGCTTAGATGGGAAACTTTAGAAAAAGCTAAATGTAACCTAACACCTTAAATCCTGTGATGAACATGGCATATTTTATTGCAAAGTTTGGAAATGAGAAGTTGTGTTTTACAGGGGTTTTGTGTCAAATGATTTCTTGGGTGGATACAGTGACTTCAGTTGTCTTGACACTGTGAAGTTGATGACCACCAGAAAAATGTGGTCTACTGGCAATGATAACTTTTTTACACATCACTTTTTTGTATGTATTTAAAAAATTAGATAAAACGTGCTGATACGTGCTCGTAGATGCACTTTGTTACCTTTTGTTACCTTTATGAAAAGCCGAGCTAACTAGCTGAAGGTGTCCGCTTCATATTTACTGCACAGACATGAGAGTGGTATCAATACTCTTATCTTAAGTCTCAGCTATAAAGAGAACGTGCTGAATAAGTCATGTTCAAACACTCATGAGTACTTTCTAAATTAGCTTCACCTATTATCATTAAATTGTACCCAGCAAATGCTGCTCTGAAAGGTTTCACATGCAGTTCCTGCTTTAGTTCTTTCAACTTTAACATTTTTAATATTGTATTTAAATACAGAGAACCTGGGAGATAGACTTATCCATGTACTTTAATTCTCTGACTTGTCTCCTGGACAGAAACATCACAGACAATGTACATATTTTTCCCTTTCTTTTTGAAGATTTAGAAGTAGTGTGTTGGCACCAGCATCGAGGAATTGTGGTGCAATGTAAGTACTTTTGCGCATATTCTGTGTAATAAACAGATTATATGGATTGGAAGTGTAAAACTTGGTCAGGAAACCGAAGGTGAAAAAAATAATTGGATCTTATGCTTCAGACGTCAAAGAAGACAGGTCCTCTAATGAGGGGAACACCACAAGCGTGTCTTTGGATCTCTGAAACTTTTCCAGCCCGGGGCCCTGAACCCTCATTTTCTCCCACCACTGTCTCTGCTGCTAGTGTCCAGCTGGAAAGAAGCAGATGGGAGAGCACTAACGAGTTGAAAGATGCTGGTTGTGATACTCATTACCAACACTTTGCTTCAGGCAGGGCTAAAAACAGAAACTCCTGTTGTAAATGAGTCGCATAGCAGAGGACTTACTGCGGCGATTAAATGCTCTGCTATTTTACCACTTTGCTTTTTTTATGGCTTTGCTTTCCATTATTTTGCTAAAGGTGATACACGCAATTAGACTGAATGCTTTAACATGGTGCTTTATTATAACAAACACATTACTTTGCCATGTATTGCTTTATACAGTTGTAAATTGTGTGCTTTTCTATCAGCGAACTGAAAAAAACCACATGGATGTTGAACTTGTTTTTACATTCAGAAGTTCCCTCCATGGTTAAACTGTCATTGGGGTACTTGTGATATAATGCATATGATAACAATCATTTTCATGCTTTCGTCAACAGCATAGGAAGGGAAAAGAGTCCTCTCTTTAAGAAGTGAACATACATATTGCTCATGCTTTGAGGACATCACAACTGATTTTTTTTTGTGTGTTCTCACCACCAGACACACAATGGATGGCAATTGTGATACCACTCATGAAACATGAAATCAATAGAAACAACTAGAACAAACATGCTAATGGAGTTGGGGGGGGGGGGGGGGTGAATCTGCATAAAGAGGATGATGATACTGTGAGGAGCTATAGCCTAATATCATGCACAGATCAATACCACTGTACACGTTGTCTGAGGTAAAATCAACAGACTGTTCATTATTCTGAAGCACTGTCACTAAAGTTATCATGCATTTGTGATAAAAGAGATGATGGAAAACACTCAGGGCCACACAAATGATCCATATTTTGAGAATGCCTGTTGGGAGCACGAGTATTAAAGGAAATATGCAAATCGTGGCAGATTTGGAAAAACAAACAAAACAAATCGGTGCTATTGCTCATTCATTTTTAATTTGCTCTGAATCTAGCAGTAATAGTCAGATTTTTTTTTCTGAAGAAAGCACAAAAGCTCATTTCGTAGAGACTAATAGACCATTAGAATAAGTAATATCTCACATGGTTTATTGGCTAAATGTGCAAATGATACAAACTGCAGCAACCGATGGGATTCACTGCAGTGTCTCTCTACTGCATTTGAAGCTTTGTGGATTTTGTGTGGAATCAAAGTTTTTTAAAACTTGAAATGATTAAAAGTATGATATGTAAATAGATCAAATTAATTTAGTTTGCCACCATAAGTGTATAATGCATCAATGGCCACACCTTTAATTAAGACACTATATTGTTACAAAAGTAATCATGGATATTTTTCAAAAACAAGCTGCAAATTTTGCTGTGGTATATAATTAGACCTAATTAGAGATTATTTATAGGCATTTAAAGTGAAACACCGTGTAGGAGTGCCTGGTCATTAAAATAGGATGTTATTCATTATACTTCTGGCTGCATAATTATTCGAGCTCTTTTGTGGGAATCTGATCTGTGCACTGTGTGGCACTGTGTGACTATTTCATACTTATGCAGTACTTGAGTACTTTAATGTTAAGTTCTAGCAATCCTGTCTTCACCGCAAGGACAACAGAAACAAGCAAAACAACACTGAACATCAACACTTCAAATATTCTTTTCCCACAAACATCAACAGGTCAGAAATTTGATTGAGTGTTAGACTGAACCAAAGCATGGGGCGAAGCTCTGAGAGCCCAAGGGGGGGTTGGAGAGGTGAGTGTGTGTCGATGCTGTGTCAGATGTCTGTTTTTGGTGTCTTTATAGCAGCCGTGCAACATCAGCCTCAGTGGACTGAAGTGTTGGGGAAAGGGATAAAAAGTTTTATACAAGTGGCTTGATTGTCACTTACACAAACATTTATTACACACTACAAACAGATTAAAGGTGCATTCCACCTATAGGACCTTGTTTATTCGGTAGCATTGGTGTAGTTAAGGTTTGGTTCAGCAAATTCACAGCATTTCCAAACTGTTTTGAAATGACTGACAGCTAATCTTTACTAAGCTATTGCTGTTATTTTTGGTGAATTGCTCCTTCAAATATTTACTTGTAACATGATTGCTAATTACATCCTAATGGCATGGCTGTATTTATCCAAACTCAGTGGAGAATTATCTTTTAGTGTCATACATACACTCTAGCTCTTAATTAAACAAATGCTTCGACTGTTTCAAAAAGATGCTTATTTGCTTTCTTCCAGAGATCAAGATGCAGCAATCAGTACCACTCTCATGTCCGTGTACTAAACACAAAGCTGCAGCCAGGAGCCAGTTAGCTTAGCTTAGCTAAAAGACAAGGAAACGGGACAGCAGCTTGCCCAGCTTTTCTTTAAGGTAACAAAATACACCTAACAGCACATTTAAAGCTCATTAATTAACATTTTAAATCTATTAGTTTAATACTGGCTGCCTGCAGTATCTTGATATTTAGCATACAGACATGAGAGTGCTATAGATCTTCTCAGCTCACTCTGAAAATGATGAGCTATTTTATTAACTATTACATTAATTGCTACAGGGAGTGGACATAAACACATTACCACCCTCATATCTTATAATATACTGAAATCCAGCACAACAAATGCTGCTTTAAGATGACCTCAGAGTTGAAACTACAGAGACTGTGGTATCAGACATAGTATTCGTTATGTTGGATTGCATTAGATTGTACAGGCGTTCATGATATTTTGTCCACTTCTTGTATATTGGTAAACCAGAGCCACAGGTGTCTGCCTGTAAACTGATCAGACTCACATTTATCTGAAATCCCCTGGATACTTGGAGGGTTTGCTGCAGTTCGCCTGGATTGATTTGTTGGCAGAAATGTAATTTTCTCATCTACTCTGTTAGTTTCTAGACATAAGGGAGGATCGAGACTGAAGTATCTGAGAAGATTTCAAACATTATTCATCACAGCAAATATTGATCAGCTTGCCACAGACCTCCTTGGCTCTTTGTCAAAATAATCCTTATTAAAACATTTGTCACTCCTAAATCCTTGGCTTTTAGTGAGAAATTAGGGAGACTGAACCCAGGGGAATTGGAGGCCCTCCTCCTTACCCCTCCCATATTCTCACCCTCAACCCATCCCCATCTACACACAGGACCAGTGAGGCACGGCCATGACCAGAATGCCCATCAGTGGCAGGGTAATGGCAGCGAGGGGTGAACTTAAGCCGGGAGAAGAGCTGGGACTGCACAGGTCAAACAGACTTCCCTGGAAGCGCATCTTCCTGGAGTCCTGCCTCAGGGTCTCCCAGATGGAGCTGACTTCCTCCTGACAGTCGGACAGTGCAGTGAGGGCACATGTGTGGAAAGCTTCCCAGTGGCTGTGGCAAACAAATGGATCATCAGATCAGCGCTGCGTCTGCCATTTTCACTGAGTTCATCCCGGCTACAGCACGCAGACATGCACTGGCTGCACTCGTGAATTAATTTACTTGCCAATGATCCATCATTCAGATGGCTATGTTGGCTTCAAGTAAGTCAAACTGAGCTTTAATTACCATGGCAACTGCATTAGAGAGTGAAACAATATCACAGATGATATGGCAAGTGGGCAATTTTCAACAGACGGCTTATGTGTAAATCTTTGTCTTCAATACATTGTGCTGGGTTGTATGGTGCGTGCAGTAACAATGACAAAAAACGTCCCTGGAATTTCATTACTGCTGCAGCAAAGTCATAAATTATTTAGAACAATGGCTCAGTGTCTCAGCACCCTTCATTCCTCTATTCTCCCTGAGATTGTGGCATCTGCTCTTTGTCTCTCCAGTATTTTGCAAAGAGATCTATATGTCATACTGTATGTCTCTATCATTTCACTCAGTCATGCACTATTTCATACTGATTGAGCTGCAATACAATTTCATGCACGGCGCTTATTTCGAGATGTTTTTTTTAACCTACCACAGTTGGTTTGTCTTTCCATTCTTGCTTTCTCTGCTTAGTTCAAATAAAATCACACAGGCTCTATTGGGGATGTCCTATGTGTACAAATAAATGCAAATAAAGTTATTATTACCTGCACACGGCGGCCACTCCCCTCTCACTGGTCACGTTCTCCTGGTAGTTGTCCATGCTCTCTCCCAGCTCCAGGACACAATCAGAAAAGTCCTTATAAATGTTTTCGCACCTCACATCTGCAGAGTCTCCTGACACTGTCAGGGAGAGGAATACTGCAACACACACACACACACACACACACACACACACAGGTGACAGCTTATCTATAAACCTTCCACAACAATTTTCTTTAAGATGGACAAAGTTTGTACACTGAATCTGCTGCACAAGTGTGTTCCTGACAAATGTGCAAGTAAAATTATTATAATTTATCAGAATTTGATATTTATCTGATGTGTGAAATAGTGTCAGTCTGGTTCCTCTTTCTCTACACACTTCTAGTAGCTTCAAACACTGCTCATAAAGCTGTTTCACAAAAAAAAACCATTTCATTGATTTTTTTGTTTGTTTGTTTGTTTATTGTCCTATGAACGTGTATAACCTTCCTGTGAATTCAGTCCTGTCATGTGAACTTCACTTTAATCAGTGGGCGGCATAAGCAGATGTTATCACAGAGAACGGTCCTGGCCATTGCAGCCCATACGTTCCTTCCACATGGGTTTAAATGCTATGACATATCCGTAATACAAGACAATGTCAAATAAGTACTAATAAAGCACTATGTGTGAATGAAAGTGTCATTTAAGAGAAATGAATCGATTTTGTGGCGTTTGATTATAAAATGTTGCATGTCCAAAAGCTTGCACACTATCACCTAAGTATAGACACCCAGCATCTACCGTCGCTGGGTGTACTCCAAGCTGTTGGCTACGGCACAGGTCTCATAACCATCATGATGGAGATAAATAAAGATCAGAGTCGTGATATTTTGAATGCAAAGATAAAAAAAAGATGTAAGGATACAAGGCAGTATTTCTCTGTCAAAGCATCCAAAGTGGCTTGCAGCCGAAACAAACCCACGGAGGGAGCTTGAGATCTCTTACCCAAGGCAAATGCAAGAATCCCTCCGATCTTCGTCGACATGAAAAATCCCATATCATCCCATTTCAAGCCAAGCGGAGGGCGCGGGATGCTGCCTAGGCATTCATGGATCGGAATAAAAAGCGGCGCTGAGTCACACAGAGCTGATTAGCTGCCCATTATTAATGTGAGTCGGAGTGTATCAGTGATTAAGCGGCGATAAACACTTGGTGGGTGTGTATGTTCAGTCTTTCCCTGCTCCGGCCGACTGCTGACGTTACCTGCCCCCCGGCGCGCGCTGAGCTCATCTTCCCCCCCTCAGCACCGGACAGCTCCTCTCACCTCCCAGAGGAGGAACCGCCGTGCAACCCTCCTGCAACGCTCACACAACACTCGCAGGACGCACCTGCGTGCCATCAGTCACTTAACCGCACACGATAGATTATAATGTCATCTCAGTGGAGGAGCTTCAGCACAGCAGCTATGTTACACATGGATCATCAGCCTGCTGCGATTCCATGTGGCTGAAGTTTAAATCTGATCATGTTCTCATCACAGTGCAAAGTCTGGCCGCATGACAAATGCCATTTACACATTTTTTTTTAGCAATTTCACAGTTGCATTATCTCCGAACAGTTTCATGCAGAGAGCTTTGTAATATGGTGCTTATTATAGAGACTGATCTGCGACTTCAGTTATCTTCATTGGACGTATTGTTGCAACGTATGTTGATGCCCATCTAGTTATCATATACATATATATATGTGTTCTTTATTTATTTGACTAACTGTATTATTTTCTTTAAATAATTGGAATATTTAACCCAAGTAAACATTTATTCATCATTTATATCTAATTCTTATTTACAGACAAATTTATTTTTTTTATATGTAGCTGATTTGGTCTCTATCAGCTTAGCATTTAATGGAGTACAAATCCTACTTCATTAATTGTACAAACTGAAGAATCTCTTTTATTCACTTTTTTGAAAATTACTTTTCATAGTTCTTTCAAGGAAAACTAGGATGTTATTAGGAGTTTGTAGACCCATACAAGTTAGCAACCCTATATGTATAACCTTTTGGTAATCATGGGTAACAAAAAGTTTTGCAAAATCTCAATTATGCAACTGGTGAAGACAATAAGTAAACATGGATCTAAACACAATGTGAATTACATAAATAGATTTCAAATGTTTTATGTAGAAAGAAATTCAGTTATTGTGTTTGTTGTTGGACTAGATGTAAACATTTGGGTTTTTCTAAAGAAAAAGGAACCTTTAACACTATTATGAATATCATTTAGTGACAGTGAACTGTAGATTGTAAATAACATGACTGGATGAACAATTCTTTACACTGGATCTGACAAACAGTAGAAGAGGAAGGATCAGGAAATACTGTTTCACAGAACGAACAGAACAAAATTAACTTTGTTCACCCTTTTATTGTTTTTGAAAATGCTCCACTGAGCCTTTAACAACAATAAGATGATAAAAACAAACAGGTAAAAATTTACCTGCAGAAACCTCCAGAGAACACTGTTTTAATGTTTGTTGTAATTGCAGCTGCCGTTGCCTCTCTGAAAAACAAGATTTGAACTTTTACAAAGCTCAGCCCTTCTGTGACTGGATGGTAAAGGCAGACGGTATCAGTTCTTAACATTAGGCAACATTAAGCCTTTGCAGGGCAGATACAGTACAGATAAGGCACAATGGTGTTTACATGACAGAGACGGAGAGGAAGGGAGGTGCATCTCATTCAACAACTTAAATATGAATGATATGAAGTCAAGAGTTCCATCTCATAATAATAATGCAGACAACAAATTTTCAGATAAAATATCATGATTATTATTATGCAATTATTCTGACTTCACAACATTAATACAGAGTGTTGATGTATTAGGGTTTTTTGGGGGCGTCGTACCACAATCCCCTTCTTTATCTATAAAAATGACTTATTGGTTTATCTCTGGTCCCCTCTCACACGCATACACACTGATAAAAAAGTCCCTTTATAAATGAACTGTAGTGGAGTCCTGTTAATGTCTAAATGGTCATGCTCTGAAAAGAGCAGCAGAGTCCAGGAAGCTCTCTGGTTGTGAAACCAGCAGGCTGAGATCCATACAAACATCTTAAACACATTGCTCAGGATGGAAACTCGATTACAGAAATGTTGCTCCAATGGCAATCAGGTTGCTGTGGCGAGGAGATGAGCTTTGAAAGCCTGATGGACAGTATGATGATGGATGGAAACAGACCATTTTATTGATCCGCTCCAGCTGCCCTATTGGTTCGTTTCCGTGGAGATGCTTTCGGGGAAGCCTTGTCTGTAAGGCAGGATGCAGAGATCAGATATGTGTGTTGCTGAGTAAAAGGTATATGGGCAAATGATCACATATCAAACAACTGTTTAGTCTGTTTTGACTGTGAAAATGAACATACTCATGACATTGAGAGTCTCCTGAGGAATCCAGCTGATGTCCACATCGTTCATCCCACCAGTGCCCTTCTCTATTTTCACTGGCATTCTCTTTTTCTGCAAAACACAGATTAAGAGACAGCACTTTGACCATTTTATCCTCGAGCCTGCTTCAATTTTAATTTTCATAAAGATGTTACAAGGATGAGAATGGATGACACCCATTTGTTTGTGTGCTCTGTTTGACTCCACACAAGAATCACAGGAAATATACAGAAAATGATGACATATCCCAACTCTGAAGAACACAGAACGAACACATGTATCTTAGAACAGCTGGAAGAAGACAAACACGTACCGTCCTTGACTCCAGGACCTGGTACATCCCAAAGAGCATCAGGACTACCAGTCCAATTAGGAAGATGTACATGAACATTCTGCAGAAAAAACAAATCATCAGTAAACAGAAATCAGTAAAGAAGCTCCACAGTTTCTTTGGGGAGTGTATATCATGCTTTGTGACGAAATGCATGGCTACTGGTTTGATTTTTATTTACCAGTTTGCTGTAATTTTACTGGAATTATTGTCAAAATGACATTTTGCAAAAGGATTGTTTTTAATTGCAGAATGTTATTTTGACATAGAGGTGGGATTGTTATCTCAGAGTGTTTTGTCTCATTCAGCTTGTGTGTAGAGTTTTAACACAATTAGCCAAATTCTTTCAGGACACTACTGAGACCTTCACTTGCACCTCCATTTTGATACATGGCCACAGATTGTAGCCGTTTGTGTCACCAATTTCTCATAATGCTTTTTATTTACATATCTGTAGCAACCATGCTAGTTAATGAAAACATTTCTCTGATGTCAGTCTGCAGATTATGTCCAAATTCAAGTGCAATTCTTTAGCATACAGACTAGTCTGGCAAAACTGCTCCCTTTGTGTTCTAAAGTGGCCTTCAAGTGACCTCTGACTGCAACGTTTTCTGATCTGCTTTGAGACGTTGGGATAGAAAACAACATTTCTTTTGCTTGACTAATTTGCTGGTGACAGTCTCTGTATCTTGCACCAGCAGCACAATTCTGACAAACTGATCTCTTTGTGCCAAATTCACACCTCCTTTTACAGGTTCTTACATGTGATGCAATCATCTGGGAGAGCTGGTATTGTGAAGCCTTGCAGAGCTGAGTCTAGCCTTAATGGATAATAAGTAATAGGTGGGCAAAATAATGAGATTTAAGAATGATTTGCGCAGAACTCAGCTGCAGAAATCGTTTTAATACATCCATCTACTGCCCTCTGTGATTTTGGTGCAGGATCATACAGTTTTCCTACAATTTTTTCAATGAAGTAATGGAAAGGAGTAATACCTTCCTCTACAACACAATTTACAGGTATGCACATAATAACACAAACTCAGTGAAAGGTAGTCTTACGTTTCTCCGTCCAGTCCCTCTTCTCGCTCAGTGATGGTCACAGTCTGGTTGTAAATGGCAGTCTGGAAGACACTGCCCTGAGGAAGGATTGAGAAACTAGTTAGCAAGTCCCTTGTGGTATCTCTCTTGACAAAGCCTTGTTAAAGCCATTCTTTAAAAATCAAAGTGTCAAAATGACTCAGCATTGATCACATCACTGCTACCAGCATGGAAACAGCAGTCAAAAATGACATAAAAGGAGCCCCCAGTGGTCTGAAATACAGCTGTTATATGAATAAAAAGACAAATTGCTCTGCTGAGAACAATTTCTTCAGGTATTAACTTTCATGAATCATCAAAAAGCCTTCCTCTGGAGCATCTTGATAGCTGCCTTCAAACATCTAAAGATTCAACCTGACCCCCAACCACCAATACTTTTCTATAAATCATGAAAAATTTCCTCTTTACCTCACTGTCAAGATAGTTGAGGAGAATTACAAGACCAAATGGACGACCTGCCATGGGCTGAGCTGGGATGAAGGAGTACTCGAAGGAGGCCTGAGCCTGTGGTTGCACCACGGTGTTCAGAGGCAAAGCTGTGAACTGCACAGAACATACATCATTAAAACAGGCTGTTGACAAGGTGAATAGTTTTTATTAATATCTGCTGTGTTGAGTGGTTCAAAAGAGAGAAAAGCCTAGCCCTCACTTGTTGTGTTGCAATACAGACAAACACATATAGTACATATATACATACATAGAAATGCTACTTTGTCAATGTTTTTTTGTCTTGGATTTATTAAAAGTGAGAGGAATGCTATAAGTTCATGAGGTTACATCACAGTTGAGTTAAAATTTTAAATTTGTGTGCTTAATAGTTTTAATTTACCATGTGTTAACGCATTATAAACCTCTGTCTCATTCAGAATTATATTTTAAAATATTATAATCCACTACATCCTCAAAATATTGTTCCCATATAGAGACATAAAGAGTACTTTTAGCTCAAAAAGAGAAACATCATGAAATGACTGCATTTGTAAATTACCTCGACATATACAATATATCCCCCTCCAGCTAAAGTCAAAAGGTGGACTCATGTTTGCAGAGTTTTTTCACTTCAGATCAAACTTACATTCTGGATGTAGAACTGGAAATCTTGGGGGTAACGGAAAGAGGCCTCCAATGACTGGACGGTGAAATCCTGACTTCCCTTGTTGGTGAAACCCACCAGGAACCTCACAATTTCATTGGCTGGGAACTCTAACGTTATCAATGATACAAAGACAATAAATAAACATGAATACAAATCAAGTTCTGTGTTAGTTAGTTTAGTTATAGATATACTAACAAGGCTACAGAATTGCTGGTGTCATGTCGCAGCATAAAACAAAAGCAGTTTAGGATAATGGTTTCACTCAAAGCTTTGATTTCTGTGAAAGCCTTAGAAAAGAAGCTGGACCGACCTTCTCCAGTGGTGAAGATGATGGTTGTGTCGGCATCAGGGTGAGACGTTAACAGTTTATCTGCTGCTTCATCTGTGTCGTCTTCATCTCCTTCCTAAAGGAGTAATACAACATGACGTGGTCACTTGATCACCTGCACAGAAATCTATGCCTTGCTATTCTGCTACGGCATTGAAACATACATACCGTGGGTTGTATCTGATCCTCCTCAACGAGTACCTCTTCCTCATCATCTTCCTCCTCATCCACTGCAGCATCCGCATCCTCAACAATGTCCTCCGCAGAGTCGGAATCTGCAGAGACGTGGCCTGTGTGGGACAGAGGACATGAGTAACTTGTCAATATACATCAACATCCTCACATTTGGTCAAAAGTGGATTTTGTCAATATCAGGCAGCTATAACTGGTTGTTCCCAGTGAAGAAAAGTCCAGTGTAGCTGTGGAAACAAACAAACAAAACAAGATTTGCTCATCTGAAAATATGACAAATTACACAGCATTAAGACGTCTTACCATTGAGCACATAATGATCACAAAGAGACGACTTATTGAATGAATAAAACAGTTGAAAGTAATTTCTTAGCTGGCTTTACTCAGTCATAGCATTCACATCAATTCAAACTAAAATCTCTCTTTTTTAAAGATTTTTATTATTCAGCGATTTGACAGTCTGCCTGTCTCAAACCATCAGCCTCCTTAGAATAAAAGTCTCAATTTTAAAGTATCAGCGGGGAAAAAAATACAAACACAAGTTAACCATTTTATCTATGGTGACGTGTCCCAGCAACCAGCAACCGGCTGACTGCTGCTGCATCCGCAGCGACCCTTTTTTGACTAAAAATCACTTCTGAAAGCTCATAAAGCGACTTTTAACTGCACATTTGATGGTTTAGGTTTTCTGCAACACTTTGGCGGCGGCAGCCTGCAATCTACGATCACATTCATTCATTTCAGTGTAAAAGAAAGAGCCACAACTCTCCCACTGCTGTGCATTAAAACTATGGACGAAACGTACATACATTCATGTTAGGAGGACGATGGTAAAGACCGAAACCCGTCTGTGTGCAGGTCTGTGACTGTGCCACGTCAATGTACCAAGCCAGGCTGTCTAATAACTTCTTAAACTTTGAGTCGAAGTCAGGCGACGGCATGTAGCTTTCAAGCACACGAGGAAACATGACTTACCGATGGATATCAAGCCACAGGGGAAGGCCAGGAGGAAAAGCAGCAGCAATTTTGACCCGAAATTGAACATTTTTGAGTCAGAGTTAAGGGCTGAAGTTAGTAACACATCAGCGTTCAGGAGAGCAGAGGGAAGCAGCGGAGCAGGGGGCGGGATAAGAGGGAACAAGACCCGCCTCTGTCGGAGGACGTGTGGGAGGTGCGACTGTCCTTTAAAGCTCCAGTGAGGTTTTGTTTCACACACACGCACACACACACATGGATTGAGTCTCCTGCAGAAAAACATGTAACAACTTGCTTTTTTCATCCATAACACCCAGCGTTTGGAGCTGTAATTTTAAAGATGTGTGAATATAGAAAAGAAGAATAGGTCCACGGCAGACCTCTGTTTTGTTGCACCACAACGCACTGGAAAGGACTTCTAACTCTCTTGGTAGCTAGGTTGCCACTACACTATTACTTAAGAAAAAGTATTTAAGACATGATTCAAATTAAGGTATGTAAGAGTTCGGCATCAGCAAAATGTAGTCCTCTTTCTGTAGTAAAATGGTCCCTGAAAGTGTTTTACTTTACTAACTAGTGCTCTGGGATTAATATTACTGCTGCAGTGATGTGAATGTTGCATTTCACTGTTGTAAATTATTATAGCTGAGTTCGTTTGAACGACATTATATACTGGTGGATAGTTTCATCTACAGTAATGCATCATATAGAGAGAGTCAGCCCCCTCTTGATATTTGCTTCGGTTTATCAGACAAAAAAACCCCCATCAATTCAAAATCAAATTCAAAAGGAAGCATAAGAAAAATTGTAAACTGAAAAGTAACTAGTAACTAAAGCAAATGTAGGGGAGTACATAAAACAGAATTTGACTTGGACCTGTATTGGAGTAAAACTATATATGCTCAAGTAAAGTACAAGTACCTCTGATTTGTGCTTAACAACAGTAATTCAGTAAGTCTTCTTGATTAAATTCCACCAATGCCTAATAAACTTAATAAAGGTGATGACAAAAGTAGCATTTTAAAGTTCCCATAGTTTAGTTATGGTACACAGGCCTTTACGTTCATGATGCATTGGCCGAATAAAAAAAACCTACACCACTTTTACAGCATTATATTGTATAGCTAATTTTGTTTTTGTTTTTGTCTTTATTTTTCTCATTTTACTTTTGTGATCAGTCTTGTGATACTTGTAACTTTCCATCCTGTGGTGTTCATGTGATAAATATAAATCCAATCATCTTTAGAGTGTATGCCACTTATATTTCTACTTAACTAAGTTCTGATACACATACTGTACACTATTGTATTTACTTTCAGATGAAGATTTTACATGCTAAGTATTTGACCATGATGCATTGCTGTAGAAAAAAAATACCCAAATTACAGTCAAGTCTTTCCTGACCACATGCAAAGATTTAAAATGCTTCTTAAATTCTGCATCAGTATGAAATACAATTATATGCACAGGGTTTATTATGATGTGACTACAAGTGATGAAAGCTACTGATAAACGTGAAGGTATCAAAAAAGATTGTGAGCTTGTCACTGGTGTGTTTTTGTGTCAGCAGCTCCCAGTTGACTTTATAGGTGAGTGAAGAGATCTGTGGCCAATGCTATGCTTTTTTTCTGTAAAAAATAATTAAAACTCTGAAAAATGGCAAAATTATAAATATAAAATAGATACCAGCTAATACATGTTAAATATGATTTTTATATTCTTAAATATACCTGAAGAAATGTTTTGGATAATTTAGGTGTAAAGTGGAAATGTTGTGTCTTTCTGTGCCAAAATCCCATCTCAAATGTGGTTTACTGTCACAACTTGCTGCCTTAATGTTGTTCTCACTCAGAAAAAGTTTTGTGGTTTTCTGCAAAAGCACACATCCTGTAATGTGTACACAGGCTGTTACTTCTGCTGTTCAGTGTTACATTCTGGGGGCATATATAACAGATGGTTTAGCCTTTTTATCACATTTAGACAGAGACACGGAAAGAGAACTGCCCTTGTTAAAGCTTCATTGCCATGGCAAATGTCACACAATCAGGAGGTAAGTCTTGATAAAAAATTGTGAAAATGTCATCTAAATGTGAGCTGCAACATGACAATTTTTGATGCAAGACGAGACGTGTCAGTGACTTATCAATTCTAAAATGTGAAACTTGCTCTGTGTTTGTTTTTAAGAAAGACATGCTATCATTAAATTTGATATTAACTGCAAGAACGGTGACAGGAGTAGCTAGATGCTGATTAGTGCTGGATTTACAGTAAGAAAAAAAATTATCTGTTATACTCTTAACTGTGTCAAGTTCTAATAGGATGCATGGTATTAGGCAGCATAGAGACTGGCGTACTCTCAGTATATATTCTTTTTGAGATGAAAGTAGAGTTAATATTAGAATTATATTCATCAGGTGACATTAAATACAACTGAATGGACCCTAATGTTGCATAAATGCAAAACATGTGTTGGATGTGTAAATATGCACGAGGTTTGCTAATGTCTTTGCCACAACAATTTTATAAGCTAATACATCAGTGTGGAGTTCTGTTGCACTGTAGCCAAATGGGCTGCAATATAATCCTTGTGGACAGCTGCTCCTGTCACAGTTTGTCCACTTTTGTTCCTGACAGGCTCAGATTGTTATGTCATCATGTATCACTACAGAGATAGACTGCTTTTAATGATATTATGGACTGTTAATGAGTGAGTGAAATGCCTAAAGCCCTTGTAATTTTGTGTTGAAAAATAATGTCTTTATGCTCCTTTTCAATGATGCACCTTTCATGATACAGTCATATGATTTTATCAGTAGGCTAATGCTGCTGCTTCCCTCTCCTCTCTCATCTAGATAACAGTAATAATAACAGTAGTGCTATGCATCAGATATTTCTGCTACCTGAAGTGTTGTTATGACACAGACACACGGCCAAGTCTATAGTCACATTTCTTGCATCTCATGCACTAATCTACAGTAATATAATCTTTTACAACAAACACATCATGCGAAGATGAATTCCAATTTTATAAATGTTTCACCATTTGATTTAAAACAAATGGTGTGTTGACTGAATATTTCACTTTACTCAGGTGAGTTATAGGTTCACTGAAATCTTAGTTTTGTACTGTACATAAAAGACTTTGATAATGTTTTTGTGGGGTTGGAAATACATCCAACATGTTTTGCTGAACATGTATTCTTGCAACAACAGCGTACTGCACTGTGCAATCACACAGATCACATTACCATGTGTGCAGGTTTCTCATCAAAACCACAACTGTGTTGCTGAGCAGATGCACTAAAGAAAGAGGCAAAACAATGTATTGTCTAAGGACACCAAGGCTGTACTTCTGTCCATGATTTGTTTTATTGACTTATTTTTGCAAGCAAGCACTGAAATGGAATCTTTAATCTTTAAAACAGAAGCTTAAGCCTCTAACTGTTTGGCTGTTTGAGAAGGTTTCAGGCTCATGTGATTAACAACTTATTTAAGGACAAAAGTATCCATTTGTATCAAAAATGCAGGAAAATAAAAATGCCACCAAAATCAAAATATTCAGCCTGACACTGACTTTTCACTTCTAACACCAAACAAGTGTCAGCTACTATTTCAGTCCATGTAACCAAACCACGCAAAAGACGCAGGAAGCTGCATTCAGTCAGCTCAGTATGTAGCTCTTTCCTATTATGTGCATATATTAAAATTAACCTGCCCTAACAGAGAGGTTGGGGATTTTTAATTTTACATTACTGTCCCATTTTATAAAAGTAAACTCATTAAAAAATAGAAATACAGAATGAGAGATGGCATCAGTTAAAACAGTTACACGCTAATAGTGGATGATTAAAACCTAAAGTATCCAAGCAATATACAAGTTTTTAATTTTAAAGTCTAGACTCATGACCTGATACTAAAACCAGCCTCTCTGAGATCCTGGCACAAAGCATCTGACGAACCAGTCACTGGAGTCAGTTAAAATTGAAACAAGGTCCTGATGCAAAGCATAGATGTAATCAATCAATTCAATCAGGGATTCAAAGTTGAACAATACCATTGTCTCTTGATCAGAGAAGTTTCAACTTATAATGGAGGATCAAACCTTAGGTCTTTAGACCTGATTTTGGAGGGAGAAGCATTACATTGTATACACCTAATGCAAAAGTGATTCAACAATCCTCTTGTAACAGATCAAAGGAAAGTTGGACTAGACAAGGTTCCTGACCAGACATTTAAGGGTGAAATTTTCATTGAACCAAATGCCAAGATACTTCAACTCATAGACTTTGAATGTTTGATCTGTTAAGAGCAGAAAAATAAATAAAAGGGTAAAAAGCACTAACATACTAGCAAGATCAAAAAGAACTTCCTGGATAGATGAAAGGAAAGCTGCGGGTTCTCAGCGACCACTTGAGTAGAATCAGCAATACAAACACAACAGTGTCATTAACATAGAGATGGACTTGACAACCACCCAAAGAAGAAACAATATCATTAATAAAACCAAACCAATAATTTAACTTTGTAGAACAGCCTTTGTTGCAAGTTAAAACTCTGTATATCCCAACTTCACACAATGATGCCTCTTAACTTTGACTTTAACTTTAAAACTTAACTTTAACTTTAACTACAGTCTGTATAGTTCAAAGAGACTTAAAGTTCACTTTCACTAAAATGTGCTCAGATAAGTTAGGCAGTTATTCTTTTGAAATAGAAAATTGACCCTGCTCTCTAGAATTAGCATCTTATTTATTTCAAGGGGGCTTTTACAAACATTTTAAATGATTCATAATAAATATTGTTAATTTTCTTTGTTTCTCTAGGTGAGCATATTTTATGTGTGCCATTTCCTAAACTGATATTTGGGGCTATCAGTGCATTGCTGATCTTCTCACTGTTTTTGAATATTTATTGCTGCATATCAAGATGCTCAGGTAATTAATTACATCTCTTGCTTTTTAAAAAATCAAGCAAATACAAATTAATTTCCTGCATCTCATATTTAATGTTTTAATCTTTATACTGGAACAGGAAAAGGGAAATGTAAACTACAGAAAAAACAAAGGTATGTAGCCTAAATATTCACAGTTTAAAGGAAAGGGCAAAATGGTGTCCTCTACTTAACTTCTGCATAGCCAAACTAAATTTTAAAAGCCTCTTTGTTTATCCAATTGAAGGCAGAGCGCAAGACAGATGGAAGAAAATCCCATTTATGGAAACATAAGCTACATGCAGACAAGTAGGTTTGTACATGTGTGTGTGCCTCTGTCTATGCATTTATCTGTCTCTGCTTACAGTGTTGTGTTATTTTGCACAGGCGTGTCTTTATACCGAGAAGCTGATCCATCACACTCGAGGGATCCACAGAGAATCAATTCTGACTCACAGGTAGAGTCTTTAAACTGCTGCAATTACCTGAATGCTTTGTCCTAAGTAATAAAGGAGAGCAGTAGTGGCCTTAAAAAGAAGAGGAAGCAGAAAGATGAAAGAGGGATAGGATTGTTTTGAATCATATTGGATCATAACTTTGCTAAAATGCTCACTATAAACCTGTCCTGTTGTTTGAAGACACTACACAATTGCAGATTATTTCCTCTTTCAGCCCAAATCTCAGGACTGCTACGCCAACTTGACCCTCAAGGCTCCCAGGCTGCAATCTGGCCGCAGCTCTCCACAGATACAGTACTCAGACGTAGTTCAGCTGGATGAGCAGCCAGAGTCAGAGAAGGAAGATGAAGGCAACACAGATGCTGTGTCCACCATGTCTGATCTGTATGCTTCTGTGCAAACTCAGCGCACCAAAACTGTTGACACTGTGGTTGGAGCAGAGGGCTATGCTAACCATCTGTGAGAGCTGTCTTGCCACTGATGCTGAAATATCGCAAAACTTTGCGACTCAACCTGCCACCACAGGATGGCACTCTTTGTTGTTTGTCTTCACAATTCTCCTGTGTGGTGATGTAGAGTGTGTGTCATACTGCTCATGCAAACTAACTGCACTTGTTTTACTGGAGAAGTGCATATTTTGGACTTGCCTTGTTCTCGTCATTTGAATGGTAACTTCATATAACTTTAAATTGTTGATTCTTTAATAAATCACATTGGGACTAATTATTGTCTGATCTTTACTGAAAAGATGCCTGTGGATTATTAAAGATCCCCTCAAGATGTGTTAAGACAGAAAAATCTGCCTTGAATAATAACTTGTGTCCAAAATGTTTTTCCTCCAAAATGTTTCAGGTTTTGTTATCATACTTGCATTGAAAACTACTTTGTGTTAAACTTGTATTTAATGTGAGCACAGAGAAACTTTGTGATAAAGTCAATGATGTTATAAATGCTAGACTCATATCCTTACTACAGTTGTTCCAAAAGATCAATTAATGTCTTTTACCTTTGATGTGTTAATGTTTAATCATGTGTTATTACTATTTTCTTGATCAGCGCTGACCCCATAAAAAGGATAACTGAGATCAAAGGTATGAGTAGAGTGAGTTAACATGAGCCAACCATTAACACAAACCACCGGTTACTGCCACTAGGGGGACTGTGTAGCTCAGTATTTATGCTACTAACCCCCTGCTCTCCTCTCTGCCCTTGTTGGTAACACTCACATTCAGACTTGGATCAGTTACTGCGTCTTCTTCTTCTCCAAAATGAAATTCAAGATTAAGGGTTGCTGCTTTGACACAGTGGTGGAGATCCAGAGGACATCCAGCACAGATGGTCCTTTTTTAAGTTATTGGATTTCCATCAACCAATCAAAACATGACAGGAGATCTGAAAATGGTGTATTGCTGCACAAGGTGACTACTTTAAAGGGGACTGCAGCCAAACTCAAAACAGGGGTTGTTTTTGTCTGTTATAGAAGCAGTTTCAGAACATTTTGATGGCACTTCATATGGTGTGGGTTTGTGCTGTGTTTTTTAGTTAGCAGTAACACCCAGAGAAGATCACTGTGGCAACTAAAGACCAGCCACATCATTCTCTTTTATTCTTTCCAGTATATATTCTTTGACAATATTTACTGTTGCTAGGGCAATGGCTGATCTTAGCGCATATTGGCTAGCTTAGCTTAATTACCCAAACAACAATAAGCCATGGACATTAAATCACATATTTCAAGAAGAGCAACAGTTTTCAACAGTCACAACTAGTATGTTGTCACACGTTAGACTGTAAAAATCTGGCTATGAAAATAGATTCATTGTAATTGTAATTTCATCAGGAAGACGTGGTCAGCCCTAGTTCAGATGACGTTAAAGGCAAGTCAAGCCAAGGCAAGTTTATTTATATAGCACCATTCAGACACAAGGCAATTCAAAGTGCTTTACAGAGGATTAAAAATAATAACAAAAGTAAATTTGATCTAAAATAAGAACTGCTAAAATAATTAGCAATTAAAGCTATACGTTAAGAAACTGATTATTTTTTAAAAACTTGATCATCTCTTTATGCAGTTAAAAAGTCTGTTGAATTTTTTTCTGAGGCCTGTGTGTCAAAGCTGTAGTGTTACCAGAGAGTTTTCTGAAGGTTATTGGACCGTATATCTCAGCACACACACACACACAGACACACACACTCATGAGGGATTGAGGATATAGTGTTATCAAAGTAGTGTTATTGTACATCCCTGCCATCTAGATAAAGTTATTTATTATTATTTATTTATTTATTTATCATATAATAATAGCTGGTCATGTAACATGTCAGAGTCCACCTTCTTGGGTGCACTTGTGACAGTTCTTACACAAGTCCAATGACAATAGTTGGGGTGGCTGTGGCTCACAGATAGAGCAGGGTCAGGACTGGCAGTGCCCTGCCCCCACCCCTCCATGAGCCAGCATATCCAGTTGTCTTTGCAATACTGATACTGAACCCCAAATTGTTCCTGGAAACAAAAGAACACTGGGCGTGAGTGTTCTAGGAGTTCTAGGAGGACATACCCATCCAACACCAGATAATCTTTGAACAGAGATGAGAGTGTCCATCTTCCTAATATATATTTTCATTCTAGAGAAACCAGTCACATGATAACAAAACTATTTCCTTAAGAACTGAGGTACTCCATCCAGGCTGAGGGATATGGCCGGAAGCCTCAGAACAACATTTTGTACCCAGGTTATGTGGTTGTCCGTATTTGTTTGTCTTTTATTCAACATATTTGTTCCCAGTAGTGTTGAAATTACTCCTCTGTTCTTCCTTGGCCTTTAAGATAACATCCAATGCTTTAAGCATTTGTTTTTGGAAGAAAGGCACCCCACTCTGCCTGGTACAGAAAGTCACAGAAGGTGTCAGCAAACTCCTTCAGAATGTACTTTTTAGTTTTCATACTAATTAGTTAATGTGATGTGCATCTGAATTATAATAGGGAAAAAATACAGAAGTCCTAGTATAGATAGCTAGTTTAACTAATGGGCCAACTTTACCCTGCACATAATCATAACTACCCATAAAGTGTTTTAACTCATCTCATCTTTGGCATGGAGAGTTTCACTGGAGAGTACTGCAAAATTTCAGTGTGATAAAAGGATAGTTATTGAGGGTCTGCACTTTGTATTTTCCATCAAATAACCTTGCAGTATTTATGATGGCTGTGATAACAGTTAAGGAGGCAATGATCAGTGGAAGATAATATTATTTTATAATGATTAATGTTGGAGGGCAGTTGTATCATTGTCCTCCAAGAGAATGAAGAGATTCACCTAGGAAGGGATTGGCACTCGGTTGTCCATCTTGTTTTGACTGTTGTGTTGTGATTGGTTTCTAAATCAATGCATGATTTTATCGGGAATCACTGCACGCAATGCTTCATAAGTGATGTTAATACAACAAAAGTGAGAAGCCAGAAAGACACTAAAATATCTGGAAAAAGCATGTCTGAATTACGGAGGATGGGCATCAAAAAGAAAAGTAGCAAAGGTTACAACTTATCAATCAGTCCACTGCTGTTATTTATTAGAGGTCAAATTTCAAAGTAGTCTTGCTCACAGTGGCATGGTGTTGCTTGTAAAACGGATACGACTAAATCAGAAAAATGTGATTTATGCTATTTGTTGGTTTGTTAATTCCTCATATGTTTGCAGAGAAAGACCTGTGTCATCTGTGAGTGACTGTGATGTAAAAACCATTGAAAGTGTGCCTGGTATAATGAGAAAGACAGAACTCCAGTCATAGCTGGAGAGGTGACATAAAAAGATATAAATCTGCTGTGGTTTTGCACCAGAATTAGTTTTTATGTATTCACGTACTCACACTAGTAAAACACTAGTTTTACATTGTACTTTATAGATCCTCACAGATCAGATCAACAAACTCTGTATAACTGTGAAGCTGATGAGTTAGTTTTTAGGTAAAGCAAATTAAACTTAACATGGTGGTGAGAAGACGGGTAAGAAGATATTGTAGGAGATTCATGCACACAGTAAACTGGCGTCAACGGACTATATTGAATATGAAAATAGCACCCTTATTATTATTATTATTAAAAATATTTTACAATATTTTACACTTTTCTTGTGCTTCCATTAAAGTTCCATAAAATGTTTGACGTTTTCACCATCTCCAGGTGATCCTCTATATGCTAGGAGATGGAGATGGAGATGGGGCATGACAAACATAAAGCTTGATATGGATCAATTTCTTTTTATACACAAGCACAATGCGCCACAATTTATTGTGAAGGAGGTAATGACTGAGGTTACCATTAATTATGAATGAAAGATGAAATGAAGCTGACATTTTATTAACATATATTTCATATTTATAATTGGAGTCACATTTTACACATTTAATTGTTTAGTGCAATTTTACAAACAAGCCTTCAAATGTAACACTAAACAGCTTTTGGTGAAAATCCCTTCAGCTTAAATTCCAAATACATCTCATCCCTCCATCTGACATCAATCACCAATCACATATCTGTATCACTTGAAAAAAGTGAGAAAACAGTTGTACAGACATTCATTTAAATATGTAATTTGAATTACTTCAGTATTATTTATACAGTATAGAGCCAAATCAAGACAGACAAGTCAGCCAAACCTGACTCAGGCTTTAGAGTTCGTACAGCTCATTTGTACTTTTTCATCACCGCTTATGGGGGTCTTGAGCTCCTCACTGCTAAAGTCAGAGGGCATGTCAAAGAAAAGCTCATCATCAAAGCAGTCCTTGTCAGATGGCGATGCCATAAAGGGCAATTTCATGACCAAACCAGTAAGCAGTCCACCGACTGTAGATGCTGCAATGGTGAAGATGACAGCTGCCACCTGAAAGACAGCTTGCTCCTGTGCTGTGCGCCCCAAGCCCGGCTTCAGCCCAGGAATCTGCCTCTGTAGCTCCAGGAGTTTAGGATCTCCTTCTGGTGGAGCACGATGGGAAAAGATCTGGTACATACTGGGCCCATAGGTTTCTTCAGTGGCTAGCAGGATGGCACAGATCCCTGCTGTGGATGATATGAGGCCGGTGAGCCCGTGGAGATTGTGAATACCACACTGGTCTTGGATTCTCATGCGTCTGGCCATAAAGGGCGTCAAATACTTGTAGCCAAAGAAACAGGCAGTACAGCCCATGATGCCCAGGGCGTATGCAGCTACTGGGGAAATCATCATGTCCACTGAAGCCCCAACAGTGACACCACCTGCCAGAGTCACATTTTGAATATCAGCCATTGTGAGCTTACCTCTCTTATTGAACACTGCAGAGAGTGCGAAGGCAGTGATAGTGGATGAGCTTAAACCTATAAAAGTGTGGAGTATTGCTCTGTGTTGATCATCGCCCTTAAAGGTTAGAGCAGAGTTGAATGAAGGCCAGAACACCCAGAGAAACAGGGTTCCCATTACAGAGAGGATATCAGACTGGTAACTAGTGATCTCCTTAGCATGTCCGTTATTCAGGCTTGGGCGATACAACACAAATGTAACCCCGAGACCAAAGTAGCAGGCAAACAGGTGAATAAGAATAGAACCACCTGCATCATTTATCCTAATGTACTTCAGTACGGCCCATTCCGTTACAGCAAAGACAGGGATCTCCAGCAAAGCCATGACCAGGAGCTGAACAGGACTGGTCTTCCCAAGCACAGCTCCAAAAGAGATGAGGACCACAGCGCAGGCGAACTCTGCATTCAGCAGGTTGATCACCCCCAGGTGAATTTTACCGTCATAGTAAAACTGAAAGAAACCTTGCATCAGGGTGGCCCACTGGATTGTGAACGTAGCTGTGAGAAAGTTGAAGACCATTCCACTGAAGCCGTAAAATCGGAAGAAGGCCAGCAGGCACCCGAAGCCTATGAAGATCATCACCTGCACATCAGCAAAGTAGGGATAATCGCGATACAGGGAGTTCTCCATTGGTTTTGTCTCATTGTTTTGCAGCTTAGCATTGGCATTGTCGTCATAAGTTACAAAGACAGCGTACAGAGCTATAATGACGACCTCCAACACAAACACAAACACTGGCAGGCGCACCTTCAAACTTGTAGACACATTCATGATGATGCACAGCTCACTGTGGTTCCCAGGGCTGCCTCAACATCCCTTTTATACCTCTATCATATTAGATAAGATTAGCTAATGGTATTGGGTAAGGAGCATAACCCTGCACGAGGTTATCTATCACTGCACTTTAATCCCAAAGACTCCTCAAAATGACCTTCTATCTTTTCTTTCTGTAGTTTTCCATCGCAGAGCTGTCTTAAGTTAAATCAATGAGACTAGATTTCAAGATCATGATTCAGCAAGTAAAATAATAAAGATACTATAGAACAAATGTTTGACTTAATTTGATGTGGCAAAATCAAAATGAAGACCCAGTACAGTAAATGCAGTAAATGCCAAGTAGTGTAGCCAAGTAGTTTTGCATACCAGAGCCAAGTGCCATATTGAAAAAAAAAGTGTCCCATGATAAGGTAGGTAGGTTTGAGTTTTTTAGACTTTGTGCAGCCAAGAAAGTGATATAAAAGTGATACAGTATTAATGAAAACATTTGGCTTTTTTTTAACCTTTATTTGATGGTATTTTACTGTAGAAGCTACAAAGGGAAATGTAAAGTGACATTACATAAATGTGGGTCTTAGCCTAGAGACAGGTGATAGTCTGGTTATAGGCCAGGGGGTTTCTGCTTTAGTTATTGTCAAGGTTGCTTGTATTAATAGATTAACAAGGTGAAGTTCCACTTCACGTTTATTAATTTAATGATGAATTAAATATTTGACTTTTACATGGAAACCATGAATAATGGGCTAAAGTGAAGGCAAGGCACGTTTATTTGCAGTTAACCTTTTGGACACGGTCAAAAGCACATTCATGTTCACACTCCGAAGCAGTAGAGGTAGCAGAGACACAAATAGAAACAGAGAAGAAGAAAAAAAAAAAAAATGACGACGCGGACGAGACAACTCAACTCCCGTGATGCATTGCACTGCCAACGTATGCAAACAGGAACATGGCTACCGGTGTTTAACATCAGCAGTCCATCGTTATAATACACTTCTCTTAGCTCTACACAGTCTGTGACGATATAATATTTTGCTGTGCCTCCGCCACAGGAGAAAAAACCTTCGTAGAGTTTACCGACGGAGCCAGCAGCGCCTCTGAAAACAGCCTCTTCGTTGTCCGTCAATCACAGACAGGTAAGGGATCAGTTAGCTCCGCAGCTAATATTAGCATCGCCTGCTAGTTACTTAATACATTTACTTTAAATATTTGCAATTTGGTGGGGTTATCCACTTGCAAATAAGGTTTGAACGATAAACAGTAGCAAATCATCATAACGTTATCGTGATATTGTGAATGTGATTTGTTAAATAAACGCGAAAACAGATGTGTGACATCTCGGTGTTTATGTATCGAGATCTGAGACGATGCAGGTCTGAGTGGAAACATTAAATTGTTTTAATGCCAGGGACAGAATATATGTAAGAGACAGAAGGACCTAACAGACATGTGCGCCATGTTTTTTTAACTAATAAGTATATCAAAATTGTTATTTGCTTTAAGGCCTTGCTTTGAGAGAATCGTGACCAAATAAAGAGATAGATTATAAAATCTGATGAAAAACTTAAGCAGATTTTTTTTTCTTGATGTTAATTGAAAACGTTTTATTTGTCATCACGCTGGACTTAAGTAACTCATTATTTATTAGTGTCTGTCATTATCAGTACATTTTTTCTGAGTAATCACCTGAATTAACAAAGCACGTTTTTTCTAATTTTACTCAAATAAAATTGATGCTGGTTCAAGAAATCTTACCAATACAATTTTCCCGAAATTACCCTTTGGATTCACTGGGATGACTGAGTTTGAAAAGAAAACACCAAGACCTCTCTAAGAATCCACCCCAGCAAAGAAGCTGGTCTGTTTATGGTATTCCTCCAGTGATTTCTTTGGACAGTAATGTTGATAATTTTAAACTACTTCTAATGGTGGTGGATGAGGCTGTCATTATATCATTGTAAATTTATTATATTTGGGTTTTGGACTGTTGAACGTGCTTTCTTGCGTTCTGTGAAATTGTGGTAGTATTTTCAAATACACTTTAGTTGCCGCCATAACAGACATACTGAAATATGCAATAAATTGGATTTTGAAATGGCTTACATATTTTTCTCACCTTTTAACAGCTGGTTATTTTTACACACAAGTAAATGTTTTCTATGTGTCTGCAGTGGCTTGCAGTCAGATGAATATTCTTGGAATGTTTTACCACAGCCCTTTGTCACTTCCCTCGTGTGCAGACCGTTGTTTTATCTGTTTTCCAGGAAAGCACAGTTCATCTCAAACAAGCCTGCTGTCTGTGGGGCAGGTCCAGGTTTGTTTTTGATGACATCATCAAAACAGTTTCTCTTACTGCTTTCCAGGTTTTGAAGAGAAGAGCTCAAATTCACAAATTAAAACTGACCTCTTTGAAAAAATAAATAAATAAATGTGTCACTTCTATTTTAGGGTGGAGTTGCTCTTGAAAACACAGTCCAATAGGAATATGTGATTTCAGGATGTGAAATAGTTTCCATAGGCTATTCCTGCAAAATGTTGCTTAGTAACATGAAGTTGGAGTCAGGATTTCAAATATTAGTATACTTTGTTGTTATAAACACATTTGTCTTAAAATGTTGATAATCTGCTTTAATAACTAAATGCTGGAGTTTAAGAAGATCCCTTGCAATTCTCTTTCAGTGTAGGTAAAGATGGCGAGTCCAAGGACCAGAAGAGTTCTGAAGGAAGTGAGAACCCAAGATGAAAACAATGTAAGTCTTCACGTGGCTAACTTCCACTTCTTATTCAAAATAGTATCACCTCACTAGAACAATATAATTCACATAGCAGGTAGCAGGTGTTTGAGAGGCTTGTGCAATGTTGCACCTTCCCACAGTCCTTCACAAAATCTCCCTGCTTTCATCTGTGTTCACATAAATGGTGGGAGTTTCACTGCCAGTGGACATCTTGTTGGCTTGCATCTTTGGCAGTAATTTTGAATATGTTACATGAAAACTGTTTTCTTTTTGTTTGACTTACATACTAAAAGGGAATAACTCAGTGTTTAAATGTGTAAAACTTCATAAAGCGTGAAATGATATCGTGTAATGTTAAAATACATGGGCCATCTCTGATTTTCTTCTTTATGCAAAGTGAGGTTCGGATCTTAAATATTTTACTTATAAATGGAATGTCATGCTACATATCATCTGCAATCTATAAATTGTTTAATTGTCCACTGTGATTTGTTCTTCTATCAGCTATGTTTTGAGTGTGGGGCTTTTAATCCTCAGTGGGTCAGTGTGACCTATGGGATCTGGATTTGCCTTGAGTGCTCTGGCAAGCACAGGGGTCTGGGAGTCCACCTTAGGTAAGGACGGAGGAATGTGCTATGGTATTGATTGATGTAGATTATTGTACTGTGCTTACCAACATAGCATCAGTCAGTGTATTCCTTAAATTCATTACCATTTATAGCCCTATATGATGCATTTATCTCTTCTGCCCTTCAGCTTTGTGCGCTCTGTCACTATGGACAAGTGGAAAGATATTGAGCTTGAGAAGATGAAAGCGGGAGGAAATGGAAAATTCCGCCTGTTTCTTGAATTACAAGAAGATTATGATCCCAACTGGACATTACAGGAGAAATACAACAGCAAAGCTGCTGCTCTTTTTAGAGACAAGGTGAAGTATGAGGACTTAAGGATCTAGATTAACATTTTCTTGCAGAATGAAGTGAAATGTGTTTCTCATATTCTGTCTCTCTGACGTATGTAAATGGGATGATTAAGATATTAGGAACAGACAAACATAGCTCTTCACTTAGAATACGTAAAGTGAAAACAAGCTGTTGGCAGAATGGTCCAGTTTTGCCGAGATAGCTGTGATTTCTTTAGCTTGTGAAAGTGTCCTCACCCTTTTTTTATTCTGTATGTGACAGGTTGCAACTTTAGCAGAAGGTAAAGAGTGGTCCATTGAGACATCCCCTGCCAGAAACTGGACATCTCCTCAACCAAAGACCAGCCTTTCATCCTCTCATCGGTAAATTGAAGAGAATTTTTAATGCAAGCTGTGTGTGATGTCAGATACAGGACAGGTGATACAGCCATGAATTCATGTCTCTGTTATATAGCTCTGGAGGATCTGGACAAACCTCAGCTAAATCTAGTGACAAAGCTTTTGAGGACTGGTTGAGTGATGATGTTAACTCATATCAGAGGTAAAAGCCTTTGTCATTACACTTACCTTTTATTATGCTCTCTTCTATTTTTGTCTGTATATTAAGCATCTTTTTAAATATTTTTGTGCTTCTTCAGTGGAGGGGGTTACAGTGGGAATCAAGAAAATCGGTATGTTGGCTTTGGCAACACAGTGACGCCAGAGAAGAAAGAGGATGACTTCATCAACAATGCCATGTCTTCTATTTATTCAGTTGGTCCAGATATATTTTTTTGGTGAAATTGTACCTTTATTTGTATTTGTTCTGCCCCATGACAGTTGTTTTCCTTTCTTTTCATGGCAGGGTTGGAGCAGTTTCACTGTGGGAGCCAGCAAATTTGCTTCCATTGCTAAAGATAATGTAAGTGTAATCAGCCACAAATGCTTTATTTGTGCAGCATTTATTTAAAGTTTGAATTTCTGCGAAGAGTAACAGTATATGTTTAATAAAAATTCATTTAATTGATTTTTTTGTCTTCTTACCTTCACAGACAACTAAACTAGCAAACCAAGCAACCTTAAAGGTAAGTCTACTAAAGCCATTGTTGCTAAGACTACCAATGAGGTTCTTGTCTCTCAGAGTTACATTTAACCTAACTAATTTAACTTTCCTTTTCTGTCTATTCTATTGAGTAGCTCCCTTAGTTAAGCAAATTAGTCATGTGTTCACAAACTGTATGTATGTATTTTTTGGTAAATCTCTTAACATGTAATGTAAATGTTCAAGCTGTCATAACCCTGTTACTACTTCAATATCTCTTGCCTTCGCTGGATGTAGTTAAAGGGCTATAAAGCGCCCCCAGAACCGGTAAAGCAGATAATAGGTGCATGGCTTTTTTCCAGCATCATGTCTTTTTATTTTAACACACATATTACGCATTTTCCTTATTTTTGTCAGCTTGTCAGTTCTTCTGTTTTTGTATTTTAAGCGCTAAAATGATGCAATGATTAATGTCATCTTCACACGCTTTTGCTTGAATATATTAACACAAGGCATTGTGTCTGTCTTGGTACCTATACTCTCAGCTTATGGATAACCTGTGAAAGGCATTTGCCGTCTGTATTGTGGGATGGGGATTGCCTGTAATTCCTTACCCTGATATAGAAATGTTTATAAAAGTTTATCCATTTATGCATGACAGTCTTAGTGTTGACTGCTAACAGTGCTGTAGAGGTGTAATGGTTTGTAAAAACTAAATTTGTGTTGGCTGCACAACCATTTTTTACTTTCTCATAAATAAGAAAATCATAAACCACTGTGCAGCTTGTTACTCTCCAGGACAGGCAGAGTAAAAACACACAACTGTGAACCCATGTTGCAAGTTTGAACTGTTACACCCTCTAGTGCTTGTTCAGTGTCATGGTGAATGGGTCTTGTTCTACTCTGAATGTTAAACTGTGTTTCATTCAAGTCAACTCTCCCTTCTGACTTCCAACTAGGCCACAGAGTTAGGACAGACAATAAATGAGAATGTTATCAAACCTACCCAAGAAAAGGTAACATTGATGTTTGAAGTTGTTGACTTGGTGGTGGGATAGGGCGCTTTAGAAAATAATAAAAAACAGCTTCAGATGTGAATGTGCTATTTTCTACACTGCTTGTCTGTGCCAATTTATCTGCTTTATGCCAGCTTGCATTAAACGACAAAAGTTGTGGTTTTACGGATGTAAAAGAGTTTACGATCGATTCAGCCAGATGCATACAATTGTGTATGCATCTTGTTGTGAGTCAGTATGAACTGCCAGCACAGTCCCAGGACTTACAACTATATTTATATATTTTTTAGGAGGCAAAGGTTTTGTTCAAGTAGAAACATTTTAACCAATGTATTTTCTCTAACTTGGCCAGAAATTTATGCCAAGACCTCTTTAAAATGACACGACACAACCTGGAGCTCTTCAGTTGACAATTAACTGCTCACTTGCTTTGCATATTCAGAGCGTTTAAGCTTTTGCATGAAAATAAGCTTTGTGTTTTGGCAACACATATGAACTGAATAAGTCATCATCCCTGAGGTCATGGTGAGTGTATCCAAACAACTTCTCTCACTCAAACTGTCAAGTGAACGGCCCCTTGGTGTGTCTTTTCATTAATTAGTTAATTACTTAGTTAAAAGGCTCGCTCGCACTGCTGTGCAGTAGTTTGCTGTTTAATTTTTAATTATGGAAAGTGTCAGTAACTAAAAGAGAGTGGTATACAAAAAGTTCTTGTCTTCTAATGTATAGTTGGCATTGGTGATTGAAGATCTATATCTTAAAGAGATAGTTTTTTTTTTTTTGAAGTGGGGTACTTGTGAGATACTTATCCATTGTCAGTGTATTACTGGACAGGAGGAAGCTAAGCAATGTGTGACAGAGTCTGCAGCAACATTAAACTTAACCTGATCAATATAAATTTAAGTGTATGTTATGAATATGTTTATATTTTTCGGAATAGTTTACCATTAGCTTTTACGTATGTCCTTTATATCCATCTATGCTCTCTTCAAATAGACCAGACTTCCTTGTTTTATAGTGAGATTTTGGCAAATCTGGTTAACCCTTCGAAACACAGAAGCAATAACAAGGACTAGCTAAATAATTGAGGCAGTGGTAGACCAGCAACTCCTGTGTACTGCGAGGGAAAACTACTGATTAGCGACTGACACCGTCCACATGTACAGTAATTTGCTTCTTTAATGTCATCTACAGCAGGTGATAGACTGACTATGGAAAGATACCACATACAACCCCACTTCATCTGACACAAACTCTTTTTGCACAGTTTTACAAAATGGTTGTAGCTGCATTGTTAGTGAATTGAATTCTTTTCTCTGAGAAGACTTAACTTTTTGTCAGGCTCTGTTAAAATGTTTGTTTTCTCATTTTAATTATCAGTGCCCTTAACAGAACACAAATCACTGTTCTCATAATTAAAGGCAAATTGTTGCTCATTACACTTCTGGTTAGATGTGGATTGTATTTATCAGTGTTTAATAATAATTTGGCTCATTCAGGTCAAAGATGGCAAATTGCTAGATGAAATGGCAGTCAGCATGAGTGAGCTGGCAAACAAGGTAGGATTTGGCAGACCTCTGCCACATTGTACAGATGCAAAACCGGTCTCCTGAGTGAGGAACTGCAATTCAGATCCAACACATTTCTGGTCATACCTGGACCTCTTTGCGCAACTCCCCCGCGCACAAATATCATTACCTCCAAAGGAGGCTGGTTTTGCTCTGATGATGACTGTTTGAACAATACTAATTTCATATAATCTCTCATTTTTCTTGCTGCTTTTAATCTGGTGGTGAGTACTCAGTAGTTAACTATTTTAAATGAAAGTGTCAAGAAACATCTGTGTGCAGTTTTATTATCAATGCCTCTGTGAAGTTGCTAACATTAAAATAGCAGATAATAGTTTTATTTGTTTTCTACCACTCAATGATTGTTTATAGTATGTTAGTTCCTTCATTTATTAGAAAACGACTGTGTACTAGCAATTTGTTTTAAACAAAGTCATAATTATTTCACACTTGAAGTAACATCTCTGTGGAAATGTTGTAAACTGTGTCCTCTCTCTTCTTTAGGTTCAGGGAGCAGGTGCGAAATTGACCAATCTCTTTGTGGGAAAACCAGAAGATGGGTAAGAACAACAAGTTTATACATTATTATTATTTAACCTTCAACATACAAAATCTGCACTGTGTGAATTAATGCTATGGCCCATGAACTGTTCGAGCATTGCTTAATGTTTTGAATGTGTTTAGGTCTGCTGGAGAGAGCTATCAGAACATGGATGCCACTGAGGGATATCAGGGTAGTTCTAGCCAGCCTGTCTCAAAGGACTTCTGGGAAACCTTTGGCAGCAACAGCTCCTTAAAGGCCAAGAAATCTCCCAGCAGTGACAGCTGGACCATCGCAGATAATTCTGCAAAGAAGAGCTCTGACAGTTGGGACAATTGGGGCTCCGAAGCTACGTCCAACAACAAACACAGCACAGAGGAAAGCTGGGAGGCCTGGGACAACAACTGGGAGAATGCGGATGGCAAAACTAAGAAGAGTCCCACGAAACCTGCTGAGGAAACCTGGGATAATGCAGACTGGTAGTGACCTTGCAACCACACATCTCCTCACCATTTTCTCACTTTGGCCTTTTCCCTTCTGTTTCTCTCTCTCTCTCTCTGTATCTCTGTTCATCTCACTGGCACTTTCAGGGAAAGAGCTGCATCAGCTAAGTCAATCCATTCAAAATATATTTATTATAAACCCAAGAAAGAATAAATGAAGCCCAGGTCTAACTTGATCTCATTGTTAAATGAATATTGTTAAAAGGTTACAACTATATTGACTTTCAGACTGACTGTACTTTATTGTAAATTACCTTAATCACAAGGAAATCAAGATAGGTCAGTGTAGATATGGTCACAACTTCCCAAATATACTACTCTTAATGGTGAATGAGCCTGTGTTTATAGTTTTCATTCATGGTTTTCATGATACTGGTTTTAAATTCACCAGAGATAAAAATATGCATGAAAGAGAAAATCTGACATTGTAAATATTAAATCCTTGTAGATACAGTGTAGTTGACTAAACACTAATGACATTATTTTCTGATTTGTTCTACTCCTGGACCTTTTGCACATTTTATTTTTGTTAAATTGATTTTGAAAAACATTTTTGATAAATTAGATACAGTATTGGGTTACATATAAATGGTTCAAATTAGCTCCTATTCATCATGTGTGGATATATACATTTGTAAAAAAAAAATTCCAATGTGTTGTGACTTGGGCTAATTTGGTCCAACTTTAGTTTACCATATTTCAAAAACCTTTATGCTAGCTATACAATTAAAAAAAATGTTGTTGTTTTTTTTATTTTTTTTAAAAAAATTTGTTGAAGATGTGCAAATAGTCTAGGGGTTTAATACAACATTGTCACATTATCAAGACCAGAAAACAGGATGCTTAGAAGATAAATTTGGGGTGTCCTGAACAATTTAAGTTTATCAATAACTTCCCCTCTGGAAAATAATATGTATTATATTAGATTAGTGTCATGGAGACAAGCTGACTTAAAACTTAACTGTCTTTCTTAAAAATCGATGTAGTTTATAAAAATCAGTGAGCCATTGAAAGTAATTTTGATTGGTTGATTCAACCTTTTTTTTTTTTCATTTTCCTCATCTGTTGCTCATAACTGCTAAACGTTCAGTCTGTGATTCCCATTCAAACAGTAATTGCAAAGGCCTTCAGTTAAAGTATTGTTTTTACCTCATCTGAAAGACCATATTAGGACTCTATTGTATCGCAACATCTCAAGTATTGTTACTTTACTCTGCAGCATTTTTCTATTTATCACTTTTTCTTTTTTACCTCACAGTTGAAATTACTTAACATTTGACATGTATGTAGAAAATGCCAGAATCACTCACAAAATGAAATTTAGTTGCATTAAATTCTAATAAATTGTTAATAGTTATCAATCTTAAAGAGGGGACTTTATTGTGATATTATGCTGTTTTATTTTTCTGACTTGAAGCTGACTGGTAGTCCTCACTCATAAAGGCTCAAGTTAAGCCAGGCATTCTGACAAACTGTCACTTCATAACATCATCGACTGTTTCAGCCATTACTTTACTTTTAGGGTGCAACATTTGGGAATTTAACATGACTTGTGTCTAAAGAATATATTAACAGTTTGATGTAGATACTTTCACAAAGTCACTGATTGCAGGGTGATATAGTCTATGTACTGTATGTGAGCTGGAGGTTGTGTGTGAATAACTGGACTCAGATGGGAATTGTAGACAATATTGTTGCATGGTGTTGCCCATCAGCCTGTAACTTGCGACCTCAGCTGAACCGTAAATTTGATCTCTCGTGAAGGAACTCTGAGCTTCTCTCCACATCTCTGTTATTGCACCTTTGTCATTATGTATAGTTATGATTTGATGTCACAAATGCCTTCACTTGTATCAACACCTGACTTGTGATGTAACATTAATAAGGCTGATTGTACACTGGCTGCTTTGATCGTCACAGCTCTAAAACACGTCATGGGTAATTTTAATCAAAACAGTCCCTCAGTAAATGAAATGGCAACTGCACTCACTGTGTTTATTGAATGGATGCCAATACATCATGAGAAGGTCATTGTTTTAACAGTAGGAATGTAGTCTGTGTCAATTTGGGTATTTTACAAACCTAAAATAATGAAATTCAGATGAACTGTTGATGTCTAAATCGAGACCAATTTTGCAGCACCTAACTTCCCGATGTGGCCTTAATTCCCTATTAGATAAGGTGTTACAACTTTATCATGCTGTAAATGACTGTAATGTTTCATTTGTTTGTACCTATAATAATCTACAGACACTCAATCTTCAGAAATGATGCAAATCACTCAAAGTAAATTCAAATTTAACTAAATGGTAAATGGTAAATCACGCTTGAGCCAATTCAAACTCCAGTGTTTGGTTTTGATTTGTTTACATTTGATTAAAGCTTAAAAACAAGATAATGCTGATAACATGTTAACGTGATTGGTTTGCATTTAATTCTTTAAGGTTTAGTGTCTGTGATCATGAAATCGCCAGTAGTCAATTATTATCTGCCCACAGAGCAGTGTACCAGTGCAATATAGCTGCTGGATTGTTGTTTATTATGGTGTTATTAGACTTTGCTGTTCTTCTATAGGCAGTCTGCTTTAGGGCCTCATGTTTGGTTAAAACAATATTGTTCTATCACAGCTTGTAACACGTGAAGGATAAATCCTGGCAACTTTATTCCATGCCCATGTCCTACCTCTAACAAGTCTCTAGTTTACTGCAATTTTTAAGTAATGAACATGCTTTTTTGTCTTAACATTTCAACATTGTTTTGATGTTGGATTTATTACAGCTAGATCAGTTTGATGTGGTTCATTTTGACTTTGCTGTGCTAAAGCGAAGCAAAGAAGATGGGCCTACAGTGTTGGTGTGTTCTCAGTGATGATGCAATGATCTAAAAAAAAACATAAAAAAACACTCCTGGAATATTTGTGTCTCTGAACCTCTGCAGTCGTGTGCTCATATTAAGTCATGTTGCTTTCTGTTGATATCGGTTTGTCTGTGTGTCTCTGATGCAATGAGCTGTACATATCAGTAAATCACCATCAAAGATAATGCCAAATGATATATTGTCACCCTCAGCTTTCCCTGTATTTCTGGAGCTTTATGTGAGTTATTTTGTTTGGGGTTTTTTGTATGAATTAGAGAAGTGCTGTGATATATTGAAAAAGGGAAATATTTGAACAGTCTCAAATCTATAAAAGATCTTAGAGTTCTGAAATTCCATAACTTTTTTTATAAGTGAATGTCCTATTGGGTTTATACTGGTACACTTGATTCATGGATAAACTGCAGAATGTGTCATTCACTCAAATGCATCCCATTGGCCACAAAGTGATGATTATTTGATAAACCTGATGTAATTTGAATCTGAATCTGATTCTAAACTTAAACTTGCCAGAACAGTAGTTGAGCTCAGTGTATGTGCCTGTCAGACATTTGGGATTGATTGTGTCTGTGTTTGTTGATGAAACTATTATGTCCGAAATGCTATTTTTGATGTCATGCATGAGATGTAACGTGGAGCTCAATACATTCAGATGTTGTTTAATTTAAAAGAAAGACAATGTTTTCTCAGTGAGTTTAAGTGCAGTCGTCTGCTTGCCCCCTTTCAAGTTTCACCAGCAGCCATCCCATGAGGTGAACCAGTGTTACCCACTCAGTTGAGGCTGTGGATATTTTTCCTGTACACATGGTTTCTGTGCTCAATAAAATGTATTGTGCAGTGAATGCAATGGTACTATACTTTTAGCCTGTCTGGTGTTGAATGTTGAGCCATTTGTTAAATCCACCTGACAGAGAAACTTGATACACAATATAAAAATGGTGGAAGCAGATAGTTGCATGTCCCACACTAGCTGTGATTATGTATTGTGCTATAAGGAATGTTAAGCAAGTGATGCTACCCAAATTAGATGATTGTATAGTGCATCACAGCTGTATTTACTCAGTGCAACTTATAACATCCAAGTGAAGGCTATAGAATAATAAACTCTATCAGGTGTAGCAAATCACTGTCTCAATGGCACATCAGACCATTTGACTTTCACCTGTGATCAATTTTGATGAGCTCAGTGTAAAAAGAGCTATTCCTGGAGCATTTCAGTTGTTTGTAGTGCACCTGAAGCAAGCAATCAACTATGGGTGGCAAGGCACTGTCAAAAGATCTCTGGGATAAAGTGGATAGGTACAAGTCAGGAGATGGATATAAAAACATTTCAGAGGCTTTACCAATACCTAGAAGCACAGTGAAGTCTATTATTAGGAAGTGGAAGGTGTTTGGTATAACTGAGACCCTCCCTGGATCAGGACGTGGCTCCAAACTAGATTAAAGAACAAGGAGCAAACTGGTCAGGGGCTACCTGCAGTAACTTTGAAGCAGTTGCAGGAATTTATGACAAAGAGTAGTCATTGTGTGCATGTGACGACAGTATCACAAATTCTCCTCAAATGTGGCTTGTACATGATTGACATGCCTTGGTTCCTGTTAGAACTTGAGAGAAAAAAAGATAAACACAATGAAGAGCTGTTGACAGTAAACATGACCTTTCTTATGATTGCTATAGTTGTAACAGGAAGTTGTAGTGTCAGTGGGGAAAATAAACAAATTTTAAAAATTAGTCTTTATTTTCCTTTCGCATTTTTGTAGGTACAGGTGTTCTCATTATTATGTGAACATTGGTTATTGGCACTGAATATTTAGTTGTATCTCGTAAGATGTTCATAGGATTTGAAAGCATTTCTGAAAGTAGCTAAATTTGTGATCCATGAAAAAAAAATTTGGACCACATATTTTAGATTTGACATTCTTTTTATTGATGTTCTCATCTTTTTTTTTCTTTTTCTTGGTCTTTAATTCACAAAGCACATGATAAGAACATTAAAATCCAATGAAATTAGAAAAAAAGAAGTGATCCTATTTGTTGATATGATAGACCCTGTATACAGTAGAACGCCTGTTTGGGCCTCACCCTGTTAAAGATCTTAACTGTCAATACCTGCGCAAAGTCAGACACAGAAACAGTGATGTCTTACCTGGCATGCAGTACCAGGCTGTATTTGAGGAAGATGTCAGTTTGATTGTGCAGAGACGATGATAGAGATGAAAGGCTCGCCTCGTTTGCAGACAGTGACATTTACATCGTGTCCCGCCTACAAGGCGTGGATTTGTGTCTCTTTTCCAAAACTACTTCACCGGAGAGAGGGAGAGGGGGAGAGGGGGATACTGAGAGCATCATCGATGGCCCAGTCACAGGGTGAGTAACACCGAGCGTCGACATTAGGAGCTCAGTAGCCTTTAGTAAAACCCACACAGCCGTTCAAAGTAACGTTAGAGGCAGAAAGCGCAAGGACATAATCTGAGCTGCCGCCGAGAGACAGGCTGCATCATAACTGACTGCAATGGAGGAGCAGACGGGGACTGAGCTGGATGACTGAATAACATTAGCCGCCTTTTGAGGAACAGCGCTGGTCCTGACTTTTGATAGCGAGTGAGTTTGCTGTTTGGTGTCTCTTTCATACAGAGAAAAGCAGGAGGTTCAGGGCTGACAATGAACTGTTATATGTGTAACCGGTAATACCACGAGTTGGGATTGATCTTGCTAAAAGATCACAGGGTGGCAAATGAAGCCGTTGCTGCATCAGTCTGTGAGCTCCCTCCGGTTACCACCAGCTTCAGCCCAGCCTGATTGATCACCGATAATTCGGCCTTAGACCGCTTTATAAGTTAGGTTTAGGCTTCTGATGCAAAAAAGTGTGCATTAACACTGACCACAGACGTCTGAGATGATAGCTGATAGCAGATTATTGCCAATGAACGGATCATGCCAACAAACGGTCTCCTCACATGCTAGCTAATGACTAATATTTCTGGTTAGATGTTTAAAAAGCTGTAAATTTGTTTTGATTTAGTCATCTTTAATAAAAAGAGGACCAGGGAAATATGCCCAAGCTGTTTTTTCTCCACTAACGGAGCAGTCATCTCTTTAAAAAGCATCATATAACCACAGGGGGCGCCACTCCGCATATTCAACAAGCTAACTAGCTATTCTGAAAGTTAAGCGCCTCACATTAAACATATGTGAAGCGTTTATTTGAAGCAGTCCTGACAGGAGCCCCAAACCACACTCTAAGAAACGTAAAATGGCGTCAGACACATCCGGGTCGTGGTGAAAAGTGTGTGGCGGGGACAGAAGAAGTTGGGAGTCTTTTGAATGGAGGATCAGACCACACTGTGGGACTTCCTCTCAGGCTGGAGCTCCTTTGCTGCTGTTGCTATGCTACCACCACCACAGCGCGTGCTGCCAAATAACTGTTGCTAAGTGGTATTAGTTGAAACCTCCCAGTGCAGCAGCACTCACACCCCAGTAAGATGACTGGGCTCTAAAAACGGAGGCAATCTCAGTCACAAAGACAGAAAACAGTTTACATCTTTTTATTTTGCTGTTGTTGTGTGCATGAACCTCAGTTCTGTCCTTAGACTGTTGATCCCCATCATAAAACTCTTCAAAAAAGGCAAAAACTGAAGAAACATCAGGGAGTGCAAAAGATAATCAGTGTAGATTTCATGTGTGCAAATTAGTAACGTTGTAAACTTACTGTATGAACAATCAGGATGACAACATTTCAGATGCTGCCAAACATATCTGAGCGACTCAAGCTCCTTTCCACCACGGAGACCTGGAAATAGGACTGCACCCATAACAGGTGAGGCTCAAGTAGTATTCGGACAGATTGGAGAAAGAAAAGAAGCACACAAAGGGAGAGACAGACATAAGGAGGGACTGAATCTGCTGAGGGATGCAGTAGTAGGTGGTAGCTGTAATCAGGGTGTAAACAGCTAACTGGAAGTTAAGATGAAAAGATCATAACTTTGGATTTTAAGGTCCTAACAGTCTTTGGATGACATCTGCAGGGAAGTTATTCCAGAGGAAGGACGAACAATAGCAAAAGGTCGTGCAGCCTGCTGACTTCTTTTGAACCCTGTGGACAGACAGAAGCCCTGTTTTCTGAGAGCTGATAACTGCTAAACAGTTCCCTGCAAAAAGTCGTAAATAGTCATATATAATCATAATCAAATCATCTTTTTATGTAAAACTGTCCAAATTGGTTTAATGTCAGATGTGTTAGTCAGTTTGTAGTTTGGTGCAAGTTATTACAACTTTTCTTACAAAAAACATGATGATAAACAAATGTGGACAAATCAGTGGTGTGAATTAGGGTCTGTGCTCCAGCCACAGACAAAATAGACCTAATTTTAGCTATGTTGCGTAGGTGAAAAAAGTTGTCTTGGTGATTAATGCGCTGATTAAAGAGAGAGGGTTAGTCAAATGTAACACAGAGACTCTTGGCTGTCAAACTTCAGCATTCATACAGTTACCAAGCATTACTGTTTAAACCAGTGTCTGTGTCGAACAGGGCTAATGATCTCATTTTATCAGAATTTGTGACATCCAGTTTTCCATAGTAAATTTAATAAATTTGGAAATAACCATCCATCTTTACAGTGAAGGGATTGAAGGGTCAGGTGGGGCAACTTCATTTGATGGAAAAAAACATAAAAGCAAGTTCCACAGAAATAATCATATCCAGACTATGCTGAAGGATCCAATAATTTAGCAATACGGGTTTAATAGAAATTGATCTGATATGTATAAAAAGCAAATACTTTGTTTTTTGTTGGGGCTGCAGCTTTTAGTAAGATGCAGAGCTAAGTTGTAGAAGATTTTGGTGATTTGAACATGTGATGATGGTTTTCTGATACGACAATAGCTACTTCACATGGTCCTGCTGGCCCACTGTCACACTGTCATGGTTTAGTGGGAAACTTTAATAGATTCAAAACATCATCAGTGTGTATGACCTTGTGTATATACCTTCAGTGCTGGGCTTCATACTGGGCATTTACTATATTGAGGCAGTATCTGTTGCAGAGCTTTCCTAGTTTTCTAGTTTTCCAGTGTAAACTAGAAGTCACCACATCTGCCAAACAAAACTACAGAAGCCAAGTTTTGCAAGATGTGTGATGTAACAGTATATTTAATGGCTTATCGCACTAAACTTTTATGTATGTAGCCACTTTTAGCAACGTTTTCACTCATGCTGTCATGTCTGGCTTTCAAACATTAAGCAAATGGCTTTTTATTCTTAATTCTTTTGCACGCTGTTATTTTATCATTTAATAGCCTTTTTTATTAACTTGGTATTAAGTGATGAGTCATTGCTCACTGTGCTTTCAACATGTGAGGTTTTTATTAACTCCTGTCATGTGGGCCTTTTGTAAGCTGCACCATTGGCCTGACAGTGTTTTCATTCCTTGCTGGCTGGTTGGTAAAAGTGAGATTACTTGATGACTTTTTAATATGACTCATGTTCCTCACAGTAGCTGTGTGAAAGTTATCTTGACTTAAAAGTGAATAATGGTAATCTACAGTTATGGCACTGCTCTATCTGAGTGCGATAAACAACAGGATAATTAAGCATTTTGATAGACAGCTGAATTTGAGGTATTGCACAATACTGGATTGTATCAGTTAGCCTTCCATTAATAGTGTGGATGTCACTGCTTGAATTGTCTACTTGAACTTGTGGGAAACATTCTCAACATGTTTTTTGGACAGGAACAAACTTTTCCAGCAGGGCAGGCTCAGAGATCATGCATTATGTGATATGATTGACAGTGCGCTTGAAGATGCGGAGGCAGCTCAGTTTCCCGTGCAGATGGCTGGTTGGAGTCTGAATTTAATTGGCAGTTTTCACTCTGTATCATTTGCAGAATCCACCTTAATTTGTCTTAGTCAGTAAGTTGTGACAGTTTTTGTGGAGAATTCAGTGCAACATCCCTGTGGTTCAAAGTCATTGAGATAAAAGGATTCAGGCTTGTTTCTTATTCATAGTACCCCAGCTTAAATTTTTACTCAACTTTGAGATGTTTTCATCAGGTGAAGCCAGAGTCTGCCTGTTATGTCGAGAGAATAAACTTGTGTTCGAGTGCAAAATATCCATCTATTTTATAAGTGATCAAAGAACAACTGTGCCAGGCGTCACAGCCATTGCTGATGTAAAGTGACAGGCGAACATATTTATAGAATCAGTCAAACGTTCAAGCTCCTCAGAAAGACAAAGCTGCAGCGCTCGAAATTCACCATAACACTGGCAGATCTCTTGGGAATGCAGTCGTCGGTTCAGCCTGGTTAAGGTTTGCTTCATGAACATCAGTTTGGTAATGATTGCGATGTCTTTTCAAATGAGCAGCTCTAAGCCATACAGAATGTTCTGTATCCAGAAAAGGCCATTTGGAGAACCAGCATTGTCTTTTTCATCTCTACCACCTTCATCCCATCACCAGTGCAGTCTGTCAGGCAGCTTTTCATGCTCACTTCATGTCCGAGCAGAAGCAGTGATCTCTTTCAGCTGACCAAGATCACTCTCCTCTGTTGCTCCTCTTGCTTTTGCATTGACAAACAGTTGATGATTTAGAAATCATAGAGATATGAAGAATCAGTGCACCAGTGGAATGTAGATTGAAATAATAGCTAATAAAATGATCAGGGTAAAGAATGTTGTGCCTTTGCAATGATGTGAATTAAACAGTTGTAAAAATGAATTAGTATAAATATGTGATCTGCATGAGAGTTAGCAGTAAAATATCATTTGAGAGCAGATGGGCAGGCAGTTATTTTCTAATTTGTAACTATCTTTGCACAGTTTCAGGGGCATATGGTACATACAGTTTATTATGAATTCATCTATTCATTTTCCAATTAAGATGTTTGAAAAGAGTCAGGGGAGTTCATTTCATTGTTGAATTGTGAGAAAAGTGTGCACTGAGCATGAAACTGTACTATGAAGAGTAAACTTGTCAGTAGTGTTTGGTGGACAAAGTAGAAAAATTGGTTTTTAAATGAGTGAAAACATGTCTTTGGCATTTCAGTACTGCAGTTTCTTTTCATGAGCTAGAATTGTGCAGTAATATCTGTCATGCTGACAGAGAGATCAGGCTGTGCTGCTCAGGTTTTTAATGACACTCTATAGTGGATGAGATGTGTTGAACTTGTGTTATTTTATTTGTCCGCAACAGGCACACAGTATGAGTTCAGGTGTGCATGATAGCAGAATGGATATGAACAAACCTATTTTGTTTGAACTGTTAGAAGTAAAATATTTCAAAATGTTGGTAAAGAGAAGTGAAACACAAATGGGGTGGAAAGATATTTGGCATATTGATCTTGCAATAATAATAACATGTCAAAGGCAACGAAGCACCGAAAACTCAGAGCCCAGTAGGCAGAAGGCTCGACCCAGTCAAGATCTTTGTGTGTGTTTGTCTGTGTGTTTGTGTGGGGGTGGTTTTGTAAAACAGTCATGCTTATTGATCCACTCACTGACAGATTCAGTTCAGAGAAAATGCAGGGATGAGGCAAAACTGGAGCTTTTGGGCTTTAAGGAAAATGAGGTTTTGCACTGATGTGACGGCTGTGTGGGTCTATATGTTCACAGAGGAGCTGACACAGTGGTTTATACAACAGAGTCGTGACAGTGATTGACCCCTGAACTCTTCTGCATTAGGTGATGTATAACCTTTATTCTGAAGTATTATGCTTAAGTTAATCAATTGTCATACTGGAAATGACAAACACTATAAAAGTATTTTTTTGTCAAATTCAAAATTAATAATGCATTGCAAACATTGTAGGGATCGCAATTATATAATAATATTTTATAATTATTATATAATTACAAAATATTTACACAGTGAGCTTTGTGAAAAATTATTATCACTAGCTAATCTGGTGAGTTCACGTCACTTTATTGTTGCTTTTCAAACCAGGAAATTACACTTATGCCACTTCAAGATATTAAAATACTACTTTAGTCTCATATCACAATATTGATATAATATCAATATATTGCCCAGACTTAACAGTTACTAAATATAAAGCTGAAAGTCTCTTTTCACCTGCAGGGTGCTACAATAAGACAGCCATGCCACCTCCAGCTGACATCGTGAAGGTGGCCATCGAATGGCCGGGTGCGAATGCTCAGCTTATCGAGATGGACCAGGTCTGTGTTTGCATACCACACAATATTAAACTCAATTGAATTCTGCAGCTTTAATTTGTTTTGAATGGGAGCGGCAGTAATGTTGAGATGTACTTAGTGGCTGTCGAAATAAGTAACTTTAAATCAGTAGTAGATTTAAGAAAGTTAATTATATAATATGCTCATACCACAAGCTGTCATTGCTGATGCTTTATAAACATGGCAGGTGACTATCGATTTGTCTCATTTTAGCTGTTTAATGATTACAATGTCATTTTCTGTTTACAGAAAAGGCCTTTGTCCTCGATAATCCGGGAAGTATGTGATGGGTAAGCATTAGCCCTGCACATTTTAACATTTTTCTGATCATTTTGTTATGTCAGATTTTCTGTTCAGTTAGCAAATTATTGGATATTGGCAAATTCACAATATGTTATGGTCTTTTTCTTTCTATTCCTATTTTCCCTAGAGGAGGGTTCGTTTAGGTCAAACAAGACTGCAGTTAAAATGAATTGCAGTGTGTCTGTTACAGTTTACAGAATAAATGTTTTCTCTTTGGCTTCAGCTGCAAATGATGTACAATATAGAAAGTGATTTAATTATTGACTCCATCTGTGGCTGCATGAAACAGTGACAGCTCTAAAACAAATGTGCTCTAGATGAAGTACGACAGGACAACTCTTTACACCGTGCTGTAAATCAGCAGCAACATTTTTTCATTCTTGTAACTCAGAGTCTCTTGTGTGACACTGTGAAGGTTATTTTTTATTAGTCTTTCCAGGTCTATATCCAGTAACATTAATTTGTTGAGGTTGTTTTATTTACGACAAAGGCTGTGGCCCTGCCAGTGGCTGACTCAGGCAAAAAACAACAGCATGTCCAGAGAGAAGTAACGGGAGTTTGTTTTTGATTGGCGTGGTTTAATGTCTGTGCTGCCTGCTCTCACCTTGATGTCAAGGTGTGGTTCTACCTCACCTAATAAAATGTTTGCACCACTATGATTCCTTTTTGTGTCTTAACCTGGGATTTATGAGCTTTGCTGTCATCTTTGGGGATGAATATTGCATAGTTTTATCTAACCCATCCACCTCCTGGCTGCATCTACCCACTGCCTCCTTTTCCATTTGAAATTGGAAGTTCTTTGCACTTTACTGTTAACACCCACTGAAAAGCTCTCCTCCACAATCTCTCGCTTTTGCCACTTGTGTAAATGCTGGAGGGAGCAATCTGACTTTCAACAACATTTTTTTTCCTGCATACTAGCAAACACTGCAGTAAAAGTTAACTTTAGGTCCCTTTCCTTCTTCAGTTGGTAGCATCAGCTTTTTACTTTTTAACAGACCTTTTTCTCCCTGTCCTCAGCTGGTCTTTGTCAGGCTCAGAGCAGTTTGCTCTGCGCTACGCTGATGGCCCTCAGCTTTATATCACAGAGCAGGTGAGCCTTACTATTTTCTTCCTGTGCTTGTGTTGTTTGCTTTGTAAATTAGGCTTGGATGTGTAGAAACATTCCTCCTTTGTTTTCTTTCAGACCCGCGGTGAAATCAAGAACGGGACCATCCTTCGATTAGCCATTTCACCTGTGAGTCACCTTTGTTTATTTTCTACAATGAGTAACTGGTGTGTATGTTGACTCCTTGCTCAGTTTTCAAACTCTTATTTCGTTGTGACTCACAAAGCTCTTAAAACATGAACACAATCACACTCTACTTTTCTGCAGACCAATGTCACAAACTCTCTGCATCTGTTTACTGCATGAGAGGAGTTGATTTACGACGGTTGGTACCAGCAGCTAATGCACTCAGTAATCATGTTTGTTAAATATCCTTCTTATTCCCACCGATCCCATCTAAATGCACAGTGGGTACATCTCATGCCTCCATCCTGAGTCCTGGGTAAACCTTAAGTATTTAAACAAGCTGTGCATATATTCATGCTCTATGCCTAGATTGCATGAGTTGTTTAAGATGTATTAGATAGTTACAGGTAAAGAGACAGACATGAAAGAGGAAGAGAAAGGGGAAAGACCTGCAGCAAAGATTGCTGACTGGAATCTTCAGTAAATCATCAATAGAAGCAACCATGTGTCACACGCAGCAGCCATTCATCTATTAGGGCCCTTCTCTTGTTTGCATCTTAAGGACAGTGTTTATAATTCTGTGGACTTATCTTTGTGGTGTTTTTTTGTGGCTAACAGGCTCGTGCTGCTCGTCAGCTTCTGGAGAGGATCCAGTCCCACGGTATCGACGCTCGCCTGGAGGCTCTAAAAGAGCTCGCCAAGCTGTCTGCAGACCCAACTTTCGCCACAGAGTTCATCAATATGGAGGGCATCGGGACACTGGCGCGTCTGGTTGAGAGTGGCACCCAGTGAGAGCAAATTTATGTCTGATAGTGCTCATATTTTGTGCATTGCTGACGGCGTGGAGCATCAACTGTGCAAAAATTTCAATTTCTACATCAGGCTCACGTTGCCTTCAGTGCGTTAAAATGGTTAAGACTGTGCTGCTCTTTGCCTTCTTCAGCTTTGGTGAAATGCTGGCCTTCACACTCACTGCCTTCCTGGAGCTAATGGATCATGGCATTGTGTCCTGGGACCTTATTTCCCTCTCCTTCATCAAACAGGTACCTACTTCAACAAAAGATCAACTCGTCCAACACTTTTTAGTTTAAAATTTCAAGGTCTGTCGTTTTTATTCCATTCTGGTCTTATACTTTTTATTTAATTACTTTACTGTCCTCTCTTCCTACATGCTGGAAATGAGTGGGCGCTGTTGCCTAGCAACTCCTCACATTATGCGGAGCTCCCTTAGTGTGTATGTGACTAGTTTTCTTCTGCAAACTTTAGTGTGGCCTTGACCATTACTCAGGGAAGAACTCTCTTTTATTGAGTTTTATTTAACAGATAGATTTTCTTTTTATGAGGATATGGAACTTTTCATCTTGTAAGGATAAGATACTCTTTTCAGGTCAACACTGAAAGTGTCAGACCTAATTGTATTTCATCAAAAACACACAGTTGACAGTTTCAGAGTTATGTTGCATTGTATTCTCTTCTGTCCTCCCTCAGATTGCAGGCTATGTGAATCAGCCGATGGTGGATGTGTCCATACTGCAGCGCTCTCTCGCCATCCTCGAGAGCATGGTCCTCAACAGCCACAGCCTCTACCATCGCGTGGCTCAGGAGATCACCGTGGGACAGCTCATCGGGCACCTGCAAGTGTGAGCACACACACATGCACAGGGGCTTCACGCACTCTGATTTTGTGGGGGTAAACTAGTGAATGTTGTAGTGTGGGGTAATTAAAAGAGTTGAAATTTGCCACAGTATTTGGCTCGTGGCACTGTTTCAAGGGTGTGTCCAGGATGCTTAGATGACCCAATGAAACACCAAGACTGTTGGTAATCTATATTTTTCCAAATGTCACATGAATCACTTGAAAAAACCATAACCAACAATGCGTTAGTCCATCTCTCAAAACTCCTCTACCTCTGTTTCCTGTTTGTGTCTCTCAGCCAAAGCCCATTAATGGAAATGTCAAAATTAGGTCAAATGTACATTTTTACAAACATCATTTACTAACACAGCTGAGCTCTGAGTCTTTAGCAAAAGTTACTCAAAACGGCAGTCAGTGAGCTGCTTTAATGCACATACGGTGGTCGAGTTAGTATTTACAGAAACAGGATGGTGTCCGTGGGACTGTGAAAAATAAAATCATGGTAATGAAGGAACACGTAACTCAGCGCAACAGTCTGTCACTTGATTGTCTGTCTAATAGTTTCTGGACAACACTGGCGTTGTATGGCACAGAGGAATAAGGTGTATTGGCTTTGCTGTCAGGTGATGCTTGTCTGTTGGATACATCATTGTTGGTTTTGGTCTTTTTATGGTAAACGGTCAAGTTTGATTATATATGCAATTTTTAAAACGTGGCATCAAAAAATCCTGCACCCATCCAAGTACTGGTAGTGATAAAAAGTGAGATGAATTGTGATGTAGCATCGTTGTTAGTCTGTAGTTTAAGCTCTCTATGTGGAGAGGTGTGGGGCATGATGCTTCTAACTGGTTGTTACATTGCTTGATATCCCTCCAGGTCAAACCAGGAGATCCAAACCTACGCAATCGCCCTCATCAATGCTCTTTTCCTGAAGGCACCAGAGGACAGGCGGCAGGTCAGTCCTGCTCCCCCACAGCACAGTGTGCTGTAGTAGAGAAAAGGACTGGATACACATAATCGAGAGACATAACTAGAATACTAATAATGTTCCATTGTCACATTATACTCTAAAAAAAGATACCCATACATAAAACACTGACATTTATTCATAACAGTCGAATGTTTTTTGGTGTCAGAGAGCTGCAGATATTGCCTCACCCTGGCTGCCAGTGTTTGCAGCAGTAGGTTAGTTACTAAAGCTAATCTCATGAATAGACGTCTGTCTGCCAGCTGTCATGTTGTGGATTCTGTCTGACATTCATTGCTGTAATGACACACTCACTCAAAATAGAGCTCACTTTTCCTTTGACGTTTGCACATTTGTTATGCTGCGGTTATTTCAAAATAGCTCAGGGAGGTAGACCAGCCATCCAGCTGTTACTAAATGAGGGCTTGATTATTAAGGATTATAGGCTGAGTTTAGTAAAAAACGCTTACTTGTATTAATTTAGGGGATCTGACCCGATGCTAGCCATATATATCATATATCATCACAGTTTGATAATAACTGCTTGAGATCATCAGTGAAACCTTGTTGGAGGTGTAGGCAGGATTCAACAAATGTGGCATGAAAAATGATTCAGATACATTCAAATGTGACTTTAGATTCGGTTTGATTTAACAGAGTCAGACAGAAGCATGTCAAACAGATGCATTCTGTCTCTGAAATGTCTTTGTAGCACAGCCAAATGCACAAGAACCAAGTGAGTGAGTCTGTTCTGCGTGTTACTCATCACTGTCATAATGTCTCATTTTGCTCTGCTCACCCTACAGTGATAACTTTTACCCCAGCTCACACTCGTGCACTGTTTCATGCTGTTTTATACACTGTCTTATACTGTGTTTGTGCCTGTGTCTCGTTCATAATAATGGTTCTCCATGTTGAACTTTGATTTGATTGTTAATGGCACAAATTAAATCATGTGTTATTATGTATTTTCAGGCTTTTGCCATAGAAAAACTGAACACTTCAAAGCCTGCTTCTCTTAAAATGCTTCGCTATGTCAGTCGTTGAAAATAACCACAGGAATTAAATTGGAGAGAATACTGAGACTGAAAATTCAACAGTGGAAACTTGTTAATTACCTCCTACAGCACAATCAAATCTCATTTAAATACAGGAGGGAAAACACAACAAATATTGTAGTTTGTAGCATAATTAAAGTATGATTTTAAATACCATACTTGAACTACTAACTCAAAAGATTTATTCTCTTATTATTTATTTATTCCGTTATTAAGCCTGTTTTACTAAATGATTTTCCATGATAGAATAAACCAAATCCTGGAGGAGACTTATTTGTTCTTGGTGGCAAGATCTCTGGAATCTACATCTGCATTGGTCAGTGACAAACTGAGCACATGGCCATATCAGATGACTCAGTATCTAACGAAATGCGTCACTTTGGCAATAGATTGCAAATACATTTAGTGTAAATTAATAGCTTTTGCATTTCATAGTGTAAACAGTAGTTGATAAAATGAAAGCTTAGCTGAATTCAAATTGAGATGGAAAATATTTAGATTTATATTTTTCTATTCCAAATGCAAAATTTTATCAAATCCTCAAAAAACCTTCGACCAGTTTTAGAAAATGTATGTTAATATTATTGAGAGTTGTAACGTCTTCTTTTTGTTTTTATTTTTTGCCATATGAGAAGACTGTGTCCCAACAGCTGTCGTTGAACATGTATTCATCTCCAGCTGCTGTTGTTGACCACTGGAGGGCGAACTGAGTCAGTTCTTTTTAGACCAATGCAGCAGACACACTTACCTTACTGCTGAACTATAAAAATACTGAAATCCAGTTTACAGCTCATTAAGCGCAGTGAAGTGTTCCTTTAAAGTGAAAAAAGACAAAAATCCAAGACATGATACCATCATTGATGGTTTGTTTCCCATTGTTGGACAGGAAAATCTGCACAGGTCAAGGTTGCATGATGACGTTCTCTGGGAGGGAGCTACCAGGACACCACAGTGATATTTTTTTATGCATAAGTGGTGATTTAAAGATCACCTTCTCCACTGTGGATTCATAAAAACTTTGTGAAAGCCCTTTTCATTCATTTTGGGTATGTGAAACCCTTTAAAATGCAGTTGGATAAACCAATATATGTGTGGTTGCCTGGAGGTTTTCAAAGTCCTTATTTGACATGATGTTGTTTCATGTTCTTATTCCGTTGCATTTTGTGTCAGTGATGTATCTCTGTATCTCATTGTCTGTGTGTGCACTCTTGTTTCCATCGCTGTTACACCCACGTCCCTCCTCCCTCCCTTCAACCTGTAGGAGGAGTATACTAACCCACTGGAGCAGCACCTCACTGTGAGTACACATCCCTCAGCATCTCATATCATCCTCTCCACCCCACAGCCTTTCTCCTCCTTTCGCTCTCGTTCTTTCTGTGCCATGGAAAGCCACCGCATGATCCATGCAAACTAAGATAGAACCATAGCTGCAGCAGCAGACAGACTGTGCTGACAGATTGGAATTGGACCATGTCGTCATGTTTTACAGAAGGCGTGAAGGGCATAAAATCAGAAATCTAACCCAGAGCTGGAAATGTAACTTCAGAGTGTTGTTGCACTGCAAAAATTGTCTAAAACTACCATTTACTGTAAGCTCAGCCAAGTGAATTTACTTTGTGCACACCCTTTTTCCTTTATCTGACGTGTGTGCTGAGTTGATGGCTCTTTTTATTTCTTCTCAGGAAATGGCGAGCACTTTGGCGCAGAAACATCTGCGATCCATCATCCTCAATGTGAGTATCAAGTCTGAAATGCAGAAAACAAAGTGTTTCCGACGATTCCAGCTGTACATCAGAGTTAATTCTCTGTTTTACTGGCTGTTAAGCTCTCAGACAGCTGTGAAATATCCAGGTGTGAACACAGGATTTAAACAGTTCCCATAGTTAGTTGTGCTTAAAACATGCTGCTGTTCATCAGAAATGTTTCCATGTGCAAAATATGTTATGCTTAGCCTCCTTTGACACACTTCTTGCGTCAGGGTTTGGTGGTCATTTGGAAAGCTACAAGTTTCGTCCCAGGAACCAGCACCAGATTTACTCCCTTGAAGAGCTGTGACACTCTAATACACACTCGAATACACGCTGCTCTGAAAATGATTCCTCATGGCACGACTCTTGTGGAAGGTCTGACCGAACGGGATGCAAGTGTCGGCTGCACTACTGCTTTCTGGAGCAAGGGAACAGTGTGGAGCAGCTCCAGCATTGTGTGCTCAGAGCCTGTGATATGTTAATATGACTTGCCTACCTTTTGGACTCTTACAGTTTGTTGTATAATGTCATATTATTTGTATTATTTTATTCTATTTTAGTTTTTTGCCATTGGTAATTGCAAAATGTGTCAGATGTAACATTCAGTCCCAAAAGATTCTTTGCATTGGCAGCTTTTCATCTGAAAGTGATTTTATGGACAATCCTTAGTCTAACTTCAGTGGAGAAGAACAATTTATTACGGGCCAGGGAGTTCTTCTTCAACTTCTTCATGTTCTTTGTTCCTTTTCTTATTTGCCTCTTCTTGAGCTTCTTTGAACTGGTAGGAGTTTTAAGTCCAACTACTCTGCTTTACAGAACCTGTAAAACCAGTTAAACCTCTGATCTCCTCCCACATCACTAGAGTTACTCCACTGCATCTTCAGACTTGTCCTACACAAACAATTAGGGCAGATTTTATTTGAAAATTTGAGCACACAGTGCATCAACATGTTAACTGTAAACAGCCCTGCAAACAGTTTCTGTAAATTCTTGCTAATTCAATCTACAGACTTTGGAAATATGATAAAATATTAAGTTCATGTTAAACGCAGTGTGGTGAATTTCAAAATTGAAGATGAAAATTCAGTCTTGCCTTCTTCTCCTTAAAATGTCTGCCTTCAACTCACCTAGTTTTCTGTTTTTTCTTGTCTCAGTGGCAGATTTTGTTTTGTGTTGTGTATTTGATGTAATCACAATAGAAACTTTGCTCTTTTTTAATGCTTTTTTTCCAGCATGTTATCAGAGGAAATCGACCAATCAAAGCTGAGATGGCACATCAGCTTTATGTGCTGCAGGTATTAACCTTCAACCTTTTGGAAGAAAGAATGATGACCAAAATGGATCCTAATGATCAGGTAAAAATGTAGATTCATTAATAATCTGTTTGCTTGTGTATTTCCATTATGCTCAGTGATTTGTTAAAACATCTATCCTCACTATCAAGTGAAATAGACCAAAAGCTTTTTAAATGTAAAAGAATATAAGAAGTCATTTGGTTTACAATCCATCTGATCTGGTTTAAGTGAAAAAAGTCTTACTTGTTATTATCAGTTTTTGTTTACAGTGTTGATGTGGTCTTTAAACCTCTTGACAAATTTGTTCCATAGACAGGAACACATTATTCAATCTAATGTTAAAATCTCTGAATATCGCAATAAAAACCATATTCTGAAACTGGCTGTCTCCTGATTTACTCAACTTTATTCTATATTTCTATATTGTTTTGCAACTATAATGTTGAAAGAGTTAGTATTCATGCGGATAACATATTTTGCTGTGTTTCAGGCTCAGAGAGACATCATTTTTGAGCTGCGCAGGATTGCATTTGATGGAGAAAATGACCCCACTGGTACAGAAAAGAGAAAGGCCATGTACACCAAGGACTATAAGATGCTGGGGTTCACTGTGAGTCTCCACTAAAGATCTAAATGGCACGCACATACATTTTTTACTGTGTCCTGGCTCACGTTATTTCTGTTTCAAATGCAGAACCATGTGAATCCGGCCATGGACTTCACTCAGACTCCTCCGGGAATGCTGGCTTTGGACAACATGCTGTACCTTGCTAAGGTTCACCAGGACACATACATCAGGGTTAGTTCTGGCCTCAGGCATGACTTTGCTCATCTTACAGAGGTGGAAAAGTCTGTCACCTGACATATTTTCTCAATCATGACAGATTGTCCTAGAGAACAGCAGCCGCGAAGACAAGCACGAATGTCCCTTTGGCCGATGTGCTATTGAACTTACTCGGATGCTGTGCGAGATACTCCAGGTTGGAGAATTACGTAAGTAGAGGGGTTTCCCTGTTGTACTTTATTAATCAACATCCACTGAAACTGTGACATGGCCCTCATTATCCCAGTCCAATGTTTTCTTTTGTGTAGCTAACGAGGGCTGCAACGACTACCACCCCATGTTCTTCACACATGACCGGGCGTGGGAAGAGTTCTTCTGTGTCTGCATCCAGCTGCTTAATAAAACCTGGAAGGAGATGAGGGCCACAGCTGAGGACTTCAACAAGGTCAGAGAGCACTGAAATGTCATAACACATTCATATGACATAATTAGAACTGCTGCAGTCCTCCGCTGTGAACTATGTTAAAACAGCAGTGATCAGTTCAGGTGTTGCAATAAAATCAGGGTTAAGACAAACTGATCAGTTCAATGATCATTTACATGATGGACGATTTGTACTCTATTCTCTCCTTTGGCTGCACTGCTGCTGTATTTTTGTACAAACATTCACAGTCTCCAAACAATGAATCCCACTGACTTTGCTGATCCCCTGCAAAACTAAAGATATTCCTGTATTATTTGGCCTCGACTGTCTTTTGCATTATGTGCTAATTATCAATGGTTAGACTTGAAGTTAGGATGCTAAACAATAAACCTGCCAAATATGTTAGCATGTTGATGTTAGCATTTAGCTCTAAGCCCCATTGCCTGATAAAAGCTTCACAGAGGCACTACAATGGAGGAGCATGAACTTTCGTTTGAACTTTTGTCTAATTTGTTAAACAGGTTAAATTTCACAAGTTTAATTAAGTCTGAGTGTCAACAGATGCTGCCAGGAAAGTACTACTCATGTGAAAATAAATACTGAAAGAGGTAATGGAAGATGAAACACTGAACCTTCTAATTTGTTGAAATGAAAAACATTTTCATTAGTTTGTTTTCAGGCGATACCCCTCATTAAAAAATAACATCCATCCCTCCAGACAAGCTGTTTTCAGTATGAATAATAGGCTTCACATTTAAACATGTACAAACACAACTGCAGCTGCTGTCTTCTGCTGTGTGTCTGAGCAGCACACTGAAGCAGACAGCTGAAATGTTTTTAGTTTATTAAATAATCTATGCCAATTCTATTCTTAATGCTGTCTATTTCAATTCAAAGTACTTTGCATAGATGATCACATTTAGCCTAAATGAATTACTCTTCATGGAGACATTTATGGCTTCAGAATACCTCAGACCATCCAGTATGTATTTTAAATATTCATGCCTTTAGATGGGGAAAGATGTCTGTCAGCAGAATGAGCTTCTGAATGGAGAAAATAATGGTTCTGTGAATTACAACTGTAACAATATTCATAGTTCACGGGGAGCCAGTGCAGGATCACCGGAAAATGGCACAAGTTACAGCAATATCTCTGCCATAGATTTAGGAAGTGTGCTATGTTTTTGTCCCACCTTTCCCCACTCATTCTGTGTATATGTATGTGTCCTTAAACCCTGACCAGGTGATGCAGGTGGTCCGTGAGCAGATCACAAGGGCTCTGGCAATGAAGCCATCATCTTTAGACCAGCTAAAGAATAAACTGCGAGGCCTCAACTATTCAGAGATTCTGCGTCTGCGGCAATCAGAGAGAATGAGTCAGGATGACTTCCAGTCTCCACCTATCATGTCAGTCTGTGTCTGCCCTCCTTCTAACTGTACTGTTCAGTCTTAACAACTAGGATTTCAGCCTTTTGCCTCTTTTTTTAGCAACAGGTTTTTACATTTGTTGCTGCTTAATCCAGCTCAAATCTAAACCCTGCTCTGTCCTGACAATCTTAAATGCTATAATATTGTACCCATTTGTGGGCACAAGTGTTTTTGTCCCAGTTGATCATGCTGTGTTTGTGCTGCAGTGAGCTGCGGGAGAGAATTCAGCCCGAGATCTTAGAGCTCATCAAGCAGCAGCGACTCAATCGGCTCTGTGAGGGAAGCTGTTTCCGTAAACTGGGGAACCGCCGAAGGCAAGGTATCAACACACTCACTTTCTCAAAGGAGGGAACTCGGACGTAGCTGATTATGAGCTAAGCATTGTCTGCCCTGCCTCTTTTTTTTTTTTTTTTTTTAGAGAAGTTTTGGTTCTGTAGACTCTCTCTGAATCACAAAGTGCTGCACTACGGGGACCTTGATGAGTCACCTCAGGGTGAAGTGCCTTTCGAGCTACTCAGTGACAAGAGTAAGTTACTATGAAACCTTTATTTCTCCAAGTGGGTCCATGTCCCATCTAATAAACATTTCATAACACGCTTGGTGCAGTCACTACCATACTGTCAGTAGGCTGACCTTAATAAACTTCAGATTATTAAGCCGTTTCTTTTTTATTCCTCCTAGTCCCCGTCTCTGACATCAAATCAGTGGTGACCGGGAAGGACTGCCCTCATATGAAAGAAAAAAGTGCTCTGAAACAGAACAAGGTAATATGAACTTAATTTCTTTTTTATTGTCAATGCAGTCACACAGCTGCCAGTGACCAGCACTCTGTTGTTTTTCCCATTGGCTTCTCTCAGGAGGTGCTGGAGTTGGCCTTCTCTGTCCTATATGATCCAGATGAGACACTCAATTTTGTTGCACCCAACAAGTATGAGGTGAGTTCGGCATGATGCTAAAAGCTGCACTATTTATTATTTTTATATTAATACTGAATAAAAATGTGCAAGCAGAGAGGCGTTGCTTGTTGAGTCCACAGAAAATTATCACCTGACTCAGCAGATGCTCTAAGGAACATTTTACAGTCTTTACACTCATTGTTTTAGTCCTCTTTTCCCCAACTTTGTTGTGTCCGTTCTCTGTCATCTTCTTGTATCTACTACTCTTACAGGCAGCAGTTTTCAGTAAAAATGCCCTACAAAATCCACATTATGCCAGCTGCCTAATAGCAATATGAAGATGGACATTCAGCAACTAAGTGCTTGGTTCTAGTATTATTTCTTTAACTACAGGAAAAGATAAATAGCTGCTTAGTGTTTGTGTTTTTTACTTGCATGTCAGTGACCACCAAACTAAACTCCAACTTGGTCCAACTAATACGACACAATGCACTGGCAATTTTCATACTATATTCTCAGCCTTTATGTGTGTTTCTCTGTGTGTGTGATTTTGGAGCAGTACTGCATCTGGACTGACGGCCTGTGTGCGCTGCTGGGCAGAGAGATGGGCAGTGACCTGACGCGCAGCGACCTAGATACTCTCATCAGCATGGAAATGAAACTCCGCCTCCTCGACCTTGAGAACATCACGATCCCAGAAGCTCCTCCCCCCGTGCCGAAGGAGCCCAGCTCATACAACTTCACCTACAACTACAGCTGAGATGTGTGTGTGTGCGTGCTTGTGTGTGTGTGTTTGCAATGCATGCGTGTGTTTGTCAACGATGAATACTCTCTAATCTTTTGACGAATCTTTTAGCTGCAGATGTGGATTGGGGAGGATTGGTTTCTTTGAATTTGTTATGTACTTCTCAGAACTCTGGAGACTTCTCTCCATCCTTGTTGTGATGCTGTACGGTTGGTCATTTAGAAGAAATGTATTTTTAGCTTCACAGGGGGTTCAAAGGTCAGGGTCCACTTTACAGCAGCACTCCTACAGCTGAAAGAGATTCACTGAGAAAATCTAATTTGTCTCTGGGCAACATCTCAATTTGTATTCCCCATTCTTTGCTATTCAAAGCTATAGAGCTGACTATAATGTTAAGGAATACAGTGCTTGATGGTGAATATGGATGACAAGCTGTACAAATCCACTAATTAGTCTTTTCCTGAGTATATTTTAATCAAATTGTGGCTTAATTGGTCAATCAAGCCAAGTATACGGTCTCCATGGCAGCCAATGATGAATAGGCCACCAATGTGTTTTTTTTATACTGCTCACATCACTTCTGTCCGTACCTCCTGGACATGCAGTGAAATGTCACACAGAGTGAAGTAAGTGTTTACACACCCACACACTCCTGATAGGAGATTAAGCTTGTGTCTTGCTCAAGGTCACTCCAGTAGGAGGGAGAGTTGATGTAATGCGCGATCGAACATGATGTTTCTTTGACAGATAATAAAAAAACAGGAAGCGCTGAAGAGAGAGAAAACTAAAATTCAGTGAAATACAGAGAGCTAGAAAAGTAATCTCAAAGAACAAACTCATGTAAAGCAGAAGCAGACAACATAGAAGGACGATTCCTGTTACTTTTCTTTTATCATTATCCTGGAACACACAAGCCCAACACAATTATTTTCATTGTTGAGTCATCTACAGATTATTTTATTTATGAATTTATCATTTGAGGTTTAAAAAAACTCAAAACAGAGAAAAACTCATCACAACTTCACAGATATTAACAGTTTTGTCTGACTAATGTTTTAAAATCCAAATTCAGTTTGCTATCATGAAAACTATGATTAAACCAGCAAATAGTCACATTTGAGAAACTGGAACCAGGGTCGATAGCTTGTCAATCAACTGATGAATTATTACATTAATTTGCTGAGTTGCACTACAGTTGCGCTGTCAGCATATAAATGTCAGCAGTCTGTTTGCTCCAGATTCACACCTTTTCATAGCTCGTTGAACAGTGTGAGTAAACATATCGCACTGAATTGAAACTGTGGTGTATGAAAGTATGTGGTGTGTGAAGACTGTCGACAATGCCCTTGCTTACTTTATGTGTCCGTGTGTTTGTGTGTATGTCTGCGTGTGCAGATGTTGAGATTCACTGTAAGTTGTTAACGTGAAAAGAAGTAATGTCAATATTTCATTAGCATGATGCTCATGGAAGTAGGGGCCAAAGCCTCTGACAACCAACACATTAAAAGACATCAATGGTGGGACCCTTTTTTCTGTTGAACCATAGTCACTGCATTGCCTTATCAATCATACACCCATTATACATTATGCTTAGCTTTCCTAAGCAGACTACACACTATAATGAGTTTTAGCAGATATTAAGATATTTAGCAAAAGTACATCTGTTAGTGTGTATCGATGTTTTTTGTTTACATCTGTGACTACTTAAATGATAACTGGTGTTAATTAATGTTTGTTAACAGTATAACATAGTTGCAATAATATATAATTAAATATCTTTATTAATTAAGACCAAGTCAAACGTTGGCTTACAGTATTACAGTGTTCAAGTGTCAGGATTTAAACTATTTGTTGGTGCTTTAGAAACTACTGTGTGTGTATGTGCGATTACAACTATGTTACACTGTGTTATCAAACATTCAGCAACTGTTTAGCTGTAAATGACAACAACATGTCCAATCTGCTACAGTTACATTATATTGTTATAAACCATATATTACTTCTTAATATTCTGCTTACACATAAAATGAGTCAAATGTTGCCTTATTTGGACAATTTAAAGTACAATTACAGCTACAGTGGTGTTTTTTTCAGGACCTACCAAGACTGTATAATGCCCCTGATGTTTGAGCTCATCAGCATTTTTGTGGCCTGATTTCAGACTTTTTATCACGATGAACAAGCAAACAAGACAAAAGAGCAACTTTGCTGGCCTGTTTTAGCATCAGTGCCTGAAGCATGACCCTCAAAGAAAGAGCGGCAGGTCAAAAACAGACGAGTGACATGACCGTGGGCATTAGGAGCATCTACTACTGCTCATGTATCATGTGAGCATACAGTACTGTGTGCTTTGTGTCCCATGTTATAAATTATAGTGATATTGCTTGATGTCATTTTCTTCGTTTCACTGTGCCAACGGTTCTAAACCTTTTATTCATGTCATTCATGTCCTGACAAGTTCTTAACCAGTACTAATCACTGCTGTCATTTGTTATTGCAGAATAGAAGTATATTTTTGTAAATGACTCTACAATCTTATGTGTGAACGGATTGTAGATCGAACTAACATTGCGTTTTCACTTTGCGTCACTCTGTACAGTGCATTCACACACTTATTACTGTGGACATGTCACACTGAAAAAAAGGGTTTTTTTAAGTCACAAAAACCTTTTCATAGCACGAACACCTTATATTATTTAGAAAGACACCCACTCCGGCACCTAATGATGATGTCAGTGCAATTGCTATTGATGCTGTTTGTGAAAAGGAATATATATGGAAGTGGATTTTTAAAAAATAATTCTGCTCGGTTTTTAATTGATATTTGAGATTTTAAAGGTTTCCTGTGGAGTCTTACTTTCATTTTTTAGCCATAGAACAGGGTTTTTGCTTGTTTTTGTTTCATGAGAGGGTCTATATTTTATTTGTCTCTCAAATAAGAGTATGGAGTATCAATGAGTGATACAATACACATTCCTGCCAATGATTTCACTCTACACAACAATAAGCTGAAGAAAAGATGGGTAGGACTTAAACAACACACTGTTTAAAATACTATACAACTGGATTTGCAGATATTTTGTGAGGACAGAAACTACACGTTTATTAGACCTCAAAAATGTACACAGCTCGTTTTAGTGATGAACACTAAATGCACACATACAAGCAGAACTCCACAGGACACCTTTGACTGTGCAGAAGTTTTGTTTTTTTTATTCCAGGAAGTCATTTAATCCTGACACTGCACACAAAAAAATCACAACTGCAGCTAAAATTTATCAATAACACTAAAGTGAGTAAAGGATTATTGCAGTGGATGTACTAACAGTATGACTTGAAGTTTTTTTGCGACTGGTACTCTTTTACATGACTTGCTAAAATATTTATTTACACTTGCTAGTGATAGTAAAGAATGACATGTTGTTAGTGAAGAAGTAACAACATAAAAATCTAAATATGGTATACATATAGATCATTGTATGTATATACAGTATTGTGTTGCCTTATTGAAGAAAATGTATTATGTTTTGTGTGAATAAATACAAAGTCTAACTACTGTTGAAAGTCCTTTATGTATACACTCTCATGTTCAATCTGGAAGAGTGACATGGTTCTTCATCTGTTAAGTTAATGTAGTGAAATAAAGGTACATCTAAAATTGCAATTGTCAATTAAACTGCGACTGCAAAATCTCTTAACTTAAGTACTCAGGTAAATGAAGTTTAATTATGATCACTGAGCATGTAATTAAGTATACTGTATACTATGGTATTAGACTGTTTACATTGTGTTGTCAATCAATTTGAGAGTCATAGCAGGTTCCCTGTGAACCTTATGGTCACAGACTAAAGGGTCTAGGGAAAATAACACTAAAGGATAAATAAACCAAAAATTATTTATTTCACACCTCTGAACCACAAAAGCTCCAGTAATAGCAACTTAATAGCATCAATTGTGTAAATTGGTGACAAAGACACTTCTGAACGATATATTCACTTTATCAGTCGGAGTTACACAAATCAAGTAGCTGTTTAGAGGGAGATTCCCTGTGATGCAGCTCAGACACTGCACAAAAAGAGATTTTCAAACGGAACAGATTTTAATAATCACTTGATTTGACTGACTCTCAATAAACCTACCTTTACCAATATAAAATGCCCCCCTCTTACAATGGAGTCACAGTTGGAAGGAGTCTGTTCACTTCCAGTACGCAGAGGAGGGATGACCACATTGGCCTGTAACTCAATGTACAAATGGGAATTTAAGTGCTGTAATGTGACAAGCATTAAAAATGTGAACCTATCCTTTAAGTTGGAAGCGCTCAGTTCCAGGTCTTATCCAGCAGGGGACACACTGTGTCTTGTGTTTACTGAGGAGGTGTCACATGTTCAGAGCTATTATCACACATTCCAACTGAGTATCAACGGCAACTGCGTATGGATGAGTAAGTAATTTGTGACGTTAATGACTTTAGTTTGTGGTGTCTCATCTGGTGTAATATGCTCAAACAACTGTTCAGATATTATAACATTTTCTGTGTAGTCTACACTCTGTTGTGTGGTAGGAAAGCAGAAAAAAGCCATAAAATTGGTAAATTAAAAAGGTTTTATTGTATAATAGCTCAAAATAGAATTTGACACAATCACTTGTAGATCACTTTTATACTGAAAGAAGATGTTAGGCAGGAAATCTGGATAAGTATACTGTATATCTACTGCAAGATGGGACAACCCAGTCCAAGGTACAGAAAGCTAAGCAAAAAGGTTGTTTACATCAATGCAGAAATTTCATTCAGTATCAGTCTTAAGACAGAGTTTCATCTGCTTGAAGAACGTGTGGTTCAGTCTGTGGAACATGTAGAGAGAAACAAGACAAATACCCTGGAGGTCTGAGCCACTCGTACATATGTGTCCCCGGATTAAATCTGCTTTTCTTTAGTTTCAGTCCAGTGGCTGTCAGTAGCTCAGACTGTTTTCCTCCTGTGTTCACGCACTGTGCTGCAGGAGTATGATTGTCCAGTTTGATTTCCCTGGCTAGGGTTTAGGCATTCTTTACAATACATCTTAACACAGAAATAATGTCAATATATACTTTGTATGGTATATAAAATAAATACAAATCTCTTTCTACACTGTTGTTCACATCTATGACGGTTTATGTCCTGTTTAGCTGTGATTCACAAAGTGTATGTTTGACAGGTGCATGTGTGTGTTTGTCTGGATTTGAATGTGCACTAAGATAACTATCTCAGCAGTCCTGATGTAACAGCAGTTTCTCACTCTGTTTTGGCTGATGTTCATTGCTCTCTTCTGTGACTTGTTTGATCATCAGAGCCTTAGGTCTTTTGATTTCCTGGGTGATGGTACTGTGGCGCTTTCCTGCCCCTTCCCCAGGCTCAGTGTCCCAGCCCTGGCCTGCCAGCAGTAGTAGTATCAGTGCAAGGAGCAGTAGTGTGACTGCTGTGGAGGTCAACTCTGGGCTTAGCTGCAGGCTGGGCTGAGGCTCAGGGACATCCTTTGTCCTGAATGAAACACACTGAGTCTTTCTGCTCTCTCTTGATCTCCTGCTGGTGTGCTTGGTGCTCTCACTGATCCCTAAATGTAGACACACTCGGTAAAATGTCTCTGCCTGCAGGTGGGTCAGGTTGAAGCTCTGAGTACCAGCCAGGATGCGTGTGGTGTATGTGGGCGTGTGTGCATTCGAGTATATGGCTTGCCAGGATAAACGAGTTGATGGGAGGTTGCGCCCATTCTGCCAGGACAGAATAGCAAAGTGCTCTCCGACCTCCCTCACCTCCAACCTGGCATCTGCTCTAAATGATGGATATCTCTTTATATCAGCAGCCATGCCCCTCTTTCTTTTCTTTTCTCTGCCATGCACACCCACTGTAACACTGCGTGTATCTGCTCCCAGTGCATTCTCAGCTACACAGGTATACAATCCTGCTTCACTGGGAGTAACCTTGTTCATCTCCAAAGTTCCCTCAGGCAGTAGCCGGTAGTGTTTTGAGGGGCTACAGGGAGTATCATATGGGGCCTGGATGCTGGATGTGTGGTTGAATTCTTCTGGGGTTGTCGAGCTGTGGCAGGGAGCAGGAGCTGGTAAATCATCGGATGCATGTCTCGGTGCAGGACCAAGTCTCAGCCCAGAGGGAGTCACCCAGTACAGTTTAGGTTGTGGATCTGCGAGAGCTCGGCAGTGCAAAACCAGTTTTCCTCCTTCTCTTACCCCAATGTAGGAGGGAAGGGAGCTAGTAGGGATCATTGGAAGGCACGATGCTGACATCTCCCTGGAGGACACCTCTCTGACCCTGCGAGCTCTCAGCTCCGGGGGTTCAGAGCACAGTGTTGCCTGAGGTTGGATAAATCGCACCATCCGAGGTATTCTCACGCCTGTATGTGTGTCTTCAGCGTGAGGGTGGGATGCCTCCTTGGCGGCCCAGTGAAACAAACAGTCGCATCGCAGTGGGTTGGAGTGTAAACTCACCTCCTGAAGGCTTGGCAGGGAGAGCATGATGTGCTGGTGCAGAGCACTCAGAGAGTTAGAGTTGAGCATTAGGCTCTCTAGCTTACTCAGCCGGAGGAAAGCTTGTGGATGAATGTAGGAGAGTCGTGGGTTGTTGGTGATCTCGAGTTTAGTGAGCTCTGGAAGGTGCTCCAGGGCAGCTTTCTCAATGGACACCAGCTCCTCCATGTTGTTTAGGCCGAGTTCCTTTAGGTGTATCATATCTCTAAAGTCTCCCGTCTCAATCAGTTTAATCCGGTTCTTGTTGAGGTCGAGGAACTTCAGTCCTGGCACTCTCCTCAGGGCCTGCGTAGGAACCTTTGTCAGCAGGTTATCATAAAAAGAGAGGCTCTCCAGGCCCTCCAACCCTTCCAGCGCTTTTTCAGCCAAGCTTCTAAGACCCATGCCACCAAGGACAAGACTCCGGAGGGACTTCAGGGCCAGGAAGCCTCCCTCAGGCAGGGCTTCCACAGGGTTTCCTCCAAGCATGAGAACTTCCAAGTGAGGCAAAGCCCTGAACCACCTGGGGTCAACAGTGGAAAGCCTATTGTTGTTGATATGCAAACGCAGTAGGGAGTCCAGACCAGAGAAGGCTCCAGGGGCTATTGAGTGTAAGTTGTTATGGCTGAGAAAAAGTTCCTGCAAATTTGGCAGGGAGGAGAAAGATGTGTCAGGAAGGCGACTGAGATGGTTTTCCTCCAGGTGCAGAGACAGCAGGGAGGGCAGGGAGGAGCTCTGAGTTATTGTCCTGACATGGCTGAAGCGATTCTGGGAAAGGTCAAGGTCAGTGAGGTTGGGGAGTCCGTGCAGCACGCCGGTATCAAGCTCAGACAGAAGGTTACTCTGCAGGCGGAGTGTGTGTGTGTTGGTGGGAATGGGCAAAGGGACCTTGGTCAACAGGAGGTCATTGCAGTCCACAGTGGGAGCTTCATGGTAGACAGAATCAGGGGAGAACCATGGCTTGATTTGACACACACAGCGCGACGGGCAGGAGACGTGCCATGGTAGTGCGTGAGGCAGCGAGCCCACCACGGCAGGCACACATACGCCAATGAGCACACACAGGAGACACTGTGTCTGTAGAAACTCTAAAGTCGGCCTCATAATCCTCACAGGTCACAGGAGCTGATTCAGAGAAGATGAGTTTGTTATGAGGATGTGAGATGAATCATTTGGACCAGAAAATGTGTCCGAAGTCACGTTATTAACAGTTTCAAAGTGTGTGTGCAAACTGTCAAAGGTAAGCCAGATGGTTCAGTGTCATCATTCAAAAAGCAATGATGTCGTTGACACCATGCTCAGTGGCTTCATACAGAAATAAAAACCTGATGTGTATATGTTCCCCTCTGTTATTACCACCGCTGTTATTTTGTGTATTTTTGACTGCAGTGGTAACACAGGAGTTGCTCAGTCACTGCCTTTGTAGTCACACCATTGATCTCATATCCTGGCCACAGGTGGAGGACTCTTGGCTCGCATCATGGTGCCTCACTGTTTGTTCAGAAACACAGGAAAAGAAAGGAAGAGATTCAGAGAGAAAAAAACCCAAAATAATAAAATTATAATTTGTTAAAACTGAATGTATAATAGAGCAGTCCACCACTCCGAACCAAATCTGTGCTTAATACAATAGATGCTTTAGCAAAGTCACATGGAGTTTTCAGGGATTTTCATGTGTTTTGCAGACTCATAAAATCAGAAATACTTTGCAAACAAGAAGAGCAAAGGAGAGGTGAAGAGGAGAAGATGGATAAGCGCAGAGAAATAAGACTGATGAAAAAACATGTGAAGCGGAATCTCTGCAACCCGAAGGAGATCTGGACTTGACTGTAGTCGCCCATTTGGATCCAGATGGCGTAATTCACAAAGACAATCTGAAAGAATGAAAGCGGGGCAGTATGAAAATATGAGAGGAAGAAAATGCAAGAAAAACAGCGCTCTGCTGTAATCTCTAGTGTTTCTTTCAGCCTACAGGAGAATAGGTAAATATGCAGGAGTGATGAAATTGTGTTGCACTTAAATATTTCATGCCAGTGCTTCACATTCAGTGCCTGTTTGAACGCAGCATCTCACAAATGTTATTTATTATGTAACAGTTAAAAAGACCCCAAGGTTTTTTTTCTGTATTATCAGCTTTCTGTACTTAAGGCCCTAATGGGAAAGGCAGCATGAACTTAGCTCTCTCTCTCTCTCTCTCTCTGTGTGCGTGTGTGTGAGAGAGAGCAAGAGAGAGAGGGAGAGAGAAACACACTAGTTACATCAGCATTTACATTTACAGCATTTGGCAGGCTATCTTATCCAGAGTGACTGACAGTACCGTTCTGTATTCTGTTCTGTATTCAGGGCACAACACCATCATATTAACAGATCGTCAACATTTGGCAGTAATGAGATCAACCCAATAATTAGCTAACCAGCAGAGCAAAAGCATTTTATGTGTCAGACTAATGAGCATCAACATGTTCTTGACAGGAAATTTTACAAAGTAAATGTATATCCTACTTTCCTACATGGAAGGCAGAATATATAATTTGTAGACTAATGTGTGACTGTTTAGACCAAAGGGTTACATGTCAATATTATATATTAACCTACATTCAACAAAAAACAAAACAATGTGTTTCTTTTTTATTTAACCTGTATTTGATGGTCTTTTGGCCACTTGGAGGCAGCGTGGCACTGACATATTGTTAAGCTGTTTTGGCCAGCATTTTGCCAAATGGTTGCCCAATTACACATGCAGCAAACACAGAGCAACATCATCATTCTAAGTTGATAAGTCCAGTATTTACCCCACTTTTAGCACTGCTTTCCACCAACTATATCAATTATCTTGTACATTACTGTCCAAATATGTTTGTTAACTTGTTGCAAACTAATTGTGTTTGCTATTTGGTGCTGAGCAAGTACTGTTTAAAAGGTTACATGCATACTGAAAGGCTCTGTAGATCTGAGGAGAACAGAAATATTAAGCATATATTGCATGATTTTAAACATCCTAATTGTGGAGGCGACAGACAATCCAAGTCAGAGTTAATGCAGCTGTGCTCCCCAAAGCCAGAAATATACACATCTATCACAAATAGGCTTTAACTTTGAGAGGAGAGCATGTTCACAACTGTATGTAAAAGGAATTTGATTAAGGCTTTGTCATTTTTAGGTTAGTGAACAAAGAAATGGGTTGAGTTACTTCTTTATAGTATTAGACATTAAATCTAGTTAAACAGTGATTCAAGTTTAAGAGAGTGATGTTCACCGTCCTTTGTCTTCGGTATGGTGTTTTTGTCACACTAATGAAAATAAAACAATATTCTGTTGGACACACGAGTTGTATTACATGCAATTGGTTTTACGCACATGCTGAGATGCCATGCAGGGCTTACTGCATAGTTGCTATGGAAACAAATCTCCCAGCCTCACTCTGTCTCAGAGTTTTGAGATTTACTAAAGAATTTGGTTTGGTCCAATCTGTGTATCAGTTGATAAGAGCACAGATGAAACAACACTGACTGGACTGAGAAAACTGCATTTCTGAAGCTGCAAAAACATTTTTTCTATCTTCATTCAATCTCAACCTGCTCAACAAATCTGTCTTCTGTGATGAAGTTCTGAATGATTTTATAGGATGAACTTTTAACCTCTCCTGTCACTTGCAAGCTCTTTCCATCCTGGCAGCTGGTGTGATAAACTACATCTGCGTCTGAGGTCTGCAATTGACATGAGTAACAGGAAGTACTGTGCAACTCTCCAGGCTTCAATGTCTGTTAGTGGATGATGAGAAAGTGTGAGGGGATGCTTGCCAAGTTTTCTGCATAAACAGGAAAGAGTGTAGCACAGTTATAGAGATGAAGAGACAAGCTATTAACTTTTAAACCGCCATGTAGTTTAATTGTATCAGCAGTGCAAAGTGAGCGCTGTGCGTTCACATGACTCTGTATGTACTTTGGTAGCTGTTACAGTAAAAACACAGGAGCAGTTCTTACCTCCTACGGTTCTTCTTACTCTTCAATCAGCCATTCATTTTCATCTCTACTCTCATATTTTCATGTGCAACCTGCTCAATAATGGATTCATCGTTTAATATTGACACACACACACACACATATTCTTGTGATTTGCTCAGTGTTTTTGGCAATTTTGGGAAAGCAGCAACTGTGTGCTGATGGGTGTATTCAAAGGACTTGTGCTGCCTTGTAATTTGAACGATTCAGAAAAGGAGGGTAAAATAGATATGTATGACTCAGCGGCTTTCATAACTCTGTGTCATCTCAGCTCTCCACAATCTCCATGTGCTGTGGGTAAATAGGGAATATTTTAGCTCTTAGTGGCCATTATGACTCCCCTGACTCTTCTGACTCAGATTTCTTTGAAAGTATGTATGACTGTATCTCACATATTATCCACAGCAATACAAGCCTGAGAATAAATAACTGATAGATGAGGCTGCACTGACCTTAATCCAAAATCTGATGTGACTTCTCTCTTCTGCTGAGGAAGAGGATATGTTTCTTAAACTAATCATAGAGTTCACACAAATATAATGGTGAAATAATATAACTATATAAATTTCTATATGCCCTCATTCAACAGCAAACCATTTCAGAGGAAGATGCAGATGCAGGTTAGTAAGTCACAGCTGAGTGGTGAGACAAGATTTTGTTCATGTTACTGCAAATCTGAAAATAATTTATGCGCTGTCTCACTAATCTTCTTCTCCTTCTTAAAGTGGAAAAGAGAAACCTTGGGATCAAACAACCTTAGTATAATGCCTTGATTTAAATGTGCATGCACTAACAATTAAGATGAAACTCATCTTATCCTTTTTTATTTCAATGCATTCTTCTGCTTCAATAAAACTGGAGCCTACATTACCCACAATTCACCTGGTCTGACAAAAGTCAAGATTTGGATTGTGTCGCGCTAGCAGTGGCTAACATAGCCACTGGTAAGCTTACTTATTTCCCCACACCTTCAAGATTTTTTTTTTTTCATTTCAAACTTTTAGCTTTTAGTAGTTTTCGGCTCCAATCGACTTTGACTCAAGTAACATCATTCGAGGAAATTTACTGCCACAGCTCCATCTGGATCTGCACAGGGTTTCATAGTTTGACTGAAGCCCTTATGTAGATGTGTATATGTGCATATTGTTATTTTGTTTGACTCTCAAATTCACCCTAGACATTCATCAGACAGGTTTTTCTTGTTTTTTTCTTTTTCATACCAGTTTTGAACATTATTCTCTCATACATATGAATTTCCCTCCCACACATCCACCCACACGCCTATGCAATACCTATGCATATTTGCCAAAATTTGTCTATTTACTGTTCCTACATATATCAGCCAATTAAACAAAAAAATAATCAAGGCAGCTTGATTACATTTGGCAGTTTGTCATTTGTGTGAGCGCCCAGCTTCACTTGAATTCATAGTACAAACTCAGCATTGCAGTTCTCGTTTACATTCAAGCCCTTCTTGTACTTTAATGATTAGATGGATCTAACAGACACTTTACATTCACTACAAGAAAGGAAAACAAGCCGAATCTGTGAGGAGTTTTGAAAGCAAACAATAAAACACACACACACACTAGCAAACAAAACCTCTGCTTTCATAAAGAAAGGTGGCCACTTTTGGACTTATTCAACTGTAAATCCTACTTTTTAGGAGAAAATGTAACATTTGTACAAAGAAAATGTCTATTTTTACTATCAAGAAACACTTCTTGAAATTTAATCAGCCTGCAATTCCACTTGTAATTTCGACAATTAGGTGTGGGATAATTGATTAGATAGTAGTCTATATGTTCTAAATGGCAACAATCAGTAAGTCAATGGCTTGAAAGTTTTCAGCATCACTGTGGAGATGAAACAAGAATTAAAAGACCGTTATTTCAGTCCTGTCACATTAATGCTTCTGCAGAAGTTAAAGTCATACATGTCTCTTCGTCAGCTCCATTTGACTTTGCCTTTATTCCCAACCTAACAGAGGAGACAAAGAGAGCCACAGAGAAGCTTTTAAGACCAATACTGTAATCTTGGATAGAGGGAGAAAATAGGAATGGAGTAGAAATACAAGCCTGCATGAAACAGTCCATTGCATAAGGTTTGTTTGTGCTGTGCGGCAACGACACAGAGAGACACTGCAACAGGGCGGAATAGAGAGAGGGAGGATTTTGTGAGCAGGAGAGAGAGGTATATGACAGAGATAGATGGGCTGCATGCAGATCCTAAGAATAATAATAATAATGATAATAATAATATGAATAAAAACAGAGATGCATTGCCATGCAGCTGAATCTGCTCTAGTATGCATACATACTCATTTTCCCCCCCTCTCAAAAGAGACCCTGGTGCTTTTCCATTTCTATCACACGCACACACCTGCTACCAACACCTTTGAATCAATACAGCTTTCACTCAGAGTGACTGTGTGCATGGTTAACTGCATGTGTGTGTCAGAAGCTACCATGATCCTGTTTGCATGGAAAATCAGTAAACATATTCTAGGTTTCTTACCGCAACTGAAGCACCAGCTACGTCTCTCCCTGTCGTTTCTTCCTGTCTTTATTGCTGTCAGTCTTTCTCTGCAAATAATGCTTCACATGTCAGGATTTGTCTTTTCTTCTTCTTCTTCTTCTTCTTCTTCTTCTTCTTCTTCTTCTTCTCTTCCCTCTCAGACACACATTTATGGATCTCTTAAGATTACTGAAATATCACTTCCCTGGCTCTCCCCTCTCTGTCACTGGAGCTGAAGAGAAAATTGGCACAGGCTGGATCTCTCTCTCTTTCTCTCTCACCCTCTCCCTCTCTCACCCTCTCCCTCTCTCCCTCCAGCTAAAATGGAGATGAGGTGTGTTCTGCAGCAGAGCTTCTGTCCCTCTCATCTCTCCTCTCTTTCTATTGCCTGCCTCACTTTCTCCCTCTTTCTCTTTTCCTGTGTCACAAGCGGAGGGAAAACCACTTGTGTTACTTACAGTGTCTTACTTTTCTGGATGAGAAGTTTTCTTTGGCTCCTGGTGGCATTTTAGTTTCCTGCCATCGTTGAACAATGAAACATTTCTGTTTTGTTTTTCAAAATTGTCCTGAACTCCTACAGTGCACACTGATTTCAATTTTTCTTTGTGCGAGCTTAAATCAGTTTGTGAGCTTAGATGACCTTAGGTTTGATCAAGGTTTTCAATTAGCCTCATTGCTCAATTAAGCTCTTTTACACTTTGTGCAAAGGCTGTGCTTGCTGTAAAAGCATGTCTTAAACATCTTAAAACAATGAACTATAAAAAATGCCAAGAGTAGAAATGTATAAAGTAATTAAACCCTCTGAATAGACTAGCAAGCAATAACAGGCATGAAGGAGAGATCAATGCAAAAAAAAGAGTATTTTAGTGTACTGCGTGCACTGATTTTTAGTTGTTTATTCAATTTCTTCCTACAGTGTCATGGTTTTCTGATTCAGTAGTTTTTATATTCTCGCCTAACAGCTCCCGTATAGTGCCAAATTGACAGGTGGTGGCTACTGGTGGTAATTTATGTATGAAAAAACAGTAATTTATTCTAGTATGTGTGCAGAAACTGAAAGGCTCTTAGGCTTACTGCAGCATGCATATATTTTCAATAACATCACCGTAGTTCTGTAAGAAATAACTTATGTCATTACCTTGACTTTAGTCTATATTGAAATGATGACGGCAATATAGTTTGACTGTGCTGGAAAGGCAGGGTATAACTCTGCTCTGTGGATTGCTGCAGGCTGCAGTAATACAGCAGTAACATGATAAATAGCATGCCTCTAATACTGTAAGTAACCCTGTCATGGGAATTAATTTGGAAGTTAAAAACACTCTGCACTGAAGTGGATGTTTGAGCAAAAAGCACCTACAGTTAAAGCAGCCACACAAATGTGAGTGTTGAGAGTTGAACCTAAAGGTGATTGGCATATTAGTGCAGTGAGATGTGACAATGGGTGAGGCAGGCAGCTCATGCAGCATAAGTGAGTTTCACAGTAGTCCTCAAACTAGTTTGTTGCTACCTGTGAGAAAAGTTATGACAAAGAATTATGTCTTGATTCTGTTTTGCTTTAATTGTTATGTTTACCATGACAGTCAATTAAACAACTATGTTAAATGTGAAAAGTGTCACTTGCAGTGATGAGCATCCCTCATGATCTTTCAGCAAAATGTTTTGGTTTTCTGGCCTGGGATAAACTATTTTGATTCATAATTACCATCACAGTTTCCCACCACAACAAGCAGCTCAGTTAAAAAACAGCCTTAAAAGTAATTTTGCATTACCTTTTAAGTTTACTAAACTGCAGACAGAAGAGGTCAGCGACTAGCTGTTGGCACAATAGAACAGTTAGATGATAAAGAACCATATATTTCATTCAGGGGTCTATAAAAATCCAAAACAAAGCTACAAGAGCTAAAGGTCATTACTGGACCTCCTTCAATCACTAGGCTTCAGATAAAAATATGTTGCTCTGTGTATGGATTAGCCAACAGTTTGCTAATGTTTCAGTGTACAGCTTGTTTTTGCTGCCCCCAGGTGACCATAAAAGACAGCTAATGCTGGTTTAAAGGGTGCGTATGTCCTTCCTACCATATATAAAATGACATATTTGGTCATGAGCGGATTCTCAGACTGCAAATACCAAATCACATCTTACACCAGATATGGAAACTAATGTCTATATGGATTTTCTGTGTGACATCCAGAGTTTTTACTGGATCAAACAGTGCTGACAGCTGCCAGAAACTTGCATGAGGACATACATTTTTTATCTTAGTGGTAAGAGAGCTTATTAAATGGAGTACTTGTGAAGAGTGAAGAGAGGTGTAGAAAAACACAGCCTCTGGTCAGCCCGGAAAATTACACATGTACTGATGTTGAATCATGAAGACTGTGAGCAGCTCCTCCGCAGTATGAAAACAAGAGTTCTGAGCTATATACAAAAACTCTGTGTCTATTTTACCCCCTTTGTGTCCTCATGCACTTTAGAGACAATAAGGAGATAAGTTGAGACCTATGAAATTACAGTACAGCAGAAACCTCTTTCTTTTCTGATTTGGGCAAAACAGGTGATAGACACACTCCTATAGCTCCTGACACTGTACATCCTCATTGTGTTTCTTTGCATTGTAGTTCACATTTACAGGAAGAAGTGGTTGAGAGAAGATGTGTGTGTGTATGTGTCTGAGTGGGTGTGTGGCAACTGAAAATCAGGCAGAGTGGTTATGAAAGGAAGAAAAAGGATGGAGAGGAGCTCCTGCAGAATATATTGTGAGACGAAAGAGCAAAAAAAGGGAGAGAATGAAAAGAAAAGTCAGCCAACTAAAAAAGTATGTAGCAGTTTTTGTAGCTTGTGGGCTTATGTTAATGTGTATAATTGTGTGTATATACACGTGTGTGTGTGTGTGTGTGTGTGTGTGTGCCTGTGTCTGACTTGGCTCTCTAATGGCTTTCCCCTTCATTTGCTTGATTCATTCAGGAGCCAACACACAAAAGCACACACACCCACATGCCCTGCTGACTGAAAGGCAGCAAGGATAAGTGGTAGCTCGCTGAAAGGAAGGGAGAGAGAGGAGGTCGCCATAGCAACACTGGGGGGTTGTCGCTTTTATTGGAGAAAGAAAATCAGCTCTGCCTATCCTCTTATCTCTCCTCACTCTCTCAGTTCTTTCTGTGTCTCACCTTTCTTTTTCTCTGTGTGTTAATTTCATCTTCCACACGCTGACGTCAACTGCCTGGGACGTCTTACAGGAGAGCTGAAAATTCAAGTCACGTCTGGTGTTAAATTCTGTTCCTGTTGGCACTTTCATTTTGCATGGCGGCCGAAGATACAGTATCATGTATGATGCTGTAGTTAAAATGCATTTTTAACAAAGTGTGTTTAAATGTGATTCTGTGCAAAGAAATAACTCATGTAATAAATATTTGAGCGTGTGTTTTTTGCTGTCAGTGAGTCAAGTTCCCAGTTCATAATCACTGGTATTATTAGTAAAATTATGTGTTGTCAAGTTAAGAAATGTGCCTAATTTAGCAGAAAAGATTAGGTGCAAAGACTCTGCAAGGTGATGCATGATAGTGCATGATCCACCTATGTCAGATTGCATGTGAATATGCTGAAGATGTGCAATGCTACTGCGTAGCATAGAATCCCTTTGCCTGTCACAGTATCTGAATTCTGTTCACAGGTGGACTGTTCTCCAGCTGGACCTGGGAACGCTGAAGGACTCAAGGACAACCCTCCCACATCACAGCTAAACGTGAATGTGCGTGTGTGAGCATGTGTGCACATAGAAACGTGGTCGAGAGAAAATGATTGAGAATGTGCTGCCATGGTGACAAGCCCAGCAGTATCTAATAGCGACGGGTTGTTGAGAAGCCTGCCTTTTGCAAGGGGAGGTTGGGGGACACTGAACACTGAGTGCTATTCACATTTTGCACTATATTCACATTTTACCAAGTTTTTTAAAATTAGTATCTGCAGAGTGGTATTGCATACAGTTTTTTTTTACATATTATAAATGGAAAAGAAAGAACACTTACATGTAGTATGCGCTTCTGGGAGGAAGTTCAGATCACATACACTGTACAGCGACAGCTAATTGCACAACTTAATCTCACCTGCTCCTTCAGCTGGGAAACAACTGAAAATAGAAATTAATGTATTATACATACAGAGCTTCACTATTATTCTGTAATATGTCATTTTATATACAAGAGCAGATGGGTGTATTTCAGTGGCTTCACAAAGACAACATAATTAATCATCATTTCCATGTGTCATATTCATAATCATGAACATACTGCATATTACTATTTTAAATATTAGCAAACATTCACTCATTTCACTCACCAATTGCATTCATATCAATTCTGTTGGCAGAAAAAGAAAATTCTGAGGGAACATGTCACTGTGCCTACATATGAAACCTGGCGCCCTAGCAGAGATGTCCTCCCCACTTACATTTTGTTTGATAAGCAGACATAAGGAAAAAGAAGAAAAAATGTTGTTCAACTGACCCATATTACATTGCCATAAGAGTAATGATGCAACACTGATGCAGCCACATAAAACAGTGACAATATATGGACTTCAGTATGGGCCGAATGAACTGCAGCATGCTGAAAATCTTGTGCAATAGGCTGGTGTGTTTCTTTCTGGTGTTTATCAGGTAGTTTAGCACCAAGCTGTTGTTAACAGGGATAATTCTTTGCTGTTGACACTCAATGTATTAAGAGTTAAAAACTAGTGAAAGCAAAAGGTGGCCCTGCTGCCTAGAGTTGATTATATGTACTGGTATCTGCAGTAGATACTACCTATTGTTGATATCATTGCTATGCCTTGTGTGTTACCGTGTAATCCTAGTGCTTGCAGTACAGACATCATCAAGCTGATGTTTTTGCTTTTTTATGAAATGTCTCACCTCTGCAATTGCCAAAAACACAGACTTCATGATCCTCAGAGCATGAATCTATATCCCTTTTTTATTTTTTGACAATCCCTTGGGTTTATGGCCAAATTCCAAATTTGTTTTACAAATATGATGGTCAGGTTGAGGTGCTCACTGTTTCCCACTGTGAGTTTAAACCTCTAACCAGTCTGACATTATTCACCATTTACCATATTCAAAACCCATACCTATCATTACTGAAACACTATGTCGACTTGGTTTGTTATTTATTTTATTCATAAAGCGCTTTTTCTGCTTTCAGCTTCTAATTAAACCTTTTAAAAAGCAACAGTTTCCAACTAAATGACTAAGTGCTTCAAATTACTGATAAACCTGTCCCCCTGCAAATGTGTCCCCTTTAATGAACAAACTATGGCTGGGATTTTAACAGATGCAGCATAAATGGCAGCTTTGAGTGTAAAAATGATCAGTCATTTCCTGTTTTAATGAAGATTTAAATGGCACCGCTGATGTAAGACTAATTTCACAATCCACAATGCACTGCAATCACCAAACCACTGAGATGAATTCAAGGACAGGACAAAAGGCCTCTTTCCATTGCAATATGCAAACAACACAGTAAATTTCAGGAAAAGACTAACAGCGTATGATAACTGATGTCTACGAGTGATAAGGCAGCAGAGAACGTAAGGACAACTGTGTAAACATCAATATCAAACAACTTATGTAAATGGCAGGATGATGCAATGCAAATCTTATTGTGTAAGAACTAGTTGGATTTTAGTGAAATTCAACAAGAGCTTTTATACAAATGAGTTACTTCTAAACATTAGAAACATCCATTAACCAGCAATGTGCATACATGTTTGTAAAACAAAGCAAAGTGTAATTAATGACTTTATATAAAATATTGTTGCGTGGGCAACCACAAAATCACCTTGAAAATATCTTGTTTAATCAGATCACTATCAAAAGGCGCTTGAAGGTTATCAGTGTTTTCTGCAGGCCCAACGCAAAACTGATCTTGACCAAACAAATCTGACTTTTTAGTTTTGCTGAGCAGTCAAAACACATCAACATATTATTCAGATTATGCAGATATTGTGAGGAACCAAGAAGTATAAAAGACCCTGCAGATCCTTAGTTCGTTGTACAGAGGCAACATGGGCAAGCTACTTATCTGTGTCGGTAAGTTGGGTTCCTGCTCATAGAAACTTTGTTACCACTCATTTTATCTTCATTTCATCTTGTACATAATGCGGATTGATTGTTTTGCCTCTTGCTCACCCTCTTTAATTCTGTCTCTTCTCTCTGCAGGACTGGCTCTCCTGCTGCACGCGCAGCTAGGTAATTATATCCTCAAACAATTCAGTGTTAGTGTGAAATAATATATTGAGACATATTGAAGTTAAAAACAGCCATATTTTTTTCCCATGTGCTTCAGGATCATCCTACATCCTTTCATGTTACTTCACTAACTGGGGACAGTACCGTCCTGGAGCAGGCAAGTATTTTCCCACCAACATCGACCCATGTCTCTGTGACCACCTCATCTATGCCTTTGCTGGAATGGACAACAACATGATCAAGACGTACGAGTGGGACGATGAGAAACTCTATGCACAGTTCCAGGCCCTGAAGAACCAGTTAGTATCTAGACATGCTCATAGTGTGACTCCAACACACAGGAAAACATACATTAATACATGCAAACATGCAGGTGCACACACAGTTGAAGTGTAAGAGGTTAAAGTGGATGTTTTTTCTGCTTTGCAGGAACAGCAACCTGAAGACTCTGCTGGCCATCGGAGGGTGGAACTTTGGTACTCAGAAGTAAGTAGTGTAGTGAAATGGGCATCAGTACTGTAGTAATAAAGTCGGCAAGTTGGAGCACAGGTGACAAAACTCTGTCTTCCTGTCTCCAGGTTCACAGCTATGGTTTCCTCTGCTGCCAATCGTCAGACCTTCATCAACAGTGTGATCACATTCCTGCGTCAGTACCAGTTTGATGGTCTGGATATTGACTGGGAGTACCCTGGCTCTCGTGGCTCCCCACCTGAGGATAAGCAGCGCTACACTGTCCTGGTTCAGGTGGGTTATATAGCATTAATATAGGATATTCTGTAGAACGTTTGTTCTACAGGCAATTAAAATACAAGTCATTAAATGCCATTAAAATAAAGTTTAAAATCTAAACTGTTTCTCTCTCCCCACCCATCTGTAGGAGTTGATGAGTGCTTTTGAGGCAGAGGGCAAGAAGACCAACCGCCCCCGTCTGATGCTGACTGCTGCTGTCTCTGCTGGAAAGGGAACCATCGACTCTGGATACCAGATTGCCCAGATTGGAGCGTAAGTACATGTGCACAAGTGCAAGTACACATGCAACCTTTACATACTTTCAGATTTGTTGCACAGGAAACAGCCATTGCTTAACATTAAACCTCATGTTTGTTTGCCAGTGTGCTGGACTACTTCCATGTCATGACCTATGACTTCCACGGCTCTTGGGAGCACAATGTTGGAGAGAACAGCCCTCTGTACAAGGGCCCTGCTGACCAGGGATCCATGATCTACTTCAATGTGGTGAGTGAGGGCTCCTGCTGAAAATGATCAAAATCTCATTGCAAAACAGATACTCAGAGTGGCCTTCTGTACTCTCCCATGTGTAGGATTATGCTATGAACTACTGGAAGAGCAATGGTGCCCCAGCTGAGAAGCTGCTGGTTGGTTTCCCCACCTATGGCCACACCTTCCGCTTGGCCTCCTCTAACACAGCTGTGGGAGCTCCTGCCAGTGGACCTGGACCTGCTGGACCTTTCACCCGTCAGGCTGGCTTCTGGGCCTATTATGAGGTTTGTGCTTGTTTTTCTGGATCTGTGTGCATATATATATATATATACACACACACACACACACACACACACACACACACACACACACACACACACGGTGGGACAGGTAAACACACTGTATGCACATATAGATACCTAACCATAAGTCTCTCCCTCCGATCAGATCTGTACTTTCCTGAAGCAAGGAGCCACTCAGGCTTGGGACGCTCCCCAGGATGTGCCATATGCCTACAACCAGGGAACCTGGGTTGGATATGACAATGTTAAGAGCTTCCAGATTAAGGTATGTGGTTGTATTTCATCATTTAAATCAGTTCACAAATGTTTTGTGTTTGTTTACAACTTGATTCCACCTGTCATCCACCCCACAGATTCAGTGGCTTAAGCAGAGTGGTTTCGGTGGAGCCATGGTGTGGAGTTTGGATCTGGATGACTTCAGTGGCACTTTCTGTGGCCAGGGAAGATACCCTCTGATCAACACCATCAAGAGTGGACTGGGAACTGGAGCTTGTATGCATGAACTACACATCATCTGGTAATAAACATGTTGAGGCTGCTTCCATCTTTAATTTGACTGATTTCTCTCCTCAGCCTGCAGTGCTCGTCCTGAACCCCTGCCTCCAGTCACACCAGCCCCGGCCCCATCTGGTGGTGGTGGCAGCAGCAGCGGTGGCAGCAGTAGTGGCGGCAGCAGCGGCACTGGATCTGGTTTCTGCGCTGGCAAGTCTAATGGAGTCTACCCTGACCCAACCAACAAGAACCATTTCTATGAGTGCAACCAGGGACAGACCTATGTCCAGCATTGTGCTGTCGGCCTGGTGTTCGATGACAGCTGCAAGTGTTGCAACTGGGCTTAAATAATCCTTGGCTGAATTTCATACTGGTTGTTCTTGAGTTAGAAGCTGGGTCAGCTATCATGTAACACAAAAGTATCCAACTAAGGCCCATCAAGAACAGTTCTATAACACCTGTGACTGATGTAACCTCAATAAACACTGCATTTAAAGAAACCTCTTATGGTCTCTATGGTTTTGTGCGTCTCTGGTCTGTCTCTAGGAAATAAAATCAAACAACCAATAGAAGCAAAAATGAAGTCATTAACTGCAACATCAGTTTTTTAAGATGAGCAACAAAAAATGTTTATCTTTATGTGTTTTACAGGATAGTACAGCAAGAGAGCAGATTATATAACAATAATGGTCACTGAAGGTAAAACTACGACGAAATTCATAGATAAAGCAGTTGAAATATAGTAACAAAAAGACAGGGGCAACCACAGAGGTTATTTCTGCTATGTATTTAACGACCCATTTGAGTTTATATTCTCATTAAAACACATGGACACAAAACTGCTTTGGATACAATTTTTATCATGATTGCAATAATTTGTCCACAAACATACTGTCTCAATGTGTTGTCCCTACTTACATCATGCCCACATAAAAATTAATTGAGTTAAAATATCAGGAAAATAACAAAGGAAAAAGCTCTTCATGCATAATCAAATTAGTAATTTGAGCTTTTGAGCTGCCTCTGGAAAAACTTTAGATTCTGGCTTTACTCTCCCTCTTTTGAACCTATAAAAGAACAGCTTCCTCTCATATGTAATGTACTCTGATGGCACCACCAGCTTATTAGGTTCATTCAGTTTTTTGTTTATATTAGGAGACAAAACCAGGTTTATATTTCATGTAGATCATTAAAGTTAACAAGGAATAAATCAATGATGGTTTAGAGGGAAGATAAGGCAGAGGTAGTCTGGTCTTTTTTTCTAATTTTGCAGAACCCCTGTTAAATTATGATCTTGCATATTTTTGTTGGTTTTGTTTCAATATTGAAATAATAAGTTTTGGGTTTCCTTCTCCTGTATATTGCAAAGGACATGCAGCTTAAACATTACATTTAATATTAATATATTCTTAAGGGATAAGGACTTATAACTAAAGTAACTTTATGAATATGATCTGTGATGAAAAGAACATGAAGTGTACTGTAGTCTTTGCTATCATTCTGCCAAGACCACTGGATGGAGCTCTTGACAGAATAATAGCAAGAGGATCTCTTTAAAAGAGTCTTGAAACAGTTTAAACTTGCAGTCTTTGGACAATTAAAGACATTTAGTGATGAAACATTAAGAAGATAAACACACGTAACCATAAAACACCTGTCAACTCCAAGCATTTTGTTGTTTAACCTGCAGGCATCTGATGTTATAAAGCTGAAATTAGCTTTCAGGTTCAGTATGTTTAAGCTGAGGAAGTGAAACCTGAAACCCCTGAACACAAACCTTCCATCATAGCAGTGTTGAAGTGACCACTAAAATCTATTGATATTGCCGGAGGTAGCACCACAGAAAATTTGCATGGAAGGTCATGTTTGGTGGCAGCGTTCTTTTGAGTAGCGTTCTCCTCGATGGACGTCCAGGTATGGATGCCATTCCTCAGAGGGAGAGCACAATGACTTCAGACGCTGTAAAATGATGGTACAATTAGGATAAAAAAATATGGATGCACTCTTTGTCTGTCCTTGTATTATACATAAACATAAACATGTTATTATACACACTTGCCAAGGGCTTCCCTCTGCTCTCATCATCTTATACACAGCAACAACGGGGATCCAGATGAGGATGAAGGCAACTATGCACCAGCCCAGAGCCAAACCCCACATTGGGTAGTGGATCTTTCCATATGTGGGGGGTGCAAAGGATATAAGAGACCAGACCAGGATGACCTACACAAAAAAGTTATTGTTAAACATAACATCCAGTCATATTTACACAGCTATACATGGCCTTTATTTATACATCATTTCTTCCACAACTGAAGCTGCGGTGGTGGAGACTGCTACTGCTCATCTTTTATAAGTCAGGCTTTTTGTTTTGTTGAATTTCCTAAGTAATAATGTTCATGCCGTCATGTTCATGTTCAAGTATTTTTAAGCAGTATGTTACCCTCTGACACCTCTGATTGCAGTTTTGTTGCGAACCAGCTCACAGAAAAGAACTCTTAGAATAACACAACATACATGGTACGGACCAGAAAGCAGGACAACAATATATTTGAAGCTGTACTGTCACTGGCTCTGGTGCAGGATAGTGTAGTGGGCTAGCCTGCCCTCTACTGGTTTTCCAACACCAGCAATGAATACAGTTTTATCAATTTCAACCAATAAAGGACACTTACTCTGCTATAAAATACAGTTATTGCACTTCACTCATTTTCTAAATGAGAAAATTTTGAATATGCCTCCAGATCATTTTTGTCATCTCCACAAAGCAACTTAAACAGTCCGGTCTATGCTGGTATAAAGCCACTGAGAGGAAAAGGGACACAGAAGAGGATTTACTCACCATGATGATGCAGGGGCTGATGAAGAACCAACATGCCTTCCACCACAGCCAGAAGCAAAAGCTCTTTTTTCCAATCATCATCTCAATGTCTTCAATAAAATGGTTCCTTCCTGTAATACAGCAGAAGCACCACTCAGGTCAATTGAAAGCCGTCTCATTGGTGTAACTGCGTAAATCAGTCAATCAACTGCTTGTGAGGGTGTCCGCAATGTGATTTTTATTAGCTGTATCGACAAGTAGAGTTTGGGTTATCAAGTATTACTTGAGTATCACTTTATAACATTGTTGTAGCTGCTGCTTATATTCACCATATATGTGGAAGAAGCCAATGACCTCCATGACAGTCAAAATAAGCAGCACCCAGGTGGCAGAAAACTGGTCAATCAGAGTCACCCAGTATATTCCTGCCTATCTCGCACAACACACACACACACACACACACACACACACACACACACACACACACACACTCTGCAGGTAAGAAAGGTGAAAATATCAAACTGTAGTAATAAAGTCGACAGATCTACTGTACCCTTGTGACACACGGCAGGCCCAGGAGACAGGTGATGGAACATGTTGTTATTGTCAATAACACACGCCTGGATTTGAGGATTTCAGGGAAGGCATCGCACAGGCAGGTGATGATCACCTCTTATAAGAAGACATGAGATTCAGTGAGCCAATAGTGTGCTTTGAAACAGGCTAGGCTGTAATCTGGATGTATTCCAATTAGTATTTAGTATAATAATGAGTAGTGATTAGTATAATAGCAGAGCTGCTGGTGAGTGACAACCTCACCTAATTGTGTAAACTGGGAGTCCAGGCCAAGTACAAAAAGCATTGAAAAAAAAAGGATGGACCAGAAAGTGGAAATGGGAAGATCAGTTAAAGCTTCTGCATATGCAATGAAAGCCAGGCCAAATCCTAAACAAAGATGGTGAAAGAAAACATCAGAGAACATACCACAGTTTGTTCACATTTTATTAAAAAAAGTGGTATCATCAGTGTCTGACCATCCTTCACCACTGCTCCAATAGGCTTTCCATGGATATGAGCCATATGACCAAGAACAGAAAAGATGGCTATGCCTGCAAACACACTGGTACCTGAGAACAGAGGGGAAATACTGTGGTCACATGGTCTAATCACTCTATTCACACGTACTGGAGATTTATGAGTACCTGCTCCTGTATCCAAGATGACACCACTCAACCACAAGAAAGCTTATATAGAAATATATATATGTAAATTAAAAAAATGTATAGCTGCAGAAAACGGAGCTAGAAGCTAGAAGTCCCACATCTCTGTTCACTGCAGATGTTTTGTTTTAAGTGGTTTCAGTATTTATTTAATTAAGTGTATGCACATGTAATATGTGGACATAAAATGTACTGTTAACTATACTTAGCTCTGATAATGACTTCTCTCTCAGTGATTAATATACGTATGGTGTTACCCTACCATGGTTAACAAAGGTGACAAAAATTGAGTCCAGGAATATGTTGTTGTGGAAGTTGCTATAGGAAGCGACAGTCAAGAGTCCACCCGATGCAATGGCTAAGGAAAATAAGGTCTGAGCTGCTGCATCCTTCCAGACCTAAAACACACAAACACACACTAAGGAATATGGAATAGGACATATTTTGCATGCGTATGTTGCTTATTTTTAGTCATGGTGGGTGCATGACTGTGGGAGTGGCAATCTGTTGTTAGTCTACCACGTCGGTCCATGACATTTTGTACAGACACTCATGGTCCGCAGATAATGAATCCCTCTGACTTCACACATGGCAGCTGCAGTAAGGAACGAAACTATGGAAACTTAGTCACTCATTTATAATTTATAATCAAATACAAGCTAATGTATTTTCCTCCATCACCTTTGTGTTTAGTGATAATTACCACTATTAACACGCTAACATACAGACTCAAGATGGTGAACATCAGCATGTTGACCGGCTCTGCTCTGCCTGGAAGCCATTTATTAACAGGAGAGTTTACTTTTTTAAACTTTTGGGATTAAGAAGTTAATTTATTGACACTGTCACTTCTGTCTGCAGGGGTTGTGGAGGTGCTAAAATCCACACTCAGTATAAGTCTAATTAGTCTGTGTTCATACATATTGACTGCTGACAAGAGAATAAATAAAGGAATAAAGGAGAAAAAAGAATAAAGGAGAGGGGGGGCAAAAGAAAACTGGAGAGAAATAACAAAGAACAGGAGTTTCTGTTGAGTGCTGAGCTCAGAGTAAAGTGTAAAGCATTGTCTAAATGCTATGTTGTTGACAAGGTCAACTCTTTAAAATTTTTTATTGTATTCTCTCTATTTTTTATCTCTTACATTTAATTTATTGCATTACGTTTGCCATGCAATCTCCTTAGATTTTATATTATGCGCACCTTAGAAGAAGACTCATTGCAATTTCGTTGTACTTCTTCTTAACTTCAATTCAATTCAATTCAATTCAATTCAATTCCATTAACTCATGTGAGAGACACAATGCAACAATTAGCTTTGGCTAATGTGGGAATACATTTTGAAATATGTTTGTGTTCAGAGAAGGCATCAAACGTGGATAGCTCATGTCTTCACCTGTGCCTCTGTCAGTTTAGTCAAATTGGACTTTGAACCAATGAAGAAATCTATGCCATCTCTGGCTCCCTCTAGTGTCACGCCTCTGATCAGCAGGATCAAAATCACCACGTAAGGAAATGTAGCTGTGAAATACACAACCTGCAGAGACAAAAGCCATAAATTCATAAAGCGAATGTGTGAGCTTACAGAGCAATGCAGTTGCCTAAATTTTAAAGAGAGGTAAAGGCTTAGTGTGCAAGATAGCACTAGTAACGTGGGTGTATCACAGGACCTTTAATTACAAAATAAATGTACAGTATAAGCTAAATTCCTGTTTTAATTTACTTAAGGAAGAAGCTGATATTAATAAATTGTGGGTGAGTAGCTAATCCTTTTCAGGGGAATGTTGACTTACTTTGCCTGACGACTTGATGCCTCTGATGAGCGCTGCAGCAACAAGTGTGGAGCTCAGCAGCAGACAGAGGGCCAAGTGCCAAACCACTGGTCCTGTTTCATCGAGACCACTGGATCTCTGCAGAGCCACATGACTGAGGAGAGGGGGAGACAAAGATGACTGTGCAGTCATAGTAGTATGACAAGCGTGTGTGTTTGTACTTGTTTGCATGAGCGTGTGTGGTTCTTACTCCCAGTATTGCTCACTTGGGCTCTGCATGGGAACTGTGATCATGTCGGATGAAGGACAAGTGCTGTTTTCCTGAGTCCAGTTGGCCACTAAAACACCACTTACATTGCAATACACTGGACAAGTAAAAATAAAACAAACAAACAAGTTGATCAATGTAGTGAGCATATATATTCCTGTCATGATTATTTTTGTGTTATCCAACTTCAGGAGAACATCTTCACATGAAATGAAAATGAAAAGAGCACCTGAAGGCGTATTGCTGCAGTCACTGTCAGCCAAACTGAGGCAGCTGGACCATGGCAGAGGAGGCTGGAAGGAGGCAAACATGTAGTACAGGCTGTAGGCGACGATGACGTTATAGTAAATTAACACAAATGTGTTAACCATAACCATGGAAAAGCCAACACCTGAAAAAAGATCATAGATTAAAATGCACTTATAGTGACTTATATGGCAATATGAAATGATTTATTTAAAATGTGTTACGAGCACTGTGAGCTATCTTCTTCTTCCCTTTGTGTTCTCTGTTTCTAACATAATAACCTTATCGTTCAAACCTGAATTGAATTATATCAAATATCACTTATTTCACTTGGTATTAGCTGAGCTCTTGATTTGACAGTCATCTTCATGCTTTTATTGAAGTAAAATCTTTTGTTGTGTGTTGTATTTGCTGTAATCACTTGCCATTTTCTACAACTTTCTGTCATTTTATAAAGTAATGACTCAGTCAGTTAACTTGAAAAATAATCAATAAACTAATCACAAAAAGTTATAAATTGTAACTATAATTTTCAATCGTTCTGTAAATAATGTGAATATCTCACCCTTATTCTGTATTTAATAAAATGATACATAGTACATAATAGCTGAGCAGGATTTTACTCATTGCAACATTTAATGTCTTGTGGAGTATTCAGAAGTACTCTCCTAACATTTCAGGCTTACCCTGCAGTATTGGCACTGCTCTCCACACGTTGATTGGGCCTTGGCTGCAAAACTGACCAAAAGCACTTTCCAGGAAGAAAAGAGGAATTCCGCACAAAACCAACATCAGGAAATAGGGGATGAGAAAGGCACCTGCTCACAGGGATAAAAGCCATGTTTTATGATATTCATAACACTCCGCGTGACAATGTCCATTCTTGTAGGCGAGATATGGAAATCTCCAGATGTTTCCCAGGCCAATAGCATAGCCAGTCATAGAGAGCATGTACTCGGTCTTGTTGGTCCAGTTTCCACGCTCAGGATTCTCATCACTTTTGCCCACATGGGAGTCCTGCTCAAAACATTCCTTAATTGTTAAATTACTGTAAACCATTGTACTTTACAGTGGTTTAGTACAACTTTAGTATATATGGTATATATAGTATAGTACAGTCTTGTGCCATGAGTCAACAACAGTTTTACATTTTAACCAAAGAGCAGCAAATTTCACTGGTAAATATCCTCAATCAGAACTAATCAATGAGCTCTACTGCTGCCTTGCTTTGACTTGTAATTGCAAGAAAATCAAAAGGACAACTAAAAACAAGTCAAAATGTCTGTGATCAGCTGGGCTGCATTTACTTAAGTACTGTATTTCAAGTTCAAGTTCAAGGTAGAAAGGGTTTACAAACTCTTATCCCCCTCATAAATATCTGTTTAATTGTCCCTAAAGAAAAAGCTGAAGCAAAAGATAGAAAGGTAAACTATCTTGATGGTATCAATTAATTTTGTTAGTGTTATATACAGACTATAAAACTTTACTCTAAAAAAATGGTTTGACCTGTTTCACTTTGTTTTGTTTACATATTTTAGAAAATTAGGCTACATGCCACTGTCAGTGATTTGACATTGAAATGCGTAATTTTTCAAAATAACTTTTTTTTTTTACTTTGTGAAAATGATAAATGTCATATGTAAATAGGATGTAGTAGTTTTTTAGTTACAGATCTCTGCAAATCCTACCTGATGAGTAAGAACAGCGGGGACCTTGGAAGTGTCCGAGCCATATTTCCACATTTTGTTTCATCTGCTTCTGATGGTTTGCTGAGGAAAATGCAATGACTACAGAAAAGAAAGTATAGAAAAAACTTTTCTGCCTCAAGTCACATGAACCAAACTGGATTCCTGCCAGCATTTACAGGGACAGGTGTACATGCAGGTGAGACAGTTACCTGGTTACATACACAGGTTACATACTTTTGATTATAAAAGTTTTAATGAGCCTACAGCTATTAAATGTCACGGTCTTGTGATGCTTTCCTGCTGTTGCTGTTTTCTGCCTTTATTGCAGGGGTTGCTCCTAAACCTAACCAAAGGCTGTTTGTGTAGCTCTAAAGCCGTAGTGGATTTTATTATCTCGGAAACTTCTTTTTATTAATAGTCTAAATAAAAAAAATTTATATTAGACAGGTCACTTCAGTTACCACCAACATATTTTAACAAATCGGCAGTAATCTACAGCTAATAACAGCTGTTCACACACACAAAGAGTGTGATATTGTCCACACGCACTGAGAGGTTTAGCAGACCAGGCACTGAACAGAGGTCACATTCCTCACTGACACATGGACACCTAAACCTGTTGTGTGTTGTTAGCTTTTGTGCATGAATCATATTGGTCCATGTCATGAATTCTACTTTAGGGTTAGACAAACATCAACTGGTGTCCCATCCATGTCTCAGTTTCTCATTTTCCCAGCAAAATCAGATGTCTAGTACATCTCTGAAGTTGCATGCTTAATTTCACCTGATTAAGAAGTTTAAATTGATTTTAGGGGATTTTGACCAAGACCTTAAGTTTTTCTATAGTTCTTTCAGACTCTATTCTGGGGGCCTCATCTACTACACACACGATATATATATATATATAAAAGATTATAAAGATTAACTCATTTTTTTCTGGTCATGACATGACAAACCAAGTCAACTCCTGAATTTTAAAAGCCACATAGAAATAATTACTAAGTCAACCTGCTATCACCTCAGGTATAGATCAAATGTCTTAAGTTTCAACAGGATTTGAATAAACATGTTCCCTCAGCCAAAAAGGGAACAAAAAGGATGTAGCTGGGTGCTCTGTGAGGCAAGTTGTATGTAACAAAATACACATTTCCACATTCCAACTTTTAGCTAATGTAAACCACTTAAACTCACTATTCAACTTGCACAATGCACAAACTTCACCATAAACAGACCAAAAACTGAATCCAAGGTTTACTCAGGAAACACACCTACAACATTTAAAAATCCAATTAGACAGGTTTCATTAAAACTTCAAGTAAATACTTATAAATAAATAAATGTTGATGTTCTTGCATTGTGTAATTGCATGACTGTGCCTTCTGCAGTGTCTCATAAGCTATTGCAGCCACTGCAACAACTTATGAGACACTGTTTGGTTGAAAGACCAAGATTAGCTTAACAGATTTCAGTTTGCTTAATGACATCAGGCAACTACATAATCACAAAGCTGCTGTAAAAACAGAGTGATGACATGACCACAAACACAATGATCTCATAACTGGTGTTAATGTAAAAAAGGCCTCTTTATCAGCAGCTCATTACATTTCAATACATCAGCTTTCATTGTGGTCACAGTCTCAGATACATGCAACACACACCTCACTGTTCAGGCAGCTAATTTGAGCCTCTAGGCTTAGTCAAATAGTTTTTTGTTGTGCACACATACCAGAAAGCTCATTTGTAAATATGAAGTGTCACATCAGTAAATACTGGATAACCAATGAACACATCAGACACCAGCTTTGCACTGTTAACACTGCTGCACATTCCTGTCTGTGGAAAATTAACTGAGTTGGTCAATATTGACAAAAAGGTACTCTCCTAAGGGGGTCTATTATTGGTCTAATCCTTTGATTGGGTAAGCTGCTTTTGCTAGTTTGGGTTGTAACTTTAAACAAAAGGTAGTCCCCAGTGCATAGTAAAGGCTTGCTTTATGATAGTACAGAATATATTAACAGCCATACCAGGACATACCATTGGCAGAGTATGACCATCTATTACCTAATTAATTGCTATTTAGTGACCGGTGATTCCTAAATCTAAAGCCAACCACATCTGCAGCAGCCAGAACATCTGGGTTGGATATGACAGCACCACAAGTCTACAGATGCAACACAAAGAACAACCAGCAACAGGGACACCTGGTGGATGGAAGGGTCATCACAACCCTCATTGATAAAAGCTCAGTATACAAAGTATAAGAAAGACAATATAATTCAGTACAACTGAACCACAAAACTATGCTTAATGACTACCCCTCTTGAACAGTGTACACTAGCTTTTATTGCAAGTATAATTAGTTTTGATCAAATTTATCCAGGAATACATAATAATTAGCAAATTAATATAAGCCATAAGTTAGACTGTTTCTGACTTTGGTGCCACACCCCCACTGAACACCCAAACAATCCGATACTTACCTGGATGAAGAGATTAGCTTGAAGAGTTCAGGACACCACAATGATTAAATTAGGTTGTGGATTTGTGAAATACCCTGTCACCATGCAAGCCCACTTCGGAGCAGGTATAACACATTTAGCAATATCTATATAAATATTGTACTTTCAGCAGCTCGACATGTGATATTTTTGTTTGCCTCCTTCATCCATTCTGCAATACCAGCTCATCTGAATAATTTCAGCACATATCAGAGCTGCAGAAGAAAATCATTTATTGTAAAAACATCAGAGGTGAGGAACAGAGGATGTACAGTAATTAAGTAACAGAATGAACAAGCATGACACAGAAACACTCTCTAATTGATATAAGATTAAATACTTAAATAAATAAAAAAAAACATGGATCACAGACAAAATTAAAAACTCCTGATTCTAAAATCTCTATTCAGAAATATTTTTGATATATACATTAAATTAAATGTCTCCCCTTAGCATAAAAGCATTGCTATTTTAAATCCATTGTTCTCAGTCATCAGTCTGTGTGGTTGATTTAATACATTTGACAATCTACTGTGACCCTCTCTCTGCCTCCTGAAGCTTCAATGCAACTCTCAGTACAAGGCAGTCACAGGTTGCTCTGCCTCACTAAAGGTAAGAAAACAACATATCACAGCCATGAGCTAGAAATCACATTTACATTTACTTGTGGTTGGTTTCTGTTGTTTATCCTGTGACAGCAGCGTTCTTCCGAGTAACGTTCTCCTCGATGAACATCAAGGTAGGGATGCCATTCTTCAGCTGGTGAGCACAATGACTTCAGACGCTGTGGAAAGTTAGAGATTAGCATCCTTTGTTTACACTTGATTTTATGGAAAAAAATCTCACTATTTTGTCAGTTATCAGAAAACAGACATGCACACCTTCCAGGGGCTTCCCTCTGCTCTTATTAGCTTATACACAGCGATGACAGGGATCCAGAGGAGGACAAATACAGCCATGCACCAGCCCAGAGCCAAGCCCCAAGGGGGGAACTGGACTGCTCCATAGGAGGGTGGAGTAAAGGTCATCAGAGACCAAACCAAGATGACCTAGTCAGGAAAGGCTTTTATCATCAATGATGATCCAGACTAGTATGAAGTATGTGTGTGAGAAGGTTGTATGTCAGTTTACGGACCTAATTTGGATATGGCTCAGCTATATTTATTCACTAAAAGCAATTACATAAACACCTCAAATACAAACATGAAATCTTTATTTAACTGATTCACTTCACTGCAATTCAATTTTAGAAAATTTTAGAAGTTCAGTTTTATGAGTTCAAGGCATAATTAACCACCTTTTTCCACTTACTCATGTAGCTTTTGAGGCCGCATCATTACAACAACTCTTGATTAAACTCCTGTGATCGAACTCATGCATGCAGTTTTTAGTAAAAGCAGATGCTGTGAGATGTGATTAATCCAGTGTGAGTCTTTTGTTTTTGGGGCATTGTGTGATGTTGTACTGACCACAATGATGCAGGGGCTGAGGAAGAACCAACATGCTCTCCACCACAGCCAGAAGGCGAAACTCTTCTTTCCGAGCATCATCTCAATGTCTTTTATAAACCGGTTCCCTCCTGGAAACATGAGAAGAATATACACACACATTAACACTGATGAAGTTTCAGACTCTCTGTCACCTTTGTATACGCCTATCTCCAATTGTAACACCTACCATATATGTAGCAGACACCAATGATCTCGAAGAGAGCCAAGAATAACAGCACCCAGCTGGCCACAAATTGGTCAATCAGAGTCACCCAATATATTCCTGCCTATTCCACACACACACAAAAAAACTGAGTGGGCAGGCCAAGCGTAAATCAGACAACAGTGACATGAAGGTGCATAAGTTTACCCTTGTGACACATGGCAGACCCAGCAGGTAGAGGAAGGAGCATGTTGTTATTGTCAATAAAGCACGTTTGGATTTGAAGATTTTAGGGCAGGCATCAAGCAGGCAGGTGGTGATCACCTCTAATCAGAAAATGAGAGATTTAAGGATTGATGGAATCTATGCATGAAACAGCAATGATCTGAGTGTTATGCAAACATGAATATCAACTCATATTACCTATTCCTGCAAACTGAGAGTCAAGACCAACAGTCAGAAGCATGAAGAAGAACAAAATGGACCACAGAGGTGAAATAGGAAGCTTGGAGAGAGCATCTGGGTATGCAATGAACGCCAGTCCAAATCCTGCACAAAGAAACAAAACATCAGAAGCCATTCTAACTTATCCCACCAATTAAACTGGCTCCACCTAGTGTGTCTCTTACCTTCCTTCACCACTTCTCCAACAGGCATTTTGTAGATGTGAGCCATATGACCCAAGATTGAGAAAATGGCAAACCCTGCAAACACGCTGGTGCCTAGCAAAGATGAAAATAGCTAAATATAGATAAATTATATAAATAAACAAATTATTAAAATTTTCTTTAAATAATGCTGCTACAACATGTCAGTGCTCCCACCAGCATTAGTGAGTGTAACAACGAATGAGTCCTTGAACACATTGTTGTGAAAGTTGTTGTAGGAAGCAAGAGTCATGACTCCACCCCAGCCGATCGAGAGAGAGTAGAAGGTCTGAGTTGCTGCATCTTTCCAGACCTGAAAAAACACACAGTCATGACTGAAATAGAAAGAGGTTTTTTTTGTGTGTGTGTGACTCTTTTCTAAGTTTATTGCTCTTGTCCCCACCTGTGCTTCTGCCAGTTTAGTCAAATTCGACTGGGAACCAATGTAGAACTCTATCCCATCTCTGGCTCCCTCTAGTGTCACGCCTCTGATCAGCAGGATCAAAATCACCACGTAAGGAAATGTAGCTGTGAAATACACAACCTGCCGAGACAAAAGAGGAAGTTTAAATTGTGAATAAAAGAAATAAATATATTCATACTTTTCTTGCTTATCTGCTGGGAATTTCAAGCTTAAAACAGTTCCTACAAATGTACAATAATTTGACACACTGTATTTAGCACATGGCTATTTCTGTTCTGTATCGAGCACTAACTTACAATCTAAAGGTAATTATTTCTACTGACAAATGTATGCAGTCACAGAATAGTTTGAAATAAACCGGTGTGCTTCCCTGTTGAAGACCTAAACCTTTTTTGTGTCTCCCTGTTGAAGACCTTGTGTCCGTATGTTAAGTATAGCAAAGGCCAGCAGCAGGTTAGCCTAGCTTAACACAAAGGCTTGCTGAGAGGAGGAAACAGTTAGCCTGTCTATATATAAACTTAACAAAATCCAGCTGAAGGATTGTTAAAGGCAAAGTGTAATTGTAAACACAAAATGCTGTGAAATCGTATAGATCGAGCCCAGGATCCTACTAACATTGGTGACTGCCTGTCTTATTTTGGTGTATGACAAAACCAAAGAAACTTTCACCAGCCTCAGCCGGTCTTTGTGTTCAGTTATAGCCAGCAAACTTTAACATGGTAACTTGCAACATACATTCCACCCACTATGCATATTTTAGCATGCTGATGTTAGCATAGTGATGTTAGCATGGTGATGTAAGCACAGACTCATTCTTGACAGTAAAATCATCTGACTCTCAACAAAAGAGCTCATGAGCTTTTATTCCAGATCGTAGGACTATTTCTGTAACATAGAAAATACAGAAAGTGGGCGTCCTCTAGATGTTCATAAGCTCCATGTTTTTCAGCTCTATGGGGGTCTTTTTTAGTGTAGCTGACTGCAAAATTCTCTTTCTTGTATTTCAGTCCCCATGTGAGACAATAACAGGACATTTGGCTAGTGAAATTTGCAGTGAGTTTGCTAAGTGCATTGTAGCTGCTCACCATGAGGTGGACATTGACTTACTTTGCCTGACGACTTGATGCCTCTGATGAGCGCTGCAGCAACAAGTGTGGAGCTCAGCAGCAGACAGAGGGCCAAGTGCCAAACCACTGGTCCTGTTTCATCGAGACCACTGGATCTCTGCAGAGCCACATGACTGAGGAGAGGGGGAGACAAAGATGAGCAGTCATAGTAGTATGACAAGCGTGTGTGTTTGTACTTGTTTGCATGAGCGTGTGTGGTTCTTACTCCCAGTATTGCTCACTTGGGCTCTGCATGGGAACTGTGATCATGTCGGATGAAGGACAAGTGCTGTTTTCCTGAGTCCAGTTGGCCACTAAAACACCACTTACATTGCAAAACACTGGAAAAGTAAAAAGCATATATATTCCTTATCCAACTAAAGGAGAACTTCACGTTATCTTCAACCAAACAGATGACTTTATTAAAACATCTTCACATGAAATGAAAATGAAAAGAGCACCTGAAGGCGTATTGCTGCAGTTACTGTCAGCCAAACTGAGGCAGCTGGACCATGGCAGAGGAGACTGGAAGGAGGCGAACATGTAGTACAGGCTGTAGGCAATGATGACGTTATAGTAAACTGATACAATTAGTGTCACCATAACCATGCCAATGCCAACACCTGGAGAGGCAGACAGAGAGGTTATAAGGCAGTGTTGTTGGTGTTTTTATTATTTTATGTGTAGGTATTTCATGTGTTCATACGTTCAAAAGAATATATTCCCAAATTGGAAAATATTGCAGATAATATCACCAAGGATATATCAGTCAGGCATTACATCTTATAGTCTTATAATATAGTCTTGATATTTTTATGCAACATTTAATCACATCAAAAGTATTGCTAGTGCTGAACAACTCATGTACACATGCCAGAAATCAACAATCATGTGTTTTAAATCCATTCAGTCAGTGTCATTATGGTTTAATGGTTTGTAGCCTCAATTCATCTTTCATTCTGTGAGATTCATCATATATTTGTAATCTTTGCTAGATCTTTTGTGTTCTTAGTCTTGTTTTAATTGTTTTTTTTTATATATTGAACTACACATTTTCATTTATTTCAAAGTAATCACTGCAGCTCTGCCTATTTCTGGACACAGAAAATACCTTAAAACCAAACAACCAAAGGTTTAACAGAAATCAGGGGTAATAAAAAAAATTTTTTTTGGCTGCACAGTTGACCATTAACCAACAGCCTCATTAAATCCCTCATGTTTGACATCTTCCCCTTCAGAAGTTCCCGAATGACAAACCTTTAATGGCAGTCTTACCCTGTAGGATTGGTACTGCTCTCCATATGTTAATTGGACCTTGGCTGCAAAACTGACCAAACGCACTTTCCAGGAAGAAAAGAGGAATTCCAGCCACCACCAACATCACAAAATAGGGTATAAGAAAGGCACCTGCTCAAAATGACAGAGTGGTTAGTACACAAACAACATAAATTCAATAGCAACAAAAGAACCATCAAAGAGGATTTGCAACACAAATAGACACTGAATACTGACCCCCTCCATTCTTGTAGGCCAAATACGGAAATCTCCAGATATTTCCAAGTCCTACAGCGTAGCCGATGGTCGAGAGTATATACTCCTTCTTGCTGGCCCAGTTCCCCCGCTCAGTATTTTCATCACCATCATCCACATGTAGGTCCTGCTCATTAACAAGTACCAAAACAAAGGTGCTAAAGTGTCTCAGATATTGTATATTGTACCTGGGATGTATAAATAAAAACAGCTGTAGTGAAAGGGTTACATTTTTAGAGAGATGCAATAATATAAATTTCTGCAACACTAGATGATAATACACTGTTGCCCATAAAGTTGGAATAAGAGTAAAAAGATTTTATTCCAACTTTATGGGCATCAGTGTATATAACAAAGATATTCAGAAATATAGAAAAAAACACAGTGCTTCTTCACCATGCGTCTGTGCCTCAGTCATTGCAGATTTAAACTGAATTCTTTATCGATATTAAGACATGCACCCAAATCTTCAGTCTATTCAGTGTAATTATTGTGTGATAAACTATTTAGTGAAAATCTGGTCAAACAGGTTTGTAATCCTACCTGGTCGACCACAGCAGGATTTCTGAAAATTAAATCCTTGAAACTGTTCCAGCCGTATTCCCTCATATCCTTTTGCCAGCTTGTTAAAGGTCTGCATAAGAAATTCATTTCACTCAGGTAGGTTTGTTTTAAAGTCCCCCCCACACCCTCTCTGACGGACAAGGGAGTGATGTTTTCCAACCAATCACGAGCTCAGACCCTCGCCTACAAAACTAAAAGGTGGTTTTCTGTGTGTAATTAATTTTTTTTTCTTTTTTTACTGGAATCATGATTTAATACATGTTAGTGAAATAAGTTTCCTGATAACATTATTGACTCACCTACACCCATTCTCTGATATACAGCTGGTTGGTGTTGCATTCTGTATTATGTCAGTATGTCTCATCCTAAGCTCTCTTACAGTGCTCATTCCTGCTGTAATACTGGGTATCATTCTTTAAAAATAAACATAGACTGATACAACATCTTACACTTTTTCCTCTGTATTGATAAACAAAGAAAAAGTGGAGCTGTGACAGTTCCTAGCTAAAACAGGACTGTAAAGTGTGTGTGTGTGTGTGTGTGTGTGTGTGTGTGTGTGTGACTCACTTGTGTGACTCCATTACCTGTAACCATGTCTTAAAAACTGCTCCCTAAAGCTGTGGCTCTGACTGATGAATGCTAGACCTCATTTTGGTCAGTGACATCCACACATAATCACTGTGCCGTTAGCACAAGTACACCTGTGTCACCAGTAATCACCACTTGATGTTGTGACCGCAGCCATGTCAGATCATATGTCTGGTGACACAGAGAGATAAATGAAGCAGTTCTTCACTACCCATTGATCAACAGATTATTACTACAACTGTGACGATCACGGTAGATAAACAGACACACACACAAACATCCTCAAATTGTCATTGTGTTGAATTACTTTACTTTTTTAGATGTTTTTTAATAGTTGTGATATTTGTGATTCACTGATACAAGCATTTAGTGGCAAACTTCATAGCAAACATATGCCTGTTTACACATCCAGCAGATGCATCTAGCGGGAACTGAAGGAAATGTTTTTTTTAGCAGCTGAACATTACACCAAGTTCATCAGCTAGTTGCTAGTGTCGTATGTCTGTTATTTGGAGCTGAGTGTGCAGAACGTTTTTTTAAGGATATTGTAAAAAACAACTTTGCCCACAAATGACTGCATCAAACTCAACCAGAACAGTGTTTAGTGTTTAGTGTTTTGTGAGTGACATCTTTCATGTTTTATATTGCCATTTGATCTATTGTTAATATCAAAATATGGACTTTTTAACCCAAGTGCTTATTTTCTTGATAGAGTCTTTATCATATTTGATGTAAATCACACTCTGGATGTCATCATTCAGGCTTAAATGAACTATATATTTGAGATTCCTACAGTTTGTGCAATAGTTAGAAACTTTTATCTCAACCTCCACAGTTGTTGATTTGTTCAAAATATCACAATTAGCTATGAAGTATTATTGAAATGCCTATTGAAATGCCCATATTAACCTATTTCTGTGTCCTCTGTGTTGTTTGATGTTTTGATTTGGCAGACAAAATCTCTCTGGTTTACAGCGTTTTCAGGTATTTGTTTATAGTTGTCTCACAGTTTCAAGGCAACAGGTGAGCAGAAAATCTCCAAAAAGCAGGGGCTCTGACACGGCACAGTCAGTAGGTGACTTTCAAAGTGAAAGACAGATAAGAGTGAATACTACAATCAGTTATAGCTGACCTCTTGACATTTACACAGACAGGGTGTGGATATGTCTCCACTCAGTGACCTCATTCTACCTATGTGTAATGTGCTCGGCTGGATTCTCTGTAGGTTTCTGAGCCATTCTGGTTGGTGATGTGTGACCTCAACTTAACCACTGTAGACCTATGATATACATTAGCTGGAATGAAGGCCTCTGGTGGTGTGGCCACAGATTACAAAACACAGCAATAGAGAAAAACATTATAAATATAGACATCCAGTGTCCTCTGACTGTGCCATCACTGGTCAGCTGACATACTGAGGGTTCAACCCTAATGCAACCACTCATCACCTTTCACACATCCGGGCGGCTGTGGGTCGTCCACCTATCAGAGGATTGGTGGTTTGATCCCCAGCTCTACAGGGTCCAAAAGGTCAAGCGTCCTCAATGACTTTATTGACATTCCTTATAAACGACCTAGTGCAGGAAGTTACTGACCACATCCGCAGTGAGCAGATGACGATCTGTCATCTTTGAAACAAGGACTCTGTGTGTGAGCAAAATATCGGAAAGGTATGTCTCATAAAACATCTCTTATTCATCTTCACTGTAGCATTTAAGGTAAGGTGTGTATTTAGCCATGAGAGAGTGTCGAGATTCAGAAGATAGCTGATTTATTGCAGTTCAGAACCAACAAAAGCTGACTCTGTCTTCAGCAAAATATAGTAAACCACTATATTTTCGGTGCTCCTGTTTTTCTCATAGCCCATAAAGTCACTGAATGACAAGTCAGAGGTAAAACAAAGCACTCCAAATATTGGAAGAACACAAAATGTAAAGCACTCTTTTTAAAAATCCCAAGTTTTATTTAATCTGCTACTGGCTCGTGAAAATAAACCTTTAGTCAGTAAGATAACAAACCCATGCAATGCATACAGTAACTCAAGAATCATAATTCATACACCCAAAGGCCTCTGTCTGTGTGATTCACTACAGTACAGCATATAGATATTTGCACATAGATATCATCCATGTTTCTAAGGAAAGCGTTCACAGCACAAGATACCACTTTGGGGAATTGTCGTCTGAAAAGAAAATACTGTCATGCTTCTACGACAGCTAATGATCTGAAATGAATCAATTCATATCATATACAATACTATTTATTACTGACTTATTAGACAAAACAGTAAAATGCATGCTTTGTAAGAAATTGAAAAGAGACAAACACTGAGATAAAGACACTGATTACAAACATTTTTGATCCTCAGGGCAACCTATAAGGAGGATCAGCTCAATTTCAAAACACAAAAAAGAAACATCACATGCGGCTCATACAGAAGATTTGTTAGAGAACACAATAATCACCAAACTGTTTCATTTGCTTTTCCACAGAAAATCACAAATGTATTGTGATTGTAAAACCACTGTCATGTAAACAACCACATATGACAATTCCTGTGATGTAGATAATGGAAATTACAGTTCAACCTGCTGCCGCCTGCTGTCAATATTAATCTATATCATTGCTTTGATTTTGGCATGTGTCTCATTGTTGGTGCAAGCTGTAAAGTGAGCTGTGGTTTTGAGCAGGGCACTGTACTGAATAATAAGGTCAGTTAGACCTCAATGGTGGAAGCCATGCGCAAGCACAGGGATGACTCTGAGGGGATATCCTGGCGACTGATCTCGTTCCCATCCAGTCGCAGTGTCTGCAGCCTGGAGAAATTGGTCACATCCACAATGGAGCAGAAACTACCTAGTGTGAACTCTAGACAGACAAATAGAGAAGTGGTGAAGAATTAATGTCTGTAGACATACAGGGGCAGTGCATAGTTTTTAAGAGTTTACCACTGTCAAATATTCTGCTTCAGCAAGAAAGAGTGGCTGTGGTTTGATCAGATTTGCTTGACACTGACTATCAGAAAACAACTTCATAATTGTCTGATTCTGAATCCAGATCCTGATTGGTGTGAAGAAGCATGTGACATTACTTTTTCCAACAGCATGCATGCACATCAAACCAGTGTGAAGATCACATACAAACTCATGTGAAAATATGCACATAGAAAGTTTTTTATTACATAACTCTGAAGTAACTTTTTGTGTGTACACAAATGACAAATAAAACATCTCTGCATACCTTTGATCTGGTTGGCCTGCAGATAGAGATGTTGTAGTGTGGTGCTCACTGGGGGGATTCTCTCCAGTTTATTGAAGCTCAAGTCCAGCTCCACCAACCCAGTCACATTAAAGATGTTGGGAGGTATACCCTTGTCTGTAAGTAGGTTGTGGGCCATCCTGACATATTGCAGCTGAGTGAAATGGCTTAGGAAGCTCTCTGGTAAAGATTCAATAGAGTTTAAATCCATGTAGAGTTGGTGTAGTTGTTCAGGGAGAGCCTCTGGGACCTGGGATCAGTTAATCAAAACATATTAAGTGAGGGATAGAGATTATCCAGTAATTCTAATGGGATATTTGCAATAACACAGATTTGCATGGTCACCTTTGTCAACTTGTTGCCACTGATGTCCAGCAGCGTTAGGGATTTCAGTGCCTTCAGTGATGTGCCCATGTCTGTAACGGCGTTGTCATTGAGATACAGCATAGTGAGGTTATCCATTCCCCCCAGGTCTGCTGCGGTTACCTAGGCAACAGGAGAAATCATTTTAAGTCTAATGTTTCTTATGTGTGGTTAAAACAGACCAGACTGTGTTCCTGCGTGAATATAAAGCTACCTTTTCAATTTTGTTGTGGTTGAGTCTCAGGTCTTGCAAGGTACGAGGAAGGTTTGAAGGAATGCTGGTCAGATTGTTGTGTTGTAGATATAAACGCACCAGTCCCTTCAGCTTCAGAAATGCCTACAATAATAATAAATAAAAATAATATTAAAATAATATATTTTATAACATTTTTCTCAGTGGCTGAGGAGTCCTGTCAATATCTGTGTGTGAGTGACAGCATCTGGCAGAAATCACTCCCTTGTTCACTCATTCACTACTACCTGTACATTGTCATACAATACTCAGTAATGAGCAGTAAATTCAGGACGCTTACTGATGATCACTGTGGGATTGTTGTCAGAAACCATTGTCTATGTCATGGACAGTCAGCAAAACTATTTGCCTTTAACACAATGGTGGTGTTATTAGTGTTACTTCTGTTTACCTTGTGCAAAAATGTGATTTGCTGTATAGAGGTATAGAGGTTTTCTATCTACATATAGGAAACTAACAGTAATCTAATAATTTAATGCAAAGACAGTGGTTGCTATCATTAATCCAAAAAAAATTAATTTTTCCCTTAGTCTCCCTTAGTTCCTGATATTTTAGCAAATGGTAACACCAGATATGTGATCTACTGAGCACATATTTGTGCAGCAGCAGAGATAAAACATAACATCACTTGGCCTTTAAACTAAGAAACACTTGTCTAACTGCATAAAAATCCAGCTTTTGTTAATTAACATATGCAGCAATAAAACTATTACATTTTCCTTTGTAATTACACAGTTTGTCGCCTGCTAGCCATCTGTCACTCATTTAAACCAGCAGAAATGCATCATGCTCTGAGCTCACATGAGTGGTTCTTACTGAGGCCAGATGTAGCTTTACCTTCTTGCCAATGGCATCAGATGTCAGCTGGTTGTGGTGCATTATGAGCCACACCAGGTTGGTTGCATTGATTAGAGCTGATTCGGGCACAGCTGTGATGGCATTGTTTTGGAGGTACAAGTATTTCACACGGGAGGGGATGGTTGGCATGGTGGTCAGGCCACGCCCATCACAGTACATGGCAACAGGGAAGGAGGGGGGGCAGTCACACTCATCCGGACATGCCCCTCCTGCGGTGTCTCCCTGCAGGGAGCCATGATAGTATCCTTGGCTCTGCCGACTGTACAGCCAAGCGAAGGGGTCCCGTCCATGGGAGAGAGAGAGTGGAAGCAGGGCAGACAGGAGGAAGACAATCGCCACACGCATGGTCACAGTCATACAAGTCGTCACTGTAATCCAACAGAGACAAAGGCAAGAGAGAGACAAGATAGTAATATTTAAAACAGAAATAAAGACATTCACCAATTGACCAAAATGTTTTGTTAATGGGGCGCTTATATTTTATAATACTTTCAAACAGTTTAAAATACATACTGCTCAGAGTAAACTGATGGTAACAATGTGTGCTAATTCTTTGTATCCACTAAGGTCAAGGCCATCTCTTATATATTATAGAGATGCAGAACATTCATACACACACACACACACACATATATATATAAATTACATGAAGGCAAATACTAAAACATAAACATAACATAATGTGAGTGCAGAAACCTAATCTGTTATCATATTGAGGTTAAAAAACTTCAGCCACTGATTTTGTTTTGGAAATGTAACTGCCTGCAGAGAGGTACATTCTTAGGGGTCTTAATCCACAGGGAATCCAGAAAGGAAGCATTAAAAAAAGAAAAAAACCCAGCTATGAATGCCAGCTTTGTTAATGGTTCTCACTGCTGCCCCAAAATTGTGGGAAAATATCCAATAATTACCATTAATATGACTCTATCATCACATGTTTATTTGTCTCCTCTAAGATTTCACAAAAAATATCACAGAGACTAACAGACACATGTCCACATACATGCATGTACACACAATCACATACACAAACGTACCTGATCAGAGAGACTGGCCCTCCTTGTCCTCTCTCTCTCTCAGAGTGTGCTCAGGACTGGAGGGTCTCAGACAAACACTTTGTAAAAAAAAAAAAAACAAAACCCCAAACTTTCCTCCCCTCCCTGCTGTTTTTTCTGTTCTGCCACCATCCCTCCCTCTATTTCCTTCACTGTTGGTTCCCTCCACCCTCTATCCCCACCTGCACCCCATTTTGTCCATTCAGGCATGGTCCAGCACACCCCACACCCCACTCTGGAGCCTCTTTTTCCACTAATGTGAGTGATGTGAGATGCAGTGGCTGTGAGGGATTGTTCTCATCTGTTTGCAGAACATTTAGTCCCTTTTATCTGAAACCTACAGTTTCTTTAATATTGAAATGTCTGCCCCTTGGACCTTACTGGATGACATTATATAATATACCACAGGTCAGAGGGCTCCTCCACTGCTGTTAATGAGCCTGAGTAAAATTAACAACTGGGCTATATGGGTGTACAATGCAAGCTGACTGTGTGAAAATCATTTGCAAACAATAATGCCATTATAATTGCTGATATATGCTTGGCATTATAAGGGTAAGTGACAGTACTATACAAAAAACTATATCTTATTTGCATTCAAACATCAAAGGGACTGGTGATGGATAACAGCTACTATTTACATGCTCTTCTTCCCACTTAACTAAGACCCTTGTGCCAGAACCAAGGTTTGTAGGCGGGGTAGAGCCAACACTCTCCATTCCTCTCTAACAGCCTTACATCTTGTAAAGGGTTAAATGAAAACATGTGTGGCAGTCGTCTCATGTTGTCTGTCTGCTCTTAATGTGGGCCTCTTCCTGCCCTGCATCTCTCCTCCGACACGAGCTCCATCTGAATCAGTATTTTTTTCACTCACTTTCATCTTTCATCTCTGCAACATTATTTTAACCATTTTTTCTCATCTCCATGTCCCACTCCATCTTTGTTTCTTGTTATTGTGCTGCACCTTTCTATGATGTGACAGGAGAGAGTCACTGTTGAACAGATGACCAAGCAAATATAATGCATCTCTCAGCTTCTTATCTTTGGAAAATGAAATTCAGTCCTTTCAAGTTTTCAGCAGATGAAAATAGTCTTTGTGGAGAATAACGTATTCATGGTTGAACAAAATCAGCATTTAAAAGTGTTTTTTTTGGACATGTCATCTCATGTTGAATGAAAAAAACCCACTGGTTTGTGCTTCCTCCAGTGATCCACCAAACACAAACAGTCACCAGTTAGGATTTTATCTTTGTGAGGTGAGCAGAGACCGTCCCGGTATTGATAATGTCACCTCTGGAGCCTCCTCTTGATTTTTTAAATAACTTCTGCTGCTGCTTCATAACATGTGAGAATAATATGGAAGTATTGCCTGGGTACAAGCTGTTGCCCAATGTGAATGACTCTCACTAAAAGGCAAGGCTAACTTCAACCAAAGAAAACTTACAATACCCTCCCCCGTGCCCAAACCACTTTCTTTCCCAGGCTGTCAAATACCAATATTTTGTCACGCTCATCTGTGTGAAGCTTTCCACTACCTCCAATATGAACCCATCCCTGGAAATATTGGATGCTCAGAGCGAGTCAGGTGAAAATTTAAAAAAGTGACAAGGTCTACATAAAAGACGGGACTTTTACCCAGGAAAACATTGTTCGATTCAAGAGTGAACCAAATGTCAATGTTTGTGAGGCAGTTTGGCTGAAGTGTTAGGGATTGTATGAAAGCTCAGATTCAGGCAGACCCTTGGGTGTCTGCCTTTCAATCCCAGACACCCAAGGTACCCTTGGGATTGAAAGCCAAGGTACCCTTGGGTGTCTGAGTGAGCCTCTGATGAGTGTGACAAAACAGGTTGCCTTCTCTGAACCCTTGTCTGCTCCTGATAACGTGTGGGGAGTATCTTAGTTTAGAACAGCATTTTGAAACAACCTGGCTCTGTCTAAAGGGAAAACATCCAGTTATCTGCATCTCTAAATCTCTGGAAAGAAATAAAATTTAAAAAAACCCTCACTGTGGTTTTACAGGCGATTATATTATGCTGAGACTATTTCTCAGCAGAGCACAGTAGCTTTCTTTAATCTTTAATGTTTGCTGGTTGCCTAGCAACTGGCATCAGTTTTTTTAATGTAATGTAAAAGGAAGTGAGCATATTTACCAAAATGTGACATTATTCCTTTAAGTCTGATATCTTTCTTTTAACATTTGCCGAAAAGCTACACCATTCCTATGAACGATCAAAGAGCAACAACAACACTTGTTGTAACCAAAGTATCTTTGAAGGCACTTCGTAGGAAAGAGTGCTATGTAAACTGGCATAGTGCCTTACACACACGCTATTTAAGCTGGTTGTTACTTAGTTTAGCCGCTGTGTTCAGCGTCTGGCAATAAATACATCATGAAAGAGAAGAAAGGAACAACCAGATGGTCGCATTGCATTACAGCTGCACTAAAGAACTGTAATGAGGAATTCACAGGGCCAGTATTGTGATTTTTGCAGTTTGGTATGGGGAGAATAAAACACTGGAGGGACAAATGGTCACATAAAGCCACGTATTCTTTACTGTTACTCTGCAGTGTGTTACTGAAGCATCAGGAAACAGTTTTTCCTTTCTTTTCTGTGTGTCCGCAGGCGTTTGTGGACAGCAGATGCAGCAGAACAGACCGATCAGTGCTCTTTCCAGCTGTGTAAAACACTGCACAGATCATATTTTATTATATTAAAAGTGATTTTATATGGATTATGGACTTACTTATCAGCACAGATTTATTTATTTTTCTCTGAACATAAAAGAGCACCTGTGACCCACACTCCAATCTTTTACTTATACTTAGGACCCACAACCTCAGGAACCTCATGAGGTTAATACCTATTGCAACATGACATCAAAGGCCTGTTCATATGAGGCAGTTAAGTAGTTAAACTTTAATGAGCATGTGAAACATAAAAGTACATATCTACATATTCAAATAATATAAAGAATTGCTGTAGAGAAAGAAAAGGTACAGCAGTTCATCGCCTAGAGTGAAAGAAACTGATTCTCTGCTGACCAGGACTTCAAAGTAAGAGGCCCAGGTGGACTCTGCGCCACCTCCAACTCGAAATCAGCCCCCACCCGTGTCCATCCCCCTGTCTCCTGTCTGGGTCATGAGCAGCACTGAGCAGAGATCAAGAAGATCAGAGGACCAAGCCCTTTCTACTCAGGCCGTGAACTCTTCACAGGAATGTCACAGGAATTTTCACTCTGAAGATCACCTGCAGATAAAAAAGGCCAGAATGAAACATTTGAAACAATGCTAAACAGCCAGTCGTCCTAGTTTTTACCCAGCCTCGTCATGTGTGAGCTCATTGCCAGAGTAAAAGGAAAGCCAGTTTGTTTGGAAGTCATTTGTTTTTGCTTGAAAAGGACTAAATGGTTTTATTATGCCTGTATGGTCATCAGATGTTCTTTCATCTGGCTGCCATGAATCTGGGATAACATAAAATGCAGTGTTGCTCTTCATATGTAAGATACTGGAAATATGTTTTTTGGGGTTTTTTTGATGCAGAGGAGAGACTATTCAGTGTGGAAGAGAGAGACTCATCAACAAAATGTTATGTATAAACCATGAACAAAATATTAATTTACTGATGAAGTAATCTGTGAAAGTTTATCTTTTATTACATAGTTTGTCCATCTCTCAGTCTCCCAAACAAATACACACACACACACAGAAAAATCTTGTTGTTTGTCACAGGATATTGTATTGACTTACATTCATTTCAGAGACAATAAATCTAATCTTAACCATAATCGTTATATGCCTAACCCTAACTCTTACCAAGTCTGAACCCTACAATTTAATTTTTTGACCCTGTGGGAACTAGATTATTGTCTCCACAATGTGATTTACTCAAGAACTTGCACACGGTGCAACTACCTAAATAATTTAAAATATTTTCATGATAATACACATGAATTTAACAAATTATGAAGATTCACTCATGGTATTCACTGTGACAGTGTGTCTCCCTGAGGTAACTTGAACCATGACACCCTAAGGCACAGGGGGCAGCATAAACCATGCAATAGAAAGCAGATGTCCACGCACACACACACACACACACACACACACTTAAATCACACACAGATGTTTATGATTACACCACGTCAAGCCTCTCATCTTTTTCTCATACAGATAAAAGTAGCAGATTTTTATCCATGTATGTCGAAAATAGTCTTAATTATGGGTCTAATCTAAATTCTAATGACGTCTTGGCTAAATTTATGATTTGGTTGGTGTTAAATCTGGTATGCGTCACTAAAAATGGAGTTGGAAATGGAAATGGAAATACACTGGTAACTTAGTGGCCTGTGATGCACATAACTGCATCATCTTCAGTCTATCGCTGCCATGGACCATCTGTTGTTGGGTAGCAGTGACATTTGGGTCAAAAGTCTAAAAAGTTACACTAATACAAAAATATACTTTATATACTATATGCATAAAATGAGGGAGAGACAATATATACATACCATTTATTATTTAATTGGTATTAATGTATTTCTTGTGGTTGTAAATAAATATTTTCAAAGGTGACCTATCTTAGTTTGTCCTGACTTGTACCAAGCTTGTGTGTGTTCTTGATTACAGAGAAAATGGTTCCCTCTAGTGTCCGTGACAGGAACTGTGTGTGGGACAAACTGAGCCAGTGAATTAAATTATGAAACAAGGATGAACAAGAGGTGGAAGAGGAAACAGACTCAGGAGGAGAGCTAATTCAGTCATGGCTGCTACTGTGATGATTGTTTCTCAAATACTTCTCTCAGCAATTGGTAGAGACCAAAAACAGAAACAAAGGCAGAGTCGATAATGCATTTACACTCATCAGGTGGACAGAAATACAACAACAGACGAATAATAATAATGTGGCTTTATATCTGGTGGATGCGTAAATAAGAAACAGTATGTTTGTCATATCAGCTTACGAGGTGACAATATGTTTGACTGATAAGATGATGAGGATCATGTGATATGAATGAAAGCTCAAGAACAGCTAAATGGACTTGAGATTGTTTTGGTCATCAGTTATTTTCAAGGTTAAGGTTAAACTTTCAGGGCCTCGCTGTGGCATTTACGCTCACAATTAAAAACCTCCAGATTATTACAGTTAGTATTTCACACCCAACATCATTTTGATCCATGTTTGAGAGATTGAAGAGGTCCAGCAGTTTCAAGGGATCCTCTTTAGGCATGCCTGTACAATATCTGTCAACCTGTTTGATCTGGTGTAACGTGTCAGGTCTTAAGCTGAAAACTGCCCTAGGGCAACCTCTGCTTTGGGAAATATAATTATTGTGAAAAGATGATGACTCATTAACAAGAAACCAAATCCAGTTAATGATAAAATGAACAGATTGATTAGTCTTTGTATACTTTTTCTCAGAAGTTGCACAGGAATGGCGTCAGGGTAATATGCTCGGTTTAGGTTGGTGTGATGTGTGGCATCACATGTGGTGGAGACGAGTGACTGTTGCCAGTTGTCACAGTGCATGAGGATCTCCCTGTTGATACTGTTGCTCTACAACTCAAGATGGAACTGTGTATTTTACGTGGATTAAAACTGCCTCGTGTTTACAGTATTTCAGCATCATAGAGAGCTCCAGCTCTCTATGATGCCATTAACAGTGATGGATAACAATAATGAGTTTTGTTGTTGCTTCTTCTATGTTTTCTGTAATTTCATAGTGATATGATTTCCCTGTTGTGCATCACTACAGTGATGTGGATTAGTAGGATATAATCAGCTTCCATACAACATCAGTAATAATAATAAAAAGCTACAATTCATAGTTGTTTGACTTGTTTATTTCTTCCTGGGTATTTCTGCCCCATGTCTTGAATCTAGAAATTTCAATTTCCCTTGAAATAGAAATTTGAAATATAGATGATGTTTGGCCTACTTTGTTTGCAATCATTTTGCGACAGCTGAATGGTGCAGTGGGCAAAGACATTTTTGTTAAATTAGAAGATCTTAAAGCAAGTCCTCCAGCCTCATTCACGAACCTAATCATTGTGTTTGAGCAGCTTTGCGCTATTGAGGTTAGTATTTGTGTCCTCCCTATGGCCTTTCCTTCACTTGCCATTCTTAAAAGGTGAATTTCACTCTGTAACAACCCATCTATTCATTTCTAACCTTGGTTATCTTGTGCAGATTTGAGCCCAGCACACAGTGTGAGAGAAAAAATTGGATTGAGGAAATTTACTGTTACTGTATTAATATTCATACTGACTGACTTGCAGTATTTTTACAAAACATTTAATTTGATTGTTGAATAGAAAAGAAAAATATGTTTTTGTAATGACAGGGAAAATATTAGACCAAATAAATCATATTTGTATTTATGTTTAGAGAGTGTTTAATGTCTAGGTGAAAGGTGGTATCCTGGAGCAGAGGGATCAGAGCCTGCAGCTGATGAATGGAGGCTTTTTCTAGTTAGTTGTCCTGTTCATGACTGAACCAGACAGAGCAAAGCTGAGAGGGTGAAGGACGGTGAGTAGCTGCTAACTGTCTGATCTTAACACACTGTGCACCAGCACTTGTTTATGTTTCTAGAACCATTCACACAATTTGTTACAAAAACATGAAACATTTTGATGTGAAATCAGAATCAGTAGAGTCTGTTGGTCCATCACGTTGGTCCAGACAGAACTACCTCACAGTTTGGCTTATTGTACCAACTTTCACATTTTAACAAGGCAGCTTTTACAGCTCTCCCTAACACATCCATGGTTTAAATGGCTGATGATGTGTTACTGTACATTCCATGAAAAACTGCTGCCTTAACCTTATTACACACAGTCCCATCTAAACTTGAAAAGAAAAGGCTCCATCAGAAGAAGCAAAGACAAAAAGTGAGTGAGAAAATGTGCGTCAACAACGAGATCTCTGTCATTTGTGTGACTCTTACATTCAAAGTGTGAAAACTGACAGCCCTGAGCAATCCTGCAAAACTAAAAACTAATTTATATTTAGTGCTAATTAGAGTGCTAACATGCTAAATCAAGATGATCAACATGGCAAACATGTACCTGCTTAGCATCATCAAGTTCGCATTGTCCTTAAGAGCATATTAGCATGAATTCCTCTAAAAGCGACACAAGCCCAAATCATGTGGTGTTCATCAGTTATAGAAATTGTTACTTTCACGACAAAGCAGTCAGCACATAACAGTCATAAACCGTCTCTAGAAACTTTTATTTGGGTGTCACTGGCACATGCACCTGCACACATACACACCTTTGTATTGCTCCCTTGATTACCATTTTCATCAACTGTATGTAAAAATAACGCAAAAGCTGCTGCAGAAGCCTCAACCACACACACACACACACACAGAGTAGAAGTAGCAGTTAAAACACGTTTTTTTTTTCTCACAGTTTATGGTTAAAGGAAAAGCTCTATCACCTTCTACTCCCCAATTTTAAAAAAAAGACAAAACATACAGGCACTAATTGTGTCATAAATTGGCATGAACTCTATGTGGGTGTCATTTTGTGTTTTCTTCCTAGAGGCCACTCTTTTTATATATTGTGAGGAAATACTGTCCGCTCTTATCCACCTTGGTTTCCACCTTGCCTCTTCTCTCACAGCACTCCCTTCATATTTTGGTAGCATAGGAATCTGGGATTGTTTTTCTCTTTTCTGCTCAGATACTGTCAAACACACACAGTCAAACACACACAGATGGACACAGATGCACATGCAGAGGCACACATAAGGATGCACACTTATACACACAGAATGGTAGAATGGTCTCTTTGGCTCCCCAGGTACTTTGTGGCTTTAATGCCTCCAGGCAGAAAACTGTAGACTCTCTTCTCTCTCTCTCCCTCTCTCTCTCTCTCTCTCTCTCTCTCACACACACACACACACACACACACACACACACATCAGTTCAGTTTTCTCATATTTACTGAACTTTTTCCACCATTGGAATCCAAACTTATTGGTTCCCCTCATTTCTTAAACAGTTTTGTCAGTCATTTTGTGTGTTTTTGTGTGTCTCCATGGTACAAGCAAACATGTTTCCAACAAATGCTCGGCTTCAGCCGTTTGCTGAGGGGCTGAGTTGAGAGAAAGGAGAAAGGAAGAAGTGAGTGAAGGAATATTATGAAAGAGGTTTAGGGTCTGGGATGTGGGTAGCATTTGGAGAAGAGGAATGTGGCAGACAGTGGGTAAACATCGCCGGTAGCTTGAAAACACACACACAAATGCAGAGCATTAGCACACACGCAGAGCTTTAACACATACACACACACACACACACACACACACACACACACACACACAGAGTTCCATTCAGCTCCCGAGGGTTTTATTGGGAATTTAAGACAATCTGTCTCCGTTCTGTAGCTCCTGACTAAACAGGTAAGTGCCAGTCTGTTGTTGGCTTCTCATCTGCTTCCATTTCCTTTCTCTGCAAGGCTGGTAAAACTGGAAATGTTAAAATCTGCATTGTACATCTGTTAAAGTTGGTTTGATGAGGCATGATTGCGTAGTGTAGCTAATCTCTTGGCAACCTTTGGAGCATGTGCTGTACTGTCAGGCTACTAGAAGTGAGAAAGTCAAAATGCAACATTGCAAACATGCTGATTTAGTCAAACGTCCTGATGATGCAAAAATCTCTTACGCACTGCTGTGTCATACAATAACTGAGAGTCGGTGTGTGTATGCTTTTGCATACCAGCTTTGTGGGAATTACCGTAACAGTCTACATCTGTGCGTGCAGGAAAAAAGGTATTCTTCCCTTGCAGACTCAGAAGCTTGAATGCAAAGATATGCGCATGCAAAAGCATCCAACTTAACTTCTTCTACATTTCAAACAGTGACATGTGCTCTAATTTATTAATAGTGGTCATAGAGACAGGATGGCCTTGACTGACCTCAAACTGAAAGCATTATATCTTAATGAAACCATCATTGTTTTTCAGAATACTACTTTTCACTTTCACATTTCATTTTTCCAATACTTACAAATGGTTGTATCAGTACTTAAACACTGCTCAACCAGTCAACAGTACATTGCTTAGCTTCCTGTTACTTTTCCAAACTCTTGGTGTACCAACTGCCATCTACTGTAACACAATGATTATTAATAAATACCTCACTTTACAAAACACAAACATTTTGTAAAGTTGTTTTTTATGTAATTTCCTCAGCCGTGACAAAACTCTTTCAGAGCCACAGAAAACATATTCAACAATTTAAACTGACTAATGGTTTATTTAACTCCTTTGATTTCATGTTTTATTTGCAGGATTATACGTTTCTCCAGCTGTCCCCATGGCTCTGCTGTGCTGCATCGTGTTAGTGCTGCTGTCTCTTCTTGACTCTGCCTCTGCCACTGTTTTAACTGACATGGACTATGGAGACGTTCCTCTGTGGATTAATCGCCTGCTTGGCGAGCCCAGTGTGCTGAGCCTGCAGGGACGGATGGACCCAGCCTGGTTCCGAGCCAACAACCCCCAAGCCTGTCCTCAGCAGTGTGAATGCCCCATCCAGTGGCCCACAGCACTCTACTGTGACCACAGAGGCCTGGCAGACATCCCTGACCGCCTGCCAGAGAGAACCCAGTACCTGTTTCTGCAGGTAGAATAAACACTAACATGTGCATTGAGCGTGTGTTGTCTTTACAGTGGTCTTAAACCAGCCCACAGTGGGTTTTCATTTCCCCTTTACATTGTATGCTTCCCACTGTAGTTGACCCCCCCTGCACTATATTCTTTTTTCTTTTAACTGTAAAGCAAAAAACATGAAAATAGTCAAACATTTTTTACTTTTGCACCCAGGGCAACAACATCTCGTCCCTGTCCTCCTCTGTTCTGGCCAACATTACTGATCTACGCTGGCTCATCCTGGACCACAACCAGTTGCAGAGTGACAAGCTGGACGAAGCCACCCTGCGGAACCAGAGCCAGCTGTGCTACTTTTTTGCCAACCACAACCACCTGAAATCAGTGCCCACAGCTCTACCAGCTGGACTCAAACAGCTGCGACTGGCCCACAACCAAATCAGCATCATCAGCCCTGGAGCTTTCCAGAACCTGCACAACCTGACGCTGCTGCTGCTGCAGGGAAACAGACTGCAAACCATTGCAGAGGGAGACCTCAAAGGTAGTGTAATGTGTCATTTCCTTCAGGTTTCAAATTGTCAGTTAGTTCATATACATTTTTGCTTATATGTGTTTATATGTATATGTGTGTGTGTGCAGGTCTGGCTAGTCTGAACCTGCTGGACCTCAGTGGGAATTTGTTCTCATCTGTCCCCCGACATTTACCGCCTTCTGTCCAGCAGCTCCATCTGTCCAATAACACTCTGTCTGGGCTGGATAAGGACAGTTTTGTGGGATTTCTCAACCTTAAACACCTTCGTCTGAGTCACTGTGATCTGCAGAGCCACAGTGTCCATCAGCATGTCTTTAATTTTTCCAGCTTGGTTGAACTGGACCTTTCTTACAACAAACTTACTGCCATTCCCACAGTCCCCACTACACTGCAGTACCTCTACCTGGAAGCCAATGAAATACAAGGTGAGGTGCAAGCAAACACTAACAAAAAACACACACTTACAAAATATATATATATATATATATATATGTATATACATACATACATACATTCATACATTTTACAATTCAAGACTCTGCAAAGTAAAGTATGTGCAAGTGTCAAGTAAGTGTAACAGTCATGTGATATACATTTTCAGATGCTCTTGTCTGGAGAGAGAAACACTTGTCCTTAAAAAATCCATTTTACAATGAAAACTTTACAGTTTAGTCTTTATGTAGCCTCTGTGAGTTATTTGGTTGACCACCTGGAGAGGCAGACACCCAAACCCTGCTGTGAGGGGGAAGAAGAAATGTGGAAAATGTGAGAGGAACTGTAAAGAAACCCGCTCAGGCCCAGTCGGCCCTCATCACTGCATTGGGATGCAGGAGGGGCTGGGGTTGGGCAAGGCAAGACAGAGATAGGAGAAGAAAATAAAGAGAGAGAATAAAGGGAGGAGGGACTAAGAGAAATGGAAAGAGAAGAAGTGAGAAGAGGGTGGAGGCAAGAAAAGGGGAGGGAATATTGGGAGGCTGGATGAAGGCAAAGTAGGCTAGGAAAGTAAAGAGGAGAGTGGTATGAAAACATCTGTGCTGGATTCTGGGCTAAGAGTGCCAGATGAGCCAGAAGCACATGCTGTTCCCCTCTGCATGGTCTCCTCTTTCCACTGTCTGCTCCCCATCTTTCTGCCTTTCTTTTTTACAGATAAGATTCCTGTCACATTACTGCAGACTTGCAGCCAGGAGCCACATTTTCACTCACATGACTGTCCGGCAGAAATGAGCTGGTGTGCATTTTTGGCTCACAGGCTCTGGAAAAGTGCAAGTGAGCTCTTGTTTCTCGATCTGTGATGCAGCAGACAGCAGGGCTGTGTACCAGCGAGACAGACAGACGGCAAAACACTTCCACAAAAACACACACCTCATCGTCTAGCTAGCAGCGTGACAGCTACCACTGTTACTATCTGCCAAAGCCCACAGTCTGTGCAGAGAGAGGCACTACTACTGAAATGAAGTGAGAAAGCAAAAGAGGGCGTTGTGGTTTTCCTCATCCTCCATTCGCACCGCAGCACCTGCAAGTCATCTAATGGGAAATACAGACACTTTGAGAAGAAGTGCATTAGCAGACTGCGTAAGCACAGTGTAACTGAAGCACTTCATATTAATAATTAACATGTGATGGACACATGGTACATGATGTGAAATCAAAGCTGTCTGGACTGGTTTATTACTACAATGTTTCAACAAGACTGCAATAAACAGATGGCTGTCACTCTGGTGAATAATGAGTCTTTTATAATAAAGTATGTAATCCTGTCTGGTTTCTGTCTGATCACCAGGGTTCAACATGACTAGTTTGTGCAGAGAGGTGGGACCTCTGTCCTACTCCAGGATCAAAGTATTACGACTGGATGGAAACAAGATGACCTTCCAGCAATTGCCCCCTGACTGGGTCTTCTGTCTGCGAGTGCTTGAAAGTATCTACATCTGACTCAAACCTTCTGAATATACATCAAAAACAGGATCACTGTATGTTAATTGGACACTCATCTCAAGATGCAAAGAAAAGCTTCAAAGTGACTCAACCTAAGATCTTTGTTTTGTTAGTCAACTCGTCATTTGTAAATTTAAAAAAAAGCTAGAAACCAGAGAAGAAGACTTTAATCCATTATATCTTCAACATGTGGATGCACTGCCAGGCACTGAGGGGAAAACTGACCTTCATAAGATGCCAGGGCTTCAACTTGTGCACTAAACCAGTGTTATTTTATCACAATGCCAAAAGTCCTGATCAAAACATTTCTCATACCACCAGTCCATTCCCATGGGTTTCTCTCACTCCATCTTTTCCAAGTTCTGCCTCAGCAGGGTTGTACATCTGTATGCTATTACTGAATAGGAACTGTGACAAACCCTCTTATTTCTGACTGTACAGAATAATACTCTCCAGTTAAACTGAGCTGTCTTAGGGCAAGGGAAACATGTATGACTGGCAAAATTCAGTAGCTTTCCCATGAGGGACTCTGACTCAGTTTACTGGACAGTGTTTAACAGCTACGCCAGTCCACACACGGAGGCTGGAGGATTATGAAAACGTTTTGACGCAACTTTTAACAATATTTTTTGAAATTGTTGTTATATATACATTTGAAACAGAGATCTGTGATCCTAAACAAGACATTTGGTTTACACAAGCATCAGAAATAAAATGTTCATTAGCATAATATTGTGTATGTCTTTTTATTGCAATACTTATCAATACCTAGAAAAACAGCAATCCAGTGATTCACGTTACACCCTTGTTATTCTGTCATACCTCATCTGTGTTAATCAAACAATTAAATCTTGTTTTTGTTACCAGAGCCAAGAATATTTGATGTATATTTCCAGCAAACAATTAAGAATAGATTATGTATCATTTATATCTCCTAAATTCCAATAAGTCTTGAACAAATTTGGGGAGAATGAGAAGAGATTATGATGAGTGTATATGAATATATATAAAACATAGATAAAACATGAACAAATGGGTGGACTATAAACCAGGGAAATTGAGTAATAGGAAGAGATTTAATGTGCACATAATTATATATACATAATTGCACGTAGTATGTAGCTAGACTATATACAGTATAAATACAGTAAATATCTATCTACTATGTGCAGCAAGAAGAAGCCATTGCACAGTTGAGTGGAATAGAGATTAATGTAGCAGAGGAGATGTCACTGTTTTAGTTAGCTTGACATTTGGCCTTAAGTGGTGCATAAAAGGATTTGTTCCTGGGTTGACTTCCACCTGTGTATAAAATTCTTGCACTCTGTTTCTCAAGTCTGGGTTTTGTCATGTTGTCATTTTCACAGTTTGTTCTGTTCAAGAAGCTGCTTAACCCAACTGAAGCAACGGGAAGAACTGCTAAGGACAAAAAATAAAAAATGTAAAAAACATGTACAAATGGAATCCCATTAACATTTTAATCAAATTCTGCTGGCATTCGTGTGATGGAAGTTTGAGTTTTAAAGATGAGCAGACAGCAAGTGAATGAATATAATTAGGACTTCCACAACTCCTCATTTACTCAGCAACTCAGCATCAATTAAAACTAGTTGCTCATATATTGTAACTGCTGGGACAACTTCAGGTGCATCAAGGTGGGCTTTTATCTATAAAACCCTAGTGAATTGTAAAATACCTGCACAGTGCTGACATGCTGATAAAAGGACCATCAACATTTCTCCTAAATGCCACAAACCAAGAAGGAGGTACCTGTGAAGAAAGGCCAAGTCATCGTGGTCGTGTTTACTCAAATGAAAGACTCATATGATCGTGTGCTGCTATTCTCATAATGACAGCACTTCTTAACAATATTGAGGTTCCAACCTCATAGTTGCAACGTCATTTCCCCATCATACAGATACAGATCATTTATCTCTAAGATGTTTTCCTAATAATTACAGATTGCAAAATCAGAATGATGAGATATGCAATTACAGGAAAATGCGTGATAATGTTCAGTTCTTCAGTTGATGGTAAATCAGGTCCTCAAAAGATAACTGTTTTGTTTACGGTATAAAACAATGTACTAAAAAACAAGCTCATATCTATCTAAACTGATGAGTCATCTTAAAAGAGTGAAAACACATTTCCTAAAATGTTTTTTTTCCCTGCAGCTAAGGATTATTAAGTACTGAATATTGGACTCCAGGCACTTAACTGCTTACCAAAAGTACTTATTGTTTGTCAGTCTGTCTGTGTGTCCCCGTGTGTGTGTGTGTGTGTGTTGTGTGTGTGTGTGTGTGTGTGTGTGTGTGTGTGTGTTTAATGTACCATTACTAACGCCACAATCATATTTTCCAGGTGACACCATGTCTTTTAAATGCCGTGAGTGTGTTTGATGGGCTGATCAGACTTGCTGCTATGTCTGGACCCATATTTACGGGAGGCAGTCACTCACACAGAGAGCTGCATTGAGGGACATGTATTAAGCATAAAAATCTGCGCAAGATTGTTCCAGTGACGACCTGCTGTCGGTCTGCTGGGTACATATGAAGTCATGGTGGAAAGTCTACTGGTTTCATGTTGCTGTAAACACAATAAAAGTAGCCTGACTGCTACATCACAGTATTTTGGACAAGCAGACGATGTTAGAGGGGCAAGGGCCCAAATTAATAATTGATCTTGGCAAATAATTAAATAAAGGTTTGCCCAGAATTAATACTTTTGAGACAGCGCACCCCAAAGTAAGCCAGTGCATGCTTTAAATAATAGCTTAACATTTTGGAAAATATCTGTGGAGAGCCAGGAGACTGTTAGCTTAGCTAACTTAACGGGAAACTTCTAACTGCCTTGGTGTGGTCAAGAAATAATCATCTCCCCAGTCAATTAATCAATCATTCCTCGCATTTATCGCTGAGTAAGAAAGCTAATTAATCGAAATCCCTTTTAAACTACTCTGGTAATCACTTTTTAATTCTCTCTTTCTCTGGTACTTTGATGGAGGTCAGTGCTGCAGAGGATTGATGCTCACATTGATATGCTCATATCTTGTTATTGTCACCTGCACACCTGACTTCAATGTTACATTGACTCTACTTTTCACCTCAAACTCTCTTTTCCACTCCATTCTTCTGTGCTTTACTGCAGTCCTGTAAATCAGTCATCCTTGCACACTTAAACCAAACCTTTGCTGCATTCCTCATTTTCAGAGCCGTGGCACAGGGTGATCAAATATGAGACACAGATTTATTAGCAAGAACATTGGTGGTATGTTAAACAAAAACATATTTGAAACATAATCTGTGTTAGTGGACATTCACAAGTGTCTTCATGCTAACTGAGAAGACACACGAAGGTATTGAGGAACTGCCAGCTGGCAGGAGGAGGCAGCTCAGTGCCAAATGGCACATGTGAGCACCTGAAAGGCTACCTGGCACATCACAGTGGTATGAACCACTAAATGGAGGTGGTTTTGTTAACTGCAACAAAAAGCACTGAGGCGGTCACTGTCCTTTACAGAAGATAGCTAAAGTAATCTTTTCCATTAATACTTCCAAACTAACTGATTTGTTCAGCTACAAATGGAGTGGAAAAATGCAAAATGACAAGAAAAACGAAAGTAAAAAATGTAACTGTTTGACATCAGTTTCTTGTAAAAGTTTATGTCCTATAGTGCGCTGAGTTCTTTAACTCCAGTTTTAATCCCCAGATCATTCTGAGTTGTCATGGCGTCTGCATTGTCATAAAGACAGCAACACTAGTTAAGTGTAAGTTATTTCTAGTAAAGCATCATTATCAGGGGATTATATTTGCAGTCATTTGAAAACAGAACAAAACTTTGACTGGTGGAATCATTAAAGCTCTGGCCATTCCTCTCCTCTGAACGAAACCCCTCCTTGGAAACCACCAGTCAAAACAATCTGCACTGAAGCTCCCTGCGGTGCCATAACAGCAACATTGAGAGCTGAGAAGCTCAGGATCCCTTGCATATCACATCACTCTGCCCACAGACACTTCATAATTACAACACTATACTACTCAGGTTGATATGAACAGGTCCAACCACCAAAAACTCTTTTCATTGTCTCTTTTAAATCTCTAATTGAATCCAATGCCGACTGTATTAGCACTGTTAATAACTCCAGATGGTTCTTTGCTGCTCCTTGTTTTGTTCTGCATTTCTTTCTAGAAAAACTTATTGCTGAAAAAAATTGTTATGTGAGCAGAGACTGAGATGTCTGGAAACTGGCTCGGGGGTGGGCAGCTTGTTGTTATGTACTGTATGCTTTGCTTTACCAGTGATTTAAAGTTGATCTAATTGATATTTTTAGATTAACTCTCATCATTTTAATCAACATCTTTTGCAGCTGCAACAGAGGGCTGTTTTAAGTAACAAAAAAACAAACATAATAAATCCACTCCACATTAAATGTTCAGCATTAAACAACAGGCAAGTAGTGATTAGTTAGTGATCAGAGTGGAGTGTCTGGCAACTGAAGATCATGTTTTTTTCCTTCATGAGATTAATACGAATTTGAGACTCAATGTTGGACTCATGAAGTGGCCGAATATACTCCTAATGAATGCTAATGTTGCTCTGTGTTTGCTGAATAACTAATATTCATCAGTTTATATCAACTTTAGAGCACAATATGTCAATGCTGTGTTCAAAGCCTGTTGGAAGCAAATGTTACTGACCTCCATTTCTCAAAAAGTGCTGATGTTGTATGATGTTATATGATGCTGCTGTTGAATTCATTAACACCCTTTGACTACAAAATAAGTTGCTTTAAATGTCAGTGTAAACGCATCACTCCCTCAAGCCCTGGCACTTTGCAGTCTGTGCATACAACTGATCATCAGTCATGAATATACTTTTCTAGGCAACACATTGGTTGTTGACACTCTTCTCTGTATAGTGGCTTTTTGCTCTCCCCTGTCTAAACATCATTCTGCAATAGTGTGCATTCGCACACTTGTCCTCTGCACCTCCTTGGTCTTGAGTACTACTTCAGTTTTCATTACATCTTGTTGCACCCTGTCTTTTTTGCACTGGTATAATGGTTTTCCAACTGGAGAATCGGCAGTGCGTACTGCTTGCTCTGATGAACCAATTTTTAATGATCACATAAGATGAAACATTTGCTGATTATCTTTAAATTCAGTTAGAATTTCTAGTATATTTGAATGGAAGCTTGGCTAGAGATAGCCAAGAGCAGGAGGGTCAATTGAGGGTCCATTGAAACCAGTGAAATTGTTTCAGTATTTTATGTCACATTGTTGTGTCTGAGCCAAGCTAGCCTAACTAACCTTAGCTTGTGGTTAATAATACTATGAGTTAGGTGAGGGGTGGTATGCTGGTAATACTGGGTTCTGACACCCAGTATTAGAACTGGATATCAAAGGCAACATGCCCAGAAAAAATACTGTTTCTGTTAGTACAAACTGAACACTACCTGCTGCTGCAGCTTCATTTTAAAAACATTTAAATGGCAAAACTTGAGTGGACTTTTATCATGAAGTTGTCACAAGAACTGCAGTGTGTTAATGTGATTAGCACTGACTGCGACTATTCATCATGTGTCTATAAAACAAAACTGTTAGTGAGTTGAGAGCTTTTATTTAGTTTGAAATAATGCAGGGAGTGAGCAGCTACAGTGAGCTGTTAGATGAAGAGATGCACACATCTACCAGCTCCTCTCCTAGTGCCCTGCTGTTCACAAACTCATGCTATGTGCATCATAACAGCAGATCCAAGTTGCTCACAGAATGATGCACAAAGGCCAGTTATTTTCTGACTTCTTTAGTAAATGACAATAAGGCCTGCAAGTGATGACACCTCCCACAATCACCACCACTCAACCAGTGAACATGCATGTAAACACGTATCAGCTGAGTGCTGACTGCCGCCCCTCTGGATGTGACGCTCTGACCTCCTGCACCCACAGATACAAGAACAACTTCTTTTCGCTGAAACTGCTGATTTGACAACTCTTTTCTGCTCCATTATCCATGACTTTGTTCATGTTACATTCATGCTTACCCCGTAACAGATGTGGTTTTCAATATTTGTGACAAAGTTGCTTAAGTAAAAAGATACATCAGTGTCCTCAATTGCTCCATTAAAACTAAGCCTCAAGCAAAACTGCTGGACAGGTTGATGGACAGACTGACACTAAAGGAGAAATAATATACAAAGAGGTTTGGACCTCCCAGCTGTGTGAAAATTCTGTTTGTTGCTCATCAGAGAAATGATCTCAAAATCCAATGCACTTGCGTGGTACTTGTGGTTTTGGCTAGATGACTGAGGAAGCCGTCAGTTTCATTTACAGGCCTGTTTACAAGCAAGACTGAGACCTCCAGCCCTCTCATTAGACACTCACACATAAACATGCAGACATATGCTGATTCTGCTGTCTTGTGTTACTCTTTAAGGTCTGAAGGAAGTTACTTTCATTTTACAAAGTCATCAACTGGCAGTGCAGTAAAACAAATGAGAGAGGGCTCACGTGTTCACTCATGGCAGCTATTTATTTCTGAACACAATTCACAATTTCAGAAATGCTCATAACCGCAAGCTTACAGTAATGATCTTCAGCAATGCAGCAGGGAACACATAATCTTCACAAAATCTTCTGTTCTTGATACTTGTAGCTTTAGCCAAGAACATGAGCGATAAACACATTTTTGGTCCAAATGCCAAATCTAACTGAGTTTGTCATAGGCTAAAAAAGATTGTTTGTGGCACAATTTCTGAGATTTTCGTACGTCACTGTATGAGTTCATCAGGACCATGCGTAGGCAGAAGACAACGCAATAAAACTCAGAGTGGAGCTGGTAGTTGTGGTTTTCCTATTCTTCTTACCCAGACCACACTTTCATAAGCATGCTGACTAAACATTAAGGGAAATGGGGTGTGGGGTAGAGTTGTAGGTGGCTGTTTCAGAGTGGTTAAAGGTGGGAGATGTGAAGTTCAGGGTGCAGAATGAATTCTGTTCATGTGATCAATGTGTGTTGCGTGTGAAAGGAGAGGTGGACCACTTACACAATCTGTATCATATGTTCCATATTTAACTGAGTGCCGACACAGAGCCTCATATTTTTAACACATGCAGCTTTATCTAGCACGGTATGGACACATGCACACATACACACACGCACTGTTGTACTGCACTACTGCCATTTATAATACCATGAAGCATATGGGAACAGTAAGCTTGTGCTTCCTTCTTATCTAAAAGAATCCATCTGTGTAAACACCTTCACTCATTCCTACCTTAAATTAGTGCACAGTGAAGCTTAAAACTTTCCTGTTTTGACAAAGCTTACAGCTAGCTCCAGTCATAGTTCTAGTTATAATGATAACTAAACCCATAGTCTTAATGCCATCCCTCAGGTATGCGGCTATAGGCCTAGGCTGCTGGGGGACGTCCCCTGATCATCTCCACACTCCTCCTCTCCTCTGTCTCTCCCCTCAGACCCATTCTCTCATCTGTAAACCATTTTTACATGTCATTAGCTTTGTGTCCTCTCTCTCTCATAGTATTGTGCTTGTCTCTCTCTGGTCTCTCTCTCTCTATACCTCTCTACAGATACCTGTGGCTCCAGAGCTGAACATTTTATATGTGGCTTGCTCGACCTACCTGACCACTGTCCACTGCTACCATTTACTATTATTATATTACTATTATCATTATTGTACTGATAACAGTAACCATAGTGAGGATTCTGTTGTTCTACTGAACTTGCAACTACTGTCAATTCCATCGTTTTGTACAACTTGTATGTGTGCTGCATTGTACTGTATTTTCTCTCTCTGTCTCTCTCTCTCTCTCTCTCTCTCTCTCCCCTCCTGTCTCTCTCTTTCTTTCTCTTTCCCCACAACCAGTCAGGGCAGATGCCTGTCCACCTAGAGCCACACACACACACACACACACACACACACACACACACACACAGTAACTATAACAAACCACAGCAGGTTGTTGAGCTGTGGATTACTCACAATGTTGAGGCAGGTAAAGAATTTAACAGAAACTGCAAATTTTAGCACATCTGGCTAACTAGCTGACAGTCTACAGCGGTAACTAAAGCCAGTGTTACTTCCGAGACCAAGAGGCTAACATTAGCTTAATACATTTTGTAGGATTACAGTTTGTGTTGACAAAAACAAAAAGGCCAGCTCACCATTGCATTCATGATCCACTTTGTAGTAGTTCCCCACATATGAAATCTAGATACCACACATATCACACATGCCACACACATGGTAAATATATCACCTTTATCACTGTGACCTTGATATGAAACATTCAAGAGCAGAGGTGTAAAAACACTAACAACTTGGTAAAACTGGAGAAGAAGCAAGACAAATAGGATGTGTATCTATTACATGCTCTTTCAAAATTTGTATGTGCTATGTTTTGAAGTAGAAAGCTCTATATTATAGTACTATATTGTGTTGTTCAGTTGGTATTTGTGAACTGGTGTGATTAATTACAAAGCACTAATTAACATCATATATAACAATCACAATGATACAAGGAGGAAGCAAGAAGGAACACCACATGAAAACCAGGCAGTGCTGACAGAGCTGGGTGTTTTTATTTAAAGGCGTGGAAAACTCATATATTTTATGCAGTTTAAACAAATCAAGACATGTTGGCTTCGTCAAGGTTTCTGACATCAATGTCAGTGCAGAGTGGGTTCAATTAAGCGATCACAATTGTCTGATCGCAGCCAGCTGTGGATTAGCCATGATAACATCCACCTATTACTTTTATGCATACTAAAGAAAAAAACAGAGCTTTGACATTTTTATTAACTGAGCAACCCAATTGTAACTGAAGCTCATCAGAGTGTGTGTAAACAGTGTGTGAGCTGAAGCCTGTGTGGGCTGGGTAATGTTTGATTTAGTGCATGATGGATGAGCTTGGATTTGGAAATGTCCAGCATCCAGGTGGCTTCCTTTCAGTGACACTTTGCTAACTTGAGAAAGTTCCTCTCAGTTCACAGCATGTAGTATGATTTCATGCATGATGCAATACCTCTCTGTCTCATTGGCCTCCTTTTAGAATCGCAATTATTGCTGGTGTTCAGCGAGTGATAAAGCATTTTCTTTTAATTAAAATGATGGCCCTGCACAAAAGCTACATGGTTTAAACATTAGAAGTGAGATTTTAGAAGATTTTTTTAATTAACTGAAACTAATTTAGCCAATGTTACAATGACAGAAATACTTTTGACTAAGTAGATTAACAAAGTACCTTCCAGCCAGCTCCGATGTGCTGTTATGCACAGTTTGCTATTCTAATTGTCTGGCTAATGTCAAGCATCACAGCTGAACATAACTAAACTTAATCTTTAGTGAATGAAATACTGAAGGCAGCCTGTGAGCTAGCAGAGTTAGTTTCCACTGACAAAGTTTATCCATGATAAAATTATTTATAAGACAATAAATCTATGTTTGTATAAATCCTTTAAAGGGCAAACATATTTTATGGTAGACTTCCACGGTGGGTGTCCAAATCCATGATTTGACTGGATTTTGACTTTACTTTGGAACAGAGAACTGCGTGCTGCCTGCAGAACTTAGGTATGTATACACAGTTTGTAGAGTATGCTGTATCGTCTTGTTACAAGAGTGCAGCTCATCAGAAAGTCGTCTGTAAACGTTAGGGAGAATATTAGTCCTCCTCCACTGTATTTCCTCTGGGAACGTTTCTGGCTGAAACTCATGCACGTCTCCTTTAAATCAAGCAGTTCAATCATCCAAATCACCCTGTAGATGACAGAACAGGCCGTTCTTGGAAAGTTCTCAGATTATTATACAAACCGAGTCATTTTGGGCTGGAGCCTGAGCCTGTCTCGCTCTCTACATCTGTTTGGAAAACAGCTGCTGCAGTATGTAATAGCAATGAGGACTGCTGCTTAAAGATTTCCTGCAGTAAAAGCACCTTCTCTGCCCTTTAAATAACTCTCCTCTGGAATCAACAGGTTGAATTCAGCCCTAAAAAGAGCACTAACAATCTGACTATCTCTGTGCAGACTCTCTCTGGGTGCTGCAGATCAGGCGCTTACATTCCACAGGCCATGTGACTGCGTTTTCACATGCAAAACCAGACCACACTATTTTATCCTCGAAGGTTAGTTCTAATAAAGACAATATGAAAAGAGGGTACATAAAAATACATTCCAGGGATGGCTGATATGTGTGCAGTATGGATTGATGGCCACAGACTGTGCACTTGAATGTGTGGCTTGTTTCCAGCCACAACTGGAGAGGGATTTTTTTTTTTTTTCAACAAAATTATATCCCAGGTACAACTGACAGATCTTTGAGAGGTAGGAAAAGAAAAACAGGCGATGTCCATCAATCAAGCATGTGTCACAGCTAAAGTCAAGAAAATAAGATCTATTTAACTGTAGGTATCACTGTCAATACAGAGGTTATTGTGTCTTTTATGTCTAAAAACTGAAAGTGTTGCTTGCATCTTTATAATGCTGTAGATGGAAAGTAGTTTTATAAACAAAGGTCTCAATGACACCCTAAGCTCCTTGACCTCATCCATCCACTGTGTCACCACTGACTCACTAGTCTCTATGTAGTTTATTGTATTAATTAATAAAACAAATACTTAAGTTCAAGGATGTATGGATTTGTCAGTTGCAGTCACTCAGTAAGTAAATAAAGACCGGGACCTCAAATCTGTTCAGTGTTTCAACAGTTCAGCTTCTTATTTAAGGTGAAGGTGCAAGAGCTGAAAGAGACTCGTCCACTCTAGGGTTTTTAATGCTTAACTCAAAAGAAAGTTGCATGTGAGACTTCATTGAATTCATCATCAGTGCAGTTCATTCTTGTCTTATAATGTTTCCACCATCTGCTGGACTTGATAATGGAGTAAAAAATGCCATTATTATGTCCTAATAATATTCATTAAAATGAAATTAGTTCATTAAAATGAAAGTCAAGCAGGTGAGTCTTGTTCATCTGTCTCTCATTAGTATGACACAGGCTGTGTTATATGTTTTGGTGCATGATATGCAGCATTAAATGGCACGTTAAGCACCGCAGATCACAGCTCTGTTGCATTTAGTGTCTGCATACTGCCAAACAGTAGCCTGATACCAACTATTTGTGGTACACCACCTCATTTAGAGGATCACCATTACTTTAATGTTCAGTTTATTTTTTCTGTTAAAAAATTACCTCTGATGCTGTTGCATTATGGACATGATACATGAAACCAAATCATGAGACACTGCTGTTAATGAGCAACTATTTCCAATGATGTCATCGCAGCAGACAGAACAAAATAAAAACTTTGAGGGAGAAATTAGGTCACTATAGTTGATCAGAGGAGTCATTCCTGGAACCTTTCTAAATGGTAGCAGAGAAGATGAGAAAGTAAGAAGCAACCACCCAAAAAGTGACGTATTTGTCACATATATGCAACTCTCTGTGTGTTTTTTTGAAGTATCCTTTTCCCTTGTTGGGACCAGATGTTTGGCCCAGATGAGGCCAGTATCCCAAACCTTGTGGCTGAATGAAGAGGAGACTGGACTGCAGTGAGGGAGCATTCATGAAAAGGAAAAAAAGCAAGTGAAAGTGGGGAAATTAGGCACATGTGTGTTCATGTGTGTTAGAAACCGTTTCCCACATATGTTCGCCTCATTATCCTTCGGCTGCAGCTCACTCTACAGGAATGCAGGGCAGCAAACACATGTCCAACTCCTAACCCCCAGTGACACATAAACGCACACACAAACACACACGTAGAGGCTCCACACTTTGGTAATCACAGTGCCACACAGCTCTGCTTCCTGAACCCTCACCCTCCACTGCACCCCATGTCTCAGCTGGACCTCCGTAATCAAACTGTTTCAGTTTACTGCTGCTGGAAGAAAAGAAGTCTTCCTGGACATGAAACTGACATAGAAAAGGTGCCATGGAGTCACTAGAGAGATGCTGCTAATGAAAAGCACATGACTGGATATGAGTGCAGTCATCTAAACAATAGCAGGGTGGGTGGGAGACAGAAGGGAGATGCAATTTCAGCTGGGCTTCCCCTTACAGAGATCCAATGTTCACAGCACTTCTCAGAGATACAGAATCACAAGCTTGTGCATACACACAAATATGCAAACATGCCCATGGATCCTTCTTTTTTGTCTCTGTGAGACAAACATTCTCATGCTATGCTGCAACAGAGCAAAATAATAATAAACTATGACACAGTTCAGACACATGAAAGAGCTAGCGGTCTTCCAGAAGGAATTAAGATTAAACCTCACTGGCCCTGGGCCGAGGAGAGGGGGAGAAAGAACCACTGTGACCTTCAGAGGGAAAAGAGCCAGGAAACAAACCCAACAGGCAGGCTTGTCCACCAAAAGGGAGCGAGAGAGAAAGAGGGGAGGGTTAGGGACAGAGAGAAACAGAGGAAGAGAGCAAGAGAGAGGGAGGGGAAGGAAAAGAGCGAGAGAGGCAGAGAGAAGAAAAGACACAAGACTTGTGACTTGACAAAAGAGGGCAGGTACCAGAGGCAGGTAAGAAACTCTATTTGTTGTTTCTCAGGGGGGCTGTTTTAGATGGGACATTATCAACAAGTTAAGAGTGCAAGCAGGAGTGTGTGCAAAACAGACAGACAGAGCCAGAAAGAACAGTGTACGTATCTATGTGTGTGTGTGTGTTTGTGGACTGAGGGGGAATCCTGGCACAGGCACAGCTGAGCCATGCTGGGGTGTCGCTATAGAAACGCTGTGCCATACAGAGTGGTACTCTGTCCTCCAGTGGGCTGCTGCACACTTCAACTCGACCACTTTCCTCCACTCTTGCACGCTCACATTGATTTGATTTTAGCTTTTTTTCCAACGGTGTCTAAGGACAGCAGCTGCAAAATATGAAAATATGAGGAGCGAAGTTTTAACTGGGCTCCCTGTTGCTCACGTTGGATGGTGCAGAGGAATCTTCCTTTTTGCAGCTCATCAGATGGATTCCAAAGTCATTTCATGGCGGTTCACAAAGAGGATTTTTTTTTTCTCCAGGATTCATTTACTGTCTCTGCAGTAAATTTCTAATTTTAATAATTTAGTCATTGTAAATTCTGATGGATCCTATGCTTGGCAAAATAAAACTGAATAGGAATATTCAATGCAAAAAAATCTCATTGCTCATGCATAGTTTTTCAAAATGCCTGCTGTGGTGAATCGTGTGTTGTAAGAGGGTTGAACTTGTAAAAATCCCTCTGTGAAGAATGCAAAAAGAAAACAGTGATTGATCTATGCTGAGCTGGCTGATGTTCAGAACAAAGACACAGTAGGAAGACAGTCTGCCTGAAGTCTGAAGACTTTTGTTTCTTCACTCTCTTTACTTTAAATCAGTATCATTTTAACCTAGTTTATTAGCAAATTTGTTTTTGTCAAAGCATGTTCTAACCCTTTGCCTGCACATCCAAAGTGAAATGCCAGAGATGTAGATCTAGTCTCAGCACAGCCTCTGCAGGACTGCCCCACCCGCATGAGGAAATGTTTGGGCCATCTTGTAATACTAATGAGTATCTGCTGGTGATTAGTGTTTAATGCTTCCGTGACCATAAAGTTTCCAGTGAATGCATATAACAAGCAGCTTTAATACTGAGTCCATCACTTGAGTCTAGAACTGTCTTTTAGATACTTGAATTTGATGACTAATCAGCATAGTTTTTGTTGTGTCGATTACATGACGTGGCATTTATTCAGGGCTTTTTTTAGTAGTAGTTTAGTGGTAGTACAAAAAAAGTGGTGATCAGTCTCAGTTAAAGGAGTGACACAGTCTGCTGTGGCAAAAAAGAGCAAAATGAATTGGTCTTGATGGTAACAAAGAGGTTTGTTTGACAGCTTCTCGAGAATGAGACTTATATTCTTTTAATCTCCTCATACACATGGACATAAACAGCAGTGTGGATATACAGCTGTGATGCTGACTGAATATATTATATCCTCTGTAGCTTCGTTAGAGGCACTTTTGCCTTCTACACAACTAAGATGTAAAGATATTAAAACTGCAGATTTCTCTTGCAGCAGCAGTTCAAAATGTCTAGACAATTTAAATCATGTAAATGTAAATAAAATTTTAAAAAATGTTACTGCTGAGTTAAGGCCAGTCTTAATTTGAGTTTGTATATTTGGAAATCACATTTTAGAAAAGGAAAGATGAATTGAAGACAAGGTTTCAAATGAATTGTTGACCTTGGGAAGAGCAGTTGAGAGAAGACACCCACCAACAGGTCTATTCAATTGCTGTTCTTGGGCTTTTGATGATATCAGTTGAGCTTCATTGGTAGATGGAGTTGATTCTGCTTCACAGCTGAAATTTGATCAAAAGCACCTGGACGACTACTGGGCCTTGAGTGATGTCTGGTGAGAATCCAGTTAAAATGGCACAATTGTTGATTGTGAAGTCAAGTTGATATCGTCAGGGAATGCATGAATTACAGTGATCTTTAATGTGAATCTGATCATACAATATGACATGGTTTGTGTCATACCGATCTGTAGAGATGTACCCCAGGAATCTCTAATCTAATAACTGTAGTTCTCATACTGATTGCAGTTGCTTATCGAGGTCACAAATAACAGGGCAATGAGTCATCCATCTGATCGCAGGTCACGACAACAGCAGCACAAAGTAATGCTGGCTTTGGTTTTGAACAAGGGGCTGGGAGGCTCTGGGTGGCTGAGAGGGAAAAGGAAGGGCAGTGCCAGGGAACACTGTCAGAGAAAAGTACAGATTTGTTTTTCCAGGCAAGACTGATTCTGGCTCAGAGCCCCATTCCTGCCCTGTGATTCATATGTGATGTTTATCAAATTGACCAAAGGCTTGCCGGGCTTGAGCTGGAGCAAAGTGATTGGAAACTACTGGTGCATCTGTGTGGTGTATATTTACAGCGGATGTATACAATGCACAAATGTACACAAACAGACACTATGAATAATCTTAAACTTTGCAAGTGAATTTATCCCCAGGGCAAGTGCTCATGATGCTCAAAGTCAAACATCTGCATCTGTGCGCGTGTGTTGCAGTCTCTCAGCCTGAGTGCCTTGAGTTATTACGTTGTACACACACACACACACACACACACACACACACACACACACACACACACACACGAGTGCAGCCAAAACAAGTTGCACACATCTGTTTTTGGACATATTTTAAAAAGCAACAGTTACATCTTATGCGCCCTCTGCTCTCTTGGTGAAACTCCTGGATGAGTCTATACCCCACCAACATACTCAACTATGCAATGTATAAACTACTCTAAATAATTTAAAACTGTTACAATACAGCTACAGCATTAGATCTGACTAAATTCTTATGGATGTGTCTCTGCCTAGATAAAAAGATACATATTGCCTCCATCAGAGTCTCATTGGGATTTAGCCCAGTTTCCTTTGAGCCTCTCCTGGGTCCAAGAGCCTTAACCTTCCAGACCTGCAGTTTTTCCCTCCACAGCTCTCCCCCTGGGCCAGTGCTGACAATAGAGCCTTTATCCCAAACCCTTTCCTCTCCTTTCTCTTATAAGTACTAATTTCCTGTATTGGCATCTGCCCCTCCTCCACTTGAAATTAATCAAATTAAACTAATCACTGCCCACTTTCTTGCTCACTCTCTTTCACATTTATGGCAAAGCCACAAATCCCTCATCTCCCATTGTTTAAACTGGAATAACACTTCAATTCAATTATGTCATTTTGACAATATGTCAACAACTTTCCATGGCATTCATCAAAATATTTTTCTTGGTCCTTCATGGAACCTCTGGAAATGTTACATGTGTGAAAACTTGGTTGAAGCTTTCCTAGTGGACATATTTTCAGCTTCAACATATCTCTGAAGTTATGACGAATAACATCCAGCAGCAGGTTTTAGTGTTGAAACAAAAGTGCAGGAAAAGCTGAGGTACAGCAGATTGCTGGGCATAGTGGTAAACACTAGTCAAAAAATATTCTCAACCCTCTCTTAAAATGGGAACAGTCAAAAGGCAGATACAAACAGCTGCTTACTGAAGTTTTCAGTGTAATCAGAAAAGACTGTCTTGTTCTGGACTGAGCCTCTAAATGTCTGTCAATCGGAGCAGTGGGGTTTGCAGTTTTGCTCCAGAGCTCCCACACAGAGCAAGAAACACAAAGAGGACCTATGTCAGTGTATTTCTGTCCTCAAACTGTCTGTGTGGGTTGGATGAGCTGACCACATTGGCTGAGACAAGATAAGATAATCCTTAATTGATCCCACAAAAGGGAAGTTCTGGTGTTTTTTGCTAACCAGTAGAACCACAATGACAGGGTGTGGGTTGCTTCTTCAACCTCATATACTTGCGTTTCATGCATTACTTTAGGACCATGAAGGCCGGCGCGGGACTCGTCTCTGCATTGGCTCTGTTCCTCCTGATGGGGGCAGTGTCCACCCAGAGACTTCGGCCAAAGAAGCCCACCAGGCGCCCAGCCACCACCAGGAAGCCTTCTGTCCCTCAGCCTGCTGCACCAGCACAGCCAGAGCCCCAGGAGCCCACAGACTTCCCCCCACCCATCCTGGGACCACCCTCAATTTATCCTGACTGCCCTCGAGAGTGTTTATGCTCTCCAAGCTATCCAAATTCTCTCAACTGTGAGAACCGGAACATCCGTGTGATCCCTGTCATCCCATTTAGAACTCACTACCTGTACCTGCAGAACAACTACATCTCAGAGGTGACGGCAGAGTCGTTCATTAATGCCACTGAGGTTCGCTGGGTCAATTTGGCTAACAACCGCATTCATCGAATACACAAACAGGTCAGGACACTTTCTGACTCAATACTCACAACTTGAAATACCATGTAAAAATGTGTTTTCTGAATTTATCTATCTATCTTTATCTATCTAACAGGTATTTGAGAAGATCCCAGCACTGCTGTACCTCTATGCACAGGGTAACCAACTGAAAGAGGTACCTTCAGGTCTCCCAGCAAGCCTTGAACAGCTCCGTCTTAGTAGGAATCGCATTTCTAAGATCCCTGCCGGTGCCTTCAACAAGATGGCGAACCTAACTCTGCTTGACCTGTACAACAACCAGGTAACAACCAAGTACCTTTGTGAACATTTTATGACATTTTGATGTTGAGGTGGAGCAACGGCTGATGGCTTCTCTTTTAGCTGAGTGACAGTGACCTGGGAAAGAACATATTAAGAGACCTGACAAGCCTCATGCAGCTCAATCTGGCCCGCAACATCCTGAAAAAGATGCCTGCTGGTGTGCCTAGTGGCATCATACAGCTTTTCCTGGATAGGAACAGTATAGATGACATCCCAAAGCAAGTATACGTTGCACACGCCTCAATACACACACACACACACACACACACACACACACACACAGCAAGCATTTTTAAATACAAGTTGGATTTAAAATTTTACAGTTGTTTTTTCCCATTGTCCTCGTGCTCAGAGACTACTTCAAAGACTTCACCCAACTCGCTTTTATCAGGCTGAATCGCAACCAGCTGAGCGATAAAGGACTTCCCAAGGCTGTGTTCAACATATCCACCCTCCTGGACCTGCAACTATCCCACAACCAGCTCGCTTCTGTACCTCTGTTCAATGGTCACCTGGAGCACCTGCATCTCAACCACAACAGCATTGAGAGTAAGTTTTCTGAGAAACAAGCACTGGCCTACAAATTTGTGAAAGGTAGCCGGAATGTGTCCAACAAATAAATAATACAGGGCAACAAGACATTTAGTGTGTTTAAAGCTGCACAAATCTGCACAAAGCTGAAACTGACTAAGTATTTTCAGCTGACTCTGCAGATCCCGAACCTAGTTTCAGCTCATTGTTTTGGTATTTCAGCCCACATCTGCCCTCTTTTGAATTATTCCCACTGCTCCCATCAATGTATTTGCCAGAAGCAAACAGGCCTCGGTTTTCTGTAAAAATATTTTCAGATAACTATTACCTACCCACTACTAGGTGACAGACAGACAAGGTTTACAGCTTTAGCATTCAGCAGCCAGGAAAAACAGAATGTTTCCTATTGGTTAGTGGAAAAAAAGGTAGAGATAATATTAGATATCAGATAAGAAACCCCAAATAAATGCTGATGTTGCTCTGTATGTCTCTCTGTATCAATACTGCAGTCAGTGTTTTTAACATTTGCTCTGCTGCCCCCAAGTGCCCAAAAATACATTAGTAGAGCTTTAATCTTGCAATGCTGTAAAATTTACTAATTTGAGAAACTGCACAGACTGTCAGATTTTGTTGTAACAAAGCAAACATGATACTCAGGGTGATGTCAACCAAGCACACTCTGTACAAGCCTACATCTAGTGAAGGTCTGATCCAGTATATTAAATGTAAAGCTGTCAATAGATAAGTTTATGCATTAACTTTAATTATTTTTATCTTTCTGAATTATTTGCTGCAGAACAATGGTATAATAGTTAGAATAATGAAGCATCAGTGCTTAGCTTTGTTCTGTATAAGCGTGGTTTTCACTGGACAATTCAACATGAATGACTACATGAATGAATGGACAGGAACTTTTTCTTCAAATGTTTTCTTCTTTTTTCTGTTTGTGCAAGTCAATATTCAAACTTAATTACTACTACTGCTACAATAGTTTCCCTTTACAAAATGAGCTTGGCGCTGCAATGAGTTTGTTTCAGTGTGTGCAATGAGTTTCAGTGGGGTCTGATTGGTTTGAACAGAGTGATTTAATGTCTGTTTCTAGTTAGGCAAAAAGAATCTCACTTTTTAATGAAAGGTCTATCCCTCTATCTGCAAGGGTCCAGGTTGGAAAATGTTATTGGAAAATTCTTATTTAATTGGCCGATTTTTTAAAATGTTTGCTTTTTTCAAAGAATATAATAAATAAATAAATAAATAAATACATAAAATAAGGACTAGAAATTCAGTGTGTTTTCCTGACAGGCATCAATGGCACCATGATCTGCCCGTTCAACCTGCAGGCCGACCTGAGTGATGACAGCCTGGTGCCGAGATTAAGGTACGTCACATTGTGTCACATCTTGGCACTCAACAATATAAACTGGCACAGTGGCACCTTTGATAGGAAGTAAATAGGAACAAAGTAATTATTACAGTAATTGTGATTGCATTAAGTTAATTGCCTGCTCTGTTGCATCAGATACCTGCGTTTGGATGGAAATCACCTGAGCCCCCCCATCCCTCTGGATGTTATCATGTGCTTCAGGCACCTCCGCTCTATTGTCCTTTAGGAGAATTGTGCTTAAATGCCCTGGGGGCACACACACACACACACGCACGCACACACACACACACACACACACTCACACACACAAACACAAACAAACACGTGTATGAACACACACAGTAGAAATTGAATTTAAGGCAAAACATGCTCAGTGAACCACCAGCTAGCCTATAGCCACCCACACATGCTGTGGAGCTCCAGATATTTGAAAAGCTTTGATATTTCAGGCTTTTCAGGCAGTTTAAGTTTTATTGTTGCCAGATTCAAGAGAATCAGGACATTGGACAACAAATCTACACAAGTAGATAAACATTTAGGGTTAGTCTTTTTGTAGGAGTTTACAGTTTATCAGTTGTTGTTGGGTTTTTTTGTTTGTTTATTAAATTACAATGCAAAAAATGAATTAAGCCTGAAAATACAGGTACATTGACAGACTTGCTACAGATATCAAGGGTAGTTATGTTCACTAGCAGATGAGCGGCCACCAAGGACAACAAACAGACCTGCAGTGGATGTCACAAGAACCAAGTTTAAAACATGACTACCATGTAGTTGAAACTGTCCCACATGTGCCTGTGATTTTCAAGGTACCCTATGTAAAAATGTCATTTTATTCTTTTTATTCTTATTCCACTGTATATTATTCTTCTGTATAAAGAAGCTTTGTACAAATAATGGAGAATAAAACATTTCTTTGATCATTTGATGATGTTTGATGTTCAATTTAATTTAAATTACAAATAAGATTGTATATAAAGTCTAGATTAGATTAGCAAGCAGTCATAATGGTCAGGTCTTGAATCTGATCTACACATAAATTATGATAAGTTAATGATCCCTTGCAGAAACAGAGGAAATTTCACACAGCTGTAACAAATACTTTAATGTCCACGGTAAAGCACTTTTCCATAAACTCATTCTTTTCAAATTTTGTTGCCGCTAAGAAGTACAATGTAAGTTAGGTATTTAGTCCATCTTCATTTGACCTCGAGTAACTGTTTCCTATTGCTCTGAAATCTCAGATTTGTGAGATATGTGGTTGTCAAATCTCTGATAATTAATCATTAATTATGATTAATAAAGTCAACACATTTATGATATGTTTTCTGTTACTTTTGAGAGGGTAGAGATGCAGCATGTGTGAAAGAGAATCCATCATGAATCATATCTTAGCTGATAGTATTCACCAGCTGTTGAAGCAGAGTCAGAGACTTGTGACTTTGATTATTTCTAGTGCTTCCATGGTCAAAAAGCTTTGTGACGACCTCTAGTGGTTAGTAATGAGCATCAAGCATTCCTGAGCTGGGAAGAGCTACGTTTACTACAGACGCTGATATGTAAACGGGAAATTTGGAAATTCCTCTTTTACAGTTATTGCAATGGCTGTTGCTAATTGCTACTAATTGAATATATATTTTCCATCAACATGGGTTATTCCTGTTTCCACTGGACTTCCCTAATGATTCTTTCCACTGCAAGTACATTTTCAGCAGTCATCAAAATTTAACCTGGCCAGACAAGCAGGTGAGCAGGTCTGGTAAGTATTTCCGATCAGGACTTGTCTGACAAGAGTGAAGTCACTGCCAGCATCAGTGCTGCTCGAGGAGTAGGGCTATGTCCTACGCCATGCTGAAGAAGGCTTCAGTTATAGTATATAACTGAACAGTTATACAACATTTAAGAACAGACAGACAAGGAGCAGTCAAAAGTCTGAGAACTCAAAATCAATTGTTTTTATTGAAAAATACACCCATTGTTCACCCTAAAACAACACACTGACATGTTTTCAAAGAGCATTTGCCAAATGATGCAGCGAGTGCATGCTTTTTTACAGCTGAATAAATTAACACTGCAGAGGAATAACGTCACTCTGATGACACATGAAATAATTACCCTGCGCGTCAGTGACAGCGAAGGTGTTTCTCTACACAGCAGGGAGGAGGAAATCTTCATTACGTTTTCCTTTCTTCCACTCAGGTATTGAGACATCAGCTGGCAGTTCCTCTAACTTAACATACTTCCTCCTCCTGTAAACTAGTTTGTGTGCATGAACATGTACAGGTGCATGTGTGTGTCTGGGTAAGCTGTGCAATACCTGGTAAAAAATCCCCCTCACTCCACTATAAGAGGAGACAGCATGGAGACACAGGCACAGCTTTCTCAGGACTCATCCTCTGAGTGACACAGACACACAGGTGAGTCTAAACTCAGGTGGTGCTGGTCGCGGTTATAGTGGTGGGTGATGGTATCGGAACATCAAAATGGATTTTGAGGCCTTAGAGAATGACAACATATATGCACATATCATGTTATAGACTCATACATGTTATAATCATGAACTGTATGTGAGTGCTTTACTATAATATTATTTTAATTTCATTTTTTTATTTTAAATTTTTTATGGCATTTATTAAGCAAAATGTCAAATTGTTGTAATTCAAACAAAATGTTTCTCTTGGCTTTCCCAGCAGACATCCACAGTCATGAAGATGCTCAGCCGTTCTCTTTGCCTGCTCTCCCTGCTCATCTGTCTGAGTGGCCTTGTGGAGAGCCTAACACTGCACCTGGACAGCTGCTCTGTCAATGTTCACACACAGGAGCTGCGCAAATATTACTCTGCCATTCGATCAAATGCGGTGAGTTTTATACAAACACACTCTCAAAAACAGAAACTAACAATAAACCATACAAATCAATAAATCTGGCTGCCTCGGCATGCAGACATAGGCAACAAAAACACAAAAATACACAATGAGATGTGTGAGTGAATGGAAACTTAAGACAGATTGTAATTTCTTCTTTGTGACGTTTGCCTTGCAGATAGCAGGAGACAGTGAGATCGGAGTGAAACTTCTGGACAAATCATGGATTAAGAATGTTCAGGTTAGTCTTTGCATTGTTTTCACCTTCTGCTGCTGGTTATCATCTTTCTGTTTCAAATGTTGTATATTTCTCTCCCCCTAGCCACAGACAATTATATAACAAGTATTAGGATTTAATATGAGTGTGTAAGAGCTGCTGTAAACTGACCTCTTTGTGAATTTCCATCAGGATGGTCAGAAGTGCTGTTTCCTGCGCCTTGTACTGCGTTTCTACGTTGAGAGAGTGTTCGGCAATTATGCCTCCTCTCAGCCACAGGATCAACGCAGCTCCAGCGCTTTGGCCAACGCTTTTGTCAGCATCAGAAGGGATATACATAAATGTGTAAGTTAGATTTTCAATAAAAGAACTGTTTGAAGATCAACTATGCTTGAATTAAAAACAGCAGTGACTTGTATTAATATGGATGTTTTGTTCTGTTCAGCATTGCCAGTGTGCAGAGGAAACACAGAGAACAGTCGACTCACTGCATGCTGAATTTATCAAGGTATGTACCAACATAATAAGTCCCACAATTTCACTGTGGGCTACAGAGAGTGCTGGAGTAATTATTAATTTAATTTAATAAATTAATACTTTAGTGTCAGCAGTTGAGACCTATGATTGATGTACAATTCATTATCTAACAGAGCCTATATTATGATCAAATACCCATCTACTGCGGACATATAGGTATCATATTAGTATCTGTGTATATATTCCTATATACGTATAGTAATGATATTTAAATTGCTTGTGACAATATGATCGTGTTACTACAAAGTCATGCAAAGAATAATTAAGTGAAATAGTCTTAAGAAAGGTAAAATATTTTCTATATTACAATTTCTGTAATAAATCATCATAAATCATATGACTATTCAAAAGAATTAAACAGGCTTCTTTTCAAAAAACGTTTTTGTATGTATACTGAAAAAAACTGGTTGTCTGGAGGTCATAAATAAAAAAGTGATTTTTAACTAAATGGGCTTAAAAGGTATGACCTCACAGAGGCTAGTACCATGTTTAGCTGACTCGACTCACTCTAAAACAAAGCAAACAGAAGATTGTGCCTTAGCAGTTATGCTCACCATTAAATCTGTCGTTTCTCTATTTCTTTCTCCTTCTCCATGAGCAGCTTGAAATTAACCAGGCAGCAAGGAAGGCCGTGGGAGAACTGGACACTGTGCTGGAGTGGCTGGAGGGAATCGGACAGAAAACACTCGCATAATCAGACAAACACTCAGCAAAATCACCACTGCCACAGTCCCTGCAGATGCTGAATCTCCACGATGTAACTCTTGACCTGATATTACTTGTAAGCAGAGTGAAGGTCTTAACCTCATATCTGTACCATTGTGCATTTCTCTGTTTTGTACTTGAATTAATTTAATGTGTGTGTTATCCACTAACATGTGGGCAGATTTTTTTTAATGCAATATTTATAATTAATATGATGTGTTTTTTTTTAAGTATTTATATTTATCAAAAAGGGAAAGTTGTTATGGTACTTGTTTGTGTGATTCTTGTGTAAAGTTGTTCTGTCCACTAAAGAAATGGTTTAATTTAAGAATTAGTTTTGTTTAAATGTCTTCAATAATAATAATAATAAAAACACATTTTAAGAAAACTCTTACCCACTAATTTTGAGTGTTTCCTTGCAGAAAGATACGTTGTCTTCTCTGCATTACCACCTAGTGGTGATCAGTAAAAGCATGGCACATCATAATTCACAGAGGGAGTGGCAGCAGAAAGATGATTGGTTACGATCTCCAAAATTAAGCTAAATTAATTCATCTCATCACAAGGCAGTGACATAAAAATCGAATGATGTTAGTTTCCAGTTCTTTAAACATTTTTTCAAATTTGGTTGCAAATGGTGCTAAGATGGTAAAAACTAAAAATCATGGTGTTTACACACCTTGGTCTGACATCCCCGACTGACATGACATCTAATAAAGTCAGTTAAGTGCATCCCAATATGCAAAGAACACCTGAGGTGCTGAGGAGGTAAAAGTATAAGTATAAGCTTATATAAAACATAAAGCACTGCCAGCATACCAGTTATTAAGATTTCAAATGATTATTTCACAGACTATGATCAGAGAATATGCAGTGAAATGTAGGGAACAAATCTGATGTTTTGGGGTTTTTTTTAAATTACAATAATGATTGTTTATCTTACCAACAATCAATCAAGAAAGTGCTTACAGTTTGCAACCCAAGTCAAGACCCCTCCAAGCGGTCACAAGACAAATGGAATTAATAATATTATTATTAATGGAAGCCAATACAAAACACTGCTACGCAAATTTGGTTTCTAACCAAAAGTAATACAATCCCAATCTAACTATAAGTGCCAGATAAATGTAATGGAAAAAGAACAATAATTGTTTTTGTTATTGAAATACTGGTATATAATGGAAGTGAAGTACAAGATGGTATTTAAGTACAGGACTTGAGTAAATCTACCAGCTCCATCAGCTACCTCCACAGCACTAAATGTCATAAGTAAAAGATAGTCTGAGAAAATATCCAAACTCTTTCACATCCCAGTTCTGTGAAGCATATTGAGAAGCATATTTAACCACATATTTAACTGTCTTCCCAGACTCCTCCCTCAGATATTGGTCACTGACTATAAATTACAAATGACCCAAAATATATGCATATATGCATTTGTCTCTACTGACCTTCGCAGCAACATCCTACGTAGAAGATCCCTGTTCTCAGACATCGGAGAGCCTCTACATTCATTCACAGCAGCTTCATTCCTGAGAGCTCTTCTCTTCTCTTCTCTGCCTCCAGAGGACATTGTCCATCAGCATGACTCCTCGGTCTCTCCAGCTATCCATCGCAGCTAACTTGACTCTGATTAGCAGTGCCCACACTCCTATGTGCAACAACAAGTTCTGTGAATCTGTGGAAGGCTTCTAAAGTCCTCTTGCAACAGAAGCTGCAAGAGGACTTTACCCGGGTCACAGGCTACTATGTGAGTAATGTTTGCATCCAATCAAGTTTATCAGTACAGCATGTTTAAAATTAACCAAAGTTGATCAAAGTGCTGTAAACCAAAGTGAAACAGCTAAATAATAATGAGTAAAGTGGCATCAGCAGCAAAGAAACAACTATTGACAGAAACAACCCACAACGACAACAATTAATGGCAAAAAGAAAATAAGGCAATGTGCACACATGTAAAACAGAAGTGGAATGAAACTCAAAATCATTTAATAACATAAAGGTTTGCATGATATTAAAATACTAAAACTATTCAAGAACACCCAAAAGCTACAGAAACATGTGTGTCTTGAATTGTGTCTTGAATATGTCAATGGATGGGGCGCTTTTAAGTGACAATGGAAGACACAGTAGTGCCTATGAGTGGTGGCACAGTAGGACTAAGCCAGCTCTGCCAGAGATGGTGACTGCTGAGTGGACTGCAGAGGGTGCTGGAGGATAATTCACATTTTTCACATGCCACTTTAGTTTGTTTTGAGTCAATTCAGGCTATATTTGATGTGAAATTCCTTATTTAGTACATCTGATATTTGCCTATCATAGAAGTCCTGCTGATACAGATCATGGCTGTTGACCTGCAGCAGTTACTAATGGATCAACAAATTACTGACGCAAGACAATCAGCAGTCCTCTCTGTTAGATAAGGAAATGTAATTTGATAATATAGATATTTAACTGGCTCCTCCAAAACAGGAGGACCTGGAAAGAGAAACTGTAGGCCTCCATGTGCCAAAATAAGATTGAAATGAGTCCCTAAACTAAGGATATGTAGCCCAGGGGTTAACAATGTGCCATATCAGTCATAGTCATAGAAATAAATAAATCAATTTCAAAACAAATTTCAAGTAATGATAGGACTGTACTGTATTTGAATGTGGGCACTGCCAGGGCGAAATGTTGCTCATAAAATTTATGCACACATCAGTTAGTTTCTGTTTTCATACATAAGCACCAAACTTGTGCCTTTCAGGAAAACATGTGATGAACTGTTTCTTAGATGAGTCCCACGTCTGTCACGGCCAAACCATCAAAACTCTCTGGTTTGGACTAGATCCAAAAGCTGTCAAAATCTTCCCAGCACTTTTTGACATAAGACAAATGACTGACTGCCACGGGAAAAAATTCAACAATGGCTCATTGGACAGATCATAATATTGCATTAGTCAGTGGTTTGTAAACTACAGCAGCTTGCATAATGGCTCATCTATCCTCATTCAGTTCTGAAAAAGGGGAAGAACAAGCTCATGAGTTTTTTTGTCCTGACCGCTGCCTCTCAGCCTGTAACAAATCCCATCCGAGGCCTTTTTAACTGTACTGTATTTAATTTATGAGGGCCGTGGGAAGCTTGAAGGTAATTTCAGGTCATTGATTGTCCTTTTCAATCATTGTCTTTACCAAGAAATTGCTTTTCCTGGAAGAACAAAATCCCTAACCCTACCTACCGTAATGTTAGGTTCAAAGACAGTGTAAAACAGTGTTCACACCCCCTGTAGGTAAAGTTTTACACTGTGGATTTTGTCCCACTTTCAAGCATATTTTCTATCTCCAGTCAGATCTATGATGAAAGATTTTCAGATGAGTTTCTCTGTAATTTATTCTGTGAAGTGCTATCCATCCTCACTTCTGTTCCATGCTAATATTACATGAGTATACTGTGATGTGATCATGTGAGAGCTGCTTTAACCTGATCTTTACATGTCTCTGTCGAGATGGCCAGAGTTTCAACACTTACTGTTATTCATTTTTGATATCTAATTTGCAAAAATTGTGTTGGAAATATTTCATTTTGTCAATTTTATCAGGAATCACTTGAAAATATAAAAAAATGAAACAATATAACCTGTACAAATGCTGCCAGCACATCTGTCAGGATATTATTTCACAGTGTTCTACAACACATTAAACTTTGTGTCCCAGATTTTAAGAGCAGAAAAATATGGTTTAAGAAAACTGTTGTCTGGAGGTCATTATAACTAAATCTACCCTTATTTGAAAAGAATACGAGAATATATTACTATCTTCATTAGTACTGGTATGAAGTTTTATATCTTGTAATCTAGCAAATCAGATCACAAGCTAAAATGCTGGCTGAAACACTACAATAATGTATAAATCATAGACATAGTGCTGCTTTTTACTTTTTTGTATTTCTGTATTTGTATTTATGTATTTCTTGGATTTATTAGATTTATTAATTCAGTAATAAAACTTGGCATGCTTATATTTTTACGTATTCTTATCTATTAAACAGACCAATGCATGTAAGAGTTTCATTGGTATTATTTTACTTTACACTTTATTTAATACCAATGATATTAAGATCTCTTTTACAAGACAAACAGCATCTTGTCTCGTCTTCGCCACACATACACAAATTAAAAGTAATATTAAAACTTTGGCAAGAAAACCTTTTAAGTCTTTCAGAGGATAAAGTGTCACGGCTGGGTTACAAGGAGAGAGCAGGACCCAAATACAGACACGGACAAGGGGCAAAAGATATTTTAAACAGTTTAATTAAGGGCTTAGGTTTACAAGTGGTCAAGGGGGGCAGGGTCGAAATCCAGGTAATCAATCCGAACATGACATGGTAAGCAAAAATCCAAAAATCAGAAATCCAAAATCTCAAAGCACGCCAGGAATCAAGGCAGGAACATGGAACCTAACATAGCAAATGAACCAGCAAAGAACAAAGGCAATGACACAACCTAAATAGACAGGGGAGGGCAGGAAAACGAGACACAGGTGAAACCAATGGACTAATCGCAGATGGGAAACAAGTACACAGAAACACACAAGGGAAAAACTTTTCAAAATAAGACAGGAAATAACAAGACAGGGAACTCAACTCAAAGCCATGACTAAAAGGACAAAACTTCAGTTTATTAGGCAGTTTGTTACAGTAGTGACATGCATAGCACTGGAATCCAACCATCCCTAGTTTTCCTAGAGTAACTGAAAAAGCAGGCGGTATTTGGAAGAGCCCTTGTTCAAACTGCAGCCAATGGCATAAAACATGGTATTGTCAGCATGAAATTGACATTGCAATATTCAGTTGAAGAATCTATATTATTCATGATAGAGTAAAATAATGGAAGACCTAATATTGATCTTTGTCAGACACCTTTTAACACAACATCCAGGGACTTGATTTGAAACAATCAGCAGCAAAGTCTGAACTCTATCAGACAGATATATGTAAGTTTAACCCAGGTATAAGCAGACTCTTCAATGAAAACGGCTTATTATGTACACCAGTCTTAAAAGCCCTGGACAGATCGACTAGGTGTGCATCACAAGTGATGATTGCTCTGTATTATTACCCTCCGGTGATGATCATTGAAAACACATTATCTCATCCAATACAGATCATGAGATTCAACAAAAACACCGTCATTGTCATCAACAGAGCTATGACTGGCCAAGATCAATCATCAGGTTTTATATTACTTAACATTTCAGCATTGATTAACCAAGAACCAAATTAACATGAGTAAAGAACAATGAAACTGTGATTCATTGTTCAAATTGCATCAAGACTTGTTATTTTTTACTTTCACTAATTCAGCACTCTGATATTGGAACACAGTGGGAAAATATGAGCTGTCACAGTGAGCACTGCTTACATAAGTGCGGTTAACACCATCAAAGTCACATATGCGAATGGCCATATGCACGCATGTGCTTACGCACTTGCACCAAAACACACATAAAAACAGTATGAGGAATGAATTGTCATACTTTTGGCAGCACCACTCTAGAGTGCATCAATTTCAGATTGAAAGCTTAAATAACTTGTTATAAATAAAGTGTTATATTTACCGATGTAATGTTAACTGTATTACACATCAATTACACTTTATTGATAAAATTACAAACAGTGATAATGTCCAGGCTGAACACTGTGTACAGAGACTATTTTGAACTTTCATGTTTTCCTGAAAAGATGTTTACTCAGCAGAATGGCAGGGCCACTGCAGTTTTAGGTTACAGCGATACATTCATATTGCTTGCTAAGTTCTGTGGAAATTTTAAGATTTCAGAGGAAGTCTGGGGTTAGCGTTCCTATTAGGTATTCAAGTGCACATTTGCATGTTATATTTTAAATTTGCCTATTTCCATCATGGTTATGTTGAGAGAGTGTGAAATATTGCAGATATATGGTTAATCAGATCCACAGTCTGATGTATGCCAACCAGTGGACAGCTCACATTTGCCATGAGGGCAGGACTGGCAGGAAGTTGAAATCACTTCATCATGAAGTTTATCTGACATCCAGAAGTCTCTGTAGGTCATTCACAGGAAAGACAGACGAAACTGCAAGTATGTTGTCTTTTATGCATCCACCCACCCAGATACTGTATCAGCTGTCACACAATTTGTCACCCAAGCATTGTCGCCCTGATTTAATGATTAAAGGATTCCTCATATATGTACGTTTCCTCCTTTCATTGTAGCCTTATTGAGACAACTCCAAAACATGTTCACTCACACATACACACTTATATCACATATATCACATAAAAGTAACCACTGGACACAAATAATAACAGGAACGGGTCACTGAAGGATTAAATGCCTTACACACAGAAACAAAAACATAAGCAGTCAAACAGCCAGCCTGTGTGAAAGTGAAAGTGGAGGAGATAGTAGCGAGTAGCTAACACAAAGCAAAGAGACAGTGTGCACAAATTGTGACACATAATGTGGAGGAACTGTAGCTGCGGAACTGCAGCACAATGTGCTACTTATTTGGATTGCAAAGCCCAAGGATTCCCAGTCAAGACCAATTGTGCAAACAGGCACCAGCATCCAAGTGAAAGTTTTTGTCAATATTTCATTTTAGTTCAATGTTATGTGGTTTCCCTTTGTGTTTTGTGTGTAACAGTCAGCTTTCAGGCAATGTGCTGCAGTGTCACTGCTTAGTTAACATCAGAAACCAAGTTTAGCAGGTGAGGGAGCAAGACCAAAAAGAACAAAGAGACACCTTCACCACATTAGCACTCAATTATCTGCAGAGCTGACGACATTCTGCTGACTGTTGTTCAGCGATTGACAGAGTGATGTATGAAAGACTAGATATGACTGATTCAGCGATGGCCCCATTTTGAACAGGCAGCATGATGGGGACATGTAGAGGGGACACAGTTTCCTGGAAGAGCTGACTGAGGGAAAAAAATTGATCACACTAAGCATGGAAGAGAAATATCACTGGCTTCTTACCTTGGGTGTAATTACACAGTGTGCATGACCTTGCTGATTCAGTTAATAATGTTACATAAGAAAAGAATGACAGCATGCAGGGAGAACAAAAATAGAAAAATCGACACCCACTTGATTCTGGGAATACTCTCTGAATCCTACACTTTGTTAAAATGGTAACAGAGGAAAAGGCAACTATAGCTCAACAACATAAATAAAAAAATCATGTGGTTTTGGTGATACAGCTACAGTTATATGAAGACACACGTCCTCTCTCTCTCTCTCTCTTTCTCTCTCTCTCTCTCTCTCTCTCTCTCTCTCTCGCTCACACACACGCACACAGAGTCATGGCCAAACTCAGAAGGGTTTCCCATAAACTGATTACAACTGACTCATCTTAATTTCACCTGAACACCCTTTATATCTATGTATAAAATATGTACATGTGTTAAATTGTTAAACATAAAACTGTTTGCTGCTTGAAACACTCCAGAAATCTTATTTTAATTACATTTCTTATTCACAGAACAACATCTACTTTGCATTAATCCACTGGGAGACAAACCTGTATTTTTTCTCAGCTGTAACTTGTTTGTTCAAGTGCAAAAACCTAATTTTCTGCATATTTTGTTTTGTCTGGTGTTACTTAGACTTCGCAATGCTCAGAAATCAAAAATGAATTCAAGAGCTTGAGATTTGCGCAGTCTGACTGCAAGGTCAAGGCAGTCAGTATACTCTAAATATGGCATACACTGCTGATGACTCTCCGCAGAACAGTAAATGCATACAACAACTGCAAATGCCTTTGTAAGTACAAAGTCAAAATTCCTCATTCTTGTGTTAGTGAAATGGTTTTTTTCCCATTTGTCTGTGTTTCTTTTTTTTTTTTATCCACTCAATTTTCTGAGGATCCCAGCATGTTATATTCTGTATAACACAAGCTTCATCCAGCTAATGACCTCAAAGTTGAACCTTGATAAATCATTCTGAAGTTTGCATAGAAGTTTGCAAGTCTTTATCATGCAGAGATAATCACTGGGAATGATTCCCTGCAACCGCTTTCAAAATACCAGAGTTGCCCAACATAAATGAACTAGGACAAACTGGACAGGAGATACACGAGTGTTGGACAAGTGGACAAAACAGAAAAAGTACTGAAGGGAAAAAAACACCCCTTACGTTATCACCACTGAGAATCCTGAATCACCACTTCTCTGTGCAGTTTCTCTCTGTCTCTCTCTCTTTTTGGACATATGTATGTATGTATGTGTATATTCACAATATGCATGTCTGACATACAACTACAGAGGGAATCCACAGCATCACCAGGCTCAAACAGCCAACATTTCCATGTGAGGGGCACCATTTCCTCTGTTATTGTGCAATTTTAAACACATTTTTTGCACTTTAATATCTATCATAAGTGCTGCTCTGTGCTACTTACTGCATAAAGGTCTTTTTATTGTACTGGGATCAATGTGTGTAGTAACACTTTTACTTATGATACTATTATCTAAATACTGTAATAGTGAGATAAAATGGAAAAATTACAATAACAATCATCATTATCACCACCATCATCATCATCATCATCATCACTGGAACACTTGCTGAACATATATATCAAAAATCAAAATAAGGATCACTGATGATGATGATGCGGTGATGACATATCAAAATTCCATATGTGCTGTTTCCTTTAGAGCTGCTCGTGGGAGGAGTGGCCCGTATCTAACAAATTCTGACAAAAAAAAATCCCCTGTATGTATGAAACATGTTTAACCGTTTGTCTTCCAGTCAGTCTCCTCCCTCACATGTCTGTCATAATCAGGGCTATAAATTACAACCCGAGATGAGCCCAAATATGTGCAATTTTCTCTACAGATATCTCGTACCGAGAAGATTCCTGCTCTCAGAAGTCAGGGCGTCCCTTAAGACAGCAGCATTTGCATACTTGAGCACCCCCACTCTTCTCTGCCTCCAGAAGACTTCAGCAGCTTGTCCAGCAGCATGACTCCTCGGTCTCTCCTGTGCGCCCTGGTTTTCCTGTCAGTCCTCTGCATTGTCTGCTGCAGTCCCATGTGCAACAACCGTTGCTGCCGTTTCGTAGAGGGCTTCCCTGTCAGGCTGAAGAAGCTCAGAGAGGACTATTTACAAATCCGGGACTTCTATGTAAGTAAAGTAACCATTCAACCATTCATCCTGCACGCACTTCGACATTCTGAGCAGCAGCATCTGGAGAGATCCTCACTGCCCATGTGACCATGTAGTCCTGTCAGTCTCCAGGTGATGCGGCTGCTTTCTCCTCACCGCTGCCTGGCTGCCTCTGTTCACACTCTGACGGCACGCTACAAACTTGTTTCTGTTTACAGGAAGCCAATGATGACTTGGACACAGCGCTTCTAGACCAGAGCGTCGAAGAATCTTTGAGCGTAGGTTATACTAATAACTCTCCACGAAGTGCATCCATTATGGCACAAAACAAATGCGCAGTTTGTCAAATTTAATTACACAGAAAACGAGAGCTTTAAAATTGCCGACAGGAAGAGCACGCCATGAAAGAGTTAAAGCGTAATCCTATAACCGGGCTGTTGCTTCTCTCCTCCTTCAGACCCCGTTTGCCTGCCACGCCATCAACAGCATCCTTGACTTTTATCTGGACACGGTGCTGCCGAGAGCCCTGTCTGGAGTGACGGAGGACATCAGGGACCTGAAGCCTCACATGGAGTCCATACAGCAGATCTTCGACCAGCTCAAGACTGACGTCACCGCATGTGTGAGTATAGCTGAAACACTCTTACGGCAGACAGATGTAAATACGCACTGATCGCGTGCAGCTGACAGATCCAGTGCGTCATGTTCAGCGGCTTACATGCCCAAGTGCCGTTTGGTGACAAGATGATTTTGCCCTGATACTGCTGAATATTTAGAACGGATTAAATTAAAATTTGCCGGTTGTTTATTGTAGCTTTATCTTCCTATAGGTCAATATTAGAGATTTAATATGTTTTTTACTTGAAAGCTCAGTGTTGCTTAAAAGCATTGTGAGTCACTCAACCGTCCAAGTGGTCAGGCCTTTGAGGAACAGGCTACATTGCTATCTAAATTTAAACTCTTGCCTGCCAAAAGTCAACCAGCAAAAACCTCCACTGGTTTGGATTATGGCCAAAAAACTGTCAAAATATCCCCACTTCTTTGACCGCGACACTCACAGTGACAGACACAGCGATGGCTCATAGGACAGATCATAATATTGCATTAGTGAGTGATTCCTGAAGTGCAGCAGGGTGGATAACTGTGCATCAACCACTTCTAGAAGTGAGGGCATGCTGCTACTAACCACCTCTTCCTAAATGGGTCTATTGGCAGACTCAGATGCCAAAAGGGGCTTTTGTTGCTCTTTATTTAGTGGGTCAGAGAAGGCAGGCACTGTCTGAGGGGCTAAATTTTAGGGCATGGCAGTCTAACAGAAGTTGGTAACCCCTGTTCTCATGTTTTTCTTACAGAAACATTACTTCTCCTGCAAGAAACATTTTGATATAACAAGCCTAAACTCTACTTACACTCAGGTAAGACCCTAGATTTCATCTTTACTTGTGAAAATATGCTAAAACAAAGATGTACAGTGCACATGTATACATGCTTGTATTCTGACTGATCCTTTTAATAAACTGAGCTGTGTGTTTATCCATAGATGGAGAGTAAAGGTCTATATAAGGCCATGGGCGAGCTGGATCTGCTGTTTAACTACATTGAGACATATCTGGCTTCTAAACGGCACATAAGCCAAGTGTCCTCTGTCTGAAGACCTGCTGATCTTCAAACAAAATGTGACCTCAATTCAGGAAAAAGGACAGTCATTGAAAGTTGCACTCTTTTTATATTTAATTCATTATTTTCGGGAGTATGACTGTTCAGATGTTGTTTTACAAGCTTTATGATCTGATGTCTTTGTTGTTCTGAGACGTCTGTTTACTTTTTTGTCCTGAGGACAAGTTTACAGACCATATTGTGTCCTATTCATATGAAGTTACAACCCAGACTGTCACTTGTGAAGCTGTGATATTTATTTTTTTTTTGCCTTGTTAAATAATGTGTATTTATTACAACTATATTTGTATTATTACAGAGGAATAAATTCTTTTTTATAAACTTCTTAATGGTGAAGAACTCTTTTGACTTTATTTCACAAAATGACACAGCTACTTTCATGTGCCATTCATTAGGAATGGGTGACTGGTTGAGCACTAAATACATCACATCCTGCACAACTGCAGTCTATATGTGGGGAATCACTTGAGTGTAAACTCAACAGGCAGATGCACTAACCTCAAACGTGACCCATATAGCACACTTACGAGCAGCAGCTCTGCTGTATCTTAATTTACGGTAACTGTAACTAGCCAGCCTCACCCTCATGGCATATGCACACTTTCACAAGCATTTACATACACGTGCATGCAGATGCAATTACACTTGCAGACAAACACATGCAAAACAGAACTAATGCAGAGGGTAAAAAGAATTAAAATTAAGTTACTAGTATTTAGATCCTTTTCTTGAGTAAAACTTAAAAAAAAACACAAAAAATCTGTCAGTACAAGTAACTGTAACATTTATCATGCTATACTTACTTCAAGTATTAAAACAACTTACTCTGCAGAAAAATACTCCTTGTCACTGTGACTGTGATATCTGGTGTTTTTTGGCTTAATATCACAGCTGCATTAACATGTATGTTACAGTTAACTGCTATAAATGTTCAAGTTTGAGCTTATTTTTACCACTTTATAACACTTTATAACACTGTGTAGGTTAATTTAAGAGATGCATCATATTATTATATATTATACAAGATCATCATATGTTTGTACCATCACTGTCCTTTGAGCACCACATATATCGAAGAAGAATCAAACTATCACGAGCTTAGAGAAACAGGCTGTTTTTCAGCTTTGTAATGATGCATTTTCAAGCTGATTCAAGAGGGTTTTAAATTATTTAGTTTAAGACATAGTAATTTTCTCAACCCTTAAAGAAACCCTTAAATCCTTCAGTTTATCAGAAACATTCCAATTTTAAAATCACCAAAGTTTAAGTTACGCAGCTTGGAAAGTAAGAAAAAGTGTAATCTGAAACATAACTACAGCTGTCAGACTGATGTCGTGAAGTAAAAAGTACAATATTTGCCTCTGAGATGAAATGGAGTAGAAATGTAAAGCTGCAAAAATGGAAATTCTAAAGTACAGTACACATACCTCTACATATAGTAAAGCCAAGTAGTTACATTTAAGAACAAGAACTTAGGAACAAAGGGTGTTTAACAGAAGAGGCAAAACATCATGCTCTTTAGCCTGTAACAACATTTGAACATACACACATGCATAATAGCACAGTGTCTATAAGCTTCCTTACTTCACCAATTCTTGACTTGACTCATGCCTTAGCACTGAAACTACACTTAATACATTTTATCAGTCACAAGCTAAGTCACTGTGGCATGATATGAATAGTATCACTCCAGCAATGACTGTGCCTAATGCAGAAAGTATTCATAACATGTCATATATGCATGGCTATTTTATTTGGACCAATGTCAGTAACATTTTGACTCAAAAATTAATCATGTCAATTAATGTTGTGTTAACTCCTTTATAGATTCATTTTAAGTGTTGATTCACTCTCCTTGGAACCAGTGTTTACATTTTGAAATGGCTGATCATGTCAGGCTGTTGCGTAATGGCTGGCTGCAATGGTTTCATGACAAGGGGAAAAAATGACATTCATGTTCATAAGAGGTATCGGTGACTGATGCACCATCCTAAATTTGTTGAGCTCTTCCACAGCGTAGAACACTGATGCAAAATGTTTAATCACTTTTGACTGATCATGATTAACTATCCAAACTGTTTAATTTGAACATCTAAAAGAAGGATGTGACAGACACAACCATGAACAGTTGAGGTTTCCCTCCAATTAAGAACAAAGTCCCGTGTTTGAACCCCTCTGGTTTTATTTAGGCACAGAACATTAAGTGTAAATTTCTGTCAGGGACCAAAGATGGGAACAAGCTGTCCCTTACAGTCTCTCCTAGAAAGCTTTCACAGTGCTGTTCATATGAAAAGTGACAGAAATAATTGGGTCAAGAACAAAGTGAAAAGAGAGAAAAGTTCAAACTCTTGTTCCCATAGTGGGAGTGGCAGGGTTTTTGCTTATTCCAACAGTTGTGAGCGCATTAGGTCTACAAGTTTGAAAAGTTGTAATGAGAGACATTTAGAGAGAGGAGAAAAGGAAAAAGAACACAGCAAATATTGTAGAACATCTGTTTTGATTAATTATGTTGCATCATACAGATTAAAGAATTTCGGCAGGCACGATGAAAATTTGATTCAAAGAGATTAGACAAGTCCAAGGTGGACAGGTGCTGTAGATGATAGAATATGCTGATGCTGTTCAGTTTTAGTTATTTGTAGCAGAATTTTACTTGCTGCCCCTGTCTTTTTTTGCCTCTGCACTGGAAATGGACACATGTAGGTTCTGACCAAGGAGTGTAAGAACATAGTGTGCCTGAAAAAAAAAAGCCTTTTAATGCCACTAGCATTTGGTGTGAAAACAGTGGCAGAAATGAAAGTGATTAACAGCAAAATGCTCTTGCATGAGGAGCCTGGCCCTCAGTAAGTGCAACAGAGCTGGTTCATCTCACAGTGCAGCACGCATGCACATGTGTGTCTTCATACATCTCCACTTCCTGCTGCAACTTTTCTTAGAAAACATGAATATATTCCTACAAAAGAAGCACGTTTAAAAAAAAAAAAAATCTGAAAAAAATGAAGACAGGAAAAAAAAATCAAAGCAACCACAGTTACCACATGCACCCAGCGTTGTACTTGACAGTAAGAGGTCTCATTTCCAGCACATGCTAAAGATTAGCCAGTGTACATTTAAAAACGACAGCGACAGGTTTTCCATTTGATCATGTCTGAAAACCATGAAAAGGTTCTCTCTGAGGTATTGTGTGGCATCTCATTGGTGATAACTTGTCTGGGGCAGGTAAATCCGCTCTGTCATGTCTGAGAGCTGTGATGCATATATACACTTGTGTGTGTTTTTGCCTGACTTGTGCTACTTTCAGAAACACATTTCAGACTTAATACCAGTTAATTAGTGGCTTATCCAATTTAGGACAGCTCTTCTCCAATTGGGGAAAAAGCAGATTTTTGGTATAGTTGGAAATTAGATGCAGTATTGGTGAAGCCAATTGTGACTAAAGAAAACTTTGTGTGTGGTAGGATGCAGCGTCACTACAAAGTACCTCGAGCTGAGTCACAACCTCAGCTGAGACATCTGCAGCCCTCATACTTATCTGCACCTTTAAAGGGGTGAACTCAGTAATGATGCTGGCATGTTTACGCTGATACACACATGACGAAAAATGTATTCCTCACTTGTTCATGAATTTCTCAGATTTGCTTGACAACAGAAACTCTCTGATGATGCTAAACTGTTTCATTCAACTGAGATGACTTAGTGATTATGTCAGAAGCTGTTTACACTCCTTTGCACCTGTAACCTCGAGTCTCAAACTTCCCATTTTGCCTTTTACCTCTCAGACAAATAAGTTCTTTAGGATCCTTCCCTCATCATTTTGTCAAGAGCCTGTTTGGGTGTCCTGAGGTTTGTTGTAGGGGGGGTTAGGGGGTAGAACTTAAAGGGACTCCCCTTAAGCCCCACTTAGACCTGTTCTCACTTACCTGACAGACGAGAGATATGACTGTTGGTTTCATCACACTCAAAGCTGGAAGCCGAGCCTGTGGCAACCTCGCACCTGAACAGAAATAAACTTGTGCATTAGCGGGAAACTGCACTAAACACCCCAGAGTTGGCAAATGTCCGTGTTGACTCAGTGCCACCACATTGTTTTGCTACGCAAACGCGTATATTCCAGGAGTCACTCATGCTAGCAAGTAAGCTCGTCACGAGTTGAGTCTGTGCACTCCCGTGTCAAAGCCACAAATCCCAAGTCGATAACCTGAGTCATCGCTGCAGACGTGAGAAGACAATTCTCCAAATAGAGAGCACATCAAAATCAAGATATTTAAAAAATTAAAAACTGAACCAAGTTGACTGTCATGAGCAGGACCTAAATAAAGCTGACTTTGATTACTCTTGCATTTTAACATTAAGTCAACCTTTCCAGGCAGCACAGATCCAAACCAGTCAGATCACTTCATCCTCTAGATCATTTTGATCTGCTTCTTTTATTGATCTGGATAAAGAGGCAAAGCTCAAATTGAGGAGAAGTAAACTATTAAATGTCACGTATGATACATGTCCTTGTTGTCATTGTACACAGAGTTACAATTCTATATAATTATTACAGTTATTAGTGTTGTATTACCTGTGTTTTAACAATTTAAATAGTATGGGTCAACGAGACAACTCTCCTACACTTCCTGAAATTTGTGGCCATTTTATTTAAAAAGACCGTCGCTGTCCATCAAATGCCAAGTGCAATCCAAGGTCTTTGATTTGCTTTTTTTTTTTTTTTTTAAGTAAAAGAATGTTTTCGCTATGGGTGTAACGCCTTTTAACTACTTTTTACAGTGTCAATGTTTTCAGAAAATGAGATAAGAGAACAGGGTTTTTTGGTTCCTTTTATGTGTTTTTTTTAATCCAAAGCTCAAGCAGACAAAAGTACGGCAGGTGGAGCTGAACAGACTTAATGATGGGGAAAAAAATGACATACACATCTGTGCTTCCACTACAAATAAGTGTTGAGAGGGACAAAATGAAAAAAATAAACAGGAGGAACATTGTCACAAACATTCAATGAACATTTTTACAGTGAAAGCCATGTGATGTGTAATGTGGATGTGATTTTACAAAGTGAATTGGACCAAACTGACAAAATTAACAATCATTTCCCATAATCCTAAAGTGAGCTGGGAAGCATCCTGTTGAATTAACAGAGCAAAAAAAGAGAGAACAACTATCACACCCAGTCTGCATGTGATGACAGCTTGCTGGTGGTATACAAGATTCTGCTCCGGGGTAGACGAGGAGCAGTCTTTAAGTACTTTAACTTCTAATCAATCCTCCGGAAAGTGTGGAGGAGAAGCGTTGGAGAGCACTAGTATTGTGCCAGATTAGTCCCACTGAGCCTACTGACAGTGAAGCTGGTGCAACCAACAGTAACGCCAAGTGATCGTTTCAGAAAGGCCTCCAGAGCTCTAGCAGTCTGTCCGAACCAGGTACTCCCCTAGGGGATGCTACTGCTTACAGAAAACGTACGTTCCCTACCGACATCTCTCCAAACATATCTGCAAACAGAAATCAACACTAACAAAAAAATTAAAAAGGTCCTAGCAATACTTGAGGCTGACAAACACATCTGCATAGCATTAACCTGAAATATAATCTGGCAAAGTTATAAATTTTGAAGCATAACATTGGTAAAAGCCTGAATCAAATGGTAGGTAAGGGATTAAAAGTCATCTGCTGCTTTAGAAACACTCATTAAGGCCTATGCTAATATGTTCATAAAATCCATGAAAAAAATACAGTATCATTTGGCTCCTACCCTCCTATGAGCTACATGTAGGAGAAAGGTTGAGCCAGTTGCGGTTCTTAAACATGGCACCCTTCTCTGCCCTAAAACCACATACCTGAAAAACAGGTGTAGGTTAAGGTAGGAAGACGGGCCAAGAGTGAGGTGCTCAGTCATAATGGCACGTGGCCCTCGTGAGAGTGCATAGGCCTCTGTTCGACATTCACAAAGACAAACTGAACCCGACGGATGATCCCAGTTCAAGTCCCATAAATGAGCGACTGCTTCCTGCTAATTCCAGTCAGTCAGGGACAGAGTCCTTACATTCCACTTGTCAGTTCAAAATATATCTGCTTACTCTGTATGTACGTTAAAAACAAAACCTTCCCTTGCTTTTATTTTTGGGATTTAGCCATTTGATTTAACATTCACAGGTTTGGGGCTAGAGCTAGAACAGGGCTGTGGGGAGAAAGAAACTACTGCTAATGCTAAGGCTTCATGTCCTATCCCAACATTCAAGCCCCTCTGAGTACACAACCTGATATTTGGGAAAGGAGAAGAGGGAGATCTCAACCGATTCCCTCTCCTCTCCTTTTCTATAATTCATAATCTCTTCACTGGTGTAAAAACACAGATAAACACCCTCTCTGCCGGAGCAGAGCGTTGGGTTTGTTAAAATGGTTGAGTAATAAAAACAAACACTCCTACAAAACATTAGAATTTGCCATGAAAAATAAAACACTGAGAAAATCCATGCAATGCGACTCACGTGTCGACAAATTATTGCTTCCTTTTTACAACCTGTGTTTGTATGTGCATGCAAACGTGCATCTTTCAGTGGGCAGCGGACTGTGGGTCCGCAATGGTGTTGCTGGCTTTCTTCCTTCGTTTCGTTAGCAGTGGATTAGTCGAGTCCTCAATGGTCTTGATCTTGATTTGCTCGTAGTCAACCCTCATTGTTGCCAAGGCACTGGTCATTTCTTCCTGAAAGCGGCAAAAACAGATTCATTGAGCCACTAGCTCTATATAGGTAATGTTACTCCATTTTGTCCATCAAGTCGGCTAAACAGGTGCCAGATTGAGAAGTCTGTCCAAGAGGAAGCTGGTCTGATTAGTTTAAAAGATGCCAGCATAAGCAGTAATGTATTTGATATTTCTTCTGGGAAAACATATAAAATAACAAGAACTTTATCCTTACCAGCATGGCCTATACAATGTATTGGTATGTATATTGGTATTCTTTAATCAATCAAACATCAGTAATTGAGAGCATGATAAGAGACTGGGGCGATCTCCTGACAAACACATGCAGTTACAGTTCATTTTAATTGAATGTCTTTTCCATTAATATTTGGTTAACAAAGTTAAATCAGAATTGTTGCAAATGGAACCAGACATCTAACCTTGACATCCTCCCATGCGTGCTTCTCTTCTTTTAGTACCCGGCTGGTGTGAAGTGGGGTCTGGGGAACCTCCATAGACTGCTTTGGAAAGACACACAAAACAAACTCACCTTTTACGCCACTACAGGGTTTGCCAGTTAAAGCAACTTTGTGAAAAAGACAAGATCACAAAGTAAGATAGCTAATACTCACATTGATCCATGGATGATTCATGAACTCTGTGATGGTCATCCTTTGCGTCGGCTCAGTCTTCAGGAGGGTCCTAATCAGCTGTTTAGCTGCAAATGCAATTTATTTTTTACGTTATAAAAGCGTTTTGCTATTACAGCTACTGTTTAGAAACCTACAAGCCTTCATATAATCAACTTACATCCATGTCTGTCCAGACTCATGTGTAGAGGACTTATTTAATATAAAGGTATTGAATGTATTTTTAGCTAAAATGGCCCATAACAACCAATTTCAATGAAAAACATGCTGGGAGAAACATGCTGTCTTCATTTCAAAACCAAAATCTAATCCGTTCATCCCAAGGTCCAACCAGACAGAGTCCCAGTGGAAGTTTGAGGAAATTCCCTCAAGGAGCTCCTGATATATCATGTTTATGAGAAGAGGCCTTAAATAAGCATGTGACATTAGATAAGTGAGGGAGATAATGTGAGACCGCAGCACAACATGTTCTATGGAAGCAGTCAGACAGTTGCCCTGACTTATGTTGATGATGCCACTTAAGGTGGAGTTAAGAGATCCTCTTGTGAGGGCCAAAACATTACACATCCTACAGTGAGAACTGCACTGGTTCTCAAGAACAGTGTTACATAGTGTGCAACCAGGCTGTGTACACCCCCTGTTTGAGACACATGCTAAGTAGGTATCAGCCACCTTTATAATACATCACTTTCAATTGTAGTGAACGTGACTGCTGGTAGCAAACAGAAGGTGAAACACCTGCATCAGTTTCAATTTCTTGATCAGAAGGTCAAGAAAAGAAAAAAGCTGAGATTTTTTATAAAGACTACCTGCAGAAGCTTGTGAAACTACAATATTGTTATGAAATGTTATTTCTGACATTGCTGAAAGTTTCTTTTTTAATGTAAGACCAAAAACCATCAGTTGCTCCTGTGTTTGTCCAACGAACTTACGGCATGAATTTTCAAATTTTTACTTTTAAGGTGTGACAAACTTCTTTTGTAAACAAAAAATCCTTCATGTTGTTTGGTTTTTCATTACACTGAGGAAGAATGCCAAGTCTCACACAGTTGGCAGAGTTTACACTATTGCCTGACCTTCTTCTGATACATCTGACCATTCAGGGTTGGGAAACTCATATTGGCCCATCCTGATCCTCCTCTTCATCCCAGGAGAGATGGCCAGACCATGGTTAGAATAAAAAGGAGGGTACCCACACAACCTGTTGGAGGTTCAAAAGCATATTAGTCATAGCAACTACTGGATAATTATATGTGATGAAGGTTTAGAGACATGACATAAAAAAAGACTTACAGGATATACATAATGACACCCAACGACCACATGTCACATGACTTGTCATATTTCTCTGGGCCAAGAACCTCTGGAGCTATAAAAAGGACAAATGGGGAGAGAAAGGCACAGAAGAGATAGAGAAATGTGTTATGGGCATTCTTAAGCTGTACTCACGATTACCAAGTACTGAGAATATTAAAAGTATGATAAGAAACAGTTCCTTACCAACATAGTAGGGTGTGTAGCAGGGGGTAGCTAAAGAGTTATGTGAAGTGGTCTCCTTGGCAAAGCCAAAGTCTGTGAGTTTAAGCAGGGCACTGGGCCTTTTCGAGGAATACAGTAAATTTTCTGGCTGTGGGGAGGATTTGGGAAGCACACCGGACGAAAAAAAAAAGTATGACGTTAGTTACCGCTACAGAAGTCATTCTTTAAAACTCTTTGGGCAGAGGGCATTTTTTTCTCATGAAAGAGCAAGAAAATTCCTTTTAAAGCAGTGTAATCATGTTAAGTTACAACACTGACCTTGACATCTCTGTGTGCAATGTTGATCGCATGCAGGAACTGGATAGCCTCTCCGATGCTCTTCATGATGTCTGACGCCTCTAAAGATAAGAGACAAAAAGCTCTTTTAAAAGAGATTTCTCAAAACAGCAGCAGAAACAGCAAATGTTAAAATGACTGGTTGCATGATGGTGGTGATCTTAATATATTTAGAGGGTGCATTACTTGTAGTTTTATGTGGCATACTTGAACCAGTGGGCAGTATAATGATGTGATAAAATACAGCAGTAAAAGTCAACATAGGCTTTTGACCTCTCTCTGTGAAGGCCTGGTCTCCTCTGTCCTGGATTCGACTGAAAAGCTCACCACCATCCATGCTGCAAAATAAATGGATACAAAAATATAAGAAACTAGCTTTTGTAAACAATTAAGTAACCTTTATCAAATAATTCAACACGATTGCACAGCTTGTATGGATCGATTATGAGATCACTTCATGCACAGTTTACAATTTGCAAGTGGATTCGACAGTGCGTTTTAAATCTTAAGGACACACATGGAAAATGTAATTCTGTTTTCTCCAAAACATTACTTAAAAACCTCTTAAATCTTATCAAAGTACCTTTGGCCTGGTCTGGTGTGCTGGCCAGTTCAGTGTCAGAGATACTTATTTAGAACCAGTTACTCTAAACTTTTGTTTTGATTGTTATACCTTTTTGTAATGCCATTTATTAGATAATACATTTATATTTACAGTGACTGTCATTACACTGTCCAGTGTTAATTACACTGGTGTTGCTTCTTAGGGGAGTGGGAGATGCATACCTGCATGTGCATGTGTGAATACACTCAACTATGTGCAAATTTCAATTCATAAAGAGAATATTTGATGCAGGAAAGCAAAGAAATAAAAACGATGATGCAATCTCTCCATTCTGCCTGATGTTTGTCCATCCTCTGTGCCATTTCCTCTGTGTAGATCATATAGGGTTGCTGAAAGCCAACAATGTCAGAATCAAAATTAAATTAAATATCATCCATAATTCATCCATCATGACCATGTGACAACTGGATCTCCTGTCTTTCTGATTAGACTGAGCCAAATGCTCTTCATTGGCTGAATCTGACATCAAGATGGAACAGTACTACATTAAAAACAGCTCAGTAGAATTGAGCGCAAACAAGGAAGCATTAGTTTGTAAGGCGCGAAGTGGGAGATGTTTTCTTTCCTGACAACTAATGGATTAGCGCCAGCACTCGGACACACACTGATGTTTGTGGTCCTCACATTCAAGTCACACCAAACAACAAAAATAATAAAAAGCGGCAAAATATAAATAAAACATAAACATGTTTATTAAAGTGGGAGAGTGCTAGCCTTTTACGTGTGAAGGTTTTAATGCACTTACAGTAGCTTATTCACACACTCCAACCTATGTACCTATGCACACAATTTCACTCGTGTTAAACACCTATCTACCTTCTATCTTTTTGCTTTCAGGATACTAAAGTGAATGGATTTTGTGTGTTACTGGAATAATTCAGTGGAGTTTCTGCCTAAAGAAAACCTGCAGACTGAAACAACTAGTTTGAGCCTGACATGCTGACTAAGAAAATTTGCAAGGGAAAAAAAAGAAAAAAAAGTATGGGTGTTTTGAATGAACCGAAAACAGAACAGCTGGTGATAATGAGGCAGGTGAGGTAGGCAGTAACAATGATGAAGACGCAAGTGAGGTAGGCACTAGATATAGCATCACAAGTGGCAGTTGTTAATATTACATTAGCTTTAAAAAGGAGCTTGATTGTTGGATGCTTCTGTGCAATCAGTTTAGAAAAGAAGAGGTCAACCTAGCTGGACTTGGTGACATGCTGCAGTTTTACATGGAAAGAGTTTTATGTTATGTACTTACAGCCCCTATAGGTGATCAATAAAGGATCATCTTACACAGGGGATAATATAAATAAAGCAGTGGCATCATTTGTATTACATTTTTTGCACTTTTAATTTTACAAACAAGGCTTTAGGAGAGTTTGTGTCTCTTCCAGGGGAGCTCCCTTAGCTCTCCCCTAAGTGGCTGACAGCACAGCTATCTTCTCTACAGTGCTGGGCTAGGAGTTGTAGTCAACAACATGAAAACATATGGTATGCAAGGTCATTCTTTTTCACTTTACCAAAAAAAAAAAAAAAGCTAAAAAATTACTCAAGTTACACCAAAATAGCATTATGTTTAAGATTTAATTAAAGAAAAGATTTCATAAAGTCAGACACAAATGATTGACAAATACAGTCATATACCAACAGTTGGTAACCTGAGTTCAACTGAGTCTGAGGAAAAAAAAAAAAAAAAAAAATCATACTCTATGCAGTTGATAAGTTTCATTTAGTATGCTTGCTCACTATGACTGTTTGGGTTTCAGGTCCAATCATACAAGCCAATTTTGTGGCCAAGTGCGCATGAGAGCACAGACCGATTCTTCAGGCATGCATGTGTTAACAGGGGAGCAGGACCTGCAGACTTGGAGCCATGGGACGGCCCTGCTAAACCACAGCACACTTTGAACTTCTCAAAATCAATCAGTCACATTTTGCATACTGAGAAACGGGCAGCAGCTCAAGTCATCATATTTTGATATCAAAATAATGGTGAGGTGACAAACCACTAGCACTAAGGCAATCCCTCAGTTCAGTTTTCTTATGTGGTCAAATGTGGAGATATAAGTAAGGTCTCTTGACCCCACCCTGTCCCTCCGTGTTTCTGAAAATGCCTCAAGCTGAAGTGTGACTTCTCAGCAGAACAGATACTTAATGAATTTGATGAGAATGGAAGTACTTAGAGTGCACATCTTACACCATCACATCAGAAACTGTAACACCTTTACAGATCTGGTTTCTTTCACATTTCAGTAAAGTGTGGAGACGCCTCGTTTGTAAGATGTTCTTACTGCAGACATGACCGAGACATAGAAAAGAAACACGTAGTTGTTTTTTAAAATATTGAAACTGAACACATTTGTTGAAACTTAGTTTTGCATGGACCTTTTACACATTGAATAAAAGTTCAATTTGCTCTATTAAGCAAAACACGTGTGCGATTGTCACATTCAGGATGTGGTCTGCACCTGTGGGTCAGGGTTAGGGTCACAACAGTTCCCTGGTATTGTCCACTGAGACTCAATAACTACACAGTGTTTCACTTTCAGACCAGGTCATAAAGCTGTCATGCAGGAGACATAAGTGCATTTGTAGTCTGCTACATTTGGAATTTCACCACATCACTGCAATGTTCAGATCAAATACTGGGATGACTAACACACAGCAGTATTTGTCTCTTTTCACATGCAAACCGAGCATGGCCCCATGTAACCTGACAAGATGACTTGTTACACAGAACAGAGAACAGAAACTATTTGGAAAAGGGCAGGTATCTTCAAAGATACTTGGCAATGGTTGGATGAACCATCTGTCTGTCACAGTCTGACTTTAACCAATCAGATCAGCCCCAACTGTTGCTCCCTGCGGTCCCTCCCACAGTCACAGCTAAACCTCGCCTGTAATTGCTGATTGGCCCAGCTAATTGCGGTTCATAGCTTGAAGCCTGGCTAGATTGGATTCTCAGTTCATACAATCTTGCGTGATCTATTGAGCTCATGAAACTAGGTGCTGTGAAATGCATTAACTGCTGAATAGCTGGCGGAAAGACAGGTGACACTGGGGTAAAGTTATCAGCAGTCACTGCAGAGACCTAAAACTGCAAATCCAAGTCCAAGAGTGCAGCAAGAATACAAAAACATTACCAAGAAATGTAATACAATTCAGAATACAGCCACTAAAATACCAGAAGACTCAGAGTCAACATCTATGACCTCTCTCTCAACCAAAACTGAATATGATGATTCATATTCACAGAGTCAAATATCATCGTTCCAGAATTTTGCTATTGGCATTTACTTTATCCAACTCCCCTTCACTGTCCTGTTGGATAGTGGGGTGTCCAAACATCTTTTAGACCAGTAGTTCTGTCCTAGTGTGATATTCTAGTAAATGTTTTGTTTTCAGTAAAATGACTACTCTTTATTGGCATTTCATGCTGAACTCATTTTCTCAAGGAAATTAGTCATCAGCTTATGCATTTTTGCATGTGAGTGTGGTTTGGCAGAGAGGTCCACTATCTCTACACTGCACTACACTGACAACCACAGACCTAATGAGTGCACGTGTGACAGGTTGACAGAGGTTTAGTGGTTTAAGTGCCTCAAGGTGGAAAGAGAGGCGAGGAAAAGATACTAAACCCATTTAAAGGAAATAGGTCATTTTCTACTCAAGGTCATGCACAAAAGACTTACAATAACTAGCATGGCTGCAATGTGCTTAGAACAGATGAGAAAGCAAGATAGTCATCCCTTCACCTTTGCTCAGGGTAATCAAAGCTTTCTCATAGTCACTGTACCAAGTCTGGGAAGTGCAGACTGCAAAAATACATGAGAATTCAACCAATAACCAGAGTACTTGATTGAGTGTCAGGATTTGCAAGACAAGTCAAAACACCCTGACACATCTAGTTCACTGGTCTGTTTGGTACAAAATGGTCCATTTAAAACCTGGTTGAAGCCACTGGTTACAATTGTACCATATCTCCTTCAAAGAGGCAAAGGAACGCTGAAATATGTCAAAGGATTTTACTTTTACCGTTTTTGCACTGCTTCTGAGAAAAATGTACCTCAGGCCACTTACGTATCATAAATGTAGCAGTTGAATTTTTGCTTCTGTTCTGTTCAGAAGATTAAAATTAAAGCATTCAGCATATCCTAATCCACACGGTTTAGAGTCTGAACATTTACAAAAATCTGTGAGAAGGAACACTGCCAACTGTGAACACCATAATACCTGCTACCACTGTCAGAGAAAATGAGCTTTGAAACCAACTAAAGTTCTTGACTGACAAATGATGAGCTGCACTCACTCATGATTATTTTATTTAGCCGTACACAATGTATGTGTGTGTACTCACCATTCCATGACAATAAGCAGACACTTCCTTCCCTGATAGAGGTTCTCATAGACATCAATGATGCGCACAATGTTGGCACAAGGTGACGCCCTCCAGTGGAGCTCCACTTCTCTACGGGCCTTGGAACAGTCTTGTAGCATCTGGACAGAAGGAAACAGAAAGGGATGGTAATGCTGGTTAATATCAAAGATAAACACAATGGTTTAAAGTTATGAATAGCGTGTGATTATTCATGTCCTTCTGATAGTCAATGGGAAATGTCAAGGAACTGGGCTACAGGTAGTCTCAGTGTCTCCCAGTGAGATTAACTAGATGAGATCTAAAAAACCCCACTATGTATGGATGTAATGTGATAACAGGTGACAGATGGTGACCAACTAGATGACATTGGTAATTTACACCAATAGTAAACACTCAAGTCAGAGGTGCATTACTGCCATCAACTGGCAAAATGTTGAAAAGATGTTTTTACAATCCAGGCTTGTGTGGATGTAGCACCCTCTTTGTGCGCTGCTAGGTTAATGCACCATTCAACAAAAACACTTACCAATTCAGTCCCTTAGTTTTTTATTGCTGCTTTATTGCTTTAGTGCATTATAAATCCCTGATAGCAAAACGTTACTCATACTGCTCATCCTACAACAGGAAGTCTAACTAGAGGATCTGCTGCACAGAAATGTTTCTGAAACACTTCTGACTTCAGCGTGATGCAAAAGGACACTCAGGAACACTTTGGCCTTATGGTACCTGGTGTGACTCAGACCTTCTAGTCAGCTGTGATTAGATTAGTATAGCACTGCTCATAATATTGAATTTAAACAAGCAATTTTGTGCTGGTATATTGTCCCGTCCAGAAGCCAATATTATTGTGCTCATCAACATGGACATAGCCAGTAGCCATCTGTCATTTCAAGGCACAGTACAGGGAGCCCCCACATACAAACTAATACATTTTGTTTTTAATTTTCAATCCTTATTTGTTGCCCCTCTATTAATTTTGTGTTTTTGTTGGGTTTTTTCGATGAACAGAAAACACATTTTCCTTTCCATTTTAAGACAAAACAGAATGAACATCCCATGTACTGACCATAACCTTGTTCATAAGAAATCCTATGAAAAAATTAGCCATTAATGTGTGATGGGGAAAAATGAAAAAGTTTTAACAGGATCTGTAGAGCCCCAAATATATCTATATAAAGGATCCAGAGTCAAAAGTTATATCAACAGCCATTATTTTGTACAAATATGACAGCCCTGCCTTCTTGAAATTCTTTATAATACATAGATACCCATACAAAGAGCCCCTATGACAAAACTATAAATGAGTATGTGAGTAAAATAAAGTAAAAGCAGTCATTAAGTTAATAACTGGGGTTTTGTTATTATTGGATACCCTCTCCTTAGAAGGCACATGAACTCACTTTGGACAGGGTTGTGTGTTACTGCCAGTTGTAAATAACACAGCAAATGTCCTGGTGACTGTCACAGGAATCCGGCTCACTCCTTTACAGTAATAAAGAGAGTTGCTTGGTCAAATATAGACCTGAACCTCTGAACTATGAGCTCCAGTCTGTCTCAAAGAGTAAATTTAATAGAATCAGGAGACAGTCCGAGAAACAGGAGACAGTACTGGTAACACAGCTAAAACAAGACTAGTAAGAGTTCGGCTGAATTTGCTGACTGTGATTCAGAGGGTAGAGCCGGTCGTCAACTAATCAGAAGACCAGTTGTTTCGATAAACCGTCTCTCTTCACCCCGCTTGTCAAAGTATCCTTGAGAAAAATACCCTTAAAACCTTAAAATATACTTGTCAGTCAATGGAAAGAATTCAGCCTTCAGTAGCGTTGACAATGATCCATCGTCTGTCCGTCTTGTGGTGTATTACATTCCGAGCCTGCCCACAGTCCCAACACAACAGTGGGCTAGCAGCCAGTGAGAACTATGAGAGCCTGAATATCCAGACTGCTGTCTGGCCTGGTAAATGACACCGTCAGTGCCATGTACAGACAAAAAGGAAAAAAAAAAACTAAAAAAAAACAAAAAAAAACAACAAACAAACAAACAGGCAACTTGTGAAAACAAGGTTTTACCTAAAATCATGCAATGTCTTTACATGTACTGTGTCAACCTGACTGCTGTGAAGCTGCAGGTGGGTAAAATAAGATTCCAACCCTACCCCTTACTTACTCTTAAAGTAATATAGTTGATTGAAAATGTAATAGTGATAAAAGACAGAGCTTTCTCAGTTTGTTTGTTGTGGGTATGTGGGTGCTGGTGGGCTGATAGCACAGCGAGGGGGCAGACAAAGCAGAGTCTGAACATTAGTCAAATGTTCAGTGCTGAAACATGGCTTGTTTAGACCTCCAGAGGCTTCTTTGTGTAATTTTTAGTTGGCCTTTGGATGCAGTTATTTTGGATACAAAGATGCATTGCTGGGGATGTAATGGCCTTTAATGCTGTTGCTGTGCTCTCACAGCAATACTTATTTCATCTGGAGGTCTCGTTTTTATGCATATGCATTCATGGAAAATCTAATTAGAAACCTGTAGTGACTTGTTCAAGGAGTAATAAAACTAGGGTAAATGGGGTTTTCTAAACTATACTCCAATTACAGAAACTTGTTTTTTCCACTACATGATATTTAGAAAAAAAATACTCTGCAGAAAGCCCTGTAGCCTGGATGCATATGTAAATGCATTCAGTGTTCTGGCTTGGCTGCTCCAACCGGCTAATTCTTGTCAAATCATGTTCTTTAACTCAGTCAACTGAGAGCACTCCGCCCGGTTAAATCAGGACACATGTCAGTCTGCAGTGCCTAACCTCAAACCCACCTTTAAATAAAACCAAAAAGTCAAATCGTAAAAACCTCTGTTCTGATTTGAGTGTTTATGTACCTGTTTTTCCGAGAGAACGTAAACCAATGAGAATAAGAATACTAGTTAGCTAGCTAAGAAACAGGGAAATGTAGCAGGTTTTAAGAAGTTTGAAACTTCTGTCCTAACCTTACTCCTAATGTAATTTTTGCTGCATGAATATTGGATGGAAAAGGTTTTTTTACTGTTGTTCTGACCCAATTCCAAAGTTTCATTACAATTGGTTCAGATCTCACAGTACTCTCTGTTTCTTTTAATGGAGCAAATAGCATATTTAAACCTGAAATTGATTCTTTTAAAGTTTAAAAGACCCATGGCCTATCTGGGCTCAAGCCGCAGCACAAGACCTCTATCACAGCATTGTCCAGCTCATGCACACTGCGCTGCCAAGTTTATTTTTATACACTTTGTTTTTGTATTTATAAATAAAAGGGCTATTACAGGGCCAACTCATTGTTTTTCTGTCACTCTTTACTAACATTTTTGAATGGATTATTGCTGTGACTATTTGGTTTCGGGAGTTCACTGCAAGCTGTACTGTTATCATGTAGCCGACTCAGTTGCTGTGTTGCAGTATGTTGGATTGTTGTACTAGTTGATGGCTACCAAACTAATAGACAACTCTTCTTTTTTCTTTTTTTTACTGGATTAAATTGACATTGTTTTCCAATTTCAGTACTCTGACAGCTGAAAATGAATCTGATGGCAATTCTGCCTTGCTGATGCGTTGTGTAGAAAGATTTTGGTGAATAACTAACATAAAATTTCAATATTTGGAATAATTTGAAGAAATATATCTATACTCATTTCTGTTCCTGTGCTTCTTCTAAATCCTGAATTTCCCTAAAAATATTATCTTTCTTGTAGAGAAAGAAAAAATATAAGAAACCTACTACAAAGATGGGTCAGGTGGAAAGACGATAACATTGAGCTCTGTACTTCTAATCTTAGAGATACACTTGATAGTTATGTAATAAGTAAGATCCAGATTTATGCACTGGCATGTTATAAAATCGTTTAATGTGAGAACCAAGGGTTTGAGGGGTGAGTGACACAACAATAGAGAACAACTCTCTTTGTTACCAGGAAGAGTTGGTATGGAGTAGTCATGTATTATTCTCTGCTTTATCTCAACAGTGAACACACAGCACAGTTCAGCCTTCAGGACAGAGCAAACAGGGGTGAGTCTTTCTTTCTGCGTCACAACGGAGTGAACCAATGGACACAAACCTGGTAAGCTTAGGACAGAACTGATGCACTATGCTGCTGTCTCTCTATAATGTAGTGACATCTCTTCTATAAGTGGTAAAAATTGGCAAGTTTTAAACAATTAACACAAAATATAACTTAAAATGAAAATCTATACAACATGCAGTTACAACTGTCTCTTTACTGGCCCATCTAGCCATAGAACAGTGACAGACTAAAACATCCAGCATTTATTAGCTCCAACAATCTGTGTGTAGCACATTATGCATCTAAAAAAGCTCACCAACATAGACTTGGCATGCTAAGCACTAGTAGTCCAAACAGAAGAATAGAATAAAATTATTGTCTGTTACAAGGCAACAGAAATTCATCTTTGACATGGCTCTAAAAACAATAAAAACAAAAATACATAAACACACCATGCTCCAGTGTTTTGTTTGGTAAAGGTTAAATACAAGGTTTCATTACCTTTTACTTAAAATATTTACAGCTGAGGGAATAAAGGGTGTTTCGTATTCTCTCTTTCTGGTCAACGGGGCCCTGTAAAGCAGCCCTGAAGGTAAAAGCTGGAAGGACTGATGGAGGGGGTGAGAGGGGTCCTGTATGATCAAAGTAATCCAATACTGCCTGCTTATATGTAAAAGCCCAAATAAATAACAGCAGCACATTGGATTCGTGGGGTAGCTAAAACAGATCAACTAATCTAAAAGCTCTAAGGTGCAGTTGTCATATTAGAAATAAATGGTCTGTACTGAGAGAAATGAGTCATCAAAAAAATACGAACAATTTATGCAGTTAATTTTCTGAAAGCATTCTTTGTCTTTTTAGCAGCAAGATCATGATTTTGCTGCAATCATTTTTTTAAAATATTTGTTTCTTCATTCATCGTATAGTTAAAACATTGCTGAATCAAAAAGTCAACTCATGACAGCCTGCAGACAACCATGATGCTGACAAATGCAGCATGGCATCATCATCACTGACAAGCAAACAAGTGAAACAAACCATTACCTTAATTAAAATTATGGATTTCTTTAAGTTTAAAAATTGTTGGGATCATTTGTAATAACATAAATAACACATCTCAACCAAATATATTACAGTGGCCTAGTCATTCCTAAACAATTAATGTGTTAATGTTATATATTATATCATTAAAGGATATTAATCAACACACTCACAATAAGTGATTACAACAGTAATTCAGACTGGCTTCAAGTTGATTAATGCATGACAACACAATTGCTTCCCAATCATTGCTCACTTGTAGCCTTGTGGTCTTTGCACCAAGTGTAATGCTGGCTAAAGGGACACTGCTGCTAACAACAGCAAATAAGTAAGCAATGTCCACATTTTGGATTTGCTCAGTTATACACAGTGCAGTTCCCAGATTTGTGTCACACTTGTGTCCAACTGTCAAAGAAGAACTAAAAAATGGATATATGTGCATGCATGGACTGGAAACGTACTGAAACTAATATTAGCACATCTAAATATAGCAGACTTCCCTCCACAAACAAAGAGATTGTATAAGCACAGGAGAACACTCCCCTGTCACTGCTCTGCTGGTGCTCATGCGAGTGCAAAGACCCCCATCTGCTGCTGGCCTTTTGAGGCTGAACAGTGAAGCTTGTGGAGAAAGAAGGGAATGAGGGGGGCAGATGGACACACAATACACTTCCTCTGGCAAACACAAAAGATCTTGAGACCAGGGCATGACAGTGGGAGGCGGGATGGGGGTAAGCCATCTTCCACCTGCCGCTCATGAGCCAAGTAAAAGTCCAGGGTTGGTATCATGAAACCAGGAAAAAACAAAACAATCACAGTGAGAGTGATAGGGGAGAGATTATAGTGGGGTGACAGGTTAAGCTTGGCTCAATAAGAAAAGCCTCTTAACCTGACAAAAAGGGTTAAACAACAACCTACCCAAATAGGTGTCTCTGTATGTGCATGTCAATACACCATGATCTGATTAAAGACATCTGCTCACAAGACCACCACAAATCTGTGTTTTCCAGCATGTAAATATCAGTATTAACAACATTGTGTGAATTCACATAAACAACTGTACTGTAACATGTGTGTAGGTCCATTACTGACATCACAAACATGTGCATTCTGTCAATTAGGGCCCTGTAGCAATGCTGTTTGATGTTGGTGCATAATGCAAACTGAGGTTTAACACTATCATAAATCATAAAGTTGCAAATCTGTTGTCCACATGAGTTGACATTATTTTAACTTAAGCAAAAGGTTCATACTAAACCTGTATGATTCCAACTCAGCAACACACAGCGACAAGAGGGAAATGGGTTGAGAAAGGAAGGACTGGAGTTAATGAGCTCTGATATCAGTCAATCTTAGCTGGCACATAAACACACACTGCTTCTCTCCACATATGCACACACAGTTGATGCAAACAATCCTTGCAAGCAAAATGTGCAAAAATACTCCAGCAGGGTAAAAACTGGAATCACATTCACCATAGACAAACCTTTAAAAAACATAAAATCTTTAAATATAATATGAATGGCAGCACCACCAAAAAGATGCCAGCAGTCAGAATAGAGCTCTGTTTAAGATCTGTTGGTCACATCTTAGTTGCCAGCCAGCTAGTTTGCAGGTGAATCTTTAACCAGCAGGAGTCCTTGTACACAACACACATTCACTAAAAAAAGGCTGCTGACAAGGGGGAGGAAGTGAGAGTGTATGACATCTGTATGACACACAGAAACAGCTGTCTCACTTCCTGACACACACTGGAAGACCTGCTTGGAAATAAAAACAAAGGGAGAGATGGAGTAGAGTCTTTTCGAAGGAACAAGATTGTAAAAGAAAAAGACAAATAAGATAACTAACAAATCACTGCTGCTTAAGAAGTGAAGTAGGGACTGAGACATCTGGCATATTTTTTGACAGCCTCTGCACCTTTTTCTGTCTCTTTGGGCTATCCTCACAAGCTCCTCCCTTCTGATACCTTATGATTCACGGTGTGAATCCCCCAGTGAGCCTGATGCAATAGATGATGCTTGTGGCTTCATCGTATCATTACAAAGTAGTTCATTCTTACTTGCTTTGAAAAGACAGCTGGTTCATACACTGAAACACTGGGTTTGGCTACTTGATTATGTGTGCGTATGTACAAATTTGTGAGTATGTTTTTAGAGAGACTAAATAAAACTGGAACATGAAATGAATATGAGAATGAAAAATAAAAAACTGCCAGGCAACCAACTGTGACATCAGAAAGTAGGTGCTGACAGGCGCCAATAGATTTCTGCTTCACAGTCTAGCTGTGACCCCTGTTTACCAACCATCTGCTGGCCTTCCTGCACATTCACCATACAGATAGGACAGTATTATCTTCCCATTCAACTACCGGTAAGAAAGCAAGGGAATGGTAGAGGTGAGAATCAAGAATCATAATGGTTCCGGTCCTGGCAGCTTATCGATTGTGTATTGGTGTCAGCTGTTTTTTCCTGACAGTTGTGCATTGCAAAACAACAACGTCAAACTCATGCGTATACACTGCTGGAAAGTTACAACACGAAGGAAAAGACATGTCAAAAGGTCCAAAGCATAGACAGACTGCTGCTGCTACTTTCTACACTGTGTTCATACTCAGATATAGAAAAAGGTTGCGCTGATGATGAGTTGGCCTAAGTTGGCCTACACAGTCAAACTATTACTTTCATGTAAAAATTTGCCACATTGTTTTCTTCCACGATGGTAAAAACCCACAACTGTTAAATGAACCTATCAATTAAATCAGGCGACTGATGTTTTTTAAAATACCAAAAAATACCAAACTTCTGCTGGTTAAAAGTGAAGACTCACTTGCTTTTTTTATATGCCAACCATCAAAGTTTGCTTAAAATTCATGTACTTATGCTTTGTTTTGGCTAATATTCATATAAGATCAACAGAGCATGTAGCATGTTGAATGAATGAACTCTGAAAAATGAAAACATTCACTTCCCTTTATCAGCCACTTGCTTCCTTATTAAGAAGTGATCATGAGACGCAAGGAAAAAAATACACAGACAATGAATAGCTGGTAGAAAATGAATCCTGCATATATAAATTAATGAAAAGCCAGTTATGTTTATTTAGAGCCCATTACGGAAGCATTCACCATAGCCATTCATAAATAAGTTTCAATATGACAGAGTGCTGCATCAGCTTGGAAATTACTTGTATCACAGATACAGTTGGCTAGCTAGTTCTGCTAGTTCTGGGTCTTTCTGTCACAACCACAATACCACATCCTTCCAATCACACTACACCCAAAAAAAAAAAGGTAGCAGCAAAGAAACACAAGGTCAAGTTGGGGCTGTATGGCTAACTGCACCCAATCACAGACAATATAAACCGCAACCCCGTAAATCACATTATGTCAAAAAGAGCTTACGACGCCAAGATAAATGTTTACCAAAGGAGCTTTTACTAAAGCTAATCTGTTTGTTTGTGACAAATGTCACACAAATATTTTCAAAATAATCTGAATAGCGGAATAAGATCTTACAGCATACCAGTGTTAAAAATAAAGGCTCCTTCCCTCACTGATCACTGAGTTGAAGCCAGTCCAGCATGCACTTGCCATAAGCACTGAAAATATTACACAAAGAAAAAAAGTATCTCATCTCATCTCAATAAACAGGTTTGTTTGCCTCTGCCACTCTGTCTGTATGGCTGTAACTAGTGGCCAAAAAACAAATAAACAATCCGCTCCCTGAAGATAAGGCACACGTTACTCTGTAAACACATGCACATGAATACGGTTGTGTGATACTGACCAGTTCATTTTGAGTCCACACATTTACAGGTCAACCAGAGTGTGTCTAAAAGGACAATTCCTGATTGTTTTTACAACTTCATACAACATCCAAGTTGCAGATTTAGTTGTCCAATGTGAAATTACGTTGTGTTTAATTCAAATTAAAGCTTAATGAACTTTAAGGCTCTTGTGCAGCAGAGGTTTGGATATTTGTGGCAAAGAACATGCTGATCCATACTAGCACAGAATCCAACGATTGTTACATATACTGAGGCTGTAAGTACTACTAATTCATGGTACATAAATCATCAAAATAGTTAGCGATTAATAATAATTAATTATCTTTGTATCAACTTTTTACTTTTTGTGGAGCATACTGGGCTTTAGTTTACATGCAGTGGCTATAACACGTAAGCATTTCAAACATTACTGACTTATTCATAACCTAATATTTTGCAACACACCTCCATAATGCCATGGAAAATCACAGATATGGAAAGATTGCAACTATTTCACCTCGAGGTTGGATAGCTGTTCAAATGAACTTTCTGTAAAATATTGTTCCTGAAGTTCCTGAAGAGTCTAACAAAAAACATAACCAAGATTTTACAACTAATGGCACAACACGTGACACCGAGTTAAGGGTATTATGTCATAAGTTACTGGGAACATTTTTCTCACTGTGCACATTTCTTTTGAGCAAGTGCAATTTGAATTACAGTGCAGATGACTAATGATGCCACAAGTCACAAAGATGACACTACTGATGGAAAAAGATGAAGTTCATAATGAAAGCAGGGGGATTCTGGTCTTTCTTAAGCGGATAATCAAAGGCATACTGGAAAAATAAGCAGGTACAAGCAAACAAAAGATATCTTAGAGATGTCATCCTCATATGGGCACAGTTAGAAGGGGCAGCAGAGAACCTCTTCCTTCCTCTCTCCCTCCCTCTTTCCTTCCTTTCACCCACCATCTCATGATTGAAGCATGGGCCTGGCTCTTCCTCTGTGTCTCTCTCTGCCCTTTAATCAGACATGCTGTCAGTGTGAACGCTACATTAAGGAGGATTTATGTTATGACAAAGGTGGGTGTCAGTCTGGATTCTTTGGTTCTACAGACGCCCTAGAGGAAATCTGAGAAATCCAAAACCCATAAACAAGAACAAAACCATACACTGGAATTAGCCAATGGTTCCAGTTCCTCTTTTCTTAGCCAGCCCTTGACAGGTGTGTTTACTTCACCACAGTGACTTCCACATCTTTCCCAATTTCAGGAAGCAGAACTTCAACGTCAAACAAAATGTGGCCACAATATTTTGTCATTCTCTCTTCTGTTACATTAGCTCAGCAATGCACATTTAATCAAGTTCCTTTCCAGATGCAGCAGAACTGGTCTGAAGTAGCCAGTGGTGAACTGCAACTCTAACAAGGATGAGTATTTGTTATTAACATCATCTTGTTGGTCATCGCTTCAGCATGTGTCTGTTCTTAAGCTAACCTCGCTGAATCATCTTGGTCTGTTGAATGGCATTACGTATACAGAAAACTGGTTATTGTAAGCTCTTGCAGCAACTATATAACTTGCACAACATGCAAGCAAGAACCCTTTCCTTAATTAAGGTAAGTGATAAGTCAATTTGGTTATTTAATCCAAATACAATAATTAAAGCCCAACTAAGACTAAAATATACAGTACAGGTGTAAAGAGAAGACTGTGCAGTTGCATGACTGCACATCGTGTCACTAAATGACACTTTTACTTTTGTAGGCAGCTACAAACACACTGTGGTATGACATAATGATAAGCCATTGGATTTAAGTGTTTGTTGATATTAAGCTCAACTTTGGATTTTCAGAAGTCACCTCAAGCCGATATTTAAACAATAAAACAGAAGGTTAATAGAGGGCAAAAGTTAGCCTTTAAAAGGAGTAAGAGCCAGAAAGAGATTAATATTATATTCAGATTTTATGCAACAAATAACCTGCCCTGAGCCAAAAATAATTAAATCAATGGGTTCTCTAATTGCCTGTCTGAGGCCATTTTTAAAACGACAACACTGAACATTGGCACAGTGGGGGGTCCTGACACCTGGGGCTGCCACAAAAAAATGCTGTGCTGTCAGGCAAAAAAGTTGACCACACACTGTGCTCAACGCAATGCAACGTTATCCGGCTGCTTGGTGTGTTGCGTTCAAGTGCAGATTCAAGGTAGAATACCTTGTAAAATAAACTGCATAACTCTGCTGTTTACCACACAAACACAAGGGAAATGGCTGCACACTAGATCCAAAATGACTTTCCAAAGTTGTCTTCTGGGAAGCGTTTAAACTAATAAGTCTATCAGTCAAACTGAACATTGTGAAGAATTTAATTTTCTTACCACTATGCTGTATGCACACTAAACAAACCCATTTGTGTCCGTTTTTCTTAAACACAGCCCTATTTTCTGTCAGACAGTGGCCTTTACCCGATTGCTCCAAATAACCTGGTTTCTTGTGTGCATACAAATGTAATCACTGTAAGGTGATAGCTGCAGACGCTTCACAAGCTTTGAGCATGCGGCAGGACAATTTAAAGGCAGACCAATCAACACAGAAGGACACATATAGCTTTGTGTCCTAATAAATAAGTATTGATTCTCTGGGACTTGTTACAGATTAAAGATACAGCAGTAACATATTTTAAGGCTATCAAGAGTTAAGGCTTTCCATTTCTATGCCACTGTCTCAATCCCACAGTTACAGATGCTCACATGGGTTACAAATGATACTGCTGCACTGTGTGCACAAAACTTAGTTCAAGAGACAGGTGAAACTTTTACAAGGTGATGTCACCTTGGGCCAGGCTGACAGATTCCTGGTCCTGGTGTCTACTGCAGACCTAATGAATGCAAGAGATGAGATGGGGCTGACTCAGCTGATGTCAGTGAAGGGAAAAACAAGGACATTAGTTCATTAGTTCATTCAGCAAAGCCGTCTATCTATTTGGCTACAGTCTGTTTTACAACAGCATGAAAAGATAGCTTGCATATTTCATGCCATGTCCAATGCAAGACATTTAAAGAGCCATAGGGGTAACTGGACGAGGTTAAAGAAGGTATACAAAGAAGGATATTACAATCAAATCACTTTGAGGCCTTTGAAACAAGAGTGTATGTGTATGTAGTTCTATGCAGTACAGAGGCTATTTCCAGCTCTGACATCAGATAGGGAGCTCATAGACGCCATCTGTTCACAAGCTCAAAGACTGAAATATTTACCCCAAATTGTCTGCCATTGTGTTATCAAGACAGTGACAACAGTGAGCATTATCCTGAGTAACTCTGCTGTAGTCTTGATGCATCATACCTTTTCACAGCTACCTTTCCGTAGTTTCCAATGAATAATGCGTCTTCTGCGCACACACCCAGAGTCACCTTTTTATTCTTCAATGTTTGTTATTTTTCTGAAGCAGTAGCAAAGACTGTCAACAATGTCTTGATTCTGTGCCCACAAAAGCAGGTCAGTAACATCATTGCTTTTTTGTTGGTGGTGTTTTTATTTTAATATTAGTTAAACACACTATCACTGTCAACATTTAATTCTAGTTATGAGATGTTCAAAAAGACTTTCATGGCCCTCAAAATTCAGGAATGGCAGGATGCCACGAGAGTATAAATGGAGGCAGTCTGTGCAGACTCAGACTGTGCCATACTGCCATAAAAAAAAAAAAAAAAAAAAAGGTCAAGTATTAAAACCTCCTCCTAAATACAAGAGAAACTAAACTAATGTAACTTACAATGGCTTCTGGAGCTAAATCAAAATTTATCTAGTAACACATGTCAGACATTATCAGCCTATACTGAGGCTGGTTATTGACACAACCATTTGTATGTGTGGAGAGACTTGAGAGTCCTCATTTTAATTTTAAACAATGTTCAAAAACAAAGTTCAGATAAAGATGTACCACAGTGAGCATTTATGCACACGTATATTTTAATTTAGGATTTATCAGTTCTATGTATTATAACTGTGGTAACATTAGCATATTCTTTCTTTTGGGGAATACATTTCATAAAACATCTTACATTATTAATTAATGCAGATCTATCCAAATAAGGAAACACTGCGAAATTAAGGGAAAATGCAACAATTTTGGTTGCATATTCAGCTCTAGTGGAGCAAATTACTATGAGACTGTTTGATATTGCCTAGTTTCATTTACTTTACTGATAACCCAGGAAAATACACTGGTTTACATTAAATGATTACCGGGTAAGATGTAAATTGAGCTCACCTTATGACCATTTTCATATCCCTCTCTCGATCACACATGTACACACTCTCTACGTTACCATTAAATTCTATCTCTCAGTGAATATGTAAAACAATGGTTAAACTTAAAGCAAGGAAAGATACAGCAAGAGTTCTCAAGCGTATTACTCAAATGTCTGCATTGAATTTGACATTTTTGTTGAGTTGGGCTGAACAGGAGGAGAATACTTAGACTGCTGGCTATTTGCAAAGGATTTAGAGAGTTGTGTTTGGATGTAAATTGCTTCTCTGACAATGACCTTGAAAACACTGATGCAGCATAACAACATTTTTCAAAGATTACACAGACTACCTGTTTCTTCATTCTATACTGCTTAGGACCTGTAAACAATTGGGGTTGAATGGGGCCTAAATGAAACTATAACAAGGTTTTACAATTGATTCAAACTTCATCAAGAACTGCAACTTTCTACAGTCTTAGGCACTAAAACCACCTAACAACAACAACAAGGAATATAAGCAAATAGCATGACAATTTCATGAAGATTAATGTGACTCTCTATGTTTAATGCTGAATATACATTCAAGGTTGTGGCTCACAGACAACAAAACATTACACAGGTTTGAGTAAGAGCATGTGTGTGTTTATGTTTAACATACACATACATGCAGAACGCAGTGACCCAATTAAATTATCTATGTTTCAGTTTGAACCGGCACCCAGGCCACGGGTGAGGAAGATTTGAGGAAGATTTTGTGTGACGCGTATTTTAGACAGGCTTTACGCTACAATCCCTTCTGTCGTGATGAAGGGTTACAGGAATAAAAGGCTTCACTGGGTTGTGTTTCGGTCACCTGTGTGTGGATAGCTATCGTGACGTTAGTCCCCTATCAATCATTGACTGATACAGAAATTGATCTCTGGAGGGAGCTGCTGATTCTGCAGAGTCTGTAATTCACAGGATTCAATACAGTTCAATTTAAATCTGGATCACAAACACACAGCTGAATGTTTTTTATCCCATCATCACACCAAATAGAGGATGTGGATGATGAGCAAAACAAAAAGAGTCATAACACTGACAAATAGTTGCGTAGAATGAGAAACAGGTTCAAAATCACATGACCAATTCAACAACATGCTTTGGACAGTTCATTGCACTGTGCACTACCTGTAATTAAGGGCAGCACATCACAGCTGTGACAGTGGGGTAGCTGTTCTGAATAATCCATGATTCATGCTCTCAGCTTGGAATCTAAGAAGTCCCTTTATTGTACATAGACATGTTCAAATCATAAATGAACTGCTAATAATTGATATGCAATACATCTAGTTATTTTTTTTAATACTGCCCAGTTTTTATTAATAACTAAAGAGGTGGGTAGATGATCATCACAACCCTTACAAAACTATAACTCATTACAAGAAATTATTTTCTCTGTTAATCTATGAGCTGTGATGATGATGTGCTCAAATAGCTTGTTTTGTGCAACAAATGATGCAAAATGAAATGAAATGAAATTTATTCAGCTTCCTTATTCAGATCAAAGAAGCTATAAATTGAGATTACTGGGCACTTCTGTGACAAAAATGACTTCAGTGATTGATCAGTTACAAAACCTGTTTCTGATTACCTTTTTATGTTAACATTTGCATGAGCCTCAAAAGTTGTGTAGCCTGAACTGAGGTAGCCTGAACTGCCACTGCAAGTGCTGTCACCTTCAGACCCCCACAGCTGGACAGTAAAATTACTCTATTTAAAAAAACAGGGGGAGGGGGGCAGTTTTCTTCCGGGGTACAATGATTTGCTGGTTATGACCCGTTTTTTACTCATCAAAATATAGTCTAACGTACCTTCAGCGCATACTTGTCCCCAGTCTTCTTCTGGAAGATCTCAAGCACCTTGCCATTGATGCCCAGCCCCAGCACCTGGTTGGTAACCTTGTAGTCTTCTGTTATGGCGTTTTTCTTGATCTGTAAGTTGGGTCTGGCGTGGAAGGGGAGGAACTGGCCCGGAGGGTTCTGCTGCCCGGCCGGGTTCTGCTGCCCCGCCGGATTGGGAAACAGTGGTTGGTTCTGTGTGTTGGACAGCATGCTCTTGGTCTGGGCTGAGAGACGAACAGCCGCCTCTCAACAATACTTTTCTGATATTAACAATCTTCTTCCTGGGTTAGCTGGCCTGTGACGAACTGTTCGCTGTGCAGTAGCCAGGCCCGAGGAAATACCGGCAGTACTTGTGACGTTACACGTTAACAAAGTCACTTGGTTAGCCGATAAAATGCTAAATTAGCTAGCCGTTAGCATGCTAGCTTGATCCTATTCTTGACCCGTGATTCTCGGCTAACAACTCAGCTATGAGTTAGCTTATCCATCTCCGGTGGTGTCCGCCGTCCACCGGTTCCTCAAAGAGCACTTCAGGAACTTTTCTAAAACAGCCCATAAATCGACTTAGGGAACGGGTTTTTATGAAGGTAACGTAAAGTTCTCGCGAGTTAAGTTAATAAAAAAACAACCCCGATAAAACATTCAACGAAAGACAGACAACAGACGATGAAAAACTCGGTTGCTTGCCACTAGCACGCCAAACACAGTTCACTTTCCGACGGTCAGACAGCCAGGAGGAGCGAGGAACAGGTTTTACTGCTGACGTCATGGCCGTTTTTTGCGCTTTTTAAAGGAGACGTACGACAGAGGAAACGACGTTTATATAACAGACTCTCGGTCGTCAGACAGATACTAAGGGGGCACAAAACAGGGTGGAAAATAAAAACGGTTAGGGTCCGATTACAGTTAACCACTACAGTTAAAAGTATATAACTGTCTTTTACTTTTGATTCATGATCTAGGTTGGCCTCAATATCATTCCACAGGCTTTAAGAAAGATCCCACTCACTGGTCTCTGACCATAGCAGATTAACCTTCTGCTCCTCTGAAGAAACCCAGTTGCAGTGTTTGTGATAGTAGGGAGATGGTTAAAAATCGCCCCACATTTTCTTAAGAGTTTTTAGAGGTCACCTCAAGGTTAGTTAAGATAAGGCTGGGCACAGACACATAAAAAGGTTGCACACACCTGCTATGTAGGAGCACAAGAAAAACTGAGTGTTGTAGTTTTTTGTCTTCCTATGTGGGAGTTTTGTGTAGTAGCTGTTTATTGTCTTCTCATAATCATTTTCTGCCTCCATGTTTAATTCTATTTGTATTTGTGTTAGTTTTGTGCCTCTGTTGGTGTTTTTTGCATCACATTGTATTACTTTTGTGTCTCACTGAGGTAGCTTTGTGTCTCCCTATAGTCATTTGTTTGTCTCCTCATTGTAATTTATGTCTTTTTGTGATAGTTTTGTGTCTCTCGCTAGTGTTTTTGCATCTCTTTTTGGATATTTTTTTGTCTTATTTTATTGCTCCCACTCTCCATAGTAATTTTTTGTCTCATTCTTGAAGTTAATGGCTCTTTGCGGTACCTTTGTGTCTCATTGATGTAGTTTTGTCTCTCAGGTTATCATTTTTGATTATGTGGATCATTTTTTATTTGAGAGTTGTATTTTTTTGCAGTCATTTTGTGTCTCTCTGTAGTTGTATGATTGACTTTCACAAAGAAATGTTAATAGTCACTTCAAATAGGCACTTCCTGGGGACCCCTGACACTTTAGGCCTCCAGGTCTGTGCCTAGCAGAAACCATCTCTAATCAATAGGCAGAGCGATAGCATCTTTAAGTCTGTTTTTCTTAATTAAAACTAAATTCATCAATTTATTTATTTTTTTTATTTATTATTTTTTATATTATGACAAATACGTATCAGTTTAATTTCTTAGTATGTTTCCAAGTTTGTTACTTTAAAGAAGTCTAGACTCCTTATTGGTCAGGTGAAAACCAAATATCTGCAAAATGTGCACACCTGACGTTTACGCCCTAAACCTCAGTGAATATTTCCTGCATGGGACTTTTGCACCAAGCATTGCCTCTCATAGAAAACCTGAATAACTACATTATTGTCACTCAGGCATAAAGCTTTCCATCAGTCTGTATTCAAGTCAGAATTAAACAAACTTTTGGCAAATATACAACTGCAATCAGAAATATTCAACCCCACAAAGATTTTAAGGATTTATCAATTAAAGTATTTTCAAAGAGCAAGATTCTGCTTCGGATGACTTCTTCATGAGTTGAGCGATGCATAAAATTAACACAAAAAATGCATGATGTAGTATTTGTGTGTAACAGTATATTTTGTTGCAGATGTCACAATTATTCAACCCCTATATAATATTGTTTTTATAGCTTTCTGGCAGTTTTATGGCCTAAAGTGGAGTACAAACACAATTAAGCCTTTGGGGACTCTATAATGATCCTTCCTTTGCTTTAGCTGTGGTGCATATATAAACCCCACCCATGAAGGTATTTAAGGTGAGTTGAAATCACAGGAAAGACAAAGCAGGTTCCACAAAAGCTGAGAGAAGATATTATTTCATCACACTATCACGCCTTGGGTATAAGAAGATTTCCAAAAAATGTAACATTCAAAGAGACACCATTGGGAGCTTTATAAGGAAGTGTAAAACTTATGGAACAGCTGCAAACCTGCCTAGCCGTGGAAGAAAGCCCTTAGCAACTTAGCCAGGACAACAAAGAGAAACCCCTGTGTGACTGCAAGACACCTACAGGATGACCTGATGAAGGCTGATTCAAGTGCTTTAGTGGCAACTATAAGACACGCTCTGAATAAAAACGGACTCAAAGACGCACTCCACTTTTGACCACAGGGAACATCAAAAGTCATCTACAGTATGCCAGGAGGAGTTTGGATAAGACTACAGAGTTTTGGGAGACCGTTCTATGGACTGATGAAACCAAACTGGAACTGTTTGGACATATGGACCAGCGGTATATCTGACATGCAAAATGCCAGGCTTATGACCAGAAGAATACCATCCCCACGGTCAAGCATGCAGGTGGGTCATTGATGATGTGGGGCTGTTTTTCTGCAGCAGGAACTGACAGTCTTGATCATGTACCTGGCATCATGGATTCCCAGAAATACCAGGCCATTTTGAAGAGGAATGTCATGCCTTCTGTTGACAAATTAAACCTTGGTGATCACTGGACTTTCCAGTGTGACAATGATACCAAGCTCACCTCCAAGTCAATCAAAGCTTGTTTGAGAAAAAGATCCTGGAATGTCCTGGAGTGGCCTTCTCAGTCACCAGATTTAAATCAGGTTGAAAATCTTTGGTGGGATTTAAAGAAAGCACTGAGATAGAGGCTTTTGCATTTGAAGAATGGGCAAAGATTACGATCGACAGGTGTAAGAAGCTTGTCAGCACTTACTGAAAACATTTGTTAGAAGTTATAAAAGCTAAAGGATGCTCCACAAAGTATTGAAACTGGGGGTTGAATATTACTGCACACTTCTTTTGTCAAAATAACATATATGTATATGTATTAATAAATATTTTTTATTGTTTTAATTTATTGCATTTATTGTCATTATCTTTCATTCATATCACTAGAATGTCTTTTGAGGTGAGGGGGTTGAATATTTCTGATTGTAACTGTAGATACATAAGATACAGAGGAAAAAATATGTTTTCACTACAGTAGTGCCAATAATGTAGCGTTGGATATAGTTTTGAAGACAACTGAAAAGCCAAAGATTACATCTGGCTCTGAATTAGTTGGACATTTATAGATGGTAAGAATCAAGTATGTTTTCAATTTTCAGTTCATCTTTAATGAGAAACATTGTTTCCCTCAATACATTTACTTTCTACAATTTGAATGCAGTGTCTTTTAAGGTAAAGATCTGTTTGAAATAAACTGATTGGAATATGTGGCATGAAAACCTTTTCAATTTTATTTTTTTATTTATCTATTTTAACCTAATTTGGCATTAATATGCCTACACATCTCATATTCTGTGTAGTTAAATTAGATTTTAAAAACCCTTTCTCTGCTTTTAAGAGTACTCCTTGGACTCATTAGGTGTGGTCCTAATGCAACACCTCTTATCACCACTAGATGTCAGACCAGTCTAAGTTTTAGTTGGAATCAAACCCTTACTTACCCTTACAAACCCTAACATATCAAAGCTCAACTCAGTGCTTCTTATCTATATGAAGCAGATGAACGCAGTGTGCCGCACACTGCAATACAATGGGACTGTTTTAAAGTGTTTTTTCATAGTTTTAAAGTAGAATATTGTATTGTCATTGTCCAATTGCCAGATGCTCAAATAAAACTAAAGGCTGCTCCACAAATACACTCAAAACACAACGTGTTAATAAATCACCCAAGATATTTTGAAGGATTCATTGTTGAAATGCTTCAGTATGTAAGGTAATAACAGTTGTGCAAGTACAGATGTCAAGTCAAGCTCTGAAAACACAGGATCCTAAAGTTCGCACAATGCAACTTGTGTGTGAGCCCAAGCTGAGATAACTCTGATAACACCAGACTTCGAAAGCTCCTTTAGAGCAGCAAAAGACATTGTACAAGTGTTTTCATTAGATAAATGGTGGCTCCCATGACAGTCAAACTAATCCCAATGTGTAGAATCAGTAAAAATGCTCTTTTCATAACTTGTAACAACCAAAATGTTACATATGATTGCAAAGTAGACTGTCACAAATTGTTTCCAATTTCAATCAAAAACTACACTTTAGCAACAAGTTGTCAATTTGTTCAACACAGTTTGAGAATTAAATATTACTGAAATGGAACATGTGGCTTTTCAGCTAGATGAACAAATCATTTATCTTTACAGACAGTTTGTTCTCAACAATTCAACAATTGCTTCTTCTATGCTAAGAATATTCATTATGCTCACATAACTTGACATGATCTGATAAGTTAACATAATCCCCAATTATTCAGTTAATTTCCTTGCTTTACAGCGCACATTTGATAAAATAATGAACTGTGACATTGTTATGTAAGATTTCCAACTTGCCAACCTGTAGTAGTAAAGTTTCACAGACCGTGGAGAAGTGACATGGTCCTGAAGGCCCTTTTTCACTTGGATACATTTCACTGTTATTATACTCAGTTATGTAAGAGAAGGACATCACACGTCCTCATGGATCCCATATATATACACACACACAGAGTACAGCTTTTAAAGACACCTATGGACAAGAACATGCGCACACACACTATGTGACTATATGAGAAAAAAGGGGTCTGAAATTGGAAACTGTTGCCTGAGCTTGACAGCTTTGTCCTGATGAATTAACACAAGCCACAGAGTTGCAGTTACTTTGCATAGCTCAAGGTTCACTTATAGCTGACACTCAGGATGACCTGTTCATTGCAGCATTCTCCCTGGGGAAAACCATTATTCTCTTTATTATTATCAGCAGGAATGCACACATCACACTGTTCATGGAAGATTACTGTTGGGTTGTGCCAGTGTCCCAAACTCTGCCCCGGTGTACAAGGATCAGGAATGCTTGGCCTGTGCACAGAGCTGTACAAACTGGCGTGCTGACATTTTCCTTTTCCCCGCTCCTTCCCAGAATGCTCCCTCGACACTCTCTCCAGTTTCACAGCACTTCTTTTAACTTCCTGACAGGAAGGAAATCTCAGGGGCAAGAGGTGCATATCCCCCTTTCCCCCACCCACCCACCCTCCCTCCCTCTGTTCTTCATTAGTGTGCGAAAGTCGGAGCGAGTTTGGATCAGTTATTTCAGGCTGGCCAGAACTCGTCTTTGTCAGAATAATCCTTCATCACCGCCTGGGGCTGAAACCCAAGCCGGCTCTTGATATAGACCCATGGTCAGCACTGGCTCTGATATAGGATTCTAGCACCTGAACACTGGCAAGCCTCCCACCCAACATGGGACCTGCTGAACCTGCTCACCCTTGTGATGAACGCAGACACACACACACGCACAACCTTCTGATCCCCTTGTATGATCCCCCACTCACTCACTCTTTCTCTTTTCTCTTTGTCTTTCCATCATTCTCTAATTGCTATGTAGAGTACACTGAACCCACCTTTACACGTGATCTCATTTTATCCTACTTTATCTGCATCGCTCCATCAGTACAATGCATTTGTTTACACATGGTCTGTCTTAACATGGCCAACAGCGTCTGCAGAAACTAGAAACTTTGTCTATCTGTCAGTCTGCCTGTCAGCCTGTTTACTTGTCAGCCTATTTGCGTCGTGATTTGCTGCTGGCCTGGTTCACCTCAGTGAAGCATGATAAAACACCCTGAGGACAGGAGATGGTTTCCCAGTTGTTGTTGCGTTGGAGACGGATGCACAGTTCTTCAGAGACTGGAGCTCTTAAGGGCAGCGGCTCACTGAACTCTCTCTTCTTCTGTCCTTTCATTCTCTTTTTCATTTTCAGATTCTCTCTCACACACACACAAGATCGTAAAAATACCACTAACATGTCAGAGACTGTGTCAGCTTCAAGGCAATCCAGCCTGGTGATGGAGCAATACAGAGTTTGCAAAGTCACTTCCAGTCTTCCAGAGCAACACAGGCCTCAGCAGGTGTAGGTGCACTAAAGCCTTCAAAATATGACCGTGGTTTGAGTGTGAATATGCGTGAGTGTGCTGCAGGAGTATATCATCATTTATTAATATTGCTCATTTATATTTAAGTATAACTTCAACAGTGGTTCATTTACATTATTGTCATGGAACACTTTTGCCGGCTGGTGCATTCCAGTGAAATGTCTTGAGGACCAAGAACAAGCAGTAATGTCTCTACTCTCACCACCTCTCTCTCTCGTTCTCTCTCCCTCTCTCTCTCTCACTCACGTGCACACACACGCGCAAACACAAACATACCTGCACATGTGAAACCAAACATAAAAAGGCACACGTTGTCACAGGTTGCCTTTAACAGAAGAGCCTCACAATGTCATAGAAATCTGCACATGCATCACACACAAAGGAAACCATGTGTGGGTGGCCTCCGCTATAGCCCTGCAGGGAGCATGTGACCGCCATTGGAATCCCCCTTTCATCTATGAACAGCGCCTGAATAACGTGGGTCCCTGCTGAGGCAATGAGGGCCCACAGTGGACATGTGTGCTGGCCTTTTTAAACTGATCCCAGGTCTGCTGTGGAGCTAGGGAGAGACACAAGAGTTTGGGTGACCATAAGAGAAACGAGGTAGCTAGAAATGAGGAAATGATGCAAAAACAAAACAAAGACTTTAGAAATAAAACTGAAAATTTATTAAGAAGACTAGAAACACGTGGAATGACCTGCTCATTCATGTACGAACATATTTTTCATAAAGGGGTGCTGCTCAGTGTGCAGGTATGACTATGTGCCCATGCTTACACACTTTATTCCAGTAAGGCTTGGCTGACTGGCAGTGGCAGCAGATCACGGTGGCAAACTTGGAGGTCAACTCGATCGCAAAATCCTTCACTCACTAAGGGACTGATTTTCCTTTCAACATAGCACAAGCTCTTTCCTCTTGCCCTAAAACCTTAAGACACTGTTTTTATGTGAGACATATACATACAGCCACAGCAACTTCGAAAACCAGCCTGACTGAAATGATTGTTTGAAAAAAAAAAAACCTGGTAGACTTTGAGTTTGGCTCACATAGCTTCTCAAATACAAAAGTAGCTGATACAAATGCAGCCTGAGTTGCTATCTCTAGCTCTAGCTCTGGCAAAAAAAACCCAAAACACTACAATGCTAACAGTGAGCTGCTCCAGCAGTGAAAGAGCTTGGTATGGTGGTAGACAATTTAGCAAGTGTGGCACATATAGTTATACAACTACACTCTCATGTTCTGTTTTGGTTGATTTGAGGCTTTTAAAAGTGGAAAAAATCTCAGTTTAGCTGACCAGTATACTCTCTGATGGGCACCTTATTATGTGCTGTTTAAAATTTGAAGCAAATGTTGAGCTAGCCCACTAGTAAATGCAAAATAGCGAACTATCTCCACACTGTGTTTCCATCCCTTGTTAATAGGGGGTGCTGCAGCACCCTCAGTAACCCCTTTTTCTGCGCACACTGACTGTCTTTTGGTCTTTCTTTCTTTCGAGGTTAGTGGGACGACAACTTGTGAGCTTATGCGTGAGCAGTGGCTCTCACGTTTTAGTCACATGGACATTCTTGTCCCCCCCGCTTGCTCCCCGATAAACAAGAGACCATTTGATGATAGGGGATGATTATTTAGCCTAGTTCTGCTGCCAGCTCATCTTCTGCCCTGCTCAGCTGTAAAGAATGCCCTAATTTCATTTCCAACCCGCTAACAAACAACCACACACATACTGTGCACACTCACCCACACTTCTCTTTTTCGCTTACATACTTGTAGCCCCTCTCTGTCTCTAGTTTCTTTCTCACATTTGCACACATACGCAGGTCTGATTCTGCTGACCCACTGACATCAGGCAGCAGGATGCTCCAGTTCTCCCGCACAGAGAGAGTCTCTGTCATTTTTGGTGCTTTGGCACAACACTGACTTCCTCACAGACACAACAATGTCATGCTGCTTTCTTCTCTCCATGATTCACCCCAGACTAGTGACCCAGTCTTCGAGAGGAGATACAAACACAGCCACTCACTCATACAGGCACTTGAATGTGTCTGTTTTGGCACTCGAGCGGGCACAAACACAGAAGTCTAGTCTGAGGGCCGCTATGATGGCCCAGAATATGATTGAGCTTTTAACTGCTTTTCATGGATAAGTATGTATTGTGAATAGTTAAGCAAGGAATTATTCCTTGCTTTGTATTCAGTTCAATATCTGTGTCTGTCTGTATTTCCACCTCTCAGGTCCATGAACAATGTTGGTTCTGATCAAATTCCAGTTTTAAAGTCACTGTCTTGCTAAGGAACAGAAGATCAATACCACCCTTGTGTCATTTGCTAAGCAGCCAGTTAGCCTAGCTTATGCACCAAAAACACGATACAATGTATCATTTTGTCACTTTCTTTTTTGCAAAAATTAAGTTTATGAGCTATAAAAGTGCTCCAAATTAGACTCCGGTGCATGTGGACAAAGTCAGGCCACATTAAGGGAACTGCAGCGAGCACTAGCTTCATACTCACCGTGCAGATGTAAGAGTATATCAATCTTCTGATTTAATTCTCAGCATTAAAGTGATTTTAACCCTTTCATGCAAGAATTATGAAAAATGCAGACAGGATTTTTGTTTTTATATATTTTTATTTAAGGAATTTTCTACATGTCCACTCAGGTGGTCAGCATACGTTTGAGATTTTTAACTAAAGAAATATGCTGTTACAGTAATGGGAACATATTTTGACATACTGTAACACTGTTAAACCCCTGCATATAACCCCTGTCCACTGTAGTGACCACCATGCGTGAAAGGATTAAATATTTCCCAAAATTCATAGCAGAAGTCACAGAGTCACTGGAAAAACTATAAATTGACATATATGATTGGACATGCTGTTCCATGCAAAATGTGTGAGTAATGTTACTCATTAAATTAAAATGAAATGAAATAACACTAAATGTAATTATAATATAGTATTTTTTGCATTCTCCAAGTTTCAGCCATCCATATTTTTGTGTGTCTGTCTGTCTGTCTCTACCCCTGTGGAGGCCCTTGTAATCCAATAATCCATCTTAATCCAAACTGAGATTACATGAGGTGAAAGAGCCACTTTGTGCATGAGATTATCCTTCAATTTAAATCACCCCCATACTTTGTATGTGTATGTTGAATATGTGCACACTAGCATTTTTTATAAAGGCATATGTGTGCAAATGTATTAATATATCTGCATTAGTGTGTGTATTTGTGCTTGTTGTGCACGGAGGAGCGTGTTTGTCGTACTTCTTTAATGAGCAGCTGTTCCTGCAGCCTCCCCTTGGTTCTTCATCCCTTCGCTCTGTTCTGTGCATTAGCAGGGGTCAGTCCAGTGCTCTTTAATCCTGCCAGTCTGATCCCCATCACGTTTCACCTCCTACACTCAGCCTACTGCCCCACTGCCCTTGCATGTCTGCTCTACAGACCGCATAGTCCTCATCTTACTGGCTCTGTGACACCTGTAACACAGCCCTACCTGACAAACGTCGCCCCTAATCTGCAAACATCACACTTGCTTCTTCAGTACCAGTCTGCAATCGTTAAAGACAAACAGCTCAGATTGGGCTCGATAAGACAACTAAGTTTAATCATCATCCCCCCTTGTCTAGTCAGTCATCACAAAGATGAGAGAAATCCACTGTGAATTACTACTGGACTAGCGGTCATGTGTTCCTAGAGTCCCGTGCAGTTGCAATGCTCCACTCTGCACTATATTTAAGCTGCCCAGCTGGCACTACCACCCCATCACTCCCCCCCACCCCACCACAGATGCACACACCCACATAGATGTGTGTGCATGTGCCGGGTTGGTATGATGGCTCCTCTGCCTCTACTATGCCCTTGTACGGTTGTATGACCCACAGACCAGCATGCCCCACTGGTGTGGATTTCCATTCCTGGAGCTCACTCTTCAAACATATATTGCCCTCAGCCAATATCATGTCCTGTCACGTCTTATGCCAGCGAGCTCTCCCACTCCTGACATACAAATACAGTGTGTCCACGTGGCTATGCAGTACAGAGGCACACACCTGCTTATCTATAAGACATGAACCCATGACATTTTCACATAAGTGACATATATAGACGTCATTTTGGCCCCTCAGCCTGTATTGCCCATACAGTATCTACAAAATGCTGCACGGCCTGCCTCACGTTTTCAGTGTACATTTCACCAACTGACAGGATTAGTAACATTAAGCCCTGAACTCTTGAACTCAGGACTTAATGCACTCAGAGAACATAGAGGGGGGGACAACCACTCTTCAATCTGCCAGGCCTCACACTGTTTTGTTGTGTATTTATCTGTGTGTGTATTTGTGTCTAAGCCACGTCTTGATTCTGACCTTGACTGTGTGCAGCACGCAAACAACATGAGTAAAGTTTCACCTGCCTTGTATGTGTACACAAGTCCCCTGTCATCTGTGAGACAGCAATGAGGGTGTATGCTAAAGTTTGACATTTTGGTTAATACTCGCATTCACTTTCTTAGGGAGAGTGGGGGCACTATACACCATTAGAGCTGTTTATCAGATGATCAAATAAATAGCTTTGGCATAAGGACCAGGAAAGAAAGGGAAACAGCTGGCGTGACCCTGTTGAAAGGTTAAAAATCTAGGAGGGAGGTTATGTGCTGGGCTATTTTATTGACTCTGAACATTTGCCAGTCAAACAGCAAGGGAGTAATAATATAAGCTATCCAGCAAAAAAACAAACACACACACACACACACACACACACACACACACAAAAAAAACCCTATAAAATAGAAGATCTTCATTTTTACACTTTGGTTTTGGTTGATTAATGTTAGTAACCTTTAGAAGAACCTGCTGTTGACTGTGCATTTTATTATATGGACAGAAATAAGAGTAATATCAGTCTTTTCTCTTTATCTAAAACTGTGTCTGAGAGGGGAAAATGTCCTGAAATGCTCCTTTAACGCTGGAAATCCAAAATGTAAGAATAGACCAGTAAAAGGCCTCACTGTCTCCCATCCTTATTTTTCACTTAACACTTCCAAAATGTTTTTCCCTGTAACATTTTCAATAGTACTGTGATGTTTTACAAAGTGCTCCTGATCTTATTATAGCACAGCCTTTCTGTGTTCACCCACCAGTGAAACATAAACATTAGCGCTGTGCAGAATGGCTGAATTATTGATGCCTAGCTGATGGGGCTGTGTTCAAACATTTCCTCAGTCTCCCCCAGAGTATGTGTGGGGGTGTGTGTGCCAGACAGAAAGCTAGACAGGAAGATGAAGGAAAAGGAGAATCCACCATGCAATGTGTGATTTTGGCTGCCAAAGGAAACCTTCCTCTCCCCTCCTCTCCTCTCTTCTCCTCTCCTCAGCAGGTCAGCATGTTTCCTGTCAGAAGCAGACGGAAACTGGCACTCCACACTCTGCCATGGAAAAAGCACTTAGGACAACAATTCACCCAGCAGCTGCTACTAAGGAGAGAGGGATGGATGAGAGAAAGAGGACATTGGAGAGAATGAGGCTAGTGGGACTCCCCCAACACAAAAACATATATATAGATATCTACTGCGTACACTACTGGTGCCACCCTGTCCTGCAAGCATCACCATATAATGTACTGTTTAATACCTTTAGGGTACATGTCAATGGAGCTTTTGTCCCTTGTGACAAAGTAGTGCAGTGTGTCTTCTTCAAACTAGATTAACTATAATCAGCAGTGAATTGACTTACCAAGTACCCACTGCTGGTGGCTGTTATGTGACCATTCAAAGTACAGATGACCCGACTGGAGCACACTAAAATGTTCTTGTTGACAAACAGTAGCACAAAATAGCGATTTCACAGAAATTCAAATGTATCGAATTTAATACTTGGAAAGCGGTGTCAGTAAAAGTACAAACAAGACTAGGCATGTGACAGAAACTGATGAGTCTGTGTTTACTCTGTACATTTGCTGATGCAAACACAGACATAGCACATGGGCTTGTGTCATGTACACACACACACACGCAACCACTAAAACCAGACTGGGACCAGACATGTGTTATGCTTTAGAACTGTTTTTCACCTGATTAACAAATCAGCCAATCTTTGGTCAAATATGGTGAAGCAATCTAATTGTCAGTATTGACCTCAGCCCCAAGAAGGAGATATGAGCCAAAGGTTACTTAGCAACAAGGGCCAAGGGTCATGCCAACAGATGACCATCTCCCAAACTCCAAAAATTCCCTGCCAAAGGTTGTCCTGTTTTCTCTGTGAAACCTGAAACCAACCATAAATATCTCATTCACCCAGCAACAGAAAGGTTGTGACAACAGCATCCAGACTGTAGGTGCCTTACCAGACAATTGTGTCACAGTAGAGACACGTTTAAAGTAGACAGCCTTGGATCACCCCGCTCATCAGAACATGCTTTGTGGATGGATGTAAGTGTGGGTGTAAGGAAGAGAGTGGGAGACAAACATGTAGATGGAAGAGGAGGTAGGATAACATCATACAGTAAACTTCCCTTCATGAAGTCTTCTGAGGACAGTAGTCAGGCACTTCTTGATGAAGTAGCCATTCATGGCTTCCAGTAGCCATGAATGGTTTCTGCCTTTAATCACAGAGGTTTCACTCACAAACTGATGACATGCAATACAATACAGACAGCTAAAAAGTTAATTTGTCATATGTACTTTTAGCTTCTTTTTAATTTCACTCTTTTAAAATGGTATTTACATGTATGTGTATATTGTATATTGCCTTGTGTTTCTTGTACATCCCGTCCCAGCTTTTTGATTCTTATGTACTTTGAGTCGTCATTTTATTGAAAGAAAGATACATTCGATGTTTCATAAAGTAATAAAATGGTTGAAATTGCTGGATTGTTTTTGTTCAGGATATTAATAAGTGTGCATAAAAGCTATTATAGTCATGGGTTATAATAAAAAATATTTTAACACAAGAAAACAACTGTGAACTACATATTTAATAATTAACATATTCATCCGCCTCTTCATTTTTGACTGTCAAAGGATAGTAGACTCAGTAAAATAACCTCTGCAGAGCTCTGGAGTGGGTTGGTTCACAGATATTGTGAAATGATTGTTTTCATGTGTCCTTGGAGCTTCTTCCCAGAGTGTTGCTATGCAGACCTGCTACCTTGAGGCTATAAGAGAACTGGAAAGACACAACCGTAAAAACACATGCAAGCTTACACACACATAAACACACGCATATAGGGAAAGAGACAGGCAGTCAGATTCAACTCAGTAGACAGGGGATGAGTCATCCTCTATTCCAGTCCCAACTGTGACCCAGCCAGGTCATGTAAACAAGACAAGGAAACTGAAAACCTAAATATGGGGGCTACATATGCAGGCAGCAAATACAGTAACTGTAGGAAGAGATGGGCAGCTAAATTTTTGACCAGTAAGATGAAGTTAAAGGACTCTGAAAAACTGAATAATAATCTGACAACATGCACTGCAGTCCATGTGGAATGTAGATCGATGGGTTGGGTGGGCAAATGTTCCTGGAGCACAACCCCACCTCTTCCAACGATCTGCATCTGTTCAGCCTGTATAGACATGTGCTCAGCTGTGCATTTGTGTGTGACTAGTGTGCGCTCAGCTGTGAGTGTGTCATTGTGTGCATATGAGTAAGGAACAGTGGGCTGCAGTCTGCCTTTGTGCATGTGGAGACATGTGTTGTCTCTTTTTATGTGTGTGTGTGTGTGTGTGTGTGTGTGTGTGTGTGTGTGTGTGTGTTTTGGTGCAACGAGGGGGGACTAATGTGACATTCTGCTGCTGCTTCCATTGCCTGGTTCGTACCTCAGCTGTCCCAGTGGACCAAAGCCAGACGACACTCATAGCTCTGGTGTGTGTCTGCACTCTGTGACCCAGGACTGTGTGTGTTTATAGTTGCGTGCGTGTATGTGTGTGACTGCACTGTCCCTTCCAACTTCAAGCCAAAAAAAAAGAAAATGGCTTGTGTAAATGAAGGGGTGAAGTACAGAGGACCCTGCGTTGGAGCGCTTTGGAGTGGTGAGTCAATGTTCTGGTTGAATCTTTGGTCCAGACAGCACAAGTTGCTCTGGTAGATCACGACAAAGCTCACAGTGACATCAAACAGACCACATGAAGAATTTTTTATGACATACAAATATGTGAACAAAGAAAATATTATATAAGCACTGCCAGCCCTTGAGGAGAAAAAGGTTTTCCAAGACACATCAGTCAGTCTGTCACATCTCTAAATACAGGTTGAGTAAGTCTGCTGTCACAGAAAATGTACAGGAAGAACTACGGAAAGTACAAAGTTCTGGTTAGAATAATTTGAAATGCTTTTGAAGACGCTGCGGCTCAACAAAATACACATAACAGATGCTGTGTAAGTGGCAATCGTGCAGATGTGTCTTCCTAAACTGCAAGATTAAAGAAACTTTTGTGTCTGGTCCTACCATCTTGAAAAGAAAAGCTGCATGATAGCAAACATCTAGTAAAGGCTGTTTGTTTGAAGAGGGGATCAGGTCACAGGTGTTTCTGTCAGAGGGAAACTTTGGTATTTACACCAGCTGAGTTGCTGCAGGAGACTGTGATGGAAATGTGAGCGAAGAGTTGGGCCGAGGAGTGCCAGGAAGAGGAGAACAAGGCTTCTCCTTGAGTGAGACTTAGTTAGACACTATAACAAACAGACCAAGCCGAGAGGAGAGGAGAGGGGAGGAGAGGAGAAGAGAACATCATTTTATACGCATGTGGTGCAGAGAATAGAAGTCAGTGTGCCACAGGGGATATAGGGACGATTGAGCTTTAGACCATATGGTCAGAAGGTGACTGGATTGGTGTCTAATGGGATTGATCTAATCTGCTTTTACATTAATAGAAAGAGAAGGAGCAAGAGAGAGAGACATTAAGATATAGGGGGCATCTTACTATAGTGTAGTTAACATGGTTTCCAGATAAAGTCAGAAATATAGAATTGATAAGAAGAGACGAAAATAAAAACTAGAAAATAGGAGTATATTATTGTTAAAACACATCTTTGTGGGACACAAATTTATCAGAATAGCACCAACAGCAACACCAGGCAGGACGAACTCTCTCACTCTCCTCTCATACATTGTTTACTTGCTTGTTGGTGTAATTCGATCTCACTGTCATTTGATTAAACACATTGAAATGGGCACACATCAACTTGCTACTGATGGAAAGAGTGAGCCAAGCCCAGGCTGATGAGAAATAACGATACTCACGTCACTTTACCACGAAGTCTCTCTCTTACTTCACATCAGCTAGCATTAAACAAGTGGCTCAAATTCCCCTACACATACTCAAACCACCCACTTGTCAAACACACCCCCCCCTTCTCTCTTTTCCTCACCTTCTTCTTCAGTAGGTGATCCTGCTCAACTGGTTCCTCCTCCTCCTGTTGCGTGTATACCTGAGTTTTTCTCCCCTCAGGGCAACACCGTGCGAGTGTAAATATCCATGAATCATTGGTGTTACGGGAGGTGAGCAGTCTACTGTCATTATAGCCAGAGCGTCATCCTGACTCCTTCTCAATGTTTCATTGTCTGGTGAAGTTCCCAGAGATGTATATCTGTTGTATTAAACATGGAGAAGGCAGAGGACACATATAAGGGGCAAAACAGAAACACTTTATGTAGATGTGCAACATACTTAAAAAGATACTAAAATGAGAAAGGTAATTGTGGCTTGTGCAGGGGCACAGCAGACTGACTGGAGCCCCTCCTACATTTGGAGAGGGGCTTCAAAAACAGCTGTTTTGGCCTGAACCCAGTGCAATTATCCACCTCATCTCCTCTAAGCCCCCATTTGAAGAGATAGTCAGGTATACTGGGAGTCAACAAGTGCCAGTATCGTCACACTTGATGTTGAGCTCTCTTGAAACTTCCCTGTGATGAAAAAATGCTGAGCACCTGAGCTCACTCACTGACTGGAAGTGACATCATTGCACAGCCAACAACAGCAGGGCGGACACAGCTGCATCTATAAATTGATGATACCAGCCATTGTCAGTGCTTGCTCATTAGCACACTGTAAACAAACTTATACCCATTCATTAATTCTGCTAGCTGCAGCTGTGTCTGCCCTGCTCTGAGACTTTAGAGAGAGTAAAATGCAGTCTTATTACTGTTACATGTCTTGTGTTTCATAATCCAGACATGCTCAGCCTACTGGGGCCTTTGACTTAGCCCTTCTGGATACAATTTAACATGGGCGACAGTATTCACACCGACGTTACACACTTTGTTCAGTCTGTTCTTTATTTTTCACAACCTCCATATAAGAGCATAATAACAGGACAGTGTCAGTATCACACGCTGCCTTGAAGTTTTGTCACAGGTCTCTGACTCATCAGCGTCCCAGTGTTGCCTGAATCTGTAACCCAATCGCAGACTGAAATCCAATTCACTTTATAGTGAATCACCTTACCGACCAAACCAGGGGCTGCACTTTTGTTTCATAACACAGGCCCAGGTGTCGAATAGCAAAAAACATGATTACCTGCTCATTACTTCGGTTAGGCCACAAATGAGTAAACTATCACATGAATTTAAGTTTTTCTCTGTGTGTTGCCTTTAAATCAGAACAGACATGTCCTCACAAGTTGAAAAAAATTCTTGTTTTAATTGTTTATTTTTAGGGTTCAAATCTTACCTGGCCCCCTATGGCCTCACTCTGCGTGTTAAATAGTAAAAACTCAACCCAGAGCATCTCATTTCTGTTAATAATCATTTTTATTTTCTTTAGAAAAAGAAACTATCACAACTTCATTTGATTACTGTACAGTTTCTCTTCTCATAGTCACTCAGTCTGATAACAGGTTGTGATTTCATGCTGAAACACCAAACACCCTCCTACGAACACACACCACTAGTACAACATGACAGTATACAAACTTTCTCTTTTTCCACTTTTGCATTTTACATCCTCTGATATTCTGGACTGAATTGCAATTGAAACCACTTCTATTAAAAAAAAAAAAAAAAGTGTCAGAGTAGAAATCCCTGACATTTCACTTTGGAAACGAGGGATGAGAGAAAGAACTCTTTGAGCGGTGTGGTCCGTACAACATGCACCTGACATGTGCGAGTGTGTGTGTGTGTGTGTGTGTGTGTGTGCGCGCATTTTGGACAGCACCATAATTCACGATACGTGTGAGTTTAAGAGGTTTCCTGCCCTACATGAGACAGAGCGAGAGAAACGAGAGAGACAGAGTTGGTGGGGGAGGAGAGAGAATCTAGGTCAGATTGTGGAGCATGCAGACCCCCTTTCGCAGTAACGCTCGTATATGCATTCCCTCGCTCTCAGTGGACAGAACTGCATGCGTGTTCATCCATACGTGGGACAGAGGAGTATAAGTGGAACACAGTTCATATAAGATTAAGGGATGTATCAAGTATGTCTCCCTGAGAAACACTTCTTTCTTTAGTACCATAAAAACCCTCCTTAGTCACTGGCCTGTCCTGTCAACTCCTCTACACATCGCCTGAAACAAAAAAAAAAAAAGAACTTGGCTCATATAAAACATGCCGCCCTTCATTTTATCCCATGATCTTTTACACCTGGCACTGTTCTTTTTGGATCAATGCACCACTGCCAACGATCACAACAGCCAATTAGGGGTGTGGGCAGGTGACTTTCGTACAAACATTTACTTTCCAAAGCCAACTTTCCACCCCGCAGGTGTGCATGTGCAATGACTTGCAGCTTTCCTTCCCTCTTCTTCTTCTCACTATATTATTTACTGATACATATATATGTATATATCAGTCTGTATTAGCCAGCCTCACGTGGCAGGCTCACGCAAACCAGTTTGTGAAGTACAGAGTGTGACATCTTTGTGACAGTTCGAGTGGAGCTACTGTCCTCCCCACCCACTCCTCCCCCACCTCCAACTCTTTTCAACCAAAAGGGGGAGTTGGGAGGAGGACACAAATAGGCTGTCCTACGCCCTCTTAATGTCTCCCACAGTAGCACCACGAAGCTAAAGCACACACACACATACAAACGTCACATACTGAGCTGACATGCAAAGCACCAGGGATCTGGAAAGGTAGAAAAAGACAAAGAAGTGAAGACTTATTGCTAAAAAAATATTTTCTTAATCAGTTACTACATAATGCCAATCCCTCAATATTACCTGTGTAAAGGCCTTTGTATGTTGTACAAGTGTATGGGTAACTGTGAACAAGAGTGTGATTCTTTGTTTTTCTATTAAATGATGTTGGCTGACCAAATCTTTGCTTGCAAACTCTGACCTGATAAGTGTAATCTCTGTAGCCCTTTTCAAGTTTCATTCTTTTATAACACGTCCAGAGAATCGGTAAGGGCCTCCGAGTGTGAAGAAAGAGTGTGAAGTGAGGCAAGTGACAGTGCAGGTGTGCTTGAGTGCGTTTTTACTTAAAAACACAACACTCACGTGAGAACACACGCAGGTTAAAAAACATCTGTTCATTTACGAAGCTGTCCACTCACACAAGGAGGTTTTTTAAAAAGCATTATCTAAATCAAACCTTACCAATGGCTGCATATAGAAACTCCACAGCCGCTCAAGGAAATCCTCTGTATAAAAACTTTTTAGTGTGTCTTTATTGTCTCTCTCTCTCTGTTCAGCTAATATTAAAAACCAGGAACTGGGGTGTCGACACCTCTCAGTAGAAAACAAATAAAAGAACCAAACGAGTTTTAAAACCTAGGCTCCACTTCCTTCTGTATTCTGACTCCTCCTGAGGAGTTCAGAGGAGGGAGAAGTGGGCAGAGAGAGGAGACTACAGGACTCTCTCTCTCTACTTTCTCTCTAGGAGACAAGTTTGGGTAGGACCGTGCGAAGAGGTATGGCCTCCCCAGAATCTCCCATCATGTTGCTCCTCAGTTTGTTGTTGGCAGCTGTGGTGCCTAAGCTAGGCCCACCTTTGGCCAGGATAGACGGGAACGAGGTGCTGTGGTGCTCAGGGAGCCGTTTCACGGTGGCCCCCTGGCTCTTCTCTGTCCCAGGTAGTGGCTTGGGTAGGCGTCGATACAGCCAAGGGTGTCTGAGGGCCTGGCTAGGGGTGAGACGAGACGAGGGGTCCCAGTCCAAACACTTCTTTATGAAGTCAGTAAAGGTGGGGTCCTCGCAGCCCTTGAGTGCAGCACTCCACTCCTTGCTACCTGGAGGACCTCTCATTTTGCCACGTCGGGAGCGAGATCCCGTCAGCACAGTGGCCCCTGTGGGCAAGGTATTAGCTCCACAGTAGCGAGGGTGGCCCTTGGAGTTGATGAAGTTCTTTGCCCTCTTGGCCTGCTCCAGGACCTTCTGTGGAGGCATGCCCAGCAGCTCCATGACACAGGCCAGCTGGTCACCCTCATCCTCGCCAGGGAACAGTGGGTAGCCGGTCAGCAGCTCAGCCAGTATGCAGCCAAAGCTCCACATGTCAATAGGAAGGCCATAACGTGAACCAAGAATCACCTCTGGAGCTCGATAGAAACGAGACTGGATGTAGGTATAGACCCGCTGGTGTTCAAAACAGCTGGAGCCAAAGTCAATCACCTGGCACAGAGGGAAGAGGAAGAGATTGTATGAGTGGACCTGTGCAAAACATGCTCTAATAAACAACCTCACAGGAAGTTCTCAAATGGGCGTATGTGGCGTGTCCTACCTTGATGCCGCTACGCCCCTGCTGTTTGAGCAGGATGTTCTCTGGCTTGAGGTCACAGTGGATGATTCTGTGTCTGCTCAGCGCCTCCAGGCACTGCAGGATGGAGTGTGCAAACTTTCTGACCAGTGGCAGACTGAAGCCTTGGAACTTGTTGCGCTTGATAAGCTCATACAAGTTCATGCTTAGCAGCTCAAAGGTCATACAGATGTGGTTGCGGAAGGTGAAGTTTTCAAGCATGTGCACGACATTCATGGTGCCATTTCGATCCTGCTTGCGCAGGTGCTCCAGGATGCGAATCTCCTCCTGTGCCTGCCGGTGGAAACGCTTCTCGTTGCGTACCATTTTCAGAGCCAGGTGCTGCTGGAGTTTGTGATCGTATACTTTAGCCACCTGGCCAAAGCTTCCTTTACCAATGATCTAAAGAGGGCAACACATGTGAAAATTGAAAAGAGGGTAAGGTAACGACTTTAATGGTTTTACTGGCAGTCGACTTCGATTGTGCCAATAAACACGTCCCAATATTACTACATAACCTGCGTCTCACCTTGAGGAACTCGTAGCGGTAAGCCAGCTGGTCATGAGGGACATGAATGTATCCACCCTGCTCATCATCGTAGCCACAGTTGTTGCTGCCACCAGCAACGGCAGGCCTCTTCTTAGCATTGGGTCCCACAAAGTAGATGTCTGGGTAGGAGTGGATCTCGGTCTGCTCCAGGGTGGTCAACTGAGATCGGTACAGTCTCAGAGCCTGGTCGGGAGTGAGAGGGCCACACAGTTTCCCACTGTTCCCTCCATTCACAACTGCGTGTTGGCCGGAGGATTCACTGGAGCCCTTGCTGGATTCAGTGCTGTGACAAAGAAGCATAACAGAGACATCGTGATGAACTCAGGTTTTTGTGGTACTTGCTGTGCACAGATGTTTTGGCATTTTCATATGTGTCTTTCTTACCTGTCTACACTGCGCTCCTTGGACAGGCTGGAGACTGGAGCAGGTTTACTGGGTGTCTGACCAGTGGTCCCACTGTTCTGAGTGGTTGCTGTGGTTATGGCGTTGATCTTTCTGTTGTTGGTGGAGTCTTCATACAGGTACTTGACCTTCAGCTGGCCACCACGCACAGTTACCTGATCCCTCATTACTGTCTTGTTACTTACAACCTATTAGAGATAAAGGAAACATATAAGGTTATTAGAAAAAACATTTAACAAATGTATTCAGTCTAGAAAACAGAATGTAAACATTGTACTTTTTTATACACAAGACATGCAGTTTATTTTGTTGTGGACTGTGTCTGTCTATACAGCACTGACTTATAGCCTGCAATACTTCAGCTGCAAGAAAATATAGTCATGCTCAAAATATTTCTCAGTAGTCTTCAATCATATAAACATTTCATATAGAAAATATACAATAGATTTATTATGCCTGTGAACTCAATTGGAGGTACATATTTAGTTCATAATTGTTTACTTATCACGTTATGATATCGTCAGTGATCTAAGCAAAGACTAGAACAGGGAGCTAGTTAGCAGATGTAGCTCAAGCTTTATCTGATCTGGCCTGAATAACTGCTAACTATCGTCACGAGCAGTGAGCCACCAGCACAGATGCAGTAAGCAGTAGGTGAACCTGCACAGCTGGATCTAGATCCAGTTTGGTAAGGACTTCAGAATTACAGGCCCACCCCCTAACATAACTCATCCTAGATGACCCACATTGTCGCCTACTTTGTTTGTTTGCTAGCTGTTAGCAATTAGGCAAAAGGTACTCGGACCGAGCTTTGCGAGGACCTTTTGATTCCAACATTTAACTTCCTGGATGGATTTTATCAGTTTGATTGGGGTTCAGTCACTAAAACCTGCAATTCAGCAGCTATAGATTCACACAAATGACTTCTGATTGCATTTGTGTTTGAACAACAGTTGTCACCCTGTTCAAACACATATGCCCACAAACATAAAAGTGACAGATTGGCAGTTGCTTGAGACGAGCTGAAAGGTTAGCAGAGCAACAGGGAGTATCTGGAGTCCTGCTCTCGCCTGCCAGTAAACAGTCTTCTTTCAGTAACCCCAGGAATTCATTCCTCCTCACTCTCTGTCTCTCCCTCTCTTACCAACGGAAAGAAACCTCCACAAGATTATGGAGCACAGGGGAAATGACAGTCATTAAAGCTAGATTATACTCTTAAACTGTAGAAGCAATGTGGCTGTTAATAAGACACACTGACATAAACTCAGCACGGCTTTCCTCTATACAGGCACACTAGAAAGGCAAATTTACTGGGTCTGCCTCGCTGTCTCTCCTGCACTTGAACACTTTTAGTTTTAATGGCAGTGTGGTTTCGCCCATCTGAGCGAGTGCAGATTTGGATCTCATGTTTTCTTTTCACCCCAGCTCCACGGGGCAGCATAGCAATCTGCCCCGTGGAGCTTCTGGCTTCAGCTCGTACACACAGCTGAGCAGGTCAATGGCTTAAACAGTGTCAGCTGATAAAGACAACACAACAAGGAAATGCATATTAAAAGTAGGTGCTGACATGTTGTGCTGAAAGAGGACTCAGCTTGGAGTGTGTTTGTGTTGTAAGTTTGGGTCCTAAAATAGAGATGGAATGCAGGATGGGTTTCCATACATGTAACCATATAGTTTTAACTTATTACAAACAGCCATACTGCTGACCCAGGGTCCCATGCAGCTGATGTCCCAAAACTGTACTGCAGACACAGTGAATGTCACTGATTGAGCCCCTTCACCCACACACAGACACACATGCTGGTGTTTACAGAGGGGGGAACAAAATTAAAGCTTTCTCCATGTGGAGCACCAACTGTGTTGGATTATTGATTAACTGGGCAGGGGGCGTAATTAGAAAAAAAAAAAGATTTGAAAAATGACCAGTGACTTAAATGCAAAGCAGAGCGCGTGAATCTTCTTAACCACCGGGTGAAGAAGACCTCCGCCCTCTGTATTACCTGGTAATACAGAGGGCGGAGCGTCCTCAGTATGCAAATCTGCATGGTGCAACAGATGGAGAAGAGCTAATCTCTGTGCTGTCAGAGACACCCCTAAGTACACTTTTCTCCTTTTCTCAAGCACTTAGAATTGCACAGTTAACAAATGTAGCTCTTTGTCACACACAGCCAATTATGGCTACGCAGAAATATAAATTACAGTAATTTTCACAGACTTAATTATAACGATGTCTGTAGTTGTGTTGAGCAGAGCTATCCACTCTCTCACTCATTAATGTTGCATTACAAGTCGGAACCAAGTGGGACTACAATTCATTTTATTAGATTGTCCCTTGCTCTCACAAAGAACAGGGATGACATCAGTTTATTACTTTAATAGAGCACAGGGCAAGCTGTACAACAAGCTGAACTGGGGCAAGCTACTGTCAGTCACGTTCAAACAGAGGATATTACCTCTGTGAGCGTGACAGAAAGTACAAAAGGAAAAGGGACAGGACGAGAATAGAAAAGTAGGCCTAACCTCTGTGCAAGCCCACTGATGGAGGATTACAACAAGAACAGAAGAAAGGGAGGAGGGGAAGACTGTTGATTGGTGATTTTGTTTGTGGGTCACATTTTCAAGCCCAATAAATCTTTACAATATATCAAACCAGCCTTTTTCCCCCTGCGCTGGTGGAGTGTCATTGTCTGTGTGTGCACTTTCTGCCAAAGGGTCTTTTCAGCAAGGGAAACATAGCCTCACATAGGCTGCCACTGACATTTGTTGATAAATCTAAGAATCCTTTTATGTATAACAGATTAAAATAAACAAATGCGTATCACAAGTTAGCGGATCTCCAAGGTACATCCTAAATATCTTTACTTTGACTGACCACAGCCCAAACTGCTTTTCAAAGAGAAAAAAACACAGCAACTCTATTTACAGCTCAGCAAAAAACAACTAATAATGTTAATGAGTCAACTATGGAAGCCTTTGAATGGCATGTTATCAGTGAGAGTTACTGATATGCAGAACTATACACAGACCTGCAGATCAAAAGTGCTTTGTGACTCCTGTTTTTTTCTGTCAAATCATGAAATCACCAATGCCTCAATCAAATGGAAACCATTGTGTGTGCCAATACACGATACACTGGTAAATTTGCATCCTCTGATCTGTGAGATACATGCAAATGCACTGTTTAACCGCAATTGTTCACAAATACTGGCAAATGTCATTGGATCAGTGTATACTACTTTACAGGCACAGAATGGCTTCACTTCAGCTATTCTGATACAGTCATGAGAGCTGCACGCTGCAGTACACATTCCAGCATCTCCTCGGGCAGTCAATCAATGTTACTCACATGACTGCGTTATTCTCACTGAGGAGTATAAAAATTTGAATGAATTACAAAGATTGGAGATAAGAGATACTGAGGGAAGGAAGGAGGGGTGCAACTGTAATGAATGGGAACAGGGCTGAGGGGGGAATATCTCTGTGAGGAACAGGATGTCTGAAGACAGAGCGTGCTTCAGCACAGGAAACACAGCTTAACTGGCTTTGTGCATATGTGTGTATGTACGTTTGTGTGTGTACTCACTGTGTGTTTGGGCATGGGGGGCAACCCAGACGGACTGTTCGTATCTGCTTCGTCTTTAAGAATGTGGTCTGTCCTCATGTACGAGTCATACAGACCATCGCCATGTCGTGCTGAAAGAGACAAAGAAGAGCAAAATAAATCACCGTGACAATGTGCAATCATCAAATCTGCAACACAGACACACTCATGGATAAAGCCTAGAGGATGACGTTCAAGAGGTGACGCTTGCAAAATGCAATCTAATCTCCACAGAGGCAGACAACACTGTGTTTGTTTGCACGAGGTAAAGTCCCATTGATTATTTCATCAATCAACCTACCAGTTTCCCTGGCCAACTTGAGACAAAAACAAATGGTTTGGAGTGACCCAACAAATAATCCCTAGAGCTAGCCTCAGCACGACTGCCCCACGGCACAGGTCTCTGTCGACCAGAGGGAATGCACATTGTCTGCCACAACATCCTAACCCACATTTACTGTGAACGGGCCATTATTAGCAGATACATCCATTGTGTCTATTGTGTCCAATACATTGTATCCAAGGCCAGAGCTCCAACCTGTCCAGCTTAGATAGGGCTTAGGGTCCCAGATCGCTAGCGCTGCAAGTGGTATTATTGGCCTAATAGGGGTAACAGATGCCTCTGTGACGACAGCATCTTTCTGTCTGCCCATCTGTCCATTCAGGCCGAGCCATGTAGTGCACACACCAGGTGTGCTCAGAAATAGAGCTCATATGGAGGGATGCGGGTGCGTGTCATTCAATAGTGCTGCGTGTGGGCGCTCACCTCTGTGGCATAGAGCCAAACACCTAATGTTAGATGACACAAACAGGGCGGATGGATGAGGGGAGCATTTGGGACTGTAGGAGGAAGCCGGTTACTCAAATGACAAACCTACATCAGCCGGCTGTTCATCACAGTCATTTAGCTTGCCCACAAGTTGCCACTTCAATACAACTGAGGTGCCAGTATTAACCTCTGAAAGTCAGAAATGTCACAGAGTACCCTGTTAGCATAAGCCATTTAGGGAGCTATTGTGTTGGGTTAGCTCATTAGCAAAAGCCCAAAACTGTGGCATGTCTGGTGTTCCCTCCGATTAGCCCTTGAGAGTGTTGTAACCATGTGCAGGTGCGTCAGAGCCCATGTCCCCAGCTCGTCAACCGACCAGCTCCGGGACAGATTAAACCTGCTGCTTGGATACAGATGCAATAGACCTTCACAGCACAGCAAACAGAGGCATTAGGGCGCTACACACGCACGCACATGAGCACACACACGCACACACAACATTAGCAAGCACAGACCCCCACATTAGTCCTCTGCAAACTCTTAATCACTCAGTGGGGGCTCAGCACTTTCTGTACTTTGTTGCCCAAGCAAACTTTCCCAGGGAAGGGGGAAAAATGCATGAAACAGAGCCCAAACATCTATGTAACCAAACATCCAGCTGCCACCATGTCCAGCTGGCCTTCAGCTCTACACAGCAAAAGGAGAGAACAAGGTTCAAGCAAACAGACATACAGCAGATCATGTGTCATAAAACGTGTGAGTGTTGGAGAGCTTTTGTGTCCTCCTCTTCCTGGTATCCTGGACAAATTCTGCTTATAGACAATGTATCCAAGGTCCACCATTGGGTATATATAAATATCTGACAAGAGCAATGGCACAAAGTTTTCTCGCACTTTCAAGCCTGCAGGTTTAAAAACTGCAAGCCAGTCACTTAAACAGAGGTGACGTCATCGCCAGTACGCATGTAAAAACAACAACAATAACGATGACAGCCATGGTATAAAATCCAAAACACTTAAAGTATATATAGCAGACATTAGACGTGAAGGCTTATCAGGCTTTGATAAGACACTGAGTGCTTACTAGAAAGTCGTAAAAACAACACGGAGCTACGCGGACCGTCTTCCAAAAACAAGCACGGACAGAAGTCTCGTGATTGATGTGGAGTTGCAAAGCAAAGCAAAGCAAAAGAAAACATGTTTACAATCTGCGTCTTGTGAAATGCCCACAGCTCCGTGACACTGGCTTTCATCTGTCCACACGGTGACACGACGTGACATTTAAGCCGAGAAGGAAATGTGTCAATCGAAGCCATTTTAGTCACGAGACATTTCTGTAAATACCAACAGTTGCTCGAGGACCAAAAACTAATGCCACAAAAAGCTAGTGTCTCTCCACACCGGAACACTTCAATCTGCACTCAACACAAAACAAAGATATGTCGACAACGTTTAGCAAACAACGGTGGATACCGAGAAACACTGCAGCACTTAGTTGTGGTTACCTGTTGCTATTGGGCCCTCTGGTTTTCTGCTTATTATCATCATTATTGCATTTAATATGTGATGCCAGCATCCGAAGTAACAACAAAAAAAAACCCGATTCTTTTTTTTTGAAAGTGGAAAAATTTCAAACTAGAGTCACGTTGCAAACTTAGCTACCAGCATTTATAACTTTGCAGTGTCTGATGGAGAAAAGTCCGGGAGCCCTTGAGTTGTGGTTTCGGTTGAACTAGTTTATGTTTTTCTCCTTGTGATTATCTGTCTTTTTTGGCTTCAGACTGTAATTTATCCTTGTTTTATGAAAAAAAAAAAAAACACACACACAGGGTTGTGCAGTCGGTGTGTTGCTCACACACTCGCCCTGGCTAACATTAGCCTTGGCTGCAGTTCGTAAAAACCTGAGCAGGCGGTGGGGGGGTCGGTTCCCTTCAGTTAGCTAGCCAGCTAGCTCGCACAGCCACAAAAACAGTCGTCCGGCCGGGAGCCGCTCCCTCTGTTAAAAATAGTTTGAGTCCAAATGTTGCAGCTTGGTGGTCTGACCCGTGTGCCCCTCGCCTTTCTCTGTCTGTGCAATGTGTGGATCCAGAGCACCATTCCCGTGCTTATTCCCGGTTTGTAGTTAGCAAAACAGCAATGCTAGCGCTCGTTGAACCCCCGGGATTTTTGTCCTCCTTCGGGACAGCTTGGGGCTCCTGCGCTCGTCTTTGGGGACGGCTAGCCAAAATAATGGGCTAGCTCGCTAGCTGCGCTCGAGCCCCGTGTTGACTGCAGAAACAACCGGGGCATCGTCTTCTCGGGAAAAAAACCCTTCACCTGTGCTCAGTGCAATAAAGCGGCAGCGTTTAATCCGTCTTCTCTGCGGTACGAGTATCTTATCCGCTGCAGCTGTGTGTTGTTGCTAAGGGCGTCTTCACTGAGCCTGGTGGAGTCAGCAGGCGGACAGAGGGAGGGAGAGGGGCGGGGCTTAGCGAGCATCCAGACAACAGGCAGACGGGCGCCCCGCAGCGTCTAACTGGAGTCCCTGCGTGGAACCCGGCAAGAACGTGCTCAAGCAGTACACTGCTAACCTCATTATAAATCTCCTAACATTATTAAACGTGAATTATATTCCCACTTGTGGAAAGTCTTTCTGGGTGTTGAGTCATTAATGACCATTAAGGTCATTAATAAAAAAAGTAATATTTGACGGTACTATCAGTTAAATATGTTTAAAACATTCCCAAACGGTTCAACGTGGTAATAAGCATTAAGTCTGCAGAGAAAAGTTAGTAATATTATAATAGGGTAATACTAAAAATAACCCAAGTCCCATGGCCGTAAATGTTAATATCTTAAATTCATTTTGATCCCCGTTCTTTCTGCATCGTTTTCGCGAGGATCAGAGGGTCAAACAGCAATATTTGCTCCTGAACTGCTCCTTAAAGCAGTTCATAATCAACTTATTGATTAACCGTTAATATGGCAATTTGTTACCACTTATAAACCCTCTGCAATGTGGTATCAATTCTAGAAATCTGAATGTTTGCAGGAGCATGTTTGAGACACAAAGGGCAAAGTAGAGCTGAGACAATTACTCGATTTATTCATTAGTCCTAAATAAGTCCTGTCCAAAGTGTCAAAATTACTGGATGGGACTTGGAGCTGGTGTGTTTTTGGTTTGTTTGGGGTTTTTTTGTGTGTGTTTGTTTTTTTAGTTATCTTGACTGTTGGCTTTTGATGTGATTGTGAGTGTTTTGACATTTTATAAACCAAACAATTTCTTGGGAAAATAAAACAAATAAATTAACAAATAATGAAAATAACCACTAGTTGCGAACCAAAGGGCTAAGAAGACCTATCCTGTGGCCCACGCAGTGATGGTGGTGGTGGTCACTTAACTTGGCATACCCTGTCAGGAAAACTAAACTGTGGACTGAAACTGGAGAGGGTATGGAGATCTATACAGGTCTGGATATAGTTAGGGGCAGGGCAGAGGACAGACTAAATACAGATAGTGATACATGCTGGCCAGAGAGTGATGCTAATCTTAGCTCTTTCTCAGAGGTGAGAAGAGGGCTCTGTCTATATTTGCTGCCATAAATAAGCATACTGACACAGTTTCAGATGGCCCTCTGGGCAGCGGCCAGCATTTAAGGCCAGCTTGGCCATGCTGATTATTCTTAGATGGTGGTGTATAGAGAGAGTAGGGTGACAATGCCTATAAACTGATCTGCTTATTGCACTTTCCTCTCAAAAGAGTTCAAGGTGTAAGTGTGTGGACCAGGCGGTGCTCTAATCAGAGGCCAATGAATTTACAACCACAGCAAGAGATGGGACCAGGTGCAGAGCTACCTATAGGTCCTTCTGGGGGTTGGGGGTTCTGGCTGTTTTTGGTCTCACAGACTGTGACAGACACTGACACCTGTGGCTTTATTGGCCTAACACCTAATTTTTAAGGCCCTATGAGATTAGAATTCACCTAACATCAACAATATTGGGTAAAGTATTGTGTAAAACCATGCCATGGGAAAATGTGTTATAATGTGGAGCATACCATTAGTCAGACCGAATATCAGACCCATACATGCATCTGTGCACACACACACACAGCTTTCAGTGTGCATATTAAGATAGTCACTGCAGTTTAGAAGATGTACTGCCACCTGCTGGTGATTTGAAATACAGGCTAGCATCTGTAGATGAAAACGTGAGACACAGAGCTCAGCGCTTTCTACTAGGGTCATGTCTGGACATCACACTACACTCAAATCACCTCTGCAATTGATGGTGCACATTCCTCTCTCTTATTATATATGAAAAAATAAGTAAATCTCAGAAACACTAAACAGAGTCATCTGTTTACTATATGGTGATGATGTGCTCATAACAAAGGCAATAACAGCAAATTATTGATTCCTCTGCAGCAGTTCTCACTGCACTGGTTGGTTGGAATTCAGTGTCCAGTTTAAAGAAATGTTTGTTGCAGAGACACAGAAGTGAAACTAGTGTCAGTTCTCTTTATTGTTCATAACCTTTACTAGCAAAGGTAAAACTGAGACATTTTTTCTGTGTTTCTTCTATCCAGTGCTTCATAGTCTTTTGAAAAATACAGGCTCTGTGTGAAAAATATTTTATGTAATGTATAAAAGCATAGATAAAGGAATCTATTTGGCTTAAGTTAGAGATGAAGATGTAAATGCTGGGAACCCATTTAACCCACATGAAGTTGAGATACACTGAAATATGAGACAACTTAAAATGGAGAAGAGGTACCTCAGGTAATGTTTAATACTGCTGCATGGCGTTCAGAGAATCCGCATCAGAGCCAGAAACACGAGAATATGAGAGTGTTTCAATAAAGGGATGACCTTTTTATTTCATTTTCATATTCTGTACAGTTCTACTGCTAAATTTATACACACTTATTCAATTAAAACAAAATACATTGCAAAAAGCATCAAGTCTTAACATCCTTGACATATGGATGAGGTGGACCATGAAATAAATAACACACGCACACATAAGCACTCACACACAAAGGGTTTTCTGGAAAGACATGTGTTAAGGGTAGAGGGGAAAAAGAAAAATGACATAAATAACATACACCACCCATGAAATACAGATTTGAACACATGCAAAAGCACCCATCCATACACTCAGGCACCTGTGTGCTACAAAACACCTATAGATACACAGGGGCACATGAAACAAAAGGCACTGCCAGCAGGAACAGCTTGGGCTTCAGGTGGTGGAGTTAAAGAACTGAAATAAGTTTGGGTTGGCTGAGAAGCATGTGCTTATGGACAACGGGCCTCATTTATCAGTATTTCTATCATATTAAATAAAAGATGGGTGTATAGAAAATACACTAAATGCTTTGGTTAAATGTATTAATTTCATGATTCATGCATGCCAGATATCGTTTCCAAAACAACATGATTTGTAGTTGTAATGTATTATATATTACATATGCACTCCATTTTTAATACTGGATAAGTGAGGTCCAATGAGGGTGTGCTGATGACACACTCATGACAAAACTCTATTCACATCTTTCTCACTGCCCCAAATGAGCACACACACACACACACACACACACACACACACACACACACACACACATACATACATATAAACACACACCCCAACCAGTAGGAATGGTAACATAAGAATATTAATATTCACTGTAGTAACAACAAAGTTAAACCTTGTCACTCTTTTCCAGTGTCTACATAATACATATTCATTGCAAACACATCATTGGTACATCATAGTCATTATGATGTATTCTATATATTTTTGTTGTTTTTTGGGTGGAAGGTGGGGGAGATAAAAGAGCCATTCAGTGACCTGCATCTTTGTGTGCAAAAACAGAAGCTGCTTTCATTTTTACATACACCACTTTTAATAAGATAAACTTCCAAAATCCCTTTAAAAATCCTTTCTAAAGATCTTTCCCTCTAAACTTTGGTGTAGAAATCCTCTCACATTCAAATGCAACCCATATACAAGAGCAGTGTAAGATCACTTTCACAATAAAGTGTAAAACCTGCAAAGGTATACGTGGATTGCTTTGCTCAGTAGGTTTCATCTGCGGGTGGAGTTCATGCTAGGATGGTCGGATCAGAATTTGGGAACGAGCGATGAAATCACAGTTAACATCTGGTTTGTATGTGAGGAACGGACTGGCATTGCCCACAGCACCTTCACAGACATGTCTTTGTGTGGTGCTGAAGGAGAGATAAAAGGGGAGAAAAAGCTGAAATAATGGGCAAAGTGCACTCAAATGGGCTGCCGTAAATTTGGAATTTGGTTTCTTTCCTCCTTTAGGTTTTCTTTCCTTTCTCAACATGTGCTCCCTGAGAAAAACCAGAGAATGGATCTCACGCTCTTATCTTTCCATTCCTTCTGCTTCTAGCATCCAAAGCAAAATGCAGCGTTGTGCCTCCGACCCTGACCATTTGAACACCTCCACACATCTTCTACTCCAGCAGAAAAATAATACATCCGGTGATAAAGTTATACATCAAATTCAAGATTCAAGAAAAAAAACAACCAGTGTGATTGTCCTTCCATCCAAAAGAGATGCTGAAAAAAGTATTCATGCCTTCTGTTTAACTTCTAACTCTATGTGCAGGGGGGGTGAGCTGAGAGAAACTCATGCATAAGTAACACTTGCAGTAGCAGCAGCAGCAGTAGCAGAAGAAGAAGGAATCTTATAAAAACACCATTTCCGATGTTTAAATCAGTCCCAAATGAGTTTTCAAGTTGGAGTTTCAGATCTTGCTGTGTTCTGTGTGTGTGTGTGTGTGTGTGTCCTTGGCAACAAAAACACTACTTGTCCAATCGGCTAGAAGACCACACACCCTGTAGCCTTTTACATAGCTTTCAACCCATGACACTCTCCTCAGGAAGTCGATGTATGAAGGTGATGGTGGTGTGTGGGGAGAGGGCCTTTTATGCGTCCTGAGAAAGGGTATGCATCTGTGCGTGAGTGTACTGTATGTTTGGGTATATATGTGGAGGGTGGAGACAAGTCTAGAGCTCTGGCTCCTGTCTGTAAATAGATAGCAGGGGCATTGAAGGGGGTCAAAGGGTTAGTCTCTCCCTGGGTTGAGGCCATAAGGTAGCAGGTGAGGGGTGGGGTCAGGGGACATGTTGTTGTAGGGCCTGTTCTAGTTTCTGTCGGTACATAGCATATTTTTGCTCCACTGCCCGCAAACGCTCCGACTCCTCTTTGTTCAGGATTACCAGGAAGTTTTGTAACTCAGGTACAGAGAATGCATGCCACTGTCGGAGAAAAGAAAAAAAACAAATTGGTATGCCATTGAGAAAAGTTGCTTTTTGCAGCTGTCAGACCATCGATAGTGTATCAAAAAGTCATTTTAGGGGTAAAATACGACTTCAAAATTGAATTGTAAAAGAAATGAAGTACCATTAATACATAAAATCTGTGCGTGTGAACTTGTGTGTGATTTCTCACCTCCACCTCTCCAGTCTCATTCTCCTTAAGGACAAAGGTGAGGTGCTCTGGATCTGGCCCTGCTATCAACCTCAGAAGAAGAGGACGTTCACACAGAGCAAGCTTCTGGAATAGATCTGCAGGTGGCAAAAAAGCATAAAGAAAAACATATAATTTATATATTTCATTCAGATTTTTCCTTACATATGTTTTTTTGTCACTGAGTGTGTTTTCCTCACCCTGTCCATCACGATGTGTCTGCCTGTACAATGCAAACTTGCAGGGATTGTCCAACACCATGAACTTCTTCAGCAAACCCTGGATGACTTCTCTGGTGGTGGTCAGAGAGGTGATGTGGAGCTGCTTCACACAGTGGGATGGTAGGTAGAAGGATGTTCTCTTTTCACTCTGTCCACAGTCTGTCTCTTCATGGCATCTTGGCGCCGCTTGATTGTGGCCACCTGTCTGTCTGGAAGCTCCATCTGAGCCTGCTGCCTGCATATCGGGGACTGTGACTGGTCTACTGAGCCTCAGGTGGACCTTAATGAAGCCTGTGTATAATCCATCTAAAGCCTAGAACATGAACCAAAGAAGACAGAGACAGTAAGTAGAGTGGAGGCAGATTTCAGAAATAGTTTGACATTTTGGGTAATACATTTGCTGTCATGGCGAGATTAGATTTTAAGGTTGATACTACTCTTATGTATGTATGGTAGGATGTAGAGACTGCCAGCTGACAGTTAGCAGTTATCATAGTACAACTAGCATGGCTCCGTCCAAAGATAACCACAGAAAGAGTCTGGCACATAACCCAGTGAATAACCAAAACATCTCTTTTCCACCCCACTTCAGTTTAAGCGTGAATAAAACCAACACGATATTGGCTGTTAATTTGTGCACTATGCAGGTGCCAGTAGAAAGATTTTGAACCTTTTGTACAGAGCTAGGTTAGCTGTTTCCCTCATGTTTCCAGTCTTTACGTTAGGCTAAGCTAATCAGTTGCAGTTTTTCAACTTTTTCATGTTAGCAAATTTCCAAGCAATGACGTGTATATTCATCAACAACAACAACAAAACAACAAATATATACATTTTTAATAAAGTTACTTTATTTTAAAGTATCTTTAATGATTACATCAGTGCACATCATTCAGTTGCAGTTGCTTTTCTGATTAATTCCCACACACTGACCAAAATAGAAATAGTGCTTTTGTTCCTACTTTTGTACAATCGCGTGCTACATTGTACCAGCTCAATTTCCTGTTTTTTATTCTATTCTATAATCTATTCATGAAAGCCAGGAAGTTCTGAAAAATCTAGTTTCTCTGTTTGTTTTGACATTATAGTGGTTGGCTGTTTCACAAGCTACAAGAAGTGTTCAAAACTCACCAGTCTCATGCCATTTTCAGAGACTTGAGCATTATACTCTTCTATCCTTGTCCGCACCTCTTCCTCTGACAGGTCCTTTGTTCTTCTCTCCTCTTCCTCTTTTGCTTCACTCTGCTATAAGGTGGAGAGAGAAAAGGTGGATCTATTAAAATATCATAGTACTGACAGTGTCAGTGTTTCATTTTAACCAGCAGATGGTGCTGCTTCCATCGCAAGACCTGTAAAAAAACAAAAAAACAATTGCTCTCTGTTGCTTTGCTCAAGTTTATGGATAGATATCTGAAGAAAGCAGATTTCATGAGAAACCCTTCAACCCTGCAACCCACTGAAGAACTGACTGACTTGCGGGCATACCAAGTGCCAGCTTTATTGCGTCCTTCCCTTTGTGGTCTCCCCTTCAATGGCAGCTGCATGTGACAACACCTCCCTCTCCTATCCTCCATCTTTGTCAATCTCAGGAGGAAGAAGCTGCTTCTCTAAATGAGAGGGATTCTTGCAGACACTACATTATCTCATCCTCCTCAGCGTGGTCACACAACTATGCAGCTCTATGTGGGGACAGGAAATGTTGTGAATGGAGCAAATCACACATTCAGCATCACAGCACGAGAATATTGACAGTGCTGCCTCCCTCTCTGTCTCACTCATTTCTCTCTGTGACTTGGAGAACAAGAGGGAGAAACAGGAAGAGAGAGAGGGGGAGGGAGGGAAGAAAAAGAAATGAATGTAAGAAAGGAGTAGGTGAGGCGGAGGCAGGGAAAGAAGCGAGTAATGATGAAAGAGCAGCTGCTGAGCCAGCCTTAGCAACACAGAGTTTGACTAGGTTATTTATAGTACAGTGGGATGCATCCTCTCTATCTCACAATAGCTTTTTTTCCCTTCTTGTGTTCGTTTGCATTTTCTGGGGCAGAGACAGAGAGAGAGGGAGAGAGAGAGAGTGTGTGTATACGTGTGTGTGTGTGAGAGAGAGAGAGAGAGAGAGTGAGAGAGAGAAATAAAAGACAGAAAGAGAGGATGCAGGGCAGGAATTATTTCTGTAGGGGAGTCCTCAGGTTGTGTGATGAAGTCACTGTTTCATTCAATACAGATGCAGTGTGCAAGCATGTATGTGTGTCTGTGTGTGCACACATATAGACTGAGGCAACTTGTGTTGATAAACAACAAACACGCACACACACCAAGTCTACCGTAGCTCATCCTGGCTGACATTCAGCAGAAAGAAGTGACAACATTTTAGCATTTCAATTTTCAAGGCTGATGTCTGGAAGAGGATACTGACTGTGTATCTCTTCCACTGTTACCATCAGTCACTCCTGATAGCATGGTGGTCCTGCTATCATGGTATATGTCCATGTTTCAGTGAAGCAGCAGTGAATGCAGCTGATGCTGTTATGGTCACTGCATGTCACATATTCAATGATTGAAATTCTTTTTAATTAGGACACAAACACATTTCAATATTCAGCGTTCACAACCGTTGTTCTGTATCTCCACAGACTCAAACAGAGTAACCACGAGCACTGATCTGATCATCTTCATAGAAAATAAAAACAAATAAAAGTCTGGTGGAGAAACATTCAGTGTGTTTCATCCAGGGTTCAGAAAAGAATCTGAGGTCATACAGAGGAGTTGACTTGTATCTGAAATTCCTCCAGTGAAAAGAACCTCGCAGGAATTCCTGCGTTTGTAAGCGAGTTTCTAAATGTATCGGAGGCAGTGCCCTGCCCTCCCTTTCTGCATACCAGTGAGAGTGGACAGGGGACAATGGAGCAGCTTCCGCCCATGAGAGTTCCACAAAGTCCTTGGACACAGCCCTGATTGGACCAGATTATGATAGAGCTGACAATCGGCAAGACACAGAGACATGTGAACTGTGTCTGTGGAGGTGTCAAAAATATGATATGAAAACCATTTACAATTTCATGGTACATCACCAGTTCCAGAGCTCTATTTTTTCTGGTTGGTAAAAAAAGATACTTCATGATGCATGTTAAGCACACTGATCTTTTATTTTAATTGTAGGGCCTCTAACATATAAAACATTATGCAAGGTAAAACCGCTGGTGAACATTATGCAGTCAGGTTTATCATCAGAACTACTGTGGTTTCTTTACAGTCTCCCAGATGTCAAAATATAGCGTATTACATGTAAGTTATCTGATTTTAGGTTAAATCAGCACTTTTTGTTTTGGTTCTTATTTTGCAGAGAGAGGATTCAAGAGGATTCGGGCAACAATGTACCTGATGACACAGAAGTCATGAGACCAGAGACAACAACTAAAAATCAATGCTTACACGTAAAGTGTATTACAAAACAGTAATACAGGTGACAGGGCCAGGCCATGTAATCCAGTTCATGCTATGAATCAGATCATCTTAAGGGTGTAAGATATCTAGGACTGTTACATAAGGGTCACGCACACATATGTACAGAAACCATGCAGATATGCACACACACACACACCCCCCTCAGGGTGACATGAGTAAGTGTTGGTGCTCTCACTCTGATGAGATCAGACAGGAGAGGTCATATGACTGCTGCAAAGTAGTCAGTTTAAAACAATGTCCCAAACAATGTCATTAACCCAAACTTACCCTTGACTCTGTGTGTGTGTGTGTGCGTGCGTGTGCACAATTGACATCTTGATTCAGGTAACACTAGACCTTAGGATCTATTACAAGCCAAGACTAAGGACATGAGGAGAGCTGTCAGGGCTAAACTAACAATACGCAGAATTCAAAGCCAGAAGTGTCAACAGAATTCATCATTAACGCATGAATGTGCATACAGTATTATGTGCCCCACACTTACAAGAGTGCCTCTACTGGGTTAAGTGTCAAGGACCAGAAGCACAATCGAGAACACACACGCTGATTCTATTTCACAGCTCAGAGTCCCCTGTGTGCCTAGCCATTCTAGCAGTAAACACACACACGCACACACACAATTACAAGTATAGGTTTTGTGCTCAGAGTTGCATTTAAGCACTTGCAGCAAAACATACTTTGGTATCAGAAGTAAAGGTAATACATAAATAAAACATCAAATATTTGTTGTGGTATCTTGATTCAACTACATTTTATCACATCGCAGTCTGTATAATACACTACTACCAATGTTGTGTTACATGCAGCTTTATACCTTACAGTATGTGTGTATGTGTAAATGTTCTGTCCTTTTTTTGCTTTCTTTTAGTTTTGATGGTCACCAAAAGCAATGTAATTCATTCATTTTCACTGCATCAATAAACCCACCAGAAAAACTGAACATACCCACTGCTCATCACAGTGTAACACACATACGCAAACACACACAAAACACATTAAAGCTGGCTGGCTAATCTGGAGCAAATGGCTCAGCTCTGGAAATAATTTATAAAGAAAAGGGGATCTGAACTCCTGCTCCACAGTTTTGATAAATGTAAGTATCTCCCCTTGTGACTGAGTACATAAATGCACACATGCATGGAAGAAGACTCAACACAGTGACACAGTGTGTTTAATTCCTTAAACACAAAACACACAATAACGTCTCTGTTCACAGGATGCCACACAGATCTTTTGCATATCTCCTTTTCATATTCAAACACAGGAAAAAGTCCAGGACACTTTCCCTGCAGGGCTTCTTTTAGTGCTCCATGAGAGGACACAACTCAATTACTATCCAGGATGAGGAACTTGTCCCTCCTATGTATAGCTGACACTACCGCTGCACTGTATGTCAAACCATTTTTCTCTGGCTCTGTAGTGCCAGAGAAATCAGCTCCTTCAGCTGGCAGCCCAGACAGGCTAACCCCAATACCCTTCTGTCTAAGCAACCCTAACTCCACACGCTGACAACACACAGCTGGTCAATTATTCAGAGATTATACTTCTCCAAGTCAAACACCAAAGGCAGTGCCAGGACAAGGACAGCAAGAGAAGGGCTGAGCATGTTTTACATGAAGGGCTATGCCAGCCTCATAAATGTCATCTACCAGGCTTCTTGTGCAACCTCAATCACCTTCTACTTGTCTTCTCAATCATACTCCTTCTTCACTCCTGCTATAGAAAATCATTAAACAGCCTATTGTGTATCATGGGATGAGCTGCGGCATCAAACCAGCAGAACATTGCAGCAGGACAGGATTGAATGTACAGTAGAGCAAAACCAGTTCTCAGGAAATGTGTGTAGAGTGCCAACAAAACCATGAGTTGCTATAGTAACTAGGAAAATGGCTCACTACAGTTAAGTAGTTGCCTTAAACACACACACACAGAAAGACACACATTCTAGTGTCAAAGTATCAGCTTTGTTTCTACGGAAACCTCTCCCACGCACTGTAGATGGAGACGGAGCCTCTATGGAAACTGTAAGTTACCACTATTCACTCTGATAAAACACATTATCTGTGGCAAGTGTTGAGACGAAACTCTCCACTCTCCAGTGTTTCAGGCTAAAGCCATGCTAGTCGTTGGCATGATAAATGAGCTTCCAAGAGGCATCAAGGTTGATGAACAAGGCTTGACAGGGCGGCAGATCAATATGATACAACAGATGTACGGCAGTAGCCTGCTCCTACACTTTCACATACATTCACACACACCTAGAGGCCTACACAAATGTGTACAAAGTCTACCACTTCCTCTACGCACTTCTGCTTTTTGTTGACATGTTTTTGATATAAATAGCAGTTTGTTTCCCAGCCCAAGTGAAACACTAACCATCTGACCCATCTGAGTTTGTCGTACTCTTAAAAGTTCATCTATCAGAGCGATTGTGGTCCTGATTCTGTACCTTAGCTGCATGCCTGGGCTTGCGGAAGAACGAGGTCTTGGCTGTGAAGAAGGTGAAGTCTTCACTTTCATCATCCAGGCTGCAGTACCCGCTGCTCATGCTGTTACTGCTGGTCATGGAGGGGGTCAGCACTTCATTGACAGTCATGGAGAGGTCCACAGCCGGCCTCCGGCTCCAATGCAGCACCGGGGTGGCTCACTGACAGCTTGAGGAAGTGCTGCTTCGTTTTTTTTTTCTTCAAAAAAGGCAGGGCTGAAGTGACATTCAGCCGCAATCAGAGTATACATGCATCTATCTGTCCTTTACTCATCCAGAAAAAGTCAGCGCTCCTCAGCTGGTGCATCCAGAAAGTTTAAGTCCCACCTGTGAGGGTGAGACAGGTGAACTCGGCTCAGATTCACCACTTTGCGTGCCACCGGAGAGGGGAGCAGGAAATCCGAGAGCAAGCACAGACGTATCACTTCCTCCTGTGTGTATGCTCTGACGCTTACAGACACGCGCACATCACGCAGTATATTCACCTGGTCAGTTGCAGCTTAACATACATGTATGTACACACTCATACACAGCATGAAACCATCTCTGTCTCTCACACACACAAACACAAACGTACAGGCACACGCTGATGTCCTGGTGTCAGTTTACAGGTTGGTTTCAAGTTCACCCAGCTCACCTGAGAGCTCCTGTCATACCCACAAACAAACGCTCAGAAAATAGCACGCAAGCAATACCACATCCTGCCTTGCTCCTGCTCTGTGTCTCTGCAACGACCCACTGCAAAGAAAAACAGCTCAGTTCAAGTCCCAGTTGCGGCAGCAGCTCAATCGTGCCGGTATTTATAAGTGTGAGCACCCATCCATCCCTAGAGTCCAGAGTAAACAGAAGGCAGAAGATCTCTTTGTGCTCACAAACGTATTGCCTCCCCTCTCCCCTGACTTCCCTCAGTTGCTTTGGCAATACTACCAGAGAGATGCCTCCCACTCAGCCTCTCTCTCCTTCTTACTCGCTCGCTCTCAACTCTCTCTCCTCTGGCTGTCTTTGCACCCTCTATTGCTCCCTCACTCTCTTGCAGCCTTGCTCAACCATCTGTGGTTGAGTGTGTTATCAGCCTGCAAGCACCCCCCCCTTCCTGCAAACAACTGCACCCTGCAGAGCATGGCCACTTCCTCTTACGCACAGAGTGAGACAGTGAGAGAGAAAGAGAGAGAGAGAGCGAGAGAGAGAGAGAGAGAGAGAGCGAGAGAGAGAGGCATCTGCAAATAGAAAGAGAGATGATGATGAGAGAGAGATATGAAGCCTCACAGCTCCTGTTTTACATACATAAAAGCAGCAGTGACAGGAAGCAGCAGACAGACTGGGGAAGATGGCTGCTCTTGTAGTCCGATTCCGCTGCAGCATGCACCATCTCACCAGAAGCCATCACAGCCACTGTAAACATGTGGCTTTTATTAAGGACCATGCCATAATTAGAGCCTATTTGTCAACATTTAAAGCAGTTGGACACAGATATAGCAGAAAAAAACATCCACAGCTACCAGTTTTGTTTTGTTTTTGGTGGTGGGGAGAGCTCACTCCGAACGCTTAAGTGAGATTAAGAAAGTAATGAATGATTGCCCTTAGGATAGAGATTAGAGTGACCTCTAACCTCACACTGACCTGACAAACTGCCCTCCGACTCCTGCAGTGACCCCCTTGTCAAAGAGCAGCTAATGCCCCTGTCACTGCTGAGATTGAAGGCGCATATGTGTGCCTGTCTGCACCTGCCATTTCTGTGTGTGTAATATGATTTTAACATCTACTCAGACATGATTATAGGTAAACCTATATGCTACTGGAGGGCTGCAGCAGGCAGGGACAGTGTGTTACCCTTTCATCGGCATCTTTCTGTCAGGTTGAAACCATCGAAGACTGATTGCCTGCAGCTCTGCTCCTTGCTTCCATCAGTGTAATCACTATGGGAGAAAGGCAGCGTGCAGGGGGTGGGATGCTACACACACAAGCACACACACACGCTTGTGCATGCAGAAAAACACTCCCACTGGCTACAAGTCGATGACGATGGTCAGTGTGCTGCAAGTGTGTGCTCGTTGGGGGGAAACAGGGGATCAATTTCTGCTGATGCAAACACAAGAAGGTCCTGTAAAGACAGAGGGGAAAGAAAACCAACCATACACACACACTAACACACGCAGCTGCAGCTATAAAACGGAGCAAAAGGGAGAAACACGCCTGCAGGAAATGAACTGTCACATCTCCTCTTTTCTGTAGCACGAGTGTACTCTATGAACCAAACAGGAGAGTGGAGAGAGGCAGGCCTTAGTCAGTTCACATACCTCCAAGACAGACATCCTTAACGCTCATTTAATTCTGACTTTCAGCTCATTTTCTTTAACTACACGGTCATTAAATCAGAGAGTAGCAGTGGATAAGCTAAAAATGACTCGACAAAAAATTATACATTATCATTTTGTTCCCGTGGATGATAAAAAGCCTGAACTGGACTTTTAGCAGTTGCTACATGACATTTGGTACAAATGTACTCGATGTATGCCCCTCACTCGTTTGCTCACTTGCTTCAATCCTTGCCATTCCCAACAACATGTTTCAGGGTATGAATGTGTGTGTTTGCTCTCTCTAGAAGTGGAGTACTACCTGGCACACCACCAGGGGTCTAATTTTGTGTTATCTGCCCCCCGAGTAAAGAGGAGCTGCCAACGTTCTGCTGCACGCCTGTGGGGTTATTCAGCTTTCTCTCATGCATGATACGTGTGTACATGAGTGTGTGTGGACCACATTGCGTGGGTGACTGAGGATAGGATGCCAAGAGCAGCATGCAAGCCCACACTCTCTCTAAGTCACCTCTATACACGCACAGACAGACACACACACACAAAGACACACAGACACACACTCGGCGTGGGTGAAGCACTATTTTCAGGGTGAATTAACATAATTACTGTATCACTTTAGAGCTTGTACAGTATACAAGTATGAAAAACAATAGAGTGAAGTTTAACTTGATGCAAAATATTGCGATATTGTTCTTGCCGTATACATAACATCTGAGCCATCTTTGAGCCAACAGAACCATGCCACGGAGGAGCTCCCTACAGAAAGCAGTGATTAACCTGATCACATGAGAAAAGATGAACAAGGGATGACATCAGGATCCATCGCAGACTGAATAAATCAAACCTATACTACAGGGAAGAGATGACAGAAAAACGGGGGGAGGCCATGAGAGCAACAGAGCAAGTGAGGCAGAGAGGAAGGCACATCAAATGCTTGGATGACGTAGCATATTCTGTCCTGGGAACACTCTGTGACCAAAAAAAAGCAAATGAGGGAATATATAAATAAATTCATAAGTAGACAACTGAGAAGGAGGAGGAAGAGGAGGAGGAGGAGGAGGAGGAGGAGGAGAGACAGAATGTTGCAAAGGAGGTGGATGGTTATGTAAAAGGGTAGACTTGGAGAGATGCTGCAGGACGAACCCTGCCATTTACCCAATTGTGAATCACATACACCTCTGCAAGAAAAACACACAAACACAGTCAGTCTTAGACTAATGTGTTGTCTCCTCTCAATGCCACACATAATTCTCCACAGTCTTGTCTTTGCTCTGATTTCTAGTCAGAAATATTTTTATTTTTGCGATGCTCACCTTGTGTTGAGGGGCAGAGGAGGAGCAGAGGCTACTGGGAGGTGGAGTTTCTTTGGGCTCTCTATCTCTCTGGTTGCAGTCAAGCTGGACCTTGCTCTCACACTCTGGGTGACAGGTGTAGCTGCAGTCTGATGAACACAAAAACACACTGATCAGAAACAAGAGCACAGAGGTGAACCAAACGCCATCAAACATCAGTTTAGTGCCAGTTACACTTCTTATCAGAGACTGTACTGCTGACTGGTCACCTGTAAGTGTGTGAGATTGAAACCAAGAAGATAGTCTAATTCTGATCTCATCAAACATGTGTAAGCATGCAAACGCTACCTTTACACAGAGAATTAGCTCCATCTTGTGGCTGATGCACACATGGTACACAAGGTACTTGACTGCAGCATGAGTATTTATTATGAGTATTGTGTGTAGAGTCACCTAAGATTGAATATCCACTTCTACAAATATCTTTTACCCAACATATGTTAGGAAATACCATCACATATTTCATATAGTATATAATATATGATACATATAATATCCTCTGGTGCGGATATTACTCAATCTACAATGGACTTACTGTACAAGGTTACAGGAAAGATCATAACATAAACATTTTGATAATGTAACACAGTCATATTGTACCATAGCAATGGACAGGCATGCTTTTTTACACATTCAAGGCCAACAAACTGTACCAGTGTCACAGCCCTGGTGTGGTCAACTTACATCTTACATCAGCTAGAAAAAGATTTGGGTACTTCCCCCAAAACTTCCCAAAATAGTCCTCTGTTCTTTGACTTTTAATTCGATGTACATATGACAGCCTTGGCTTATTTATAGTGCTGCTACTTTATTGTGGCCAGAGGCTTCTCCGCTGACACGCACAACCTCACATCTAGTTTCTCCACTGTTGGTGAGATAATCCATGCTAAAGAAAAGAGAGGTTTTAAAACCACACGGGCAAAGAGGGGACCACAGTTTGGGGGAAACTCTGAGTCAGATCCTATTTTGTCCTGCAGGAAAGCAGGAAAGCCTCTTAAAAAAACACTTCACAGTAGCCTAAATGCAATTTGCAAACCTGAATTAAAACATGAAGATACAACAGTGTCCTGTCTGAAAACCTAATTCTCCAAGATCTGCTTAATAATAACACGCTGCTTTCTGGTCCCTTTCTTTGTTGCTGCAGTGCTGAAGCCTGGTTGGTTTTCTGTCTACTCATATTAGTGGCGCTGTCTGTATCCTGCTAGGAGAGCGACACCACTGCGTCTCTCGCATTCAGCATCAGCACAGTAACCATGGCAACAAGCTTCTCGATGACCATCGTAGAAAGAGGAGAGCTCTGCTTACATAGGGTCACTGGGAGAAGGCTGTGTTTGGATGAGTTTTTTGTTTGTTAGTGGGACTTATTTAGCAGTGAAGCACTGTGTGCATCATGCAAGGGCAGCGGAAAATATCAGGTCTGATTATTGAAACAGTAACAACGAGGTGAGAGTAAACGGAGGCAGGACAGGGATTACTGCCAGGAGGGGTATGCCTAACAAAGAGGAAAGTTCAGATGAAGGATACTTCATACTTCAGGAGCTCATGACAGTTTAGAGGCTAGCACACCTAACTGTGAGTTACAGGGAAAGGTTGGCACAGAGAGATTGGGATGGGTTGCAAAACCACACTGACAGGAGGGATGTGTGGAGGAAAGAGCAGAGTTCAGATAAGAGGTTCTCTCCTCATGACAGTTTAGAGGTCACTGCAGAAAGACAGAAAGAAAGGAAGCACACAGGACAAAGGAAGAGAGGAGAGAAACTCCTTTCCTGTCCCGCTGTCCTACGCCATCCACACTCACTCCAGATTACACACTGTGCCTCTTCTTCCATATTTGGCCATATTGTTGAAATGCTCATTATTTTGGATAATATTTCATTGCTTTCTTCCTGAAAGTTAGGTCACTGATAGCACTCTCATGCCTGGTGGGATAGTGGGAAAGAGCTAACCTGGATTTATCAAGATCAGGCTGCACATCTTTCATAAAACATCAAATCATAAAGTGCTAGAAGGTTAATTTTGTTACAGGTGGACAGACACAGGATAGCTGTTTCCAGTATCAGTGCAAAGCTAAGATAGCTGGCTGCTAGCAGAAGCTTCACATTAACCAAACAGACATGAGATTAAATATTGATCTTCTCATCACACTCATGGCAAAAAGAGCAAATGAATATATTTTTAAAAATGTTGTACCTTTGATTGAACATGGTTATGCAAACAAACAGCAAGGTTATGTTTACATTCAATGTTCACCAAAATGCATCTGTATCTGTATATTTGACCTTACAACAACACAAGGAAAATCAGTACTAGTAATAGTAGCCGCTGTTGATGAAAAACTCCCTAGGAAACCTTTAAATTTCCTCTGTTGTCATTTCCAAAACAAAAAATAATCAGTGTTTGTGTTGGGTGGTGGTAACTCTGAGAAGACCTCACCCTTGGTCTTTCCCTTGATAACTGATTTAAAGACAGGAACTACCACTGGGTGAACTGCTTAGAAACTGGGAGGGATGCTCAGAGATTGTTTCCCTGTTCCACACCTTCAGTCAGATACACCAAGAGTCAGCAAGTCACAGCTCACCTGGGATCCAGACCATTCCCACACTGATAAAACACATGGTCCCTCAATGACTGTGTGTATTTTTGCTCACATCCTTGCCAAAATGTGTTTAGTTTGACACTTTGTTTGGATGTAAGTTAGCCAAGGTAACAAGTCAGCTTTCATTGAATTCAAGGCCACTTAAGCTCAATTGATCCAGGCTTTTTCTTAAGTGTACATATAGGTGCGCGTCTGTTTTGCAGGGGTGTGGATGTGTGCGGTGTGCCTCCTTGAGATGCTGTGACATGCATATGTAAGTCCTTATGAGCAGGTGGAGAAACTGCAGCAGTGATCCAGTGACCCAGAGGGGCTCTGAAGGTTATGCAGGCGTGCTGATACAGGCACAATCGCAGAGAGTCATGAGGGAGGAGAACGAAAGAGAAAGCAAGAAAAGGGGGCAGTCAGCGAAAAAGGAACATTTTTCTACTGGAACTGGTGGCTTTTCTCAAGCATTTTAAACAAATGTCTGGGAAAAAATTCCCCCTCTGAGATCCATGTTAGGTCTCGCAGGGGGTTCCCTTTTACTTCTCACTGGAAAGTACAGTGTTGCACATATTATCAAATGGGGAAGTGGCTTTAACTCAAAGGCAGCAAGGCTGACTCCCCTCTGCTGGATTGTTTTAGGAGAAGTTGTGTTCAGTTCCACTAACGGGAATGTGACAAGAGGTTTTGTCAGATTCATTCACTGTTAAACCTTTTTGTGACATTTAACTTTCATAATAATCACTCCAAATCAGTCTTGGAACTGTCTTTTAATCCCTATATTTGCTGTCTGTTGTTAAAATCTTCATTAAACAAGGAAAGTGAGCTTTCATGTATTCTTCAACAACTTGTCTCATTGGAATCTTTTAAAAGTATATTCGATTTGAAGGCGGACTAATCTAGCTGTCAGAGCTCATACAGCATTTAGTTTTTCAGTTGTCCAGTAAACTGCACAGCTCTTATTCTTTTGATACTTTTGTCAATTTCAGCAGATTAAACCTTTATTCTGTTTAGTATTTTGGAGCATTTTAAGATATTTATAGTGGTTTTGCTTTTCCATTCCCAATTTCCATGTATTAAAATAAAATATATAACTTATCTCTTTATATTTGATCATAAGTCTAAATTATATGTCTTATAACTGCGTGCTCCTGCCATCTGATTCAACATCCTCTGAAGGAAATGAACTGTGTGTGAGTTATTTCCTGGTTAAATAAAGCTATTATAAATTTTAGACACTTTGATGACAGAGAACACACATAAGGACACACTTGGATGTGGGGACGGGACACCGAGAGATGACTATAATGAAGCTGAGCCATAAACACTCATCAGCATCTCTTCCTCCTGTGCAGAGTCTGCGTGTGTGTTGTCTCAACAAGACGAAGGGCTGTGGTGTTATGTGTCGTCATGGTAGACTGGCCTCAGTTGCTCCTCCGCAGCAGGAGATTTGCACACATACTCCCCTCTTTGTCTCCCATCCCATCATTCCAGTCTGACTGCTTTTAAACCGACGCTGCCTCCAGACAGAGTGGGACAATGATGCAGACAGATAGAGACGGAGGAAGAAACAGCGATAAGAGACTCCATCAGAGCGGAGTAAAGAGCTGAGGGGGCTCGCATGTAAACTATATAAAGATCTATATGTAGTGGTTGTGTTAACCGTCAGTGTTGCACTTGGGTTGATAACACCCACTGCGGGGTGAGGACAGGAAAAGAGGAGCTTGGATTGCAGCGCGTTAAATGACGAGATGCCTGTTCTCAAACAGGACATTGAGATTGACCTCATGGAGGCTGCAGAGTGAAAGATTTCCACAACCATGTTCATCTCCTAAAATCTCTGTTTTTTGTTTTCTTATCACTCCCCTCATTCTTGGAAGTCCAAGGAGCTGGTCACAGTTTTTGCATCATTCCTGTAACTTTTTAGAAGATAGAGGATGTGGGTGAGATAGTGGGTGTGTGACAGACAGAGGAGGTAAAGACACAGATTAGCAGGTCATGGAGGATGTCTGTATGGCACCAGATAGAGACACTGGGACGGACATATTGTATTTACTCCTTGTCTGGGTGTGGAGGGAGGGGGTAAATAGGGGTAAGGCAGCTATAACACAGGGGTGAGGATATTAACACGGTCACTAATGAACCTAAAGAGAGCTCTACAGCTCTTACGGAGGAATTAAAAGCAGCTTTGGGGTCTTTGGGGGGCTTTAGCCAGTCTGATCCCATCATAGCTCATTTGGGGGAGTTATCCATGTTCTCCCACTGTGCAGCTCACACACACAAACACAAGCACACACATTGTGCAGCTCGGACTTATTGTATTTTTCATCAATTCAAATCAACACATCATGCTCTTGTTCTCCCACATTCTCACCCAAACACACTGGAACTTAATGAGTATCCAGGATAAACACTTCATATGTTGACCTACCAGGCATGACCAAACAAATCTCTCACAAGCTAAATAAAATCTGGCCCAGTTCACCTAGACATCTGTGTTTATATGTGCACAAGCAGGAATTTCAGATTTGATACTGACATTCTTTATCTCCATCAGCACAGCATCTCTGTGTTCCCCTCCCTTAATTCCTCCATCTGTCAAGTTGCAGACGCTCCCTGAATTAACCAAACAAACAAGAGAAGAACTAGGCTTCAATTGTTTGTTTTTTTTGTTTTGTTTTGTTTTGTTTTTTGCATTTTAAATCTCACTTTGTCCAGCCAGCTGCAAACGAATGCAGCTGAATGCATAATGAGAACATTTCCTTGGCTAACCATCACATCATTACTGGTGCTTGTATGATTTCATGTTATAATTTCAGTAAAATGCACCTCTGATTGGTAAATGAAAACTTTTCAGCATGAATTAGATCATAAGGAATTCAGTGTTTTCTAGATACTGCACAACTTCTGTCACTGACATGCATATAAGATAACATAGGCAGATTTCATGCAGAGGTTTTAGGCACATCCTGTGGCCTTCATCTGAAGATGGAATTTGATCAGTTGTCATAGTAATGGTTCATACTTTGGTCAAATGATGAGAACTGGCCCAATTCCATCAGCTGACGAGGGGCACAAGATGTGGTTAAAAGACATTCACATTAGCACAATTTGTTTTTTGACCAGTCACTGTTTCAAAAAAAACTGTATGCTCAAAAACATCAATGTTCACTGCAAAAAGCGTGTCCCGTTGTTTCAAAGGTATACAACAAAACTACAACTCACTGAGCCTTGAATTAAAAGGACACTGCAGCAATTTAGTAATGCAGCTCCACGAACTTGTGGGCTCACAATACACAGATTAGAGACTGGGCAAAATCTAAACGGCAAAGGCTGAGAAATCCTTAATTTCCCATAATACAATTTGATCCCATCATTCATTTGACCTTCCATGCTAAATAAATGTCCACATTTTTCACACAAGCTTTAGCAGAAAGTCTTAGTTAGTTAGGTAACAAAAGTAATAACCCTGATGACATCATATGGGTTATTTATCAGACGTTTGAAAACACTCTTGGAGCCACAGACTACAATATTCAAGTGTCCTTACAGGCTGTGAACACTCTTAACAAGTCAGCTGACTTTACTGCATGAAAGCTCAGTTTCACCTTGGCCTTGAACATACAACCTACAACTACAGCACCTCTACAGCATCCCCTCCAACTGTGATTCTGCAGCAACCAAGTTACTATATTTTTTGTGATTTAGAGAATCTGAGAGGAATTTACAGACAGCACCACCAAAGACTTGGACAGCCGACAAAAATAGAAGAAGAAATAAAAGAGGAACTGAGGAATCTGGTTTGGCCCAGTTCATTCAGGATTAACTGGGTTCCCTTACAGGGAACGCCATCTAAAAATAGCCATTATCTGTCTGCGGTAGCTCGAGCTGTTGATGCTGTTCCCGGAGCTTTTGAGGCTGCAGCATGACGTCACACAGGTGGAGCAGTGAGCTCTTGATGAGCAGCTCCCCTGAGTCATGTTTGGTCAGGGTCTTATCAGTCTTGTACAGGAGGGCACACGCAATAACACACACATACACACACAAAAGAGCTGAAGCAACATCTTTTTTTACTCGGCTGTCGATTTCTTGCTGTGAATGAATCAATGATTCTGCACCACCAGGCCATGTGCCACTTTTTTCTACCACAGCAATACTTTGTGCCAGTGTTACATTATGAATTTATCTGACCCCCCCCCCAACCCTAAAAAAAAACTGCATTAGCCAGTCCTTTATTTGTGGAAAACATAGGAAAAATCGATACCACACAGCCTCCAGCAGACTTACTGTTATCTCAAATTCCTGCTACGAATATGAAAGTCAATATGATAATCCAGTTAGGTCGGCTTTTCTCGACCATTTGAAATTGTGCAGGTTTTATGTGATGGTGTGTTTGTGTCTGGGGCAAGAATGAACTGCTTTCATCTGACCTGTTTACTGGACTGTTCTGCCATTTACCACCAATCTGCAGCCTGAGTCCTCACTGTTCACACACTATCTTACACACATAGACACTATGTGCTCTTACACAATAGCGAGGGGGATGGATCAGCCGATAGAAAGGGTGGGTGTGTAAAGACAAAGAGTAACAGGGTTTGAGGGCAATGCAGTTCACAGATAGACAGACTGATGCACACAATACCCAAATATTTTGGCCCACAGCCGGCCTTTGAGGCCAAACCGTCTAAACCTGTCTACTCATCATCTTTCCTTTTTTTCAAAATACTGACCCTGATTGCCACCAAACTGATTCAGGGTGGAGTATAAAACTGCTCAGTCTCAAATTCCATTTTTTTTCCTACTTGTGCTCACTCAATTCTCCTTCCCTTACCTGAGGTGGTGAGCAGGGATCCATTAGAGGATGATCGTCGGAGGATCCGCAGGCTGTCGCTCCAGGAGCGAGACTTGGGCAGCCTCTTCAGGAGTCGCCCTAGTCGGCGGGACACCTGTCCAAAGCAGGCGCTGCCAACCTCACCCTCCGAATCACCCCTGACCTCTTCCAGATGCAGTGACACCTGGCCGAGAAATGTTCTGCCCACCCCGACCCCTTCAACTCCCCCTGATCTGGCCCCAACCCCCGCCTCCTCCCGCCCCGGGACAAGAGGTGCTATCTGTGCCATGGATGGAGCATGGTGGCACCATCCCGCCGGCACCGTCCTGTGTGCGTAATCCTCGCTGGCCCTCCTGTCCTGCTCCCGGTTGGCCCTGTCCCTCTGAGGACTGCCCCACCGCCAGCCCCCCCAGTTCCCCCCTCTGCCATCCCAGCGCAGCCACTCTGCCACCGGTGCCACGCTCCGAATAAACAGCCCCCTCTCCACTCGCTCTGCCACCCCTCCACCTGTACTCCTCACACAGTCCTTAATGCTCTCGCCCCTCTGCTTGCCTCACACTTTCCCTCTCTGGTCTACACCTGACAGCTCTACCTCACACCTCAGTGTGTGGACATGAGCCCTGAATCTCTGCTGCACAACTTGTTCCTCGCCAGCGTCTCTCTGTTATCGGTGCACCCTCATCCTCTCTCTCTCCCCCTCTCCGTCTCTACTGCAGCACCCACACACTCTGCACACTCTGCAGTAACAAACAGCCAGCTTAAAGAGACAGAGACCCCCTCACAATCCTGGCGTCTCGATTCCCCTCTTTCCTGTCTTTCCAGCAACAGGAGCCTTTCTCCTTCTGGCTTCCTCAGTTGCAAACTGAACACACTTCACTCAGTGGTACAGAACGTGGTGGGACCTCCATATGACAGAGCAGAAGCATCACAGACAACTGCAGAGGTGGTTACCGACGCTACCTCCGCTTCACCCCATTTTCTGTCTCTTTGGTGCGAAAGCCCACGGCCCGGATGAAGGGAAGTGAGTCAGCCATCCTTTCCAACCCCACAACAGTGACATATCTTGTCAGTGTGAAGGACTTACATCACCTCTACTGTATGTGTGTGTGTGTAGGCTGAGGTGATGCCGTCAGTCCAATGGTTATTAATATGCAGTGTTGAGGAGATTGAGAGAGAGCTGCTGGGAGTTCTTCTGCCCTACTTCTAAAATTGAAGAGTTTGGACGAACAGGATGTGCTCACCAGCTTCACTCACAAGTGTGTGACATAATCACGATGAGTGTGAACAAAAAGGTCATGCTCTGACGTCATCTTTTCTTGTCACTGCAGCACCGAGGATGGTGTTACGTGATTTTTTTTTGTCCCCCAGTCCAAAATTTACAAGTCATCCTCATCTAACACACACTAAAGAATGTCTTTGTCTTGTCCTTTCTGCCCTAGCCACCTCTTCCTCTGCAGTCCTCCTATCACTATCCACCAAGGGCAACCTAAATATAGCCTGGTTGAAAATCCCCACTGTTCTGCCATACTGTACATACAGCTGAGCAGAGATGCATAAAACACCATGCAGGTTGTTCTGTAAAAACAAAACCCTTATCGGTCAGCCCAATCTTCCTTACTTCCCTTTTTTCAGTCAAGGTCAAATAATGTTAAGCAGTGGGCAGCTGGGTGTTTTTCCATGTACACTGTGTGTCTGTAAAGAACTGAACAAATGTGTGAATTGATGGACATGTCTACAGTAGATTATGTGTGTTTTCAACTAAAGACATATGAGCTCTGAAGAAATGTTTTGGCTGAGGTCTAGTTAAAACTATATTCATCACAGGTCTGGCAGAGCAGCAGCAGTGGTATGTTGGGACAAGAGGGTTATGAGCCATTTAACACAACCCTCCTTCTGTGTTTTCCTCTGTGAATGCAGCTCTGAGAGGACCAATGTGAAACACCTAAAGGGCTCCTAAGACAAGGTCTGCATTGTGAGGACCAGGGGAAATGGTAAAATAGGGAAGAGATGGGGTTTAAGGGGAAAAGAACATCCTCCAGAGAGAGATCAGGAATGCCATGGAGCATAAAGAATACACTGGGAGGGTAACTGTGAAGGTCTGTGGTAAACGTGTATGTGTGTGTTTGGGTGTGTGTACATGGGGGGCTTCCTGGCAGCCATGTGTCAATGCGAGTATCCCTCCCTGCCTGTGCAGTGACCAGCACACGACCTCACATCTGCTCCTCTACATTCACTGTAATAACAATGATTTCTGCTCTGCTTGCAAATATTAAAGCACAAATTCTGTTTCATAAAATACTAATATCTATCACTTACATTGCTCACACACATAGCTCTTGAATGCTTTTTTTTTCTTGTGATTTAATGTGTTTGGAGGAGCACTGATCTCTGGAGCGTTCACCTTGTCCTACATTGCTCTGACACAGGGAGCACAGACAGACTGGCTAACTTAAAAGACTAATAACAAACCAAAGGGCAGAGTAGGCGGTGAGTAGCTTACAAATTCATCCAAACATGTCCACTTTGAACAATATCTGGAGTACCTATGAGTGTAGTAAGTGCTAAATCAGTTGAGCAGTAGAGCGACAGAGAGTCACTAGAAACTTTCAATCATTTGAATCATTTATCAAGCAAAGTGCCACAGATTCTCTGATTGCAGCATCTTAAATAGAAGGATTTGATAACTTCTTCAGTTTTAAATAATTTTAAACGCAACTTTGGGGGGTTTTTTTGTCTGTGAGAAGGAAAAATTGGAGAATGGCACTTTGGACTTCAGGAAACTGTGATTATTAAATGTAATTAATTTGCAATTAATTGCAAAATAACACAAATTATTCAATAATTAAAACAATCAATACATGTAGCCCTAATTACCCTTTCGGGTTAAGCATTAACTAAACACACAAATAAACACACACTTAATGGTTTGTAACATAAGTTATTATGTGATTGTCAAAAGTTTTACTTTTAATCATGTGAAGCATCAAAAACTGACAATTCACTGTTACATGGCTTAATTCTCTTGTATGATATTAATGCTCATGTAGAAAGCAATCAGGTGCATTTGAATCTGTTTATAGATGAACATGTCATCAAATCAGAAGATTATAAACCACTCATTGGTCATGTGTGCTAGCCTAATGAGGTCTCATGGCAACCAGAGAAATGGAAATAGTGTATATCCAGTTAGAGGTGCATGTCTTACTTTTTGATAGGGACTGAGGAGCGGACCCAGCCAAATGTGTCGCAGCACTGGTGCCACAACAGCATGCTTCCCTGAAAGCTTTAATTAAATATTAATCTGACGTCTGCCTCTGTCTGCCAGTCTGTAATCCCAAACCTCTCCATCCCTGAGACATAATCCCAGGCGGGAGGCACACAGAACTGGGATTAAGGAGGCTGTCACTCCCCTCCCTCACTCCCTGCCTCCTTCCTGCCTTTCCTGACCAGCAGGAGAGCATGAAGAGCTGACAAATCAAACCACTGACAAACCATAGCCACTGACAGAATACAACCCAAGTCTGTTATAAAGATTTATATAACTGTTACACAATGGACTTTTCTGTACAGCTTTCTTAAAAATCTAGTAGTTATATTTGTGCATGAGTGTGGGTGTTTACTATACTCTGTATGTTCCAGAGTCAAAGACAGAGAAGTTCAATCCATAAATGGTCCAGATTGGTGTCAGTAGAGCAGACATACAAAGCTCATAGATGTCTAGACTGACCCTTATTAGACATGTTGGTAAAAAGCTCCATTATTTTATGCCTCATTAAGGCCTCGCCTCACATATGGCTCTCATATGTGTGTATGTATTGTATTTATGCATGTATACTGTGGGGGCTGCTGCATAGCATTGACATACCACAAATCAAACTCCCATCTAACCCCAAGAGGAGCAATAAAGACAAAGAAAAAAGCACGAGCATGGACGAAAGCCAGCCATAGGAATAATTCAGGGGATTACACAACAACAGAGCAGCAGACTATGAGACTGGGAGCTCTGGCTAGATTGACAGATTCCACTGTAGGGCAAGGCCACATCACAACAGCCCCTGTCCCAGGGGGAGAAGAGCTGCATAGCTGCTTATACAAGCTTCATATGCAATAAAGCCGACAGAGATACTGAGAGGGTGATAAATTAAAGACAGACAGAGGCAGTGAGCATACAACAAGACAAAGACGCTGAATGATGGTTGTTTATGGTTGCAAGGCCTCCGACTCTCCCTCCCTGTCATTTGCTGGGTGTAGTTGAAAGAGGAGCATGTGTGTGCGTGTGTGTGTGCCGTTTCTATTTTGGCAATTTTGGTTGTGTTGCTCCCCACAAAAATACCCTGAGATGCCTAAATTTGTATTGCTTGTCATAAATGTCCCGGTGACCCCCGTGACTGTACTGTACACCGCACGCACCTCTGATGTTTTCCGAGAAAAGGGAGCAGAGCTGCTGGCAGCATAAGACTACCGCTAATTAGCTTGATCCATAAAGAGGCCGGCGAGGACAAAAAAGTCAGCGAAGTTCTCCGGGTTGTAAGCACAAGACTGCGTGTGTTTCTGTGTGTGTGTGTGTGTGTGTGAGTGAATAGTGGTCCAGTAATCAGTGCTCTCGCTCCACTGAGCTCTTGCTGATAGCACACTAAATCAGACAGCTCTGCAGCGCTGGACAAACTCTCGCTCTCTTCCCCTATCCCTCACTCTTTCCTTCCCATCGCTCTTGTCCTGGGACTCCGTCTCTACTCATTCCTATCACCCTGCCTGTCTCAGAGGAGACTCTGACTCTTTCCACAGTTTTCGTCATCCCTGTTCCGACCACTTGTCATCCCTTCGCTTCCCTGTTCCCCTCAGCTCTGTGCTTCTAGTTCAGCGGGCTCGTTCTTTATCTGCCCCTTCCTTCCCTCACTTTCAGTCCTCTCCTCAGTTTCTTTATCTCACACTGCAGCCGCAGCCTCCCCATGACAAAGTACTGCTGACACAATGCCAACTCAGCAGCTCACAGGCACACATTCGCACACACATACACAGCATGAATGTAAAGTAAATCTTCAAGCTGAACTTTATGGTTCCAGCAAAAAGTGTGAGTGTGTGTTTGTCTGTCTGTGTGCAGGCTCAAGACAGATTAAACCCACATCCACACTGCCAGGTGAAAGTGGCTTGGCCCAAACTCTCTGTGTCCCAGAACTGTGCAGGTGGGAGTGATGTCATCAGAATCTGGGCGGCTTCAGGGCTGCTTCCAGTGTCCCCTTTATACCTGTATGTCTCCTGGTACAAATACTTGGTACATAAATGGGAGCAGGCTTGGCTATTGTGTTTCTGCATTTCAACAGTATATCGCTGTTAATTTCACTTTCATCTGTCCCTTGTTCTTTGAGCTAAGGCTGCAACTCACACAGGGAGAACTCAGGTAGACAAAGCTGGAAGGACAAGATAATGGGCTTTCCATGGAAGGTTTTTTTGGCTTTGTCTACAGAGCAAAACGCTTGGAAATGTCCTTCCCCGTCATACTGGTTCACTCACAAAGGCAGATACACACTCTTTTTAGTGTACAAACACACAGCTACCAGCATGGAAGAATTAAGTACCTGCTTATTTGTGCCCCTCACAAAATAATAGACCAGTGAGTGAAAATCCCCTGCATTCACCAACAAAGCCTGCTATGTAGAAAATAAATACATATGAAATAAGTTTGTAGGTTTTAAGTGCATGTTTTGGATGCACATGGTGTGAAACAGTGCCAGTTGGTAACTAATGTTACTCATTAGCAGTCGCAGCGCGTGTGTATACTCTCAAGATAAATGATTTGGGGACTTTTAATTACTTACTTTGACACTTGAGTGCCTGTGCAGTGATCTGACGGCTACAGGAATCACACCAGTCCTGCGTAACGGACTTGGCCTCGAACCTGTGCCCTTCGCCCCTCTCGGCCCTCACCCGGGGGTCCATCCCCCGGGGAAAGATGGACCAGGCCTCCCTGCGGTGAGGCTCGGTGCGAGCCAGTCTGACAACTCCAGTCCTGCCCTGTGTAAGCCGCTCCAGCTGGAGACCGCTGCTCTCTCCGTGTGCTGCCAAGGAGGGGGAGATGCTGTGATGTCTGCTGTCTCCGCTCCAGGTGCCTCGTCTCCTGTGTGGTGCGTCCCGGTGCCGGCACGCTCCTTTGTGTCCATTTGTGACCGAACCGCTTGGCATGACATTGATGCCCGACCTCTTGAGCGAAGTCCCCCTCCGACCACCTGTGTTACGGTTTGAGTCGCAGGCGACGTTGCTGTTGCAGTCACTATTTTTGTGTCCGTTTCCACTTTCTCGACTCTCGTCCGCGTTGCGCCTGTCGCTCTCCGTGCTGTCCCCCTGTCTGTCTCGGTCCGGACTACGTGGCGCAGCAGGGGCGGCCGGAGCTCCGCATCCTTCGCCGGGCATCGTTCCTCCTCTCACCGCCGTTTCTCTCGCTGGGTCCGGAGACAAGGGATAGGTTCCCGATTCCCCTTCAGCAATGACTGCGCCGGACTCCCCGCTGCCCCCTGAGCTTCTCCGGAACATCATCTTCTCCCAAGACGATTTCCTCGGCAGGGTGATTTTCTTCCTGCCGCCGCCGGTCAGTTTGAAGAGCAGGAGCTGCGGTTCCGAGTCCAGTCTGTGCGGACCCTGGTGTTGCCCCACCACACTCGCAGACGCCATTATCCTGTTCGCCTGTAATGTGTGTGTGTGTGTGTGTATTAGTGCGTGATCTCACTCCGTGCCCCGAATGTAAACTCCACTCACGCCCGCTACAAGCGTGTAGTAGTGACGCAGGGGATCTGGCGGCTTTAAACGAGGCGAGCGCGCTCCCTTTAGAGCGACAGGAGCGCGCGCTAATCCCTGGTTCACACAGTAGCCTCGGTTTGGCACCAATTCACCGGATAACAACACTTGACTTTCTAATGACTAGTTTTAATTTGTTAACGATTACTATTGCTAAGCCTTAACTCTAAATGTAGTCATAATAATAATCTTCTGAAAACCGCTGATACTAAAAGTAGACTACAAAAACTAGACTGGCATAAACCAAAAACCACAACCACAGATGAAGGCTGTGGAGAGCTACCAGAGACTGGATTAATAAGTATGGCACAGAGAACATAATGAGGAGGATTAGGGGCTTCCTATTCAAATACTATTAAGTACAAAAATAAATAAATAAATTACAACGTATCTGGCATGGAAAATATTAAACAGAGGTGCATTTCAAATATAGCACCTGTGTTTCAAATGGAAACTCGTCTGTTTTATGAAATTAATTATTTAATAACTCTTGGTAGGCGCTAAAGTGGCGTGGACAGAAGTGTGAAATTACACGATCAACCAATGATTTTATTAACAGCTAATAACACCGTAAAACAGTACTGCCATAGAAATACCTAGAAGTGGGCTTGCAGTATGTACTGTGTAAGCATTCAATAATGACGTCTAAATGATAAAAACACAGCATCACAGTTAAATGTGTAGGCCATTAACAGGAAAGCTATTCAATTTTCCACTTTGCCAAGAGCACGTCATATGAGCAGCAAAAAGCCCACAGCGGCAGTTGGGCTTGTCCCCCTAACCTAGTCGAGAAAGCCCCCGAGGACGCCCACAACACTTCTACAGACCGAGTGAAAAACTTTCAATTTCATTCTGTACTGCTATGTCACAACAGCTCACTTGTTTTTTTTTAAGATCTTTCAGTTTCCCACAGTAACGCTCACCGTTACCAAATCTAATGTGAAAGCACTCAATGAGAGCATGTTGTTGTCTCACACGCAGTTGTGACCTTACTGACTTCTCAGAATTTGGTGATTCATCCTCACAAAGGTATGTTGCCACCTTAAATCTACAAGAGGAGACATGTTGTGTTTTTATTTTCACCTTTCAGCCTATGTTACTGCGGGTCTACTGAAACATGATCATTTCTCAAGGTAAAAATGAACAGGAGAATAAAACATGACATGTAAGGTCAGTAAAAGTATATTTTACAATTTTCTTTAATCTCATGCATCACCCACGACCCCTTTATAAACAAATTTCACACCATGGGATTTCCCCAGTGTGTGACCCACGCTGAATAATGTCATTTCATCCTGTTAACATTCTGTAATGTCAGTGGACTGTACTGGCTTTATATAGTTCAGTTAGAAAGAATAGTGTGGTGAGTGCCGAGTTTCCCTGACTTTGTTACTTCTCTTTTACAGTGAAATCAGAGTAATGATAAAATACAGAGAATAACTTATCATCCAGGTTAAAAATCAACAGGGAGAGAGACAAACATAACATCAAAATACAGTACTGTGTTTTGAAGAAGCTGACAATCAGCGATGTAATCAATCACTATTCACTGAATTGACAATGATACTGTAGCTGAAGTCAGCCTAGAAAATAAGTCATGTGAAACTATTTGAATGATCAACTATGAGGGGAAAAAGACACATAACATACACATACAGTGAGAGACATGCAGGCAGTCTGGTTAAATTTATCATTTAAAGTTCTTTAGATGTCAAAGTGCTTCTTCTGTGTGAGAAAGAAGGAACACAGCCTCAGAAAAACACTCTAGCAGCTGACTTAGCATTCATTTTGCTTCGTCCTGACAGTCAATCACTTTGGCAACCTATTAAAAATACAATAACACTAACGGCATTAATGAGGTTTATATTGAACTGCTGTACTTGGCTGCCAACCCCACACACACACACTCTCACTCACACACACACACACACCACACACACAGTTAGTAAAAATGCATCTGTGTTGTTTCCTCCTGCTCCGTTCTGTGCATCTTATCTCTAAACTGGGATTTGCATTTTATTGATCGTCTTTGGTTGTATCCTCTTCCTGCAGCGCGGGCTGTAACCAGTTCTTGAAAGAAGATCCAGCACACTGTCCATAGCCGGTCACGACTGGCAGTTAAAATCAGTTGCTTGTGAGAGAGAAAGAAGGTGCATGTGTGTTTTGTGACTTAAGATGCAAAGTTATGCTGTACTCTTATCACAGCGTAGATGGTCTGGCCAAGCCCGGCTCCAGAGCAGACACAGAGTTCACTGCTCCCAGACTATGGAACAAAATAAATACAACCATCAACACCATACTCTCTCACCCACTGCACTATGGGGGTGTAGGTTTTGGTCACTCAACTGACCTCGCAATCACACTGTTGTTACACTGCAGCTCCCTCACCAAAATCTCCATTTCGTCCTTCAAACGGTGCATCCTAGGACCAAGGGTGAGATGTTATCAGGACATTGTGGCAATTGGACGCGCACAAACACACACATAGACACAAAGACACAAACCTGGAGACCATCTTGTCCTTGTCTGTGGATGTCATTCCAGGCTGTGTTCCTGCCGTCTTGGACTGCAGACCACAAAGAATTTGGTCCAGAGCCTGAGGAGGACAGATGAGACAGATGTTACATCACATCGCAGCAATGCTAAATATGCGACATTACCACAGATACAATACTAACAATTCTAAAAAATACAAACTCTATTTTTATTCATCAGTGCATGGGTAAATGTCTTCGTGCATATGGTTAGGAATCTGAGATCTGCAGATACAAAAAGTGAAATATTGACCTTATTTTGGCGCTGTTCACCCATCTCCAGGTCTGCCAACAGGCCAATGGAGAAGGAGTTGAAGTCCTGCAATCGGGTCTGCATGTCTTGTAAAGCACTGCAAAGTAGCGTACAGTAGGGACACACCTCAACGAGCTGAGATTAAATGACTCTTAAACAATATAGCGATAAACAAGATGTCACACATAGGGGTTCTCATTAGTTTGATTTTAAATAAGAACATTCATTTGCACAAATCAGTGCAATAGTGACTTTAACCATTTCATTTTTGAATTAGATTTTTAAGACAAAATGTAATTTAAAATTTAATAATTTCTGTGTCTGAACAAAATTCAACAGAAACTCAACGATTACAGAATGTGATAAAAATATAAAGCGAGGAATAATATTGCAGACTACAAACTTAATCTGTTGAGAGAGACTGATGAACAGCACTGTCCTACTGTCCTGTGTTAATCTTCTTCATATAAGCTTTCATTATCTGTGTAGATGACTGTCAAACCAAACAAACATCCGTGGTGTTAATAGTGCTTAGGATAAGACAGCCATGGTGAATCTTTTTCAAAGTTAATTCTGTGTTTGGGATTTAAAAATGCGACCTAAGAGCCCGCTCTGACCTGCTCCACGTCCTTGTTGAGGCAAAGAGCTCTTTGTATCTCTGCACACAGTCCTCTCTGAAGAGAGATTTCACTCGCTTAATGTGGGATGACAGGTGAATTCTGGGAAAGGAGAGTGACAAGCAGATTACAGGACAGCTCAGAATAAAACCCTTCAGAGGCTCGGTGAGCAGGACCGCAGCTGTGTGGGCACATACTCACTTCTCAAACTTGTGAATTTGCTCATCGTTATACGCCAGCTCTGTGGTGAAAATAAGAAAATGTATTACCTTACCTAACAGTAAGAGAAATAAATACACAGTATACATCAACAGATAAATATACGTACTGCCAGTAAGTCTGTCTTTACGATAATGCTGATGAATTGCCGTTATCTTCTGCAGCAGCATCTCCATCTTCTGACAGCTGTGGGACACAAGAGAGTTCAAACCACACGAAGCTCTGAGGTCATCCTGAAGCTTTGAGTCTCTAAATACCTCTTGTCATTGGCCAGTGTCTCTGCCAGCTTGGCCTGTTCTATCTGCAGGTGGTCCAGTCGATTGTAAAACTCTTGGATGCCAGCAGCATATATAGGCAAGTGCTCATGAACCTGTAGCGACAGCAGCGACAGACTCTGACACCTGAATCAACAAATCATAAGTCTTCCACAGGATTAATGGTTCACAGTCTTTTATCCTGGATTAGTAATTAGATAATCCATCCCTATGAGGACACGTCTGCCAGGCTGATACCTGCCAATAGTTCAGGACATCAAAACAGGAACGTGTGCAGCATCTCTACTGCATCACATCTAATTTTAACACTATTACAATCACCCACAGCAACAAACTGACTTCTCTGTGGCGCCAGGTTATTTAACCGGAAATGTATTGAAGCCAACTTTTAGAAATTCTTATTGACTCTTGCTTTTGTTAGTTAATTGGATCAATATGTTCCCACTTCCTGTTACTGAAGTGTCCACTTAAACCAATACAACTTCATGTTCAGTCTACCCACTTGGCCCATTTGGTCTACACCCTAGCTGTTGGGTGGGCCCTGAAAAGAAAGTTGCAGATTTCCTTATTTAAAACAGGTGCTGTATCATTGGGCTGCACTGCAAGCATGGTGTGAAATTTCTCACACTGTGTAACATGGAGTCCACTGCTAACAGGTAAAATAAATAACTAGCATACAGTGCATATAAAAAGAGTTTAAATCAACTATGAGATTTATGAGAAGTCAATAAAGGAGGAGGCAGCGCTGAGCGCTTGAGCAGAACTAGTGCACTAGTGGTAATTACCTGCTGTTATGAAGAATATTACAAAATGAACTGGGATGAGAGCAGTGAAAACATCAGTGGCAGCAGCAATAGCCCACATATGAGGCAAGAGGCGTAACACGTGGGGTATTTAGGGGACATCTGTGATTAACTTAACCAATTGCTAACACATTTTATTCAAATAGTGATTCATTAATTATTGTAATCAAGGCAGAAGTTACAAAATAATCATGATTATTCATTTGAAATCATATCGCTCAACCGTACTTCTGTGATGCTTCTTCCTCACACCACTTACCAACTGCAGCTTTTGGCTGTTGTCAGCTGAACCTGGGTTGTCTGAAGCATAATGACGTCTAAGAAAAAAAGAATAGAGGAGGAGACTCTAGGTTAGATTGTGGCAATATCTAAAATGCGAGAGAGAATGTGATGTCAAAGAGTACCCTTATTTTGAACCAATTTGACCTAATGTGTAGATTTACTCACACTGTGTGAATCCTGTGCTCTACATTAAGGCAAGACTGCAGTCTGATGGTGATCACTGTAATACTGTGCATTGCTTCTCCACACTCTTTTCGCAACTTCATCCTGAAAGAAACATACAAGTGTCAGAAATGGAGCTGAGAGGAGTTTCACAAGGGACATTACCTAAAGTAACACATTAGTTAGTGCGGAGAAACAAATAATCATTGTGTGTGTGCATGTGTCTCACATGTAGCTGTAGTATCCCTGCAGTAGCAGCTCTCGGTGAGTGTGCAGCAACCGCACTATCCTCAGATACTGGTGGACCACTCCCACTATTACCTACACAGAAGTGGGAGGTTAAAAGCAGGGAATAAATAATCGGTTGGAGTCTTCTGATGCACAGAATTCAGATAAAAAATGAAAATGAGCATGGGTGGGAAAGAAAGTCAGCAGTACCTTGGTGAAGTTGTAGTCTGCCATTACATCAAATCTGGATGGAATGACTGGAGTCTCCGCTAAAGAGGAAAGAAACAACTCATATCCCAAAATGCATGACTTATGAAAACAGTGTCTACAGATGTGTGCCTGAGCATTATTAACTGAATACATAGATTATTTCAAATGATTCATTTATGTTTTTAACCAACAAAATTATTTTTGTATATATGGAATTAATATTCATACAAATATTACTCAACCAAACTTGCATAAAACAGTTGAATCACAAAGATATTAATGTGTTATCTGAGTAAGATGCTAGGATACACCTCATATCAAAACTCTTTCATATCTCCCGAGGGGAATAGCAAAGAGTAAAGAGGAAAGCTCAAGGCTTCATAGAAACACATCAAAGGTGTGTATGTCTTTGATTGTCTTACGTTCCCTAAAGGGCAGGCTGGTATTTGCTTCAAGCCCATAGCTGAGTAGAATAAGGGGCCGTGCAGGTGAAGTACTGGGGAGGTTGACCACCTTCATGTTGCCCTCCAGAGGGAGTTCATGGCCCAGGTAGAGCAGATGTTGCATCTGTACTGCTACACCAGTCTGAGACGCTACCTCCTCAAAGAAGGCTGACACCCTGAGAGGATTTGAGAGAGATTGAAGGTAGACACCCTTTTTAAATCTTGATTCTGCATCCTGAATAAAGGTTAAGGTCATGTTCTTAGTGACTGCTACAACTGTGATTCTCTCCACAGATTCACATGAGGCATCTGTAATGCATAGAGTATTTATGATTGTTGAGATATTGACAGTGTGGCCACAAAACCACAATTAATACAGTAACTGTGGGAGCAGAAGAGTATTAACAAAACAACAAGCAATGATTCAGTTCACATCGCATCATGTGCCTCTAGTTACAAACTGCAGATGTAGCAGCTCTTCCATGCTCACAGGCCTGCAGGGAGTCAATTAACTGAGGGGGTGAGCCTTCATAAAAGGAAAAGTGGATTACAGACATAATGAGCTCAGTACAGACTCTACTCTATTATATACCATTATCAACTTCAAAGCATTATAGTCATTATTCTGCATTATGTTTTGTCACATTTTGGCCAGTTGGTTAAATCATGAACTAAATGAGTCATGTTGCCAATGACAACTGTAACTTTGTAACTTTGACCAAAATACTAGCATCCCATGTTGCACTACTTAATTCACATGGATCCACCAACTCTTGTGCTATGCAGTAAAGGACATGAATGCAGACTTACGTGTTGTAATGGTTTATGTAGATGCAGTGCGCCATAGCCTGTTGCAGACAGAAGAGGTGGACGGGATGCCGCTGCAGTATATTGGTGGTGGCTGTAAAGAACTGGTCAAAACCCCAACACCTCTCCTGGCCAGCTTCTAATATGCCAGCTAGTACTGGAACCAGCTGCACGGCAAGACCCCTTCAGACAGAGAGATCAAGATAAAGAGGGACAGAGCGGCAGAGACATAGATGGAAACGATCATGAAAAACAGTTACTCACATGCATGTTCAAATGCACTTTATTAGGTGACATACTGTGAGAGTTGGCAGCTGTGAGGTAGGTTGTAGCTCCATTCAATAGGTCCGTCCACCACCCTCTGGACTCCAGCTATTGCCCCCATAGGCTTCTCTGTAGTTATTTTATACCTACACAATAAAGCAAACATGTCAGACACATTGGTCTTGTTCTGATAGCCAAGGATTCCAACATGCAGGGAAACATTCTCATTTCTCGCTCTCTAACAAAAAATCCAAGCATTTGGCACAATCGCAGCTGTTAGGTGGGGTGTTCATTAACACAAAACAAATGTCATCTACTGACTGCACGGTATGCTTTGCAATATTGACATGGAACTTGGCTGACAGAGATTAAAATGTCATCATTTCATGCAAACACAGACAAAGACACTCAACCTCTTTCTAACTCAGTGATTGTCAGAAATGTGAGGCCTGATGCCTGATGCATTTACTTACATGGTGGGCTTGTTCCTGCGGGGTCCTCCATATGGTATGAAGGGAAGACTCCCAGTGGCTGCGTGGTAAAATGTCACACCAATACTCCACAGGTCTACACTCACTCCATAGGATTTCTGATGAGATTTGCGCAGCACAGCACGCTCATACATGTCGGGGTGCTGCACAAACACACACATTTTTGGCACAGTAAGAGAAAAAGAAACAAGCCATTCGGCAGAGGCAGGTATTCAGACAGAACGCCTTCTTATGTTGAACTTAAAAAGTATTCATAATACATAATCATACATATATGCCGATATAGCACATACATTAGCGTTGTCAGTTAGAAATATGCATTATATTCTGGCATTTACATATACACTCACTGTGAATCACATAAGCAAATGTGTGTGTGATTCACAGCGAAACCCTCACAACTACTTCATTTACAAATTGTCCACTAGAGGGCGACAAAGTCTTTCAATTGATTAATAGCTTTGCAGTATCAAGATCTGGGCTCCACAGGTCTGGTCTCTCTAACAACGTCAGGTTGTCTTTACAGGTGAGCTTGTGAAATCCAAGGCTGGTAAAACAAAACTTTTATCTCAAACTGGAGTGGATTCCCCACAATGGTGAGACTGTAACAAACACATCAATCACATGCAATGTACAGAAATTCATTTTAGGAGGCAAGGAATCGTTATGAGGGACTTGATCTCTCATAGCAGTAAAAGCAATGTGGTTTGGTGGGGGAAAGGATGGAGAAAAGACTAGCGGGAAACAAAGGTACACAGAAGCAACTACATTAGTGGGAATAATAGACTATATTGATTGGTCTCTTGGCTGTAAAAATTGATAGTTTATAGAGTTTATAGAGTTTATAGAAATGTTCTTTTCTCAGGAACAGGCTATTAAAACAATGTTTCCACTACAAACCCCTGATAGGTTTCCCTGGAGGAAGACTGAACTAATACAGAAGGTTACCAAAGGTGCAATAATCTGCTAACTGTCCATCAATGGGTGCATAGAGCATGCTTTTTATTGATGCAATATTATTTCATCTCATTTTTTCAATTTTACTTTGTCTCTTCTTTATTAATTCAGGATATTGGAAGTGGATAAATGCTTTCTCTGTAATACCACCCTCCACCTAAGGCAGTAAAAAGATTTTCTGTTCATAAAGTCACCTTGTGTTTTTTTAAGAAAGTAGCAATAGAATATGAATCTGACATGGTATGGATCGCCTGCATGTGTACCTGTAGCAAAGATGATATAAGAAAGGTCTGTGTATACCGCATGGTGGAAACAAATTTCTATGGCAAAACTGCTGAAACTTCAAGGGGGGTGATGAAAATGTCTGTAGCGTTTCCTTCAAGTAAGTTTGGGTTTGTTTTTTTTTTACCTTCAACAAGTGAGTTATGTTTTTACTTAAGGAACTTAAGGAAATTAAACTTAAGGAAATTAAATGAAATTTGGTGAAAAGTTAAGTATTTTTCTCAATTTTCCTTATTTTCTTAGTCTGACATATATAGACCTGTATATGCAGAAAACACCTTTTTGAAGAACTAATCTAAAAACTCTCAATCAAGTTTTAGTTAATATTGTACATATGTATTTAGATGACCCACAAAAACATATTCAAAAATGTAATTTTTGACTGCATATTGCCAGATACCACAGACACGCTATGTTTATTCATGGGACTAGATTCTCACCAGATACTCTTCCGTTCCATAGATCGACACAAACTTCTCATCGTCTTCCAGCTCTCTTGCTGCACCAAAGTCAGTCAGCTTATAAACAGACTTGCCGTCCTCGCCCACCTGCCGCATGATGTTGCCTGGCTTAATGTCCCGATGCACCACTCCATTTTCTCGCAGGTGGTTCATCCCCTGCACTGAGGAGAAGGAAGGGGGGGATATCTCAGTTGAGGTTTGTGAAATCACTGAGAAATACCAAGATATACACCCTGCAGTGTTACATTACATGAAAAATATTTTCCACGCACAGACAGTTGCTGTATCAATTATATATCACCATGGAGAGGCTCACCATGCAGCTCCCAAAAAGATATGGGAGCTAAGCTTTCGGTCTTACTCTCAATGCTTGTGCAAATGGCGTCCTAACAGCTTTCTGGGTGCCAGTCCTGGTGCACTGGTTGCACTGTGATTAGTTACACTCACCTACACACTGCAAAACTGTCAGGAACTCTGTTTCAGGCAGGCCAAACGCATTTTCTGGCTCCTCTAGCAGGCTGAGCAGACTTCCCCCTGAACAATACTCCATCACCAGTACCTTCTGTTTAGAGGGAAGCTAGAGAGAAAGACAGACACTGGAAATGTGCCGCACTTCATTCAGCACTGTTAACATTAGGAAGAGACCTGTTGCCTCTAGTATTCTATGACAGACACTGTAGACTGCCTGGATAGCCTAAATAATAGTCCCAGTGTCTAATAGAGTACAGCCAGGTGTCCAAATGCTCTCCTATTCCATCTTTCAAATTAATCTGGAATATACTGCATCCTTGATGTGTGATGATTACCACATCTAAAAACATGTTTTTGATTTTGTCTTTCCTCCTCTCTTGGTCCCCTTACCTCCTCCACAGTGTACAGCTTGACAATGTTGCTGTGGTTGAGCTTCCTCAGCATCTCAAACTCTCTCATCTGGACCTCGTGGGGGCGAGTGTAGCTCACCACATTAAAAACTTTGACAGCTACTAGCTCGCCCGACTTCTGCACACATGCGCGCAATACATACACATACACACACACACACACACACACTTACATCAGCATAACTGATCACAGCAATATGTAGAAAAACTCACAGCAGCTCTGCAACCACAACCTTTTCTTATCACATCCTGGTGGCACTTTTGAGACATCAGAGGAAGTTGTGAAAGAACAACTTGTATTACATACAATACAATGTATTAGGATGATAACACCATCTGCAGTGTGCTTTGCTACCTTGTTGCGTGCCTTATAGACACTGGCAGTAGCCCCTTGACCCAAGACATCTTGTAAAGACCACAGGTAGTTTGTTGTACTGGCTGTCATCCCCGACATACTGGAGGGAAGAGACAGAGAGAATGATTAGACAGAGTATTAGAAAAACATTAACAGGGACAAGGACCAGAAATACAGAACAGACTAGGTAGCCATGCGTGTAAACAACTAACCATAGCTGTAGGTGGCTAACCTGGGCAGTTCATTACAATATAACTCTATTACATTATAGGTATATTAACAATTGACGTACACATGCAATAATGTGCTCACGTGTGTGGGACAGCTATCTCGTGAACTGTACACTTTTATAACACCACAGCTAATAACTAACTGTGTTACTACCACAAACTAAGGAACAATTAACCAGTTTACGAGACATTTAGCAAGTTAATATAGCTCAGTGAAATGTTAGCTGTAATGTTAGCTTACCTGGACTCCCGTTCAAGTTCGTTATTAGCCGTCCGTTAATGACGTTATCTGACCTTGGTAGCCTCTCGCAGTTTATCCCGGGAAATATGACGTCAAGGTAAAAGTGTTTATAAGTTACAGCTCATTGTACAGGGTGGATTTACGGTAACTACGTCCAACTCGCCAGAAAAACCAAAAGACGCCTACGTGTGAAACTTCTTCCGCAGTGAGAAACAGAAACAGCTGCATGCCTGTCTAATGACTGCTGTCTGAACAGGTACGGCCAACACAGATGAAAACAACTACTGTTTCCTTTTGTTTCTGTCTAACGTGGATCCAAAGAGAGCGCAGGTTACTTCAAAGACAGCAGCTAGCGCAGATGCATTGCAGTGTCTGTTTTGGGAAGTGAGGGCTTTGCACGGGGCGGACTCTGGTCCATATGATCGCGGAAATGCAGCCAAGTGCATACTGGACAGTATTATTTTCTGCCTTAACTTCCGACATTGTAAGAGTACTTTGTGCAAGTGGAGGGCGAGGGACATAGGATCATTTGTGATTCACAGTTTTGACTCTTGGAACCAGTTTTAGCTCAGTAAAGAAGAGACTGGGAAAGTTGAACAGACCCATGTTGGGGACCTCCAGGTTACAGGGAATTTACAGCTGAAGGTCCCTCCCACGATTCCCATTGCTGCCAGCAGATCAACGAAGTTGTTTTCCCCAAGGCCCACTTGAAGTCATTACGTCCTTAACTGTCTTTTTATCCAATTTTTAAATCTAGTTGTTGTTTTAAATGTTCATAAATGCGCAGATTTGATTGTGTCCCAATGTAAAGCCATAATGTGTGCTTCCTCATTTGGTCCATTCCTGTCTATAAAGCTCCTCCAGGATATGCTGAAATAGCACTGAATAGCTTTAGTGGTGATATTCAACTATAGTTAGTGTACATTTTCCGTCTACCTCAACTGAAAAATTGTGATCCATCATATTATAGTTGGATTGACATTTTAAAGATTGATGTGTCCTGATTAGAATGACCAAGACAAAAGGTTGGGTAAATGTGCAGTTTCTGTACATTTACAAATTAGGATATGCAAATTAGTAAATGCACATGCCAGGCAGGTAACATATGGAGAAAATTTTCTGAATTCCAGCAACTAAAGTAATAGGTAAAAATCTCAATTAATATTATTTATTGTTCATGTTTGGTCTTGCATTTGATCACATGTTTATTGTGTGGTCTGACTTGTAGACACTGTTAGGCATGCTGATTGTCACTTCTGTTTCCTCACTGCTAAAAGCTTTTGATATGTGAAAAGGGAACTCCACAGATTTTATTAATGAAGTTCAGCTTACTCAACACAATGAGCAGCTATTACTCAGCATGTTGGTATAACAGTTGGAGCTTTCCAAGTTTAAAAAACAAAAAAATGACCATGACAATGTCATCAGGGTCATTTTTTTAAAATCTCAAACTGGGCTTTACACTATGAACACAGCAAACATTACAAACTGAAGGTGCAATCAAAGATGCCTACAGTTTCTGACACTTTCAGTTGCATCATGGGAAATGTAGGATCCACTACTTTTGGTGTTTAACCTATGGACCACTGAACTACGTATTGAAAACCCTCAGTCTGATCTTCACTTGTGTCTTTGTTTTGTATTTTCTTTGTCCTTCACATCATGTTCTGTAATTGTTTCTGTCATTATTTTTAAAATATTTAAATTTTTTTCCAAATAAAATGTGTAATATACTCTTTGTTACAAACACCAACAAATTCATGAATATTTATAGCAAGCAATGTTTATTAAAAAACAGATCTACTACAAGAACTACACATAGAATTATATAAGGCCTATTTGATTAAACTACTATTGCTATTACTGTACAATATTGTACCAAAAAAGAGTGTACCTCTGTAATGTACAACATTGTATATACAAAGTACATCTGAACACAGGATTCTCCAGTAATACAGAGACAACTATAAATAGATTTGACATTACAGTCTTTTTTAGTTCTGCTGTTTTCAAATGGACACAAAAATGCATATTTAACAATATTCAATCCCAACAAATCACCCCCACACAATTAGTCCACACGCAAGCCAAGTTGTTCAAGTGCACAATGATTGATTTGAGATCGAAGAGGGTCCCAGCTCCCCATGACAGCACAGCCAGGACAAAACACACCAACCAACCACATGCATGTCTGTATGCGTGTGTGTGTGTGTGCGTGTCTGATAAGAAGAGGTCATCTCTCACCACAAGCACACACAGACACATTCACACTACCCTCCAGTTGTCACAATGAGGTAAGAGCAACACAAATACACCAGGTAATACATAAACAGTATACAGAGATTTTAAAAAAACCTAACAATTATAATCCATTACCTGGGAGACAGCATACAAGAGTGCAGTGTGTGCTGTATGTCTGGGAAAAGGGCTGAGGTGAAGGGGAATATGAGGAAACCTATATAAAATTAGTTCAGTACTTGTTGAAGGAGGCAAAATACAATGAAAACGGCTTTATTCCATTAACCCTGAAGATCATGTGTCCACTTTGGGAGTCAGTCTTGGCAAAATTATTCACATATTCCTTAATTCATCATTAAATCTAATTTTGCAAACAAAAAAGTCCTGTTGATTTGGGTTTTCTCATCCTCTTTCTTTTTAAAGCTGGTCTGCCACCGGTGTTGGTTCAACAACTGATGATGAGACAACAGTTCATGTACCCTGCAGGCTTTTATTTCTTTTTTTAATCTGGGCACATGTACACAGTGCATATGTTTATTCAGCACCACGGCTGCTGGTACTCATGGGAGAAGTGTTTGCCTGAGCATCTCCAGACAGCTGCTGTCAGGTGGCATCCCTTTATGATGGGTGTTGGGGTGAGGTGCGGTGCATACACTACACTGCATCCATGCATGCTCACACAGGTGCACACACACACACACACACACGCGCACACACCCAGACAACTACACAGTTCAACATTTTAACATTTTACAGAGTCTGAGCATTAATAAACAACTGGAAAAATTATAATAAAAGCAAACTTTGCTTAAGAACGCATCGGATGAGGTGGTTGGTTGTGCTTCTATCTAAACACACTCAGGAGGGTCCTCAGCTCCATGCTTCCAGTTATCATGATTATGACACATACATACACACCATTAGAATAACAAAACCCTTTTTACTGTTAAGTCTGAATTATATAGTTAAAGGAGCAAGCTGTAACTTTGTCTGAAGTCGTCCTGTAGCCGGGACTGCAGATATATAAACTGATGCAATCAGCCAGCTCGTCATCATGGCTGCTGTCTGTGGCCCCAGCATGCAAGGAAAACCTGAAAGGTGTTTAGCTGCCACAAAACACCACTGCACACACATCTGGAGAAAAGTGTGTGTGAGTGTGTGTACAGTCCAACATTACCTATAAAAATGCTGGGTTTCAGTGGTCCTCTACAAACACAATAGAGCTGCGGGAAGGAAGCAGCGTAATGCCTCAAACTACCAGCTTTCATTACTTTTATTGCTATATTTGGATTTAGAATGACAGTTGTTATGTTTTGGAGAACACTGCTCCTCTTATGCTCCTGTTGTTGTACTAGTACTGAACATTATAAAAAGAAAGAAATCACCAACATATCAAACACTGGAGGAAGAGAGAAAATAAAGCTCTTGATCACATGACTTGCACTGATATTTGGCCCAGTTTTCTTTCCTTTCATCATCAACCACAAGTCCACCTTTATCTCATGTCTCCCACTTCTGAAGCAGCAAGTCAGTGAGTTTCATCTCTACACAGAAAGAGAGCTTAGCATTTCACAGTCTAGTCTCAGGAATCAAACACTCCCTTCCAGTCCGCTAGTCATGGGTCAATAAAAAGAAAAGAAAACCTATCATGTCTACTATACAAAAAAAAAAAATCAAACAGTGCTTTTTTTGTTCCTCACTTAGATATCTGTGTGTAAAGGCAAGTAACACTCTTGCACGCTCAATCAAACACAATTTCAAACATCACAAGCTAGTGTACTGTATGTAAGCCATAGGTCTGTAGGTGTCCATCCTGAGTCCTGTTCCCTTGTGTAAGATTTAAAATCCAGTGATCCCTGGAATCTCTGTGGTGGAAAAGAAAAAGAAGTGAAGAAGCTAATTTACGTCCTGTAAAGGCTGACCTGTAGTAAGCAGAGCTGCCAGGAGAGGGCAGAAGTAACTCTTGACACTCTAAAGGGAACATGGCGTCTTAAGAACTCGCCTGGACACCAGGAAGTGAATGCTACACATGAGTTGTGGGTAAGGGCTTGTGTGAAGCAAATGAAGTGCTTTCTGCACCTGGTAGAAGAGCTGTAAGAGTCAATAGTTTGTATGAATCAGTTATTGTGGATCAGACTGAGGGGTCCTAGGCCGGGCAGGATTTGTCATTAGACTGGGGAGGAGGTGGAGGTGGAGGGGTGTGAGGGAGAGAGTGTGTATGGCCTGCAGGTGGAGGAGGAGGTGTAGGGGGGACAGTAGAAGTCGGGGAACCCATTGCTGGACTGCCACTTCCTCCACTGCTCTTTGGGAAGACCACCGGCTTAGGCCTGGTTGCTGGGGGCCGCAGCTCTCTAAAGGAAGGTACAGATGATGAGAGGGAGGAAGAGGAGAGAGAGGGGGATGTGGCAGAGGGCAGGGGGCTCCGTGGCTGGCTCTTGGCTGGGCGGAAGGAGGAGGGCACATCACTGGCAGAGGAGGCGCTGCGCTGAAGTGGGTGGGCATGTGAGGAGCCTCCCTCGCTGTCACGCAAGAGACGGGAGTGAAGTGGACTAGAGGGCTCAGAGGCTCCACCTCCTCCTCCTCCTCCACCGCTACCACCACCCACACCTTTCAGCTGCTCCAGTGTATCCAGGACCACATCAGGGGTGTGCGTATGTTTCGAGGTGCTCTGTCTCTCCAACTTAGTGAGCTCACTGAGGGCAGAGCTCATTGCAGCCTCAATGTCCTGCAACCCAGAAGCAGACTTCAGTAAATGTTTCCTTAAAAACACTGAAAATAGCAAATGGTGACGTAACTGATACCTGTGAGCTGTGGTCCACCTGGGCAATAACCTCAGGGTCCAGTGGTCTGTGGTTGCTGAAGCTCTTTGAGCGCCCTGCTGTAGTTGTCTTGCGCAACTGTGGACTCTCCACCTAAATGTTCATAATAACCTCCTTTAAAATCTTACCCACAATGAAAAAAAAAGTCAACTTCCTGCATCAATTTATCTGTTGCAGAAAAGACGTAAGAGTACCTTGGTCTTGAGAGAGGAGTGGCGAGTGACTGAATTGAGGATGCTATGAGCACTAACGGGTCGTTTGTCTCCAGTTTCTTTCACCAGTGCACCACCAACAGGAAGAGAAGCTGTTCTGACCCCTCCTCCCCCACCTCCTCCTGCTCCACTAGCTCCTGGACTGGTGCTGTCACTCTCTGAGCCCCTGAACGTTCTTCTGATATTCCCGGACTCTGGACGTTTCCTCATTCTGAATGAGACAAAAGAATGTGCTTATATTTTTCTGTTATTTACTATGTCTTGTGATTCAGTTCAATGGGTCAGTTAACTTGGGCAACCCCCCCCCAAAAAAAAAACCTAACTAAAAAAACAACCAAAAAAAATCATTTGATATCAACGGAAAGTAAAGTAACAAATGAAAATCATGTAATATGTTTCTGCACGTGAGACACACTTGTTCAAGTTGGCCAGGTAGATGTCAGCCACATGAGCTCCAGTAGGAGAGGCAGCGCTGCCTCTCGTAGACACCCTCTCCTCCAGCAGATCCCGGCTGTCAACATCAGGTTTTGGACTTCCCCTGCCCCCATCAGACCTGAAACCAAGAAATAAAGCAGAAATCATTGCTGTGCCTTTTCTCTTGCACAGAGCCAACAAAGGAGGAGCTTTCTCTCTGACTTTGTCTGCACTACTAAAAACAGAAAATGAACAAGGAAGTTGATGTGCTATGATATGCAGTTTGCTATGCATTGTAGGAAATTAACTTCCTTAGCCATGGGGACTTCCAGTGGACTGTTAACTTTTGATGTGATTAAAGAACAAGTGTCTTCTCTATTGCTGGTTTTTGTGGAAACTTGTCCTGATGGCCAGAGTCTGTATTTCCCCAATGTCTATAACAGAGACGATGAGTAAAATCTAATCATCTTCAATATTCATAACAGACAAAATTATGAAGGTAAGACTCAAATATAGTAATTTCTTGATGAATATGTTGTTTTATTTAAGATGCAGTGTTTGATGATCAAGACTAGCCACTAGGACACATCTTACGTGTCTTGGACGACAATGTACTGGTGTGGAACCAGTCCGTCCACTCCATTATGTCGTCCCTCCCACCAGTCGTCAGAGGCTCGCTGGTACAGAAGCAGAGATGCGCCCTTCTTGAATGACAGCTCCCGGCTAGTTCGGCCCGAGTAGTCAAACCGAGCAATGGCTTCAAATGGGTCAGACTCTGAAACAGCCAAGGAGCCTGAGGTTCAGAGGATGGTGGACAGACACAGGAAGTGACAGAGAAGCAGGGAGCAGCAACAAACGGGAGAGAAAAGAGGGGAAGCCAGATTAGTGCATAGCAGGTTAGTGCTGCCATATTTGGTGATTGCACAAAAGCTAAAATTGCTGAGCAGTGACAAAGCAGCATAATTAACATGTTACTGGAAGCAGAATGTGAGCTGGTTTAAATGGTTAGAGCCACAGTAACTGGTGAGAAAAGCAGGGAAAAAGCTCATAAACTGGAGTACAAGAATATATACACTTTATAAAGTACATCTATTCATGTGTGTGTGTCTGTGTGTGGGTGTGCGGGTGTGTGAGTGTTATGCACCATCTTCGCTGTTGTGGCTGACAGAGACGGTGTCAGGCGCCGGTTCTTCCACAAGGGGGGGCTCACAGTGTGGACTGTCACTGATGTGGACAGAGAGGGCAGATGAGGTTAGAGGACCCAACTACGAACGTTTCAGACTGACAACACGTGTTGATGACTCACAGCCTGACCTCATATTGCTCCATGAAATCACATAAGCTTAAACTGGAAGCACCACATCGCTGCACTGCCGTGTTGAGATTAGAACCATGCTGGAACCTTTCCACTCCATAAAATAACTTTTCTGTTCAAAGTTTCCCGTCTGTCTCAGCTTAGTTTGAAGATGCCCGCAAACCCAACCAAGTTCGAGCTGAAGTTTGGCTTAGGGATGTTTATGTGTTTCAATAACTTTACACTGCCAGTAGTAAAATTCTGGAGGAGAAATGGTTTGTTTGCTTAAAAGAAGCCAAATTCTCCTAAACTGAATCAGCACCGAGTCTGAGATCACCAATAAAATGTCGATAGATATGTAGGCTTTAATATTTGACTCTCCTCAAACTGCTACAACACTCAACTTTGCCAAAGAAGCTCAGTATTGATCACATGACCCTGGGTGCAGCAGCTGTGCCAGTGTGGTAATAGTTCCTGTCTGTCTGTCCACAGACGAGAGCTGCTACTGCAGCGTTACTTTTAGTCTAAACCGCTGCACTGACTGGCAGCAATCATAATAACTGGTGCCGGGGCGTGTCATTACAGTAAAATTGAAAGTTGGCCCTTTGTGTGCTTGCGGTGTTCTTCCAGGCTGATGTGGTCAGGCGGTACTTTAATCTCCGGTGTGATGGAGGGTAAGCTGATCCTCGTGGCCCCCTGGCCCTGAGCGGAGGAGTCAGACTGAGCCCCCCGTCACTCCACAGCTGACTCTAAATCAACGACCTGCCTGCCTCCTCCCACTCCTCTTCCCTGGCCTCCTCGCCACCTCTTACGCCCCCCCAGTTAGACACAAACTGGGCAAGACATTTCCTGCTAGCATCCTACAGGCTTTACCAAATCAAAATCATACATACAGAAAATCATACATACCCTACACTCCTCAAACTCCCTTCACATACACACTCACCAGAAGTCATCTCCAGCTCCAGGGATGGTGTAGATAGGGCCCGGCAGGTCCTGCGGTCCAGGGAAGATGGTGTCATGATGGATGATAATAGTTTTGATGAGTTCATTGACGTGGGCCTGGCAAGAGACCTGGTCATGGCCCTCTGGGACAGACATGAGGGTGGGACCAAAGCAGATGGCCAGGTTGTAGGGGTCCATCATGTTCTCCTCGCTGTACTGAGACAGGCTGGAAGGGAAAACGGAGTCATTTGGAGGTCATTACCTCATCCTTCTCTCTTAAACATATAATATATACAAATCTGACTGCACACACAAACAACAGTGACATGTCATTTATAGTTTTCATCACCCCGTGCTTATGAATAAACTGTGAATGCATATCCATGTATGTTGGATTGCATGAGGTCCAACAGTAAACACTACCCCAGCCTGCATCAATACATCACTTCATTTGTACAGTGTGGTGATGCAGGCTCTGATGATGATGTGTGTTTGTGTGTGTGTTACAGTGCATTAGAAGAAGCACGAGCACTGGGGTGACTGTAAATCACTTTAGGCAAACAAAGAAGCTCCCCCTTCTGTCTCCACACAAGCAGTCTGGAACCACTTGGCTTACCCAGGAGTCTCAAATATCAGGTCTCCCACATCCCATTTCTGTTGGTCTTTCACTCATTTGTGCTACCCGTTTTCACTGACACCTCCATCGTGGATCCTCTCCGACACATTCTTCAAATTCTCCCGCATCAGCAGCCAATATTTTTTGTCAAGGTTGGTCAGTATCTTTTTAAACACAATGAGCTTGTGGCTGATGTGCGCCAACTGAGAACTGATATACTCTATGTAAACCAACAGCTCTCGAATAATTATGTTCCAACTTATATTTATTAAATAATCTAGTACTAAGTGAACACTTTTACAAATTACATCTAAAAAAGATACTAATCAGAATTCCTGATCAATGAAATGAAATTGGTAGTTGCCGGTTTGCTGTGCCCTTTTATTTTTTATTTATTTTTATTTTTATATTACAAAATGTGAAAAATGATGGTCGCTCTTCACTAACATGGATGGGACTTCTGAAAAAAAGCACATGGCAAAAAAATGTGACTGATTTTCAGCAAAGAGAAAAATATGAGGAAAATGGTGCTCGGGGAAGGACACCCTGGAGAAACTAATAAATGGACAACAATTTTATGTAAATACTTGATGCAATGAACTATTTTGTTGCAGAAGATCCTTACACGTTGTCTGTAGTAATAAAGCAAAGCAAACCAGTGGGGTATCATAATATCATCCTTAACGTAAAGATCGTGAGATCATTATGATTGATTTGTCAGTTTCTTTCCTTTTGAACTGAACAACCATAACTCAAATGTAAAAATGCCCTGAAACACAAAGAAAAATAAACTACAAAATGGTGTAGGCATATAATATAAACCCCTGACATATTAATACAATTAAAAGGTCTCGTAAGGAAAACAGTCTGAAATGGTCTAAAATGACTGACGCTGTAGTCTCTAGTCACTGCTGTAAAAAACACAAGGTTTCACTTTCTTTTTCCAACCCGAAGCAAATAATTCAGCACAAATCCAAGGGGTTGACGATCTGTGTATTGGCACTGTGATATTGTGCTAAACAAATAAACTGAAGTGGAGGACAGAATCGGCCCTCTGGGAGGGAGGAAGCCTCCAGTCCCCAGAGGAATGAGGAGGCAGAAATAACTCTTTGCACTCTGGACTTTCATTAGGGTCCATACTTGACCTCCCAAAAAAGGTTAAAGGATGTTTGGATTTGGTGTGAGGAGGCCAAATGAACCTCATTCTGGTGTTTATTCATGGTGTTTATGAGTGTGTATGTAGTTAAGGATGCTTTTTAACTTCTGAAAGGCACCTCTTCAGCAAGTATTACTTTTACCAGTCGCTGCGCAAGTTTCATGATTTGAGCACTTTGTGTCAAATCATGCATCTCTGTGTAAAAGCAGTGCATCTCTTTTTTGTGGTTTATGGTGATTGATTTATTGTCAGTGGAGTTTGTAAACTGAACACTGTTTTGTAGAATGATATTTAAAGCAACTGACTTGGTATCACATTGTGCCTAACATTAGCATTGATTGAAAAGCTTCAGGACTAGAGCGGTCAGCTCACTACATTTTGCTCTCACTGGCATCAGCCACAGCCTTTTTCCACCTTTAATATATATACAGATTGATGGAGGGTGGTATCTCAGCTGAGAGTCTTTGTGTGACAGTGTAAAGCAATCCTGCTGATCATACAACTGTTGAAGTGATTTTCATAGTTTGTTTCCTGAGAGTGTGTTGCCATGGTGTTGGTTTAATTCATAGGTTGTTTCTGACAGCACAGCTTCTGCTATAACGCTACAGTCCATCTCGCCTTGTTCATGAGAATCAGCCATCACCAGCCGTGCTCCTCTGCACTGATAAACTGACTCCAGCAACCTAACATTAGGTCTCTTATGAAGAGCGTGTGCTTGTATCCTGATACTCACTGGTTCAGGAAGGCGAACAGATATCTCATGACAATGAGGGTTTTGCTCGGCAGAGACTGCAGGACCTTCTTAATATGGATGGCCCGCTCCTGGAGGCTTTCCATCGCTGGAACATAATGCAGCCATGACAACCAAGGGATTACACAAACAATCAAACACATAAACACACAGAAAACAGACCAACGGACAGGAGACTTACAGACACAGGATATGAGGTCATGGAAGACTTCCTTAGGGAAGAGGGCGTGGTCCAGGCCTCTAAAGTACAGCTTCAGGACACCAGCAATGGAGTCCATGTCATGGTCATTCTGGTCCCCCGCCAGCGGGTCCTCACCTATATCCGGAGAAGACAATAAAGAGAAGGAGGTCAAAGGAGGGAGGGAGAGACAAACAAATATAAAGCACCACGCAAAATTATTTAAATACTCATATTTCCTGCTGGAGGATGGTCCTACCTCTCTCAAAGGCATTTTTGATGTCATTGACTTCAACCTGAGAACCTGACACTCTGAAGATGCCCTCATGCTGCAGACCTACACACACATACACAGAAACAAACACACACGTGTATTTTCATTTTCAGGATTTTGCAGCTGCAGGGATTTCACATTTTTGTAGTTTCAAGCTTGAGACATTTTGCTAAAATTCCCAGTTAAATTTAATCCAGAACCAATCACACTTGACAGTGTGCATACACATGATAGTGCAGCCAATCAGTGCACAGGAAAAGCTTGCACTAAACCTATCACTTCACTATAGGATTTCACTCACCATGGCGACTGATGAAGCGGATGCAGCTCTCAACCATCAGAGGAATGGCTTCACCAGAGTCCTAAGACAGGGAGAGAAATTACTCCCAATGGAGGAAGACGAGACAGGAGGCCGGTGTGGAAATAAAACACGGTGCTACTCTTGTCAGGAGGATTTCCGCACACACATCTGCACACGCACATGCTTCGGTGCACACATTTATGTGTTGGCAGAGGGTGGGTGCAGTACCCAGCTGTTGCTAGGAGACGGAGCTTTTCCTTTTCCCTTTGTTTGTTTGGGGATTCCATAAATCTCTGGGAAGTATAAAGGCTGTGGAGTGTGTTATGTTGAACAATACATGCATCAACTGGTGGTGAATCCCACTGCAGTTTTAACACATTAAACACCTGACTATCATTTGAAATGAACAATCAGTTGATTTCTCCTTAAAGTGAGAGCAGATGGCCAAAACACAAGCCATCCACAAGGGGGAGCCACAAACATGAGATTCCCTAACAGCAGAGTGGCTTTTGGTCGCTGCAGCCTTGTTTCAGCTTGCCTTACACGGCACATTTCTCTGTTGATATAAGTGTTTAAATGTGCAAACTGGCTTAGATGCGATAATAAGCAAGGTGATGTCAGCCTCTAACATGCTCATATGTCCTGTGGGGGTGGAGGGGGATCATGTGGCCCAATCTCTGACCAGTAAGCTGACAGTCACTCATAAACACACACACACACACACACACACACAGGCATAGACACTTATGACAGATAATTACCTGCTTCCGTACTGACGAGTTCCTCCGTCCACTACACAGAGAGAAAGAAATGGCAGTCTGTCATTATGTCTCCGGAGAGAGTCTATTTATACTCACAACTCTGGTAACGCTCTATTTGTATATGCAGACACATATGCACATGTGTTGAGAATATCTATAAACAGTGACAGGGAAAATAATACCCCGTGCTGCCAAGAAATCAAGCTTAAACTCTGCTATGGTATATGCATGTGTGTGTGAGTGTGCATATTTCCTTCCTTCACCACACCTACCTGGCAAGGCAACAGTCAGTCTTCTGACCTAAAGGAGGGAGAAACAGGAAGAGGGGGAGGGTACAGAGATTAAGGGAGAGCAAAAGAGAGAGATAGACTGTTACAGTGGGTGCAGGACACATGAGGAAATGGCTTTAGATGGACAGAGACATGGTAAAAAAAACAAAAAAAACTCCCTCACACTCACAAACACACACGATTGAGGAGGATTTTCTGTAAGGCTGTGGAAACGCAGACACATACAGCCCTGAGGAACGCCCTCCTCACACTTAAAAACACAGCTGCATCCACATATGGTCACTGTCACTGTGACCTAGCCCTCCACAAACATACACACACACTCACAGCTTGTGATTATTAGATATATTAAACTCACTCTGCTTCCCTGCATGAGCCCTAATGTGTCCGACTAAACCACTCATCTCTCTGATGTGCTCCATATCTCGCCTCTGGGCATCAGGCCTTTTCCTGAATCCATCTCCCTACCATTGGGGGGGCTCCCAGTACACACGCAGCCACAACACACACATTGAGAGAACACAGAGGAGGATGATGTAAAAAAAAAAATAAATAAAACGTATGAAGGACACTATGTCACTTCCACTCACTCTCTCCCAGGGTCTTCTTGATGAGGTCATGTTTGGCGTCCAGCTTGGTGATCAGGTTCCTGCCTTCCAGAAACTCCTTCAGCTTCTACAACACACAGAACGCACACATGCTGCTCAGACGGCTTACAGCATTGTCAATTAGCCACTTGCTCCCACTGATGCTGCTGAGAAATCATCAGTAACCACAACCAGCACTGACCGTGAAGTAAAACTGCTCTGTCTCCTGCTGATTGGCTCGTCGTTTGGCCAGGCTGGGCTTGCTGAGATAGGATTCGCTGAAAGTGGACTTGACCGACTCCATGCTGTTGCTGTGGTGGAAGCACTCAGAGACGTCATAGTCCTCAACCGTCACCATGTCTTGGATGGTGGACAGAGTGGCTTCCATGGTTTTTTTCACCTGACGGGCAGAAACAACGTGAAACAAAAGCAGCAATTAATACACGACTGAAGACGAAGCAGACAGATGAGTAGTATTAACCGAAGCAGAATGATGTCTGACCTCTTCGTTCTCAATCTTGAGTGTAGAGAGACGGGACTGCAGCTGCTGACACCTCTGGATCAGCTCGCCCTCCACAGGCTGCTGTGCACACATGACTCCCATCTACACCCACACAAAAGTACAATCAATTTATAGTGAAAAGCAAAAGAAAATGCCCTTTCTTGTGCACAGATTTAAACTCTAACAAGAGGTATTTAACACTGTAGAAAAGGCAGAGCTATTTATAATAACTCAGACACTTGAACTGTACCGTATCTCCCATGTGGGACTGGAAATCAAAGCGAGCTGGGGGACAGAAGACATTATTGTAGGTCTCCATCAGTTTCTGTTTGTCCCCATTGGCCTCCAGACTCTCGGTGGCTCCCTCCAGGGTCTCCAGGCCGGAGTGTTTGGATGTCTCTACGTTCTGCTCTGCGGACAGGTATGTCCTCAGGGCACGTTGCAGGCTGGCATGGTAACCTAGGTCACAGCACTGTCAGACACACACACACACAAACACAAAGAAATATATTAACACATCTGACATGGTGTGCAAACAAACGAAGGGAGAGTAATGGGTTACATATCATTGGGTACATCCGTGTATGTATGTTATTATGCTGCAAAGCAGTGGTATGGTGCATAATTTGTATTTGCATCATATTTTTATATTTTCATTTTTGCATTTTACATTTTATCCATGTCAAACAGGATGTACTAATGAGCAAACCTCACGTTTTTGTGAACTTTGGGCTCGCTTACACATTTTGAACAAAACACAACCACTATATTTTCTGTTAGGGGTTAAAGGTCTAAAGGGATCAAACTAGTGAAGTTATCTACATACTATCTACACGTATATAAATAATCTGTAGCGTCAGTGCTACCTGCTTGTAACTCCTCCTGCAAGATTTTTTTTTTCTTTTCAGCAAGACAAAAGGACAAAGGAAACTGCCTCCACACATGTATTGACCACAGGCTGTCTGAGGAGTATATGTTGGGGGGACTGGAGTTTTGACATGAGGAGTGTTGGGAGGCAAAGAGACAAACAGAAAACACGCAGTGAGGTCGACTAGTCTGCTGCCTTCATTAGGAGCACTGAAGCTAACGTAAAGAGACTGACTGCAGGGCGTGGGGGCACCACTTGCTAGACAACAGGGACACACACACACACACATAATATCTCTGCAAAGGTCAGCTGCTCCCACAGAGTAACAGAGTGTGTTTATACTTACATCAATGATGTCGGACAGGTCGTGGATGTAATATTTGAAGACGCAGCTGTTGGTAGCCTCAAGAGCTAGCAGGTACTCATTCCTGGCTTTGATAGCCTTCAGCTTGTTCTCTGTGTACTTAGCTTGTCTCTGATTGGGGGGGGGGGAGTAGAAGGAGAGATGACAAAAGGGAGAAAGAGAGAAGGAAAGAAATCAGGCACAAAGGGAGGGACAAAGGGAAATAACAGGCAGAAAGAGGGAGGGAAGAAAGATAGAGATAATAGTTGTTGGAGTGAAACGCTTCAGTATTGATTATGGATAAGAAGAAGTCAAGAGCCATGTTGCAGTGACAGGCCCCAGCTGTAGCAGACAAGGTTAGCAATAAACCAGCCATGCATTCATAAATCATTCATGAGAAACACACATTGTAGGCCAGGGTGACAACAGGTGGAGCCCTCTGAAACAGCTTTCCTCTTTACTCATTCCCTTCCACCTCCACCTCCCACCAACAGCCCCCCTCCAACTCACCTTCTCTTTCATCTTCTCGATTTTTTTGACACTGGAGCGTCGGACGGGTTTCTCGTCACTCTTAATGCTGGCCAAGGTGTCGGGGGAGCGTGGCGTCTGGCGGTCGTCCTGTCGACCTGAGCGTCCCATCTGCTTCTCCTCCTGTTTCTCCGCCTCCTTCAGCTTGGACTCGGCATTGATGCTGTCGGTGTTGTACATGTGGTACGTCTTCATCACCTGTGAGCAAGGGTTGAGATGCAGGCAAACATGAGTGCACGCTTTCCCAGTGCATCTCTTACTTCAGCTTTTGGCTCCAGATCAAAAGTGGGATTACGCTAGGCAGTGTAATAAGCAGAGTGGAGCACTGAGGCTTAAACACACAAAAAGAGTTTTTTGGAACAAACCTCTGGCACTGGCACTGAAAACTACTGCAGTGAATGAGTCACACAACCAGCCTGTACTGTACTACACTACCGTGCTCGGACATGGTGGTATGAGCTTGACATGAAGAGTCAAAACACATAAAAAAATGTGTGTGTGCAGTGTCAGCCTTATTCCAGTAACCACCACTAGAGCCATCATTATACAGCTCAAGCCCTTCCACTACACTGCAGAAAGACACGCTGATCAGTCTGTGAGTATGCATGTGAGCATGTGCGCGTCACTCCAACCAAATCTATTTCTATCTCTTACTATATACTATAATTACAGCGTAAAACCAGCTTTTATGGGCCTGGCTGAGTTGAAACTATACAGTTGCTTGCGGAGGGAAACTTTTCCCGCACACACAGAGAGTGAAACATACTCTAATCACCACAGTCCTTCTGGCAGTAACATGGACATGTGTAAACAGACGCTGTGATGCCCCTGACAGCGTGAGAAGACCAAAACAAGAGACAGACATGATGCTTGAAATGTCAACGATGAAGTCAGACTGTCCAATTAGTAAAGACACACACAACAGTGTCTTACAGAAGCATGAGTGAGCATACGTCCATCAACAGGCGTCTACCTCCATCCCAGAAGCTCTGACAGGCTGTACTTAGACTGCAATGATGACTGACTCACAATGACAACGTACTAATGTTTGCTCTGATCACCATGATTTCATTTAGCATGTGAGCACGCTAACATTTGCTAACCAGACAAAGTAGAACTGTAGCTGATGGGAATGTCACTGGTTTTGTAGTTGTCCATAATCCTTTTGTTGTCAACTCATGTTTTATTTCATAACTGTAGATGACAGGTAATAAAGTACTTTGTGCTTTTAGGTTTGAAATATCTTGTTAAAAATGATGCAACACTTTTTAAAATCACTGTTTAACATCCAATAACCTGTAGAGAACAGAAGGCTCACCCTGACACCACAAGTGCAATGCTCCTCCCACTGAGATGTATGAGATCAGAGAGATCACAACACATAATGATGTATCCACATATTACGTTTGCACTGTCAGTGTCGATTTCTCTTACCGTGTAAAGCTCATTAAGGACTTTCATCAGGTCCTCCTGCAGCTGCACGCCAACCTCTTTGCTCTGAGGAGACACACAGAAAAGACAAATTAATGTGAATAAGAGAGCTTTAACCATTAGCTCAGAGTCAATACTTGCAGCTTTAACCATCTGTCTGTCTACCTGCTCATTGCTCTGTTTCTGTCATGTGGTCAACCAACTGCCCCAGCATCAATCAAGACTAGATTATCTGGCTAAACAGGAGTGGAGGAGTCGCTAGTCCAGATAAATGAGCAAGGCAGTAATGGACCTGATGGATGTGAAGTTAAAGAAAGAAGCTACAGATACTGATCTTTACCTGGTCGGGGATGTGGGGGGGGGGGAGCAAGATAGAGAGAGTAAGAGACGGACTGAGCCAAAGACAAAGGGCAGGATGACGAGGTTGCCAAAGATAAGAACAAGAGACTAAAGAGGGAGGACAGAGACTAATACAGGCACTACCATTCTCCAGACATAACTGCAAGAGCCACTAGTGACTGATGATTTCATAGCAACCCACAGATCAGACTACACACACACACACACACACACACACACATGCACGCACGCACATGCATTCACAGCTCCTCTTATACGTTTCAATAAATGTGCTGACGTCAAAAACGGAAAGTACAACACGCAGACTGTTTCTTTTTAATGATGCAAAGACAGTGCAAACAAGCTACAAAGGCTTTGCATGCCAGCACCTAGATTCACACATACATAAATAGAAATGACTCAGCAGGTAAGAGAAGGCATTAGGGGAAGCTAGAGGAAGAGATAGAAAAAAAGCCAAAAAATGTCTACTAAAAAAAGGTTAAGGAATGCAGAATGAAAGCAATAACAGATTTTGCCAGCGCATGTTGAGCATCTGTCTTCTCCAGGCTGGAGGAGGGCACCGCAAAGGGGAGGGGGTAAGGGTGGGAGTTCAGACGTGAGCCGGTAGGGAAAAAAGTTAAGAAAGGTAAGTTGAAAGTTGTCTCGTGGAATAAATAAAAGTGAAAGAAAAGTGAGAGTAGGAGGCGCTGTTTACATGATGACGGAGAGAGGGTTGAAGAGAACAGGAAGCAGAGATCAAAACGGTGAAACTATTCAGAATTGCAGAGAGCAGAAAGGTCAGCAGCAGAGAGGTATATCATGCTGCGCGGGGAGGAAAGGACAGGGGAGAGATTTAGGGTAGCACAGCAGACACAGAGAGGTAACAAGATAACTGAGTGTGTCCTGCCCCTGCTCTTTAAAGTGCTGCAGGAGGCTCATATTAGGTGACAAGCAAACAGACTAGAGCCAATCAAAGAGCAATCAGCCGTGGCTCAGCCCTCCTATCTATCAACTGTGGATCTTGACCTTTGGACTTCTCATCTTGCCTGTGGATGTCTTGTCTGCCTCAGCAAGACTGCAACAGGAACCAGTGACTAGCACACTTCATTAGCCGCTGATGTCTGTGGTCCAGGTTGAATGTGCTCATTAATACACTTTGACTCATTAGTGTTTCCTCTCCTCCAGTGATGTGCTTTCACACACACTCCCACTGTGCTGACACTATCATTGTGCTGCACCATTTTCGACACCGCCTGAGATAAATGTGTCTACTTCTCAAACATGGATCGTCATGTTAATCTCAGTGAGTCATGCACGTGTTTGTGTGTGCGAGTGTGTTGTGTTCGTGTCATGGAGCCTGGCACTGCTTGTATCCACTCCTCTGACAGGAAATGCTATAAATGAACTAATTATCTGCTAAATTAGCCGTCAGGGAATTCTCTGTGTGCGGCCTGTTTTTGACCCAGACATGAGAGCAGCTGCCCTTGTGCCGAAGAGCAACCAGTGGAATCAAAACAGACATCAATGTCCAGGATTAGACCAGAGAGTGAGGCAACAAAGGAGAGAAAGTGTGTTTGTCCTGGTGTATCAGACAGCAGTGGGAGGTTTGTGTGTTTCCCGTTGCCTGTGATCACACTGTTAAGTGAGTTCAAAGACAACCTATCGGGCTGGAAATCAGCAGCATCTGCCATGACATTCCAGAGTCAGACTGCTTCGCTTTGCCTTCCACACATGCACTTATCTTACTACACTTGTGAGGGCTTTTCACATTCTTCTGCAACAGCAAGTAAGAGGTATAATGAACATATACCTGCTCTAAGCTTGTGCATGTGTTCTAATATGTCCATGCTGGAGATGAACACCATCTCTCAAGAGAGACCTCAGCCTTGGTATTTGCTCTACAAGCTCTGATCTCCAGAGAAATCTCTTTTCTCTCTTGTCCGCTCACATTGCCCCCTTCCCTCTATCCCCAGTTCTCCTTTTCTCTGTCCCTCCTCCAGGACTCCTCTTTCTCAGCGTCATACTGCATTCGTCTCTTTCCCTTTTTCAGGACCTCAGCAACAGAGATCAGAAAAAGACAAAGAATGAGGCAAAGAATGAGGCTACTGTGAGAGACACAGACAACACTCCTGGCCTGAGGTTCAGCTGACTTCACTGTCAGTCAATAAAATCAGTCAAGACAGAAAACAGATGCTAGAGAGATGGACGGACAGGCCAAAAACATGAACATGGATTCACAGTATCAGTTGCTAGACTGATAAATTGAATAATTATTTTAGTAAGTACCATTCTCAAGCCATGAAAAATAAAACAAACTCAGTTATTGTAAAATACAGAAATTTAATAAAATGATTATCTCATTCAGTGGCTCAACAACCATCTATTCAAAGTGAAATGAATTCAGTAGCGTAGCAACCTGACTTGAGGATTGTTTATAGCAGTGTGTCTTACGGTGAGCTGTATTTAGCAATGCGCATACCTCATCTCATTCAAATTATCAGGCTTGACCCTGAAGTGTCTTTGCAGCCCTTCAAAACACCCCTAAAACACACCAGCAAAGAATTTGAAGCAACTGTGATCCATAAACCAGTGTGTTACCTTCTTGAAGAGGCGCCCCGAGTCCTCACTGATCTGTGCGAAGCGGGGAATGATGTTGTTGAGGTAGAGGTCAGACAGTGTGGCATGGTCGCGGCTCTCCCTCTTCACCTGGAGCAGCAACAGGTTCCAGCAGTTCACTGGGGATAAAATACTCTGCTCCTTCCTACACAAGAGAGAAAACAAGATATTCAAGGACCTCCAAGCATCTTTTTTAAGATAAATGACTAACATTAAGTCTCTTTCATCTTCTAATACAACATTTCATCTTGCTGATAGATGTGCAAACACACATACACTCACACATACAGACATAGTGTACAAAAACACACTCCTTGCACAGTGTTTTCATAAAGATGAGACAAGGCATTGGGGTAAAAACAGGGAAGGGATTAATGCCCAGACAGATTCATGCACAAAACACGCCCCCTGTCTCTCTCTCACACACACGCACATGCATGCACGCACACACACAGTTGGTCAGCCAGCCCAAACAAGGGTTTCAGCCAGGGTACAAAACCCAGCAGGAAGAGGTAAGACTCCCCCACAAGCACAGCTGTTACAGAGAAGAAGAGAAAAAAGGAGACAGAAAGCCAGAGAAAAGAAAGGGACTTAAAGACTGTAATGATTTCACTAACAGTCTAATGGCTCAATACTGTTTCATTGTCTTTGCCTCAAGTGCCCATAAAGCAGTTACACAAATGCAAGGCTGTCAATGCCCTGCTTACATGACAACACAAGGCCTTTCAGAGCGTGCATGCACAAAATGTGCGACTATGTATGTGTGTGAGAGAGTGTGTCGGTGCGTATGTGTGTTTATGAGTGTGTGTACAGTATGTGTTATGGATGATCCATGGATGATCAAGTGGGTAAAATGGATTATGAGTGAGTGTAAGTGGATGAAAGAAGGTCTTTGTGCAGTTAAAAGCAGCTTTAACTGGATAGAGACAGCAGAGAGCCGCAAGGCATTTACATCACACGCACAAACACACCACACACAAGAGGTCAGGAAAAGTAGAGCAGTGACCCAAGCGTACACAAGGTCAGACAGACAGAGAGAGTCTTTGACCGAGGGGTATAAAGTAGGGGGTGGTGTTGATGGGGAGGTTTGTGTATGTGTGCGTGTGCGTATGTGCGTGCATGCATGCGTGTGTGTGTGTATGGGCCAGTAGACCCTGATGAGTCATAGGCAGTGATGTGATATGCTGGTACTCACTGTCACTGGTCAGTGGTTCAGATTTAATGAGTGTGATAACAACAATGTCTTCGGAGCAAAGGAAATCATAAATATGCACCTACACACACAGCATCTAGGTTCTTCACATGTTGCACTCGTCTGTTTATATCACTTTCTGCTCTAACTTCTCTCTGCTGTCAGCTGCTTTTCTGCTGTGTCTGTCTTCACTGGTTGCACAACGTTTTCAACTAGGCTGCAGTTCCTCTGTTTGCTCAAGCGACCTCTGCCTCTCCGCCTCCATGTGACATGTCACCCACAGTGAACAGGCGATCACCATGGTAATGGCAATGCAGCAACGGGTGAAATATCACCTAACCCTTTCTGACCCACAGCTATCACAAGGTAAACACCGAAATTTCACTGGCCCTTCGAAGGTCACATGGTGCACACTGGGAACAGAGTCAGTACTCAGGTCAGGCGCTGCGAGTGACTCACACTGGAGGAAAAATGCTAAATGGTCGTTTACATTCAGCATCAAAACGCAGACCATTAAACAGAGCATCACTGCTGGCAGAGGTGTACAAATAACTGAACAAACTGAACAGTTATAAGGTGCAAAACAGAACAATTAGAGCTGAGATATCGCTGATATTTGTGATATTTTCAAGATATTCTTATATAAATTGATGTCTGTGCTAGGTTTGCCTGAATATCAGATAAAAGGCACAAGCTCTAATATTGTAACTTTAAACAGATTGATTGGGCTTACTGTCAGTGAGATCTTAATCAAGTGTAATTCTAACATCCTAATTAGTGTTTGTGACTCTTATTGAATCTCACTTCCTGCTGCCTTTTAATCATACAAGAAACAAATGATGTCAAAAAGCTTTTGTTTTCATTAGATTTAGTGTGCAATAAAGAGCAGTTCATCCTATAAATCAAAGACTGGGATGGTGAAATTTTGTAATTATTTCCTCAGTAAAAGGTAAAACAATGATGCTGTCGACCTCCTCTAAGTTAAACGGTGACTCTTCTGTACTTAAGTTGGTGATAACCGCATTAGCTGAGGCATCACGATTCTGACTGAGAACCTAAAAAATGTTGTCTTCTTACATGGTGTTACAGGAAATGCCGCACGATATTAGACAGACTTCCTCCAAACATTGGAATTTTTTTTTAACCAGCAACTGTAATTTGTTGTGTTAATGCAGTCTTAAGTGACGTTAATGTGCATCAAGACCTCCATTGGTAAACCGCATATAAAACAATACAACAATAAATGTGTGCAGACAGACAAGGAAACAAAGAGTGGGTTAAACTTTGCCTTCAGATAAATAGAAGTTGGCTTAAAAAGGATGTTTCCTAATGAATCCAAAGAGCTTATAAATCTAAAAGCGCTGTGATTTTGTTGGTATTTTCCAGAACCACTAACTAGGTAAATAAACACAGAAGCAGAGCAGAAACAAGGCCAGAACAGATTCAAATGAATACGGCCACAACAGATGCAAAACAGTAATTCTCAGTCCACGTGTGGTCGTATGACCATGTGATCTTTAGACTCGGATCCCAAAACCACATTGAAATAGTATGTCGCTGTAGCCATGGGTTTTGTCAAAGGCTGCAGTTCATTAACAGTGAGACTGGCCTAATATTTAGCATAAGGATAAGCTTTGAATCATTGTGCGACTTGTGAGGCCTTCTCCATGTGACCAATCAGCCTGTCAGCCTCAGGGCACACACACGCACACGCACACAATACAGTTAAACAGTGTAACCCCCCAGCGCTGCTGTATGCAGTCTGCCAAATAGCAGGAATACCAGGGGTCTCCACGGGATCAACACACATACACATACACCCTACATTGCTGGAGCGCCATCAACGCTTGGCTGTATGGAGAAACAGCCACAGGCGCGCGCGCGCACACACACACACACACACCTACATTCAGCTACACAGAAATACACACACATAACCGGAAAATAGCTGAAATTCCAGCGTGGCACCCGGACTGAGCAGCAGCAGATGCAGGGAGACTGTTAAATGCACAGATGTTGGATAAAGAGAGAGGAGAGAGGGAGAGGAGCAGAAGGAGCAATGAAAAGCTAAGATTGAACACTTGTCAGTCAGTGAGTTGTATCTTTTATTGCCTCGTGACATCTTGATAGACTGTGACGTGAACAGACCTGCTGGAGTAACTGCAGTAGCTGACCTGCTGCTCACCTACAGCTTTTATTCTCTGCCCCCCCCCCCATCTGCTCCTCTGCCCTCCCCCAAGTTTAAACGCAGGCAAACACACACTTTTCAACTGTCTCAGTATTGATCTGAGCCAGAGGGCATATGTGTGTGTGTGTGTGTGTCTGTGCTGGGGGGTATGTCCTCTTGGTTGGAATTGGGTTTCGTTTAGAGGCCCTATCGATCCCTTTTAGTCTGTGCTTGCGTGTGTGTGTGTGTGTGTGTGTGTGTGTGTGAATGCGTGTGAGAGACAGAGAGAGAGAGAGCGAGAGAGAGAGAGAGCGAGAGAGAGAGAGAGAGAGAGAGAGAAAGCATGGATGTGGGTTTGCCTCCAGCACAGAGAAATAAAGGGTTCTGGAAAGGTGTGCGATGCATAAGAAAAGAGAACAAGAACAGCACAGGGGAAAAAAAGAGGAAGGTGGCAGTTAACAGGAAGTCAGAGAGAGAAAGATGACGAGCAGAAGAGGAAAGAGTCCACTGCTTCTCAACAGTTTCTGCAATTTGGGAATATCCAGTCCAATAAAAAAAGTTGACTTGTGTTTCCTCAACAGCAAACAGAGCAAGGTAATTGTTGTCTTAGAAGCATATTAATCCCTCTGTGATGAGCAGTGAAACAAATGTACGCCTCTGCAACTTGAGCAAAATTATACATTTAGGGTCTAAGGTGAGAGATGTTGCTTCTGCTGCACAATTATTTATTTTTGTTCACTGGTAGATGAATTCACATCAAGAGTAGCACTTTTAAAATTGTATTACATGTTATGTAGTTATGACAAAGAGTGAAAATATAAATTGGGTTTGGCCTGTGTAGCTGAAAAACAATTCAAAGATGAACCTTGTTGGTGTTTTCCGTTCATAGTGTCTCCTGTATTCACTCGCATTTGCCGATTGGAGACGGCAGTGTGAGATGCGTGAAGGATGTGAAACGATGTTTGCTGAAGATGCTTAGCGACATTTTAAACATTAAACAATTACTTTTGATTCACAGCTGTCCCACAAATCTTGACACACTTTCTGCAGCTACTTGCGCACCCGTGGGTTGTTTGAGAAAAAAGGAAACCCACAGTACTGCATTAATGATGTATCAATGATACTGCAGCAATGATCACAGAGCCCTAAAGCTCCTTCAGATCAGCAGCAGAGATCAATCATTCAACACATTTTCATTGAAAAGGGGTGTTGCCGACCAGTTTAACACATCTGCAGAGGTTACACCTGTAGTTTCTTGCGCCAGACTTGTCCCTCTTTAAAAAAAACATTTTTGGTATTAAAACATCCTCAATGACAGAGGATCCTAGAGGACAAAGAATGCAAATAACAAGCAACCTGCATATATCTGCGGTAGCTGAATGTTTGTGCGTGTGTGGTTTATGGTTAGATGAGCAGTTCGGCGAATCCTTCCCTACAGGGAAACAGACTGCTCTCTTCCACCAAAAAACACGCCAGATAAATTATACAAGAGCACATCCCGCTGCTAAAGCTGATGAGCTCCAGTGTGTATTTGTATGAATCTTATTGCATCAATGTAGGGGAGAGAGAGAGAGAGAGAGAGGGAGGGGGAGAAGGAGAGAGAGAATCCCTGTTTGGGCAAGGTTACACACACAGCAAGACACTACAAAATAGTCAGAGCACAAAATCACCACCTGGCCATTTCTGGCAAAGCTTACAGTGACACACACACGCACAAATACACATATGCACACACAGACTTAGGACCTCCCCAACAACAACAATAAGTATCCTTATGAATTGTATCTGCACTGAATTCAACGGGGAAGCAGGGAATGATGCAAGTCAGTATTTTACAGCCACGTGCAGTCTAATGACCTCCCTCTCTGCCTTCGTTCAGCTTGTCTCTACTTCTCTTTTCTCAGGAAGGAAGTCACTGGTCTCCAAAGCACTTTAAATGAAGTTCTAAATAAAGACAAGGTTTATATAAGGAACCTTCAAAAAAAATGAAGAATATTAGCCGTATACTTGAACTAAAATTAATAAAACCACTGACACACCACTACAACCTGCTGCCCAGAGTGATGCTGCTGTGTGTGTGTATGTGTGTGTGTATGGCTGTGTCCACTCACAGTCATTCTTTACTGATTAAAAAGGCCAGAACGCAGGAGTTTCATGGCATCATGACACTACATCGCAAACACTCACGTACAGATAAATGCAGACACACAGCCCGCTTCTCTGTTAATGATCTGGTGTGAATATTTGCTTTGACAACATGTGTTATTGACGCGTGGTCTGTGTGGGTGTGTGTGTGCATGTGTGTGTGTGTGTGTGAGTGTGTTTGAATAGCTGCAAGGGTCCCCATACTTGAGTAGATGGTCCTTGGTGCTGCGTGTCTTGGTGAGGAACCTCTCAGCCAGCTTCTCGAGGTTACGGCTGTAGTCCACCTCAATCTCTGCCTTCTTTCTGAAGAAGTCCTGCAGGTCCTGCAGCAGCTGCACCCTCAGCTCGCATTGCTGGTCCAGACACTTGAGCTGCTCCACCAGCTGGGCACGGATCTCTGCCAGGGGAGGGGTGAAAGGGAAGGAAGGAGAGGTAAAGAGACAGTGAGGAGTTTAACTTCTTTGTTAACTTTATAGTTCAAACCACAATCCAGGTGTGATCAACACAGTAAAGCCCCAAAGGCAGCCTGCGCAGAGTGTTTGTTACCATGCACTTCTAAAATCAAAGGACCTTTTTCTCTGAAAAACATGCAATTATCCATACAACTAGGGAGTAAGCTGCATACATTACTGTTGGCAGCACACCACTGTCATTAAGATGCGTGCCACAACAATGTGCAAGATATTAAAGTCCAAAACAGTTTCCTCTTTACAGCTGATGTGTTGGAGTCCATCTTCAGTCCAACACCTGGCAGAGCCATGGCTGAAATCACCCCCACCCACAACTGACCACCATCCATAAAGCTCAGACTGCTATGCATACATGCACATCCACCTACATGTGTGTGCGTCTGTGTGTGTTTGCGTGTGTTTGTGTGAGATCAGCTATCCTCTTCCACACACAAATGGATCTCCAGAGGCAGTCATTTATCTCAGCTTATCACTTTTCATTTTCCTCCTGCCTCCTTCCCCTCTACCTCCTCCATGCTGCTCTTCAGTCTGGCCTCAAATTAATAGAGTGCACTCAGTGCAGACACACACACACACACACACACACACACACACACACACAAACCATATTCAATCACTGGCTACAGAAAAAGTCCTCTGGAGAGTCCTGCCCACTGCTGCTATAGTCTAGGACTCACAAAGTGTCCACGACATAACACGTGTACACGTCTCCACACCCAGGGACATGATGATGATAAGCTGGATCAGTGCTGCCAGCTGACAGATTAATGCCATGCTCTCATAGCTGCCTGCCAATAGTGAGCAGGCTGCACATGCATCCTTTTTAAAGAGTTAAGAATAAACACACACACACACACACACACACACACAGTTCTCCTGCTGAATTGCAGTTCGTCTACCATCGCCATCCTACCTTTACAACGCTGGCTGTAGAGAAAGCGGATGGCTTTGGCCTCCATCCCGGCTGCAACATCAACTCCCCTCACGCATACACACTCTGAGTAAAACACACACACACTCGCAGGCAGGCAGGGAGTCAGCCGTCCGTCAGGCCAACAGGGACTGTTGATGCTGCCTTTGTGTTTAACAGCTGAGAGTGCAGTTTCTCATTACCACAAAGAGAAGTGGGATATCTAAATGTGTCTGTGAACATCCCGCTCCTCCCCCTGTCTCCCACTTCTCTCTCTCTCTCTTTCATAAACACAGACCTAAACATTGTGGCACTAGCCGGTGGCTGTGTCCACTCACAGTCATTCTTTACTGATTAAAAAGGCCAGAACGCAGGAGTTTCATGGCATCATGACACTACATCACAAACACTCACGTACAAATAAATGCAGACACACAGCCCGCGTCTCTGTTAATGATCTGGTGTGAATATTTGCTTTGACAACATGTGTTATTGACGCGTGGTCTGTGTGTGTGTGTGTGTGTGAGCGAGAGAGAGATGTCGACATCGCATGGCACTGTCAATGATGGGGAGTGAGTCAGTGTCCCGCCTCTCAAGGCTGCGACACAAAACCTCGAGAAGGCGGCCTTGTAATTAACCGAACACAACAACACACACACACACGCCATATGCTCAAACGCCTCAACTGAAAGCAAGCACAGCCGTCCACAAGAAGGTGAAAGAGAGCATACGCTAATCTGCAGGGAGTCTGAGAGGTAGAGGATATGTAGCGACATTGGCTCCATGTGACCCCCAATGTTTAGAAAGCAGGTTTAATGGAGGTAAAGATAACTTAATAGGAAGGCCATGCTCCATGCCCAGAAACCCTTCTTAGGCCCCTAACAGTCACATTAGGATGAAGAGTGATTCCGACAGCACGCTCCATTTGCAAAATATATATGGCTCCGTGACTCAACCAAAGCTCTCCAACCCTGAGCTCTCCACACTGTCCCTGTTGATTTTGGAGGCTAGGCTGAATTTCCCTGAGGGACCTGCAAATTAAAAAAAGCCTTGATCCATCTATACAGTGTTATCGCCAACAGGAGGAGTGTGAGTTGAGAGATGAGGGGGAGCCTGATACAGCAATGAGGAAAGATTGATGCAAGTCTTCCTTTCCATCTCATCCCTCTCTAAATGGTCAACATCCCCATGAGCCAGTAAGAGGTAGGATGTGAACTGGAATGTGACCCCCCCCACCCCCATCCAGACAGCCACAGTCACATTTTCCAGGCAGATGAGAGCAGGTCTTGTAATCGGGCTCTGGGATTCTACTTTACTGATGCGCTCCTTTCTCTTCTACCCCCCCCCCCTTTCCTCCACCTCCTCCTCCTCCCATTCTGTCTGAAGTGCTGTCTGGCTCTGTCTGCAGCCACACACTTTTGACTTTGTTCACCGGTCCCACCAGCAGCACGAACACAAAACACAAAACAAAAGGAGGTGGCTGCCAACCTTTGAAGCTCTCCTGTCTTTGTGGGATTTAGATTTTTCTGTACAACCACCTGCCTACATATTGTATTCACACATCTCACCAAAATCACCATGATCTCACCCCTGAGAGTCAAAACCTTAACAGTCAACATCTGTAACCATTCACATAGGGAGAAAGTGATCGACTTGAAAAATCCTGATTTATAAACCAACCAGCATTGACTCACCTTAAAGGTTTGTTCAGAGTACCCTCCCTGATGTAGAGACAAGTATACGCATAATAACATACATTTGCACCTATTGTGTCTATTTGTGGCTGTGATTTAACGCCCACATACAGCAGACAGTCTCACATGTTGAACAGATGACTGTTGATTCTGATGGATTTTTCCTCCTCAAGATATATTCTCCTCCCACTGTCACAGCTGTACCCTGCCATAGGATCAACCTGTTGTTTTTTGCTGTTTTGTTTTCTCAGTGTAGGTGAGGGGTTGTTAGTGAGTGTGTGAAAGCTCACCCTCCATACGGCTGTCTATGTAGATCCAAAGTTAGCCTGAAATGGCAGACATCTGAGGAGTACAGTGTCTTTCTCTCTCAAACCATTTCAGCCAGACCTGCCCTTCCCCATCATCCATTATTGATCAGTTTCCTTATTCCAACCCAGAAAGAACAAACAAAAAAGGGGACAGCAATGATGGATGGAGACAACTACAGTGACATTACCACCATGTTTAATGCCTGCACTTAATTTTGCAGAGGGCTGGGGCTGAAGGCATGGCCGGACATGCTGCCGCATACAAATGTGTGAATGAATAGTCAGAAGCAAACAAAACTAGAAAATGAAATAAAGACAGAACCAAAAGGCAAACCAAAAGTCACATTGGCAAGAACAATGCAGAGCCCTGAAGTCACGTTTTACTTTTTGGAAATGAAGTTAGATTTCCAGTGAAAGACGCCACCAGCTTTAGTTTGTTTTGCTGAAAGCTGACAGAAGTGATGGGTGCCCTGGATGCTGTTCTGGGCTGGCCTAGATACAGGGAGCCACACATACTGCTGTGGGCACTCATTATACCTGAAAACACCCTGGGCCATGGGTACAACACACACACACACACACACACACACACACACACAGACAGCGGTGTGACACTGAGTCCAAGCTGTCACTCTGAGCTGCTTTGACAGCAGCTTTCTAGCCCTGCTCTCAGAAGCCCCCACTCCAGATCTGTCCTCCTCTATTACTGCACTGGTTTTTACTGAGATACACACACACACACACGCAGGCACACACACATAAACCCACAGGAACTGTTTACAAGTAGATGTGATGAGTGTTTGAGACAAGGCTTGAACTGGCTGGAGAGGGACGGCGAGGATTCAAACAACAGTGGAACAACAACCTGACACAGATGATGGGTCTGTTCTTTTAAAAGTAACTCTGGTTTATAGCACCCTGAGATTTATTTTTGCAGTTTTCAACCATGATATATGTTGCTAAATATAACACTGCGCTCACCAAGGTACTTGCAGGGATAAGGGATGCACTGATCCAAGTTTTCCATCCTGTAATTGGGCAATAAAGAGATACCGGCGCTCTGTTTTTCCCAAATGTACCCCCTGAACTCCGCACCTCTGACTCATCAGATTCATTCAAGCACTAAAAACTAGATCCACTATGACTTAATGACAAATACACAGAATTATTCAAGAATCTTAATGCAAAATTTGTGTTAAATGTGATCAGTTAATGTGACACTGACACTATTTGGCAGATCAGATTGATTCACCTCTTATAAAATTGGGGGAACTGGGCAACGTCAGTTAAATGAGCTCATTGGGGTCAAGACACACAATCAGTGAGGGTATGCACAAACACAGGGTCAACCAAAGGAGGAGAAAGCATTTACGTCACAGTTTAGAGATGGACTTCCTGGTTTAACTTTTACATCTTGACCATATTTGTGTTTTTTTTGTGCATAAATTATCACTGACATTTCTGGTACTCACACTTTCAACTTTACCTCTAAATAAAGTGGTTTTAGATAATCAGGCTTCACTGTTGGCATGTTTACAAGCTGTCTGTTCATCAGATGCAGTCTTTCGCAGCAGCGATGGCAACTTTTTCCCCAAATCTCAGCAGCCAGAGCTTTGGTGCGTCCAGTGTTATAAAACATCTGAAAAAATTATCATAATCGGTAGAAACGAAAGGTCCAAACCAGAGACCCAAGTTGTATAAACTAGGATAATCCTTTTAACACAAGCCTCTCTGCCAGGATTTAGATTTAGTGCCCACAACATGTGCCAGGTAATCAGGGAACACCATGGGAACACAACCGGGCACACACACCGACGCACACAATTATCAGGTAGCTCGTTCCAACGTATCCAACCAGGAGATCTAACTACCAGTGAGGCAGAATATTACCCATTTTGTTTGTGTGTGTGTGTGAGTGAGTGTGTGCATGTGTGTGTGCACGCATGTGAACACACGTACACATTGTGTTTATGCAGTAAGGGCTGGTCTTTGTTGCCCCAGGGCCTGATACTGCAGTAGAGAGCGTGGAGAGGAGGGGGAGCAGGAGAGGGGTAGAAATGGTTTAGAGTTGTACCACTGTGAGCTCATACCATTGTCCTCAGAAGAATAAAAGAAGCAGAAAGAAAAGGCAGAAAGAACAGAAAGCAGTGTGAAGGGTGAGTACAGGGGAGGGGTGTGCGCGCGCGGGGGGGGGGGCACTGCGTCACTGTGAATAATATGTCCATTCATCCCTGTACACACAGGAAGAGAGGACAGAGAGACAGGAAGTCAGTAGGACCGGTTCATTGCCAGTAGGGAGCACACAGGAGGGGAGGGTCATACTAAAACAACCACAGGAAGCGTGTGAGTGTGTGTGTCTATGTGTAAAAACGAGGTGCAGCAGGATGGGGGGTTGGACTGAGATGTGTGTGTGCATTTCTTCAAATGAAAGGGCCAGAAGAAAAACAGGCAGCTGTGGAGTTCACCAATATAACCCTCCGAACCTGAAACCAGGCAGGAAAAGAGGGAAGAGAGACCGACAGAGAGAAACTGGGCCAGGGGTTTACAGGTTGAAGGGGGGCAGGCAGTGTGAGTGTGAGTTCGTTTGTGCATAAGTGCTGTGTGCTTGTGTGTATGTGTTGTGTGCATGGATGTTGGGTCTGTGGGACATGATTTTTAAATCAGTTGATTGAGTTGGTAGTCTAAAGCCTCAGGTTGCAGGTAGTATTTCCTAATAAGATTCTTCAGCAGGGTGGAATCTATTAGTTCCAGACATACCGGCCTAATGCTGCTTCACTGTACACACACACACACACACACACACACACACACACACACACACACTCCTGCACAACCACGCAGCAGCAAGTGAGGAGGGGAGCAGAGGAAAAGATAGAATTACAGTACAGTAAGTGTTGGAGGGAAAACTATTGCAGGAATGGAAAGATTCCAGCCAATGTCTTTTCCTTGGGTCTGGACTTTCCTCTGAAAACAAACACACACACACACGCACACACAAACACACACTTTAAAACTTATACAGGCATTTCCTCTCTCACCCAGAGCTTGAAACCTTTAGGAAAAGCAGTGTCGTCTTAGGGAGGCCAGTTAACGAGCTTAGTGACTCTTAGACATGGAAAACGCTGCTGAAGCCAAACCACTGCAGACCTGCTCTGTGTGTGCAGAGGAGGAGGAAGACAGGCAGGAAACGAGACAGGCAGAGAGCAGAGGTATATGAGAGAAATGAAAGCTACTCTGTGCTGAGCATAAATAAGTAAAGAAGGGGGGATTTCATGGGGTAAAAATGATTCAAGGTCTGTTTGATACTTTACAAACTTCACTCCTGGCCCAACTTAATAATGTACCAAGTACTGAAGGATGCTTTCAGCAAAGGCTCTGACCTCCCAGCCTTTAGTTTTCACACACACTTGCGCACACACACAAACATTCTGCACGCACCAATTAAACCACTGATGACCCAGGAAATGCAAAAATGGATTATGAAAGCAGACCTTACTGATGTGAAAAGGCCACAATAAGAGCTTTTGGGGAAACATTTTCCACAACCATTTCTAAACACCCTATTAACAATGCATGAGAAAAGTTTGCAGAATGAGCAGCTTTAAGGGAAAGTCATATTTTGGGAAATGCACTTGCAAGCAGTCTTGCAGCGAGTGAGAGGACAGACACCAGACAGACACAAGAGTGGAATCACTCTTGTGTCTGTCTGGTAAATCATAGATTTACGAGGGGCTTGGGTGCAGGAATATTTCTTTTTTGGAGTTTGTGGTATGAGATATTGACATCAGTGTATTCTCAGCAACTAAGTAAGTAAGCGTGTTTTCCGATACGTCTTTTTTTAAAGCCCTGCTGCAGGCAGCTTGGACATCCAGTAAGATGATTACACTTGCTGAACACTAAAAAAACAAGAAAAAATGTAAAATTATTAATTGCATGCTATATTACTTCTGTAGTGTCTGTCACAATAACTTTATGTTGAAATCTAAATATTCAATGTATTATTATCCTACTTTATTATTTAGTTGTTTCCTGTTAGTGGCAAATAACAACTATTCCCATTACTAGTCCATGTTGCACCCCTCATAGTGGTGAACAGGGAGGACAAGGAGGCCTGATGAGAGAAAGGGTGTCAGGGAAGGATTGGAGTGGTAATGTGGGGGGCAGGGGCTGAGGTGGGGGCAGTTCTCAGCGGGGGCAAATTCCTCTGCACTACTACTCGGATCAGGAAGTCATTAACCCTTTACTAGCTAGCTAGATACTTTATCTGCAGCGACAGGAAGGAGAGAGGACTCCTGTCGATGATGAGAAGTAGGTGTGTGTGTGTGTGTGTGTGTGTGTGTGTGTGTGTGTTTGAGCCATGTGGGCTCTCTTCAAGGCTCCTTACACTCTGTGAGCTAGGAGCACAGGTCAGGGGTTAGGGGTCGCAAAGCTACCAGAGGGGGGTCAGTCTCCCATGTCAACCAACTGGTGGAAAGCACTTACAACAATAGAACTATCAATTTCAGCTCTGAATCACATGAAAGAAGTTTTTCACTAAACCTGCAGCCAGAATCTCCTCTTCCACCCAATCGTCATCCCTTGTAGCTCAAACGTGATCAACCTTATTAGGAGTATATTCCTCATCTCTATCATACTGTAACATTTACACCTTCCTAACACCAACAGCCCTCTCCAACCATCTCTTGCTCTGATTCCTCTCCCGAGGTGGCAGAGGGGTTGCAGGGTTAGAGATTGGGGGCTGGGGTCTCTATGCATAATGAAAAAGGCTGCTTATCAAAAGTTAACTAGCTCCTCAGCCATTTCAAGCCCCTGCCTGCTCTACTAACCCAGTCTCGAAAGAGGCACTGAGACACAGACTGTGAGTGGGTGTGTGTTGGGGGAGGGGGGGGACGTCTTGCACAGATGCAGGAAGTCTGGATAGATGAGGTGACTTGAAATAAGATTAAGACTGTGAGCAATAATTATTTTCAACGTCCACTAAATCTGTTGACTAGGTTTTGTTGAGTCATCATTCAGCATTTGGTCATTGACTAAAGCAAATAGTTGTTTAAACAACAATTTAAAAAAATTATTAGTTGTTTTTCCAAGCAAAAATTCTAAATATTCCCTATTCCTTCTCCTCAAGCATCCTGCCTTTCATTGTATTATGTGTTAGTAAACTGAAAATCTTTGGGTTTTGAATGGCTGATGAGACAAAGACAAAGACAGAGACGAAGATATCACACCTCAGGGTTTAGGTTTCACAATTTTCTCTCATTTTATAGACCAGAATATATCTAGAAAGCCACCAGCAAGATAAATCCATCGTTGCAGCTTTCCTTTTCTCCGTTTTTTTTCTCCTGTTCTTTTGCAATGCAGCCTTGTTTAGACAACCACGAGTCAGAAAACAGGCCTCTTCAAATGGCTTGTTGTAGTGGAGAAACAGTGAAAACATTTTAACAGAACAAATCAGCAAATGAAACCTGTTAATGTTTGCAAATATTTTACAATGAAGAATTAACTCATTTCTCACACCGTTTGTAATTAAACTTCGACAAATTAATTAAATGTTAAATTGTTGCAGCACAAAAGGATGTCAAACTCTATTTTACAATTCATCATTTCCTATGATTTGAGACAGGCCTCCATGCTAATTCGTGTGTGTGTGTGTGTGCGTGCGTGTGTGTGGTTCATCCTCAAGGGTACTATCCACCTGGTGTCACCTCCATTTCCTGTCTCTGCCGGACACAGCCATCTGGGCCTCAGTCTGTTCCCACAGCCTTCATCTCTCTCCCTCTCTCTCTGTCTCTGACACACATACACATACAGTATAGTGATGTACACCATCTGTCTGAAGAGGTATGGATAGGTACCAGACAAAAAAGAACACACACGTATTATACCATCGTGGGCCAACAGGAGAGACAATATTAAGCTGAGATGCCCGACTGTGTGTGTGTGTGTGTGTGTGTGTGTGTGTGTGTGTGTGTGTGTGTGGCGTACACTCTTTCCAGTGTTTCCAAATGACCAGCGCATAACACCCCCTATAATCAGCTTAGCAGCCAGTCAGGGGATTTGACTAATCCACAACACAAGCATGGGAAGGAGCCCGCCGAGTGTGTGTCTGTCTGTCTGTCTGTGTGAGCGGTCTGCCTGACAGTGTGTGTGTGTGTGTGTGTGTGTGTGTGTGTGCGTAGCAAGTTAAATCAACCTCGACGATCTTGGACAGCGCTCTCTCTAAGCATCGAGCATTACAATAATCGTCCAAGACATGGGCCTGCTTTCAAATAGCGATGGATGGGCGTCGATGTCTTTCCTGTGCAGACACATCATCAGCTGCATAAAGGTACGCCTATTAGCAGGTTACCACTCGTCATAATTCCACTGAATGACTGACGTGTGTAATGACTCCCTGCTTCTAGATTAAAAACAGTCATCAATCGCTCAGTCATTCCTCCTTATTCTGTCGTCATCTCTCTTTCACTCCTCTGTCAGAGTCGCTCCGGTCAGCACCAGTGATTCATGGGGACCTTGACGGGTTTGCATGCATTCGGAGCCACCAGCCCCCTCGAGGGACGCATCAGTGCTTTGAAGCCTAACGCAGTGTGTAATAGCCTCCCCTCTGTCATTTAACAGTTGTGGATGACAGCCTCTGTCTCACAGCAAACTGTACACACATACATACATAAACCCCAGTGGGAAAAAGATGCATGATACCAAACATGTGTGCATGACTGGTATGTATGCCCTTACACTGCAAACTCTTATCACTGCATTCCAAGAGATGTCAGTGGCACGCTGAAAATGGCCGTACTGGGGGAAAGATGGCAGAGATGGCGATAGTGAGGAAATAGTGAGAGTTGAGAGGGGCGGGCGGCGGCACTGCAAGTTAAAGGCCGTATCTGCTGATGGCTGCTGATCCTTATCTGAGTGCCAGTGGAAGGCAGCGAGGCTGAGGGGGAAGCACAGGGGGAATATGTTCCCTCAAAGGATGAGACTGAGAACAGCAGTCGATAACACGAGATGCTATCGCCGCATGCACCTTCAGGGTCACATGGTTGCCGTCTCCGACTACAGCTACAATCTACTATTCAGACGGAGGAGGGAAAGCCCCAGACTGAGGCTGATGGAGCAGACATATAATGTATAGTGTTTTATGGTTCTAATGCATATTGTCCTATAATATCAAAACTACATTTCTCCACCACTGGCTTGTAGACCAGTTGCAGGACTGTTGAAATGATCAAGCAAATAATCAAATAGATAATCAACAACAATCTTCTTGTTTTGGCTGGGGTTGCCAAAGCGGATCAACCATTTTCATTTCACAAGCAAGCCCGGGAACCTGATTTTTACTTGATTCAGCACAGAGTTTTTATGCCAAATACCCTTTCTGTGGGATCAGCATTGGAATATACTGGCTCATGCACTCTCTGTGGTCCATGTGGTCCATGGTCTTGTCTGACTAAACGAAGAGGAAGCAGAGATCAAACCAACCCTGTGATCAGTGGACAACCTGATCTACCTCCTGACTCAGCCACAGCTGCCCCCATGAAAAGTAATCAACAATAATTTTGATTATGAATGATTTGCTTGGGGTGTTTTAAATGTATGTGATATCATGGCAAATTAACTGCCTCGACAAGACAAAACAAGCAACAATTGACTAAATAAAAAAGCCCTGTATCACTTACACACACCCATACACACAAGATGTTGCTTCTTTGTGCTAAGAAAGAATCAGTTGCACTACAAAGCTGTGAATGCTAAGGTTATACGGAGGTAAAAGCTAGAGGTCATAATCAGAGAACACTGTGTGAGTCAGAGAGTTAGCGTTTGGCTCACATCCCTTAATCACTGAAGGCAGAAAAAAGCTGAATCAGGATCAGCCTATGCAGCAACTGCAATCACAAGACCACCCTCAGCCCCCCATCACCCTTTTCTGCATCTATTTCACCGTCCTCTTCAACCCGCTGCTCCGAAGGTATAACTCATTCTCACGCCAGCTAATGTGTGCAAGTATGTGTGTGTTTGCACACTACGGAGAAGTGGCCTTGCTGTGTAATGACTCCTGCAGAGGCACAGCTCAGAGGGATGGGGGTTGCCAGCGGTGACAGGCTGGTCAATGAAATATGGCCACCATTTCAACCAGGCGGCAGACTGTCACAACAGCCATTGCAGATACTGGGCCTGGGTACGTGAGAAACAGCTATGATGTGCATGTGAGCAGACCGGAGCCTCGCCCTACCTGCCCCTCGCCGCATGGAGAATGTAGCATTGCAGTATAGTATGGGGGCAGTGGGGGGGGGGGCAGACTTACAGAGCTACGAGTATGATTTCAGTTTACTCAATGACATTTTTCCCCACCACAGTGAAGATCACATTCAGCCAGCGAGTTAAATTCTTCCTCACTTGCATTCCCCCACCCGCTCACGTACCCACCCATTTGGCATTTGTCTGCGTGCTGCAGCAACATGGGGGGAGATACATAGAGATTGAGATGGAGAGAGAGAGAAAGTGGGCCAAGCTGCATGAAGAGGCTCCCAGCGAGGAGGACAACTCAACACCTCAGCACAACAAACCACCGCAACTGAATTTTTGTTGAGCAGCACATGAGCAGCACAGGGGACTTGGCTGAGACTCTTTTTGCTCCTTTCATTCGGTTCCTCTGCTGCATTGTTTGGTCTAAACCTGTTTTACATTTTCTTTCTTCCTCTATCGCAATACAACTCTGCTCTCTTGAGGCAGATCAACAAAAGCAGCAAGTCAGGACGATCAAAATTTTGCTTTTTCATTTCATGTAATGTCTTTAACATCAGGCTATGGCATAAGAGGGTTGTCACCTGGTCATGGCCAAAGCTGAAGTCAGAGCAGGATTCCTGGTGAAATGGTGGGAAAGGATGATAAAAGACTGAGCATCTCCACTCTGATCACGGTTTACTTCTGTGGCAAACAGAATGGGAATCCTAAGAAAACCATCTCACTTACAGTATTTCATTACAAAACTGGACTTTAACATGACGTTGGCAACAGCATTATGAAATAAATGCAGCACAGAGTAGGCTGCATTATCCAATAACCAATAAAGGCTTAAAAAAAGAGACTTTCTACAGGCAGCAAATAAATATGCTTGTTTTACTGATTCAGTTTGTGGGGGATTTAACACTACAGGCTACTGTTTCGGTCTCCCTGTCATTTTGAAATACCAGGACTGGGTCCTTCCACCTAATAACGAGAGGGGTCTTAAGCTGTGACGATCACATTCAGCCACTCAGAATGTGATCACAGTAATCCTCAGACAGAAGTAATTAACTTAGTATGTGCTCTGGACTGTAGCTGTTGCTGTATATAACAGCCACTAATGTACATGCCACAGAGATATGATGGGTCATTGGGTCGACATGAGATAAACACTTGCTGGAAACTTGGGGTAAAAGGGGTCTGCATGAGAACTCAGGTCATTGTACTACTAGATTAAAGCCCACTTTCTATTCATACTTTTTCCATTAGAGACTGTCCCTGTAATGAATATTTTGGGTCTGTAGACAAAGTAGGAAAATGAGCTTATAGAAAATGCATAAGACAGGTCATTCACTTCAGCAGGCTCAATATGAGAGTGAAACAGATTACACTAATCAGTATCTGCAAGCTACCTGGACAAATTCTTTGCATGCTCATTTCTGACCTGAATATTGTTTTTATGAAATTAAATAATACATCCCTGAATAAAATGTATGCTGAAGTTAATAATATGACCATAAAACAATTGTTTCAAAAGGGGCTGACTTTGTTTCCAGTGGTCAAAGGATGCAGGAGTGCTAATGAAGCAACTGGATGAGGGTAGCAGGGTATAATCTGGGTAAGTTAACAGAGTGAGCTGTGGCATAGAGACACTCTATTAGGCCTCATTAGATTGTATTAGAGAGGAGTCCTCTACCGAGAGGCCTGACATCATTCAAAAAACAAAGTTTAAAGTCTACAACTTGCATAAAGCACCGACTGTCTGGGAGCGCTGAAACATGAGGTTAACTTTTATAAAAAGTAAAACATATAAAATCCAGGCAAGGTCTAAGGTGATATGTTTTGTTTTTGCATAAATGTATGAATCTGTAGATGGCTGTGTACTGAGCAGCAGAGCTTTCTGTAAGGCAGGTGTATGATTCAGTGCACCCTCATTGGGGGGTTAGGCTGTATCAGGCTAAATTAATCTCCCTGCAGCAGGGCGAATCGGGGTCACTTTGAGCTCACTGCCCAAATAAAACTCTGTGTCTTTGTGTCGTGTTTGTGTTACAGACTGCATGACTCCGCAATGCAGAATACTAAAGAAAAGCCTTAAGCACATCTTGCCAGTACTTGGATAGTTAAAAACTAGAATAGCAGCAGAAAGTGCAATCAATCAAAACAACTGTCTCCAGTTGGATTTCTCAAGTGAAGTCTGTCTGAGAGGATACTGAGAGGACGTGTCTGTAACCCACCACAGAGTGAGAAAGCTCACCTGAGGTCAGCCCAAGGACGCTGTGACACAATGAACGCAGCCTTTGTGTTACTCAAACACACAAACACACATCATTGTTTTGCTCTCTCACACATAACTGCCTATTTAGCCACATCATTGTCCCTCCAGCTCAAATATCAACATCTCATGGGTAATAACAAGCGTCTTCACAGTCTGATGATTAGCACAGCTATGGAGCTGAGGCGGGACTGTCAGCCATGCTCCCATCTGCAGCCAAGGACAGATTATACCAACACGATGCTGGCTAACCCAAGAGCTGGTCGTGTTTTGTATTGATTGAGACCACCACAATTGTGCAATGAGGCCCCCGTCCAACAAACACAAGGTCATCCACTTCCAACAGTCTGGCTCAGTCTTTGTTGAGGCAAGTCCGACGTCATCCGGCAGCACACTCTGCAATCCAATTATAATAACTTGTAGCAGTGTGCCAATTCTGCCATTTACCTCCTAAGCAAAGAGACAGAGAAAATTGCTGCCATGATTGATTTCCTTGTAAAACCCCACCTAAAAAGGAGTACAACCTGCTGAGCAGTGTTTTTTTTGGCACCTGATAAGCCCTCAAACTCATGGATGTATTATTCAAACTGGACTTCCTGGTTCATATTTCATCTTCTCACTGCTACCTGCAACAACACGCTCACACCCACACAGCTACTTACGCTTATTTGATGCATGGCTGTTGAAAAGTCTAAATGATTAAGTAGACGTTCTTAACTCAGAGAGCCTTTTTTCACTCCTGGATGACAGCAAGCAAATGTCCACTGGAACAGGCAAGATGCTTAGGAGTGGATGCTCTAAAGTTGACCCTGCTTTGACCTCCCTGAGGAGGAGGGTCAACAATGAGAGAAACTTCTGAAAGTATCAGCCTTTCAGATTAAAAGTGGAGCTTCCTACTGTTCGAGTCTTTCCATCGACGTCTTCCTGCCCTTTGACACCATGGGAGCCTGGTGTCTAGTGAGCCTCGGAACACATGACAGACAAACAAAGCTATCTGTGCACAGGAATGGACAGCCCTGATACCAAGAGAGTACGCCTCTCCAACAAGAAGAGAGTGAACATGGGGTCAGCGACTCGACACAGCGTGTGTGTCCCATTTTGTGCGTGATATGATGTGTGTGTGTCAGAGTGAGAAATGGGTCCAACACAATAGTGCTGCAGTGTGGGCGGCCACACCCTTTCCTCCTAGCTCCCCTACACGGCCTCCTCACTGGCCACTCAAAAACTGCCTTGACGAGATTTTAAAAGAAAGGGACAGAAGAGGGAGGGAGAGGAGGGAGAGGAGGGAACACAGGCACACCAGGATTGAAATCCCTGATACATGTGTAAGAGAAAACCAGCAGTGAGGAAGTAAGGATAAACAGGAGGGAAAAGAAAAACAGACATTAATGAATGCAAGAAAAAGTGAGAGGTCTGACAGATTCTCAGCTCTAGTAGAGGAAACATGACAGAGAATGGAAGTGGGCAGAACTGAGTGGACTGGGGGATGGGGGTAAGGGAAACAAAATGGGGGCATAAAAACAGTCTAACAGGAGACAGATAAATACTGAGGCATCTACAGGGAGGGAACGGGAGGAAGAAAGAAAGCTATGCTGTGTGTAGCATTGTGTTCTGCAATGTGTTGCTGAATTATTGATGGTGCGTCAGCGTTGAAGGGCGAGAAGAGGGAGCACTTTCACACACGCTGTAATCTCTGCATCATAAACATGCGTGCAGAGACAGAGCTGTGGCAAATACATGTACAACGATGACTGCTCTCGAGGGGCGTAAGCGGCTCCCCTGAGAGTGTCTGTGGCAGGCAAGAGAGAGGAGAGGTCAAAGGTCACAGCGGACCAGAGGGAGACATGTGGCCCACACCTGTTCATAACTTGCCCCCTTCGACTCTGCCAGACAGATGATCTTAAGTCAGACACAAGGTAAAGTGAGAGAGGCATTCTTGACAATTTTGTTTAGCAGTTCTCTCTAGTTTGAAAGCGTACAGAAAGTTCGCCTCTTGCTTTCCGGTATCCCTTCCCTGTCTGTGTTTCTCTCTCTCTCTCTCTCTCTCTCTCTCTCAATCTCTCTCGCTCTCTCTGGCTCTCTTTCTTATCCGCAGAGGAAGCCTGTTTGATCTCGCAGAGTCCTGCTGTTCTGACTCTACAGCTCCCAGACATGAGGCGTACACTCCTCTTTCTCTCTCCCTCGATAAAAAGGAAAGAGCTGCCTCCTTTTTCTCCCTTCGCTCCCACTTCTACACCCAAAAGGACGAAAAAAAAATTTAAATCACAGATTCTCCCTCCCTCCCTCCTTCCCATCCTCGCTAGAAATCAGACACATTCTCCCCATTATACCAAAGACAACAAAATAATTCATGAATTCAAAATGGCCTCTGTGCTGTAGAGGCTGAGCTGAGGCCAGCTGTGCTTTTTTGTGCGTATGGACCATGTAGAATGTAAGCTATGACGCCGATGCATTTCACTCTGAGGACAGTGGCTGTCATTGTCATCCCCAGTCCGAGTGGAATACAATGGGGAGGGATACAACCAGGGACCTGACTCACACATACTGTAAGCCTTCCTGGCCATTATCTGTAACAAAGACACAGAAAACAATGGGCATTAAGTGTCAACGTGTTGTGCAGAGATACAATCGCTGCTTTAATACAGGACGGCTGAGCCAAAACACTGATGCAAGTTTGGTTTTTTTTGTTTAAGTGGACAACAGCGTGTTTTTTGCACGTCCCAGTCCTTAAATACAATTAGTGAACATTATTTTCCACAGTTGATTTTAAGCATCAATGATGCTCTGACATCCAGTCAGTTGCTATTGGATACACAAACCCAAAAAATAGTTGAGAGGCAAATATGGATTCTGCACAGACAATGAATTTTGTTTTGTCTTTCATTAAAAATTAACAATTCTTAACAGCAAATACCATTATAATGTAATTTATCAATAATATTTTTCAGCAGTAAAGACACAGTGTAATAGTTTCCATGGCTACTGGGCCAAGCTGCCTTTCACCCACAAGATTCAAATTGCATACCATCAAGCACCACAAAACATACCGGACATGATGCTAAAGACAAAAGCCAGTGCATGCACGCATTTCATGTAAACTTAAAGCGAAATCTGAGACAAACGCAGCGTTTGTTTAACACTCACGCAGCCGTTACTACCAAAAACTACAGGTGTCATTAAATCAATCAGGGCTGAAATCAATCAGGGCTCAGATATTAGAGATTAGATACATACACTCCTATAAATAGATTTAGATATTATAATCACCTGAATCCCAAGTTCAAGACAAAAGTGTTTTTGACAGGGTACTTTCACAACTTGTCTACAATCGCTGGTTCAATGAATGTGCAAAGCAATTGGGACCACGATGATTCCTGAAAGCTCACATTCACACTTGGATCCAGCGGTGGGAAAACCACCACTCCAGACTGGGAAACTCTCTCCTCCACATTCCTCAGAGGGAATACCATCAGCACATGACAACAGCCCCACTCACACTCGGCCACTTAGCCTGCTGCCTCCCACTGCAACCTTTACACACAGTGAATGCCTGTGTGTATGTGCATATGTGTCATGGACAGCAACCTTTAACACGCAATGCTGCCCTCGCATAGAAAGGATTAGCAGAAAGAAAGGGAGTGGGAGAGGCAAGATTTGGGGGGAAAGGAGGAAGAAAAAAGAGAGTGATGGGGGCCACCAGAACATGCACATGTCAAGCAGCTATGTAGCGAATGTGATGAAGTGATTGATGTGAAGGTTCTTTGTGCTAAAGGGCACCACCTCCTTTTCATCCTCTCCTCTATGTCAGCGTCCCCATCACTCTAATACTCCAAGCTCATCTATGTTCATTTCCAGGAAAAAGTACTTGGTCTTACTCAATTTTCAGCATGCTGCAGGTCCCAGTGGACGTCTACTTCCTAAACAAAGTGACTAGACAGAGTGCAGCACAGTGTGTATAATCTATATGGAAGGCACCCGTCAGCCCCACACCAAACCCCCGTCCTGTATGGGCCACTGCACAACAGGAATGGGTATGTGTGTGTGCATGTATAAGGAGAGGGATGTTCCCATTTCCACTCTGTTTGAAGCACATGGACTGAGTCGGAATGTGAGGTGGTGTGGGGAGGGACGGGCAGTGGAGGGAGGGGGAGGGGGGTGAGGCGAAAGCAGTAATCTGAGAGGGGTATCCCACAGCGCAGACCAGCACATGGTCTATACAGTCTACTGCGTGCCCAATGCCCAGGGAGAGGAACACTGACAGCAAAGATTTCCCTTGGTTATTAGTTATATGGTTACATTTTGATATGACAAGTGTCCTTGCTTTAGCTCTTTAAAAAAAACTACTGAATGTACAATTGCAGTTACTACATGCAATATGTACATGTTAATTACTGCCGTATTTAAACCACAACTTCATAAGCTGCTGTGTGCATGCATATATAAATATTAGTGATGTTTAGAATGCAGTTATTTAACAATTATTCAAGAAGAGGAACATCGTGCACAACTGGCTGTCAGCAATGATGAATCACTGCCGGATCGCAATTCATTAAGTGCTGTGTAAATGATGCCGTCTGACTCAATTAACATACTTTGACTATGAGCAACAGCATCCTGCGGACTCGCACCACAAAACATCCACCCGCTCGGGTTTTGTGGGATTCTCACTAACACCATCTGACTCTGGTAATTGGCTCGTGTAGCTAATAATTTGCAAGGAGGTTTAGCGTACCTATCAACATTTCAAACACTGCAGCCAGCGGATGTGCTGATGTGCTGCATAGTGCTCTGCGTCTGTGATTGGATCTCAATTTGTTTCTAAATAATTGGGCTCCTTAAAACCAGCCTTTCTCAAACACCACTAGAAAGAAAGCGGAATCAACCTGAACTTTCTCTGAGATAACAACAATTTTCCCAATGAAAGCAATGAGACTGTAGCACTTCAGCTTTACTGCATCAACACATCTTTAACATCTTTAACAAAACCCAAACAAAGATATGATTTATTGCAAAGCTATTGTATTCGATGTAGGGCTGGGCTATTTATCACTGTTATATCGATATTGTGATATGAGACACGGTTCTTTTCTTGGTCTTAAAAGCAGCTTTAAAGTAAAGTGATGTTCTAAACTTTCCAGACCCAATTCTTCTGCATTATTGATAGAGAAATTTGGTAAAACACATTGTGATTTTAGATTTTGTTAAGAGACTCTAAGTTGTATAGGTATAGTTAATAAAGTGGTAACTGTGATTACCATGCTGATCTAAGCACAACTGCCAAACTCGGTGGATAGATGGATAGAACTGTATCACAACAAAAGATCCAAACAATTCCTATCTGATGTGTTTGTACATGACAGGTTCAGAGACTTCTATAGTATATATTCCACAGCCTCAGGACACGCTTAAACATGCATGAGTGAAGAGCACATATCAGCATGTTCTTCACACACACCATTGCCCCCCCTGGCCACGCTCAGCGAGAGGCAGAAAAAGAGAAAGAGTCTGCTAACAGGCGCCTGCAAACCAGTGAGATAAATATCAGGCCTCAGGTATGTGCGGCTGCCTCCAAACAGCTTGAGTACAGTGTCTGCTGCAGGTAAACAACATTTTTAGGGTTAGTGCATCCACACTGCAACAGCACTAACATGTCAGTCCAACACACACAAGTACATAAATGCATTTAGACAGTGAGTAATCAGCTCATATAACCACACCCTCCAACATGTACTGATACGGACCTAGAGACAAGTGTGACAAGTGGCCACTATTTGACTTCTTGTCACAGTTGACAGGTTCTGCAGTACTACTTCATACATCAATGATTACAGGCATTTAAAATATATAAGTATCCAGTAAAGTTATGTCTCAGTTTCACTTCTCCCTGCAAAAACTCCAACACTGTGCATGATCTGTGCTTTTCTGTTCGCTTATTCCTCTTAGATGACGCTACTTAAATGTCAAAAAAAAGCCACTGGATTAAATTAGCATCACTTTTAGATTCATCCTGTATGTCAACTCAGGCCGAGCAGATGGTTTTGAGAGACAGTCTAAAACCTGTTCAAACCAACCACTAAAGCAGCTTTACCTCAAGTCACTGTAGCGTGTGTTAAGTTTAGCCTGCTGTTGAACTGTGCCCGTGTGCACACGTGCGGCACTGTTTCCTTGTTTGTACACAGCGGTGGCATCCTATCAAGAGCTGTCCCGCATGGATGAGTGAAAAGGAAGAGGAGGGGAGGAAGTTTGATCAGCACATCTACTTCCTGCTGCAACATACTGGCTAAGAGTGACCTCAACATAACCTCTTGCTAAGGTCAACATGTTAGCAGTACACATGCCTAATCACTGGGCAAGCTTTTTAAGCAGTGTGTATGTGTGGTTGCGTGAAGAAGTGGTGCATCTGGTTTGAGTGTGACGTGAGGGGCCTGAAGCAGGGGAAGAAGGGCTGACGCTCCCTGTTTTCAGGATCAGAGAGAAGAGGATGCTCCAAGTTTCTTTATTCTGCTTCCAACACATTCTGGAGTATGTGCAGTTTTTAGTATCATATTGTACAAAAGGACTGTGGGAAAGAAAACTACAGTATTCCCACATCCAAAGTCGGATTTAAAGAAAAGCGAAGACTCAGCACTTTCAAAACAAGCCTCTCTAAGCATGCACATGCACAGCAACAACCACCAGGAGAAAAAGGGGAGAACTCTCCATCAGCTTTAATGCTGGGAACAGCTAAAATAGAACTGGTGCATCCACATGGCAACCAGGGGGAAGAACACCGTGTCCTCACACACATTCACACAGAAGAAAAGAGGATAGAGAGGGAGCGGGAGGCTGCATGTGAGTGATGTAGATCTGGCTGAGAAGAGGTGATGAATGGCTTCATTAAAACAGCATTAGCAGAGGTGTGAACCCGAATGGCTAGTGCCAGTGTGCGGTGATTGCCCAGTTCCAACACACACACAAACTTGTCACAATACTGAAATTCTCTCTTTGATACCAGCACACAACGCCCCATTCTCACTACTCTTTTACAGTGTTTGATGCTGACCATCCATGACGGACAAAACTGTTTACAAGAAACAACACCAACAATTCGGGATTTCTTTTAATCAAACCGCAACTCCCTTCATCTCTCATTCACACACACAGAGCCTAAGGGAGATGAGGAAACAGCAGTGACACCATGGAAAAAGAAAGCGATGAAAAGGGGGAATAAAGGGAGGCAGAGGAAAGCAAATAAGGAGAACGGGATTGCAGAAGGGAAGAAAAACCTGAAAAGACCAAGGTCTGAAGGTTCAAACTGGAAGCGAAGTGTGTATGTGTGGGTGTGTGTCTGTGTATAGTGGTAACCTGATTAGCCAGACCCTACAGGGGAGACCAATCTACATTATTCTTTCTCATTTTCCCTCTGCTCCTCACAAACCCAGAAAAATGGGGGCAATTCAGTAACCCTAGCAACCAACTCTGCCTACGTGCAGAGAGAAGCTGCTGATGGAGGGGGAAGGAGACAGAAAGAGAGAGACTGAGATGGGGAGTGAAAAGGCTAATACAAGTGCATACTGTAATCACACACATATTGAATTAGCCAGACGGATCATACAGTTTAGTTAGAAGCGTGGTTTTATTCACTCTTTTATACATCTCCTCTGTTCAGGCGTCCTCCTGCATATTTCCCAGATCCCTCCTCCCTTCCTCCCTTTTCCCCTCCTTGGTCAGACTCCCTTGTTTTTTTTCTCCCCTCCTGCTCTCTGGCCACGTATGAGGGCTGTTCAAACACAACCTGTTTCCTCTGGTGTCCCCCTGGGAGCATTATCCAACCTTTCTACTGTTGTGTTTTCTCTCCTTCCCTTCTTTCTGCGCCTCTCCTATTTATTTACAGCTGGATGTCTGTTCCCCTATTGATTGTTTTACAGAGGATATGAGTGGGCTTTGTCTCTGCCCTGCTCGGCTTTATATAGATCCCTCTTAAAGATGTTCTCACCAACACACGCACACACACGCAAACATCCTCTCTCAGCTGGTTGTGACTCAGTGTCCAGTGGCAGAACCTCACACATGCAAGCACAATATGTGTGTCACATATGCTGAAATCATAAAGTGATGATTATTGGTTTGAGCTGCCATAGGAGGCGTGTCGAAAGTGTGTGTGTCACATTTCATCACAACTGACAAACATCATGAGGGAGACAGAGAGAGAGAGAGAGAAAGAGTTAGACAGAAAAAGAGAGGGTGAGAACGACAGTGAGAAAAACAGAGAGTTTGAGTTGAAGACCAGCAGTTCTTTTCACAATGGTCTGATTGTTCACTGAATGTAGGCTGACAGAAAGAAAAAGATTGAAAAAGAAGGAGAGGGAGTATGGGATTGACAGACAGTGAGTGTGTGTGTGAGAGAGAGAGAGAGAGAGACAGAGAGAGAGAGAAAGAGAAAGAGAAAGGGGGGGGGCCAGCCAGAGCACGACTCTGCTTTCTACATTTTTACACACTCTCACCGGTTGCTCTGCTGTTGCCGTGTATGTGTATGTGTGAGTCAGATAAAGAAAGTAAAATTTGAATGAATGAGGCACCCTAACAGGGGTCAAGCCCTCTACATCCACTATGGGCTCAGGTCACATATACTTGGGCAATGAGCCCATATATACAGAAGAGTTTAAACATTAGGAAATTCATAAGAAACCATTTTGATAAAAACATTTTGCTCACTTTTACGCAACAAAACAAAACTTTCACTGGTTGTAGGTTATAAAATGTGAATATGTGCTAGTTCTCTTAGTCGGGTAAACTAAATCTCTTTGTTTTTATCTGCTTGGCCTCGATGCCTTTAAAATCTCTGGTACAGGTTTACACAAGTATACTGATTGAAGACACTGTTGATGCATGCACTGGTTATTTTATATAGGGAAAGGTCACTAAAAAACAAAATGTACTATATTACAATATTAAAATTACAAACATTGTAAACTTCATTTATCCATAATGCCCTCCCAGATTCTGTCTCACACATAAACACACACACACGCATGCACACAGACAGACACACACAGGCAAGTAGAAACATCTGCTCCGCAACACTGCTCAACTTCATCATCTCACAGGAACCAACTGTTTGATGGAACGATATAGTTGACATTATGCAAAAAATCCACAGAGAAAACAACAAAGTCTATCAGCCTGTGTGTGTGTGTGTGTTTTGCATGAATAAAGATGACATCAGCTTTATCATGTTTCAAAAAGAAAACGTCAGTACATGAGGCTACCCTTTGACTGTGTACACAAATCAGCAGTGCGAGCACCCACCACACACACACACACACACACACACACACACACACTCACTCTCTCTCTCTTACCTATATCCCTAGAGGAACACCTGAAAAGAGGGAGGGGAGATTTCAACCAATCCCAACATGCCTCAGTGCTGAGGACCTAGTAAAAGGGGTGGCTGCCAGGGTGTAGGGATCAGCCAACCAGGACAGACGGAACATCTGTTGCCCAATCAGAGCATCTGGAACATCTGGCACCAATGAACAGCAGTCATCTAGTGGCTGAACTCTGACCTTGCCCACTCGGCTTCACATGTTTCCTACTTTTTATTTTTCATCCATTGTCCATTACGCTCATCCTATTCCTTCATCTCTTTGTCACTGATACTGATGAGTTCTTTGTCTTGGATCTGATACACAGGGTGTAGCTGAACACCTGGACCAGTTTGTCTGCATTGCATGGTGATAGTAGACATTCCTCTTTTATCTCTCAGCTATCGACCATATCCAGAATGAAGGAGGATGGGCAGGAATGATTAGACATTCAATCCAAACTGCAACATCATACTCACTGACCTGTATGGGCTCTGATTATGTGAATGTGTGTGCGTGTGTGCGTGTACTGACAGAGGCCAACTCAGCAGTTACAGTGTTGGTAAATTTTACGCTGGGTGTTTTCTCCGAGGTGCCGCAGCAGTGCTGTAGTAAATTGTCATATTCAATACTGTGGAATGAGGAAGAGACAGGTGGAAGGGAACAGAAAATCAATGAGTGTTTTCAGCCACATCGTGTCTTGTGCTGACATAGCACAAGGCGACCGCTATGGTGCTGCACACACACATACACACACACCGAAAGGACGGCGGGGCACCTGATATGGAACACATTGTTCTATTGTTACTTAGCAAAAGGAAACAGAGGATTTCACTCCTAAATAAAACTACACTGCATCTATCTCTTAATATCTTTCTCTTGTGTTGACTGCAGAGCTTAAATAAATAAATAAATACATAAGTCACACTGTGTGTGTGTGTGTTTTATATGAAAGGCAGTTCCAATTCCTTTGCCCAGACATAAAGCCGTGGCCCAAACAGGAAGCTTCACACACTCCCTGTACGATCTGTGTGTGTGTGTTCCAACGTGACTCCTGAACCTCAGTTTCACACAAACATCCTTCCTGACGGATTATTTTGAGCTCAGTTAGCATTTTAATTCAGCTCACAATACAAAAACACCCAGATCTCGGACCGCCCCTTTTCTTTTCACCAACACACTCTGACAGACGTGCACATACACTTGTGTACACCTTAGAGTGAGAAAACAATACCATTAAAGGTTGAGTGGTTGACTTGGGCTTGGTAAATGCACAGCTGGACTCACTCAATACAATGCAGACCTAATTGACAAAGTGCTGTTAAAAAGATCACACACAGAAAGCCCTAAAACTACCACTAATTGATTAGGTTAAGGATGTCTTCTCACAATCAACCAACCAACATGAGAACTTAGCTCATGTAAAGGCAAGTGTGGCAAATTGAATAGCATTGCAATAACCCAATTTTATCATTTCCCCATTTCTCTCGCCTCTTGCTGTTTCCTAGATGTTGGTAAATGCACACAACGACAAACACACAATGACAAATATTCAGCCCAGGCATAGAGCTTTACATACACACACACAGACCTACAATCCTGCTCACAGATGAACCGCTTGCTGCGTCATCACCACCTTTCCTATTGTGTGCAAGTGAAAGCAGCCATTTATCCTAAATCATATGTTTCTCTGACTGGCCGTGTAAACAGGCAGCTCAGTAACGTACACGTAGGCAGACACAAGGTTTCACTTTATAGCCACAAGCACTCATCCCTCTTCAGGGAGAGGGGGACGGATCAACATCCTATCTACAGACGCTCAATGAGTTTATAAGGCAGTGCGGAAACTTATAACAGTGGACATCTGTTTGGAGATACAGCCTGTACATAATCTAAAGATCAATAAAAGTTTATTTAGCATATCATCAGATTGGTTGGCCATATCTGCGCTCTAGTTCTCTGACACCAAAGCCCCTGTAATCGATACATTTTATCAGTGGTAGTTATTTAAAAAGGCATCCACTTACTAACAGTCCCAGATGTGTTAAACACTGACAGATGCTGGAAGTGTCAAGCCAAAATGAACTTGAAAAATGAAACATCTGTCATATGTTTTTAAAGACTCAGCACTCCCTAATTTTCTTCTAAAATGTTTCCCATTGCCTGGATTAAAGCTTTCCTTTTTTTAATATAATAATATGGCAGGCTTGCTGACTGGTAAACGAGAGATGGTGATAGCTGCTAAATGTGTGCCAACTGGATAAATGCAATGGAGCCTTTAATAGTGACAAAGCTCAGAGCAATTTGGAGTCCTTCTAAAGAGCAAAGCAGCTTTCTGGATTCAATTCCAAATAAGTGCTCTGTGAACTATGAATGGTAGGTGATAAGCTCATTCCTTAACTCTATTTCAGTGCTGGGTATAACCATTTGCATCTGTGTTAGAACATTCCTATCCCTCTTTTAATGTGTCACACTCACTTTCTCTTTATTTCTCTTTTTCATTAAGGCTTTCAATTTCACTCTCTTTTTCTACATCTCAGTCGTTCCCCCTCTCTCTTCTTTCTCTCTCACACCCTCTCACACACACCCTCTTCCTGAGCTGTAGGAACATTCCTTGCATCAGCCAGAATCTCATACTTGAGTATCAGCACTAAGCCTGTGTGAAATAACATTGAACACAGAAAAAGATGGCGGTATTCAAGCACTGACATGCATATAAGTGCGTGTGTGTGAGGATTTAGGACAGCAGGTGAGTGTCTGTGACATTCCCATACCTCCTTTTAGCAATCACTTCCCCATAACCCCAGACTTTTTCTTCACAAAAGGAGTGGGAAGGCAAAATGACTCAGAGACATCATGAATGGCAGGACGTATTAGGTTAAATACCAAATCGTCTCAGGGGGCTGCAGAACTCCCAAGTGTGCGTAGAATTAATGTCATGTTGCATGCTGTGTGTGCTGAAAATTGTCTGCAAATGCACATATATAACACTTTTTTGAATGCATGGTGCAATGGTGCTACAGTAGACTGTGCTAGTGCTGCGTCAGTGTTTCATCAAGGTGAAGTCGCCAAACAAAATGTTAGATTATGGCAGTAAATATGTCAGTGGAGGGTCTTGTATTATATTATTATATATTTAGGACACTGTACACGTTTGCATCATGCATCTTCTTCTCCTGCTGCAGAGATTTATGACTGTAAGCCATGGGAGGATTTACATACATTTCCAGCATGATGCTGCAGTGTATGGCTGCAGTGTAAATACTGGACTGAAACTGGGGGTCCATTAAAAAATTGAGAGACAAGACAGACACGTGTTAGCAAATACAGGGAGACAGAGATGTGACGTGTAGGTGCTTCATGTACTGCTGCTTGATCCCCTCCATTAAAGAATGTCTAACAACAGTGTGCAAGGTAATGACAGACTGTCTGCGTCTCCCAGAGAGGGCAGACTGCTGGGAATGTCACAGCAGACGTACTGCACCTGGAGACGCCTCTACACAGATGGGAAAACACACACACACCCCTCAAACAGTTATGTGGACGCACAGGTTTATCCTTTCATCTGCTCCATTTCGGATAGGGAAGACAGTCTGTGGACAGACGTTTGGACAGAGTGAGGAAAAGAGAAGCAGCTCAACACAGCTGTTCACCAGGGAGCAGTGAAGTAACTGACAGAAGGAATCGATGCAGTGGGTCGATGGACAAACATTAAGTCCACAAGCTGACAAACACAGAAGACAGCCCTCACAATGCAGCACAGACCGAGAGCCTTTACACAGGCTGCCAAGCAGCAGCCTACTGGGACATCGAGACAGCAACGCTAATGTCACTGTGGTGACAGCTAAAGCAGTTTGCAGATAGACAGGTAAACAAGAGGAAGTGGCTAATCAGAGGTGGTAAACAACAAACTAAGTCAAGGTACCCCTAATTACTCTGTTCACTGGGTTAACTGACAGGACTATCTGTTATAGACCAAGTCAAACCCCAGATTTTGTGTAGACATCCAGACAAGGGACAAATAAAAGTGAGTAACCTGGATGAAGTAGTGAAGCAAAACAGGGAACAAACTAAAAGGTTCTGCAAATATGAGACTGACCTCCAAGTGTGTAACATTGCTTTCACAATCATTGGACCTCAGCTCATTCAAACAGTTATAAATATCTTTTGGGAGAGGCTTTCATTTCAGCCTTGGACCTTTAGAAACTTGTTGAATCTATGCTTTTAAGCACTAAAGCCAACTCGGTGTCTCTATACCTGCCTAAGACATACACTGTTGTTTTTCTCCCTTTAACTTGTCACCAGAAATCCCAGTTTTACAACACAGAGATTTATGACATCACTCTGCTTTGCTCCTCACTGACTTGTTGAGCAATGAAGTGTCAGTTCTGGAGACAAGACTGGGGTTGGGGACAGTGGTTTTAAGTGAACATAAGAATCCAGTGTGAAGAGGAAGGTGGTGGCCCGATTTATCTAGTGATCTATCTATCTATCTCTATCTCTATCTCTCTCTCTCTCTTCCTCATCCCTCTCCCCCCTTCCTGCCACCTCTGCGGTTTCCTGCTCCCTGCCCTGCCTTTTTAACCACAAAACCGAAACCTATAGATCTGATAAGCAATCTCTGTCACCCTGACTGACACTGCCCAGCTGAATATAGTGTGCCTGCGTGACGACAGACAGATCCACACACACACACACACACACACACACACCAATCAGCCAGCAAACAGTTAACATCTGAACGCCCCTTTCTAACCACTACAGCCTGCTCTCCCACCCCTGCTGCTCTCTCGTGTCCTTGATCATCGGCAGGAGCGGCACCAATGAACTGTAATCAATGGACAAGCCTTTGCACAAACTGATCATTTAATTGCGATCTGCGTTAAAGCCCCGGACAAGCGCACACTCACACATTTGCAGCATGAGCCGACGGCAGTGCACACCAGCAGCAGCACAGACATGCCGGAGACAGAGAGGGAGAGAAAACGCCCTGCCTTGTTCCCTGTCGAAACCCCAGCCCTCTGGGTAGTCTACACAATACACACACACCACCTTCACATATGCTTTTCTTAAGACTCCATATAGAGACCACATCTGGACAGCAACAGATTTCTGAGAGGGTTTTTTTCTCTTTGTTGGCCATCTGTGTGCTGCGTTAAAGGCGAGCGATCACACGCTTGAAGACACGCTGATCATGCTGCCCTTTTTATGATTGCAGTTATTGATATATTGTTGATCCACCGCGTCCGCTTAATGACAGTTAACCTTTATATATGGTTGGTGAAATACAAAAGCAAGCGTACCCTTTACGCCTGATAGGCGAGAAGGTGAGGGTACAGAAAAGCATGCAGTCAGCCAAGTCAAGGAAAACACAACATATAGTCAGAAAGCACCGATTTAACAGCGCGCCGCTTTAAATTGCTATGCTTACTAACACGAGAGAGGCTTTAAAAAAGTTTTACCTTTAACTTGAGTCTCATACTCGGCTACTATCTCCTTGTCCTTTCGGAATTTCGCCGGAGACGTCATGGCTGAGTTTGGAGATCAAACCTCTTGTCCTCGTCGCGAAGTCAATTTTGTCTCAATCAATCAATATATCGGCTCTGGACTGGAGGGATGGAGATGCCACTCAGAAACGGGGTTGAAAAAGAAAGAAACGGGCAGTCCAGATGAGAGATCGCAGCTCCTCAGTGTGCCCGCGGATCTGTATTGTCTCCCTGCCTCTGTTCACTCCGGGCGCATTGTGAGTTTGGCGCTGCTGCTGCTGTTGCTCTATGTTCCCATCCGCCGCCGCGCCTCACCGCCTCCTCAAAACCGGTTATGGTGCAAACAACTATAAGTGAAAGGAGATTCATTACCCTCTTGACAAAAACAAACGGCGATAGCTTGTCGGTAAGCACTTCCAAAAGTTTTCCTTTAATTTGATACTTGGCCTGAGCGGGTAGCGGCCTCGCAGCTGCCCGTCCGCCTCTCTAAAACCAAACTGCTCTCCCCCCCCCCTGCTGAAATGAGAGAGAGGAGGAACCGAGTGGAGATGGAGGGGCTGGCTGGTCAGACCCAGTGCGCAGGACAGGCATGGATGCACACATGGAGATCATTCATTTTGGGTACACAAACTACAGGCGCTTAGCTGCACGTAACACGCCTTATCTTGTCTTGCCTTATCTCGTATGTGTTGTTTGTCAAAGTTTCATTAAAATGTATGTCACTGAAGGAATTCATTAAAGGACAAACTTTAAAACGTAAAAAGTAGGTAGGGGCAGGTCCAATGTTAAGCCAGTACATCTAAGTAAATTAAGTAAAACATTGTGATTAATAGCAGATGCATATAATATTTCAGTGCAGTTGTCCGTTTACAGGTATTTAGATGTTTTGTATTTATCCTCACGCAAAATTTAAGTGACTACTTACAGCGCAAAACAGCAAATTATTAACTGGGAGTGTAGGCTACATAACATTGGTCCAAAACGATGATATAATGAGATAATGTTATTTACACTGGATCTTTTTTTTTTTTTTTTTTGGTATTGTCTTGTATTTCAACCTCTAACAGAAAAGAGTCAATTACGATATACTCCTTAAAATAAATGGCAACGCTCTTCCCGAATGACACTTTATTAACTTTTTTATCCATGAATCGCCAATCCCGCTTAATTTTTATAGACAAGGCTAAACTTCCCACACAACAATTGGTGAAACAGAATTTGATTGATACGCTACACCACCAACCAGCTTTTAGGACTTTCGAAAGTAGGGGGATTTCAACGCCAATTTATAACCAATAAAATTCAGATTTAGTAATTGAGGTGGCCAATGGCGTCGGTCAGTGCTGTGTGTATCCAATCAGAGTCGTGTGTAGGGTCTTTTAAAGATAGTTTCAGGAAGTGCCGTTAAATACCAGGAAGTTGTAAACAAACCTGACAGCTATTTATTTAGCTGTGAACTACATCTCAATGGATGCTGAGGCAGGCGTGTAAAACAGGCTAGCTACTCGCCGTTATCGTGTATTTATCAGTTGTTCAGCCAATTGTCTCATTTTATGTTGAGATCGTCTCGCGGAAATAGATATTTTTTCCGTGTGTTTGCTCAACAAGCTAACATTATCCGTCTTCCGTTCTGTCGCTAGGGGAAGGCTAACGGTTGCACAAGGACGTTGGCGCTAGCGTTAACACTGTTGAAGTTAACGTCAAATCGAGTATTATCATCCTGAATTGAACCGACAGTGAACTACATCAGTACCCGATTCTTGTTTGTCCGCTGCATTTGCCGTCTGGGGGCAGAAAGAACGAGAGAGTTCGTCCATTTGAGCAGGACAACAACAATGTCTACATCCAACGCTAATTTCAAAAACAAGTGTGTGACCCAGGTGAACTGCATATTTTGTGACAGCCTGCTCTGCACGAGAGGCATGAAAGCGGTGCTTCTTGCAGACACCGAGGTTGAGCTTTTTTCGACTGATATACCTCCAAACAGGTAAGTGCTAATCTAGTTAGCATTGCTGCTAGCCTTTGTTTATGCCTGACGTTGTTGCTAGGGTATGGTGTACTTGCAAAATACTGCAGCTTTCTATATATTTGTGACATTTTGTTTGGGAAGAGAGTCATTATAGTTACTCATATACAATTTAACAGTGTTCGTTGCACGAAAATGTAAAATTAGTGTGGGGTTTAACCTTTTATGCCAATGTTTGTTTCTCATTACACGCTCCCTCCCCCTAGAACTGTTGACTTTGTGGCCAGCTGCTACTCTACTGAAAGCTGCAAATGCAAACTGAGAGACATTGCATGTCTCAAGTGGTATGTAAAGCTCTTCTGTACCCTTTAGGGTTTGCTTTAGAAAGACCATCTGCTGATGTGTGATGTTATTAAAAAGCACAACCAACACAGTTAGCTCAGCAAACAGTTAGACCCAAGTCATAAAGCCGTTTCCACCTGAAGGGTTGCACCTAACTGTTACTATCAAAGTTTATGTTTGTGGTGGTTATCTTTCATAATAAATCATTTGGTCTATTAAACATAGGCCATAGTGAAAATTACCTGCTGCAATTTCACAGAACCAACATTGAAATCCTCCTATGTTTTGTCTGGCCAACCATCCATATTTCACAGATATTTAATTTACAGTGACATAAAGTGGAGAAAAGCAGCACATTCTCACACCTGAGAACCTTGATCCTTGTTGTTTTTCATTGAAAATTTAATCATCTGTCAGTCTTGAAGATATTACTGACCATATAATTATTAAGTAACAGTTTTAAGCTTGATATATCAATAGTCAAAGTTAGATTCTGCATTTATTTGTAATGTTAACCTAAACCAGTGAGGCTTCATGGGGCCTCTTTTGTATTCCCAGGCCTTTTGTTGATGTACACAGGGCAAAAACAAACATCTGTTAGATAATAGACACCCACTAGTGGAGTTTGCACTTTTCAGAAGTGCCTCCTGTAAAGTGCTGACAGACGTTTCTTCTTTATTCTCTCTCCCTCCCTCTCCCAGTGGTAATGTTGTCGGCTATCATGTTGTGGCCCCCTGTAAACCCTGCCTGCTTTCCTGTAACAACGGCCATTTTTGGATGTTCAATAGTGATGCTGTATCTACTCTCAACAGACTGGATTCGACAGGTCAGTAGAAGCCCCCCTGGATAAAATTGGTATCCTTTGTCCTGTTAGACATGTTTCATGAGTTTGTCATCCTCTAATGTGTATGCAGGTCTGAATCTGCTCCTGTGGGGAGACCTTCCTGAGCTGGACGACAGTGAGAATGAAGAATCAGAAAGCCCATCAGAGGAGGAGTGTATTAGGTAGAGAGGGAAATGAGCAATGTGAGAAACCTGGGACACCAACATTTGAGAGGTGGAGCTAAAAGAGTGTACAAAACATGCTTGAGATAAGAGAGAAAAGAGAACCATCAAAGGGTAACATAATACTGAATCAAATGGGCGAATAAGTGTGTAGCTTCACTGCTCTACATGGGTTAAACCATGGTTCATATCTCAACACATCCCCATCAGTGATGTCACAGCAGGTGTTTTGCTTTTGTCAGCTGATGGAAAACACTTGCTGTGACACTGACTGGGGTGTGAACAGAAACACAACATGAAACACAAAGTTTGAACCCACAGATCAGTGCAGCAAAATGTTGCAGCCCATGTAATTTGGTGTTGAATTACCCTTTTTAACCTGTGACCATGCCTTTTCCCCATCAACTTTTCACTGTTAAAAGCACAGACGCACACATCGCTGCACACGTTCTTTTCTCTCTTTTTTTCTCAGTTTTTTTTTTGTACATTTGCACGGGCTATTCTGAACCATGTCGGCTGAGGTAGACTGAAAATAACACATGACCAGACTCCTTAATCTAGTACATTTTCATTATCAGAGTCTCCACCAAGCTCATTGTTTTGATCGGCCGTGTGAGAAGTTGGGAGTGTGGTGTAAATCAGTGGAACTTAACCAGTGAATGCTGTGCTTTTTCACGCTGTTTACATCAAGTCCACTTTTTTGACAAGATGACCACAGTTCACCTACCTTCTTTTTTTAAAAAATGGCAGTTGTATTCTGTACATTGGATATACTGTATAAGCAAACACTCCCATTTACAGTCATGTCTTAAAAGCTTATATGCTCTCTGTGTGGCTGGGTGCTGAGTGAAAGCTGGACTGCTTTTTGAATCCCATGCGTTGGAGAAATAGCACAATTATTGAATGATATCTATATATGAGTTTCTTGCTTTGTAAGGGCATATTTGCTTTAGGTTACCTTACAATCTGATGTTCTATCAGTGATACTTTTTGATATGCTAATTCAGTGTTCGTCACACACCTGACAGCAGCAGTATGTGTTTAACACCCAGATGAATCTGTAGCGGTATCTGATACTAACATACTAACTTATGCATGGAGTGTGCTTCCACAAAAGCCCGGAGCAGCTGAATTTTAAAGTTAAGTGTTTTTGATAGGAGCTCAAATCAAGTAATAAAATCCCAGATCGATGACACCGGATGAGATAGAAAGAGGTGCACTTTTGGCAGCACCCCTCAACTCTTCAATGTGGATCACAAAATGTTCTGAAAACATAATTCAAAATGGAGTCCTCTGTCCATAAACACGGTTTTATGTAGCAGCATAACTGTAGCACCTGAAGGGAAGGAGAAAGTCAACTCCAAAGAATCATGGAACATTGTCAGTGTTGAACTTGCAGACTGGCTTCCCCTGTATGAAGATAATTATGTAACAATGAGCCGCTTTATCATATTTTTTTACGTTGGGCTTAAGTCAGTGGAGCTGACCATAAAACTCTCAGCCCTCAATATTCTCTTGGCCTTATTGATGCTGTGATTGCTGACAAAGAACCTTTTTGTTAAGCCCTGGACTGCAGAGAGCGGTTGTTATGCTGTATGTTATTTGGTCATCACAAACTGACCAGGCCTTCTCCTCAGTCTGTTGTGCCAGACACAAGCTCCAACATCCCCCAGTCGCAAGGGACATAATTCAAGTCGGTCCTTTTTTGGCAGTGCCATCCTTCTGCACTTGTTATTGTTTCACTGCTGTGCCCCTGCTGATAGTATGATCCTGTCTTAAAATAACAGTCTTGCTGTAAGTGAATGAGATTTGCCTTAATTGTGGGCAAACATTGCTGACAGAAGCTAACTTGGAATGTCACGTCTTAGCTGAAGATAAAGGATAAAGAAAGTAGACTATTTTTAACTTAAACTGCCCTCCGTGTTTATCTATGCTATAGCCTTTAGCTGTGGAATAATACGCATAGAGGAGGAAAAACTTTGTGCAGATATTCACGTCTTTCAACTTAAAGTTATAACTGACTGTCTGCTCCACTTGCACACCAAATACTATCAATGTGGTAAACTGATAGGATACAGTGCATCAGCTAGATATTTATTAAATCCACAAACCAAATATCTATAACCACATACTTCCTTTTTGTTTACAAGCTTTGTTTACAAATGCGTTGGTTTGTACTGTATTGTGCTATAGTACTTAATGTTTTTGTTCACGTATTTAATATTTCATTTGTGATGTAGTGCTTTTGTTTTGTACATTACAGGTCAGATGTGTACAGTTTTACCTCAAGAAGGTATCACGTTGCGAGCTTCCTCTGGCTAGGACAATTGTCAAATGATAATCAAAAAGCATTATTTAAACGGCTGTTTCTGACGTGAATAACTTTAATTAACATGCCCTGCTGGAAAAAAATTGTATATTTTGGAATTGCACTGAAACTGCATTGGTAGTTTGAAAAGATGATTTGTTGTTTTGTATGCTTGTTAAATTAATAAACCTTTTTTTTTTTTCAAAATATCTCAAATGTGCTGTAGTTCTCTTTTCATTTGTTAACAAATTTCTTCCTGCTCTCATAAATGCTGCTTATTTTGGCTCCACAGAAGTTAAAGTGGACAAAATTGATTTTACAGGATCCATACGCTGAAGTTACACTACAGAATGTTTTGTAAAAGTTCTTTGAAATCATATTTGTGTGCTTTGATCATGTTTTAATTACTCCACATCAGGCACAAGATCTTCTCATGTGAATCAGAAAACATTTCAGTGCAAAATGGTCAAAACTCTGCTGTGAAGGTGTATACAGTATTGTCCTTGGTTCACCACCTCAAACATCATCGATGCATTCTGCATTCTCTCTAATTTACTGCCAAGACTGATAATGAATTCATCAAACAGTCAAGTCTGTTTTATTTATAGCCACAAATCACAAGTTTGTCTCAGAGGGCTTCACAGACGCCACTCGTGAAGACAGTTGAGACAGATTTCTTCCTGTTACAGGGAGAAACTGAAGCAACAAAATTGGGGTTCCTCTTCCAGGACGGACAGACTTGCAATAAAGGCTGTTTTTAAATTAGAGTAAATTACGGTATTACATAAACAAGTGAAGCATAATATAAAGAATATATAATGTAAAATAATGTTATAAATCAAAGAGTTTAAATAAATGAACTGGATTTTGAGTGGATTGTTTGTGGCTGAAAGTGACAAAAAGGATCTATAATCTCTTTAGTGGATATTCTGACACCATGAGTCTCATTACGGTGGTTGAAATTTGCTGATGTATGCACAGCAGTTGAGGAGTTGAGTAAACATTTACAATCAAGAAACTGGAGAATCCTCCCACAAACAATGTTTTGAACCTTTTATCACTTTGTGTTTTCTCTTACAAGCAGAGTGGAGGCGATCGTCTGGATGCCATGACCTGCACAGACACAGACACAGTATCCATGCGTCTATGTTGTATATGGGTGTGTGTTTGGGAATCACAAGGGGAACTGTTCATCATTAACATGACTCCAACTGCCAATGTGGCAGAAGCAGGGGGGACCTACAGGAATCACGTTGACTTCTTTATCAATCCTGTCAGCGTATTGGAATTAGGTCTTTTCATTTATGGAGATTTATGATATTCATCAACAACTTTCCCACAGAGGATACTGACATTTTAGATGAATATTTATGAGCCGTCCTACAACAAGTTAGAAAGACGCTTTTGTTTTGGGAACCAGAAGGTTCATACTGTAAGGGCATCATTTCAGTGTAAGCATTGAAAATTCATGAGATGACGTTTGACTTCCATTCAAGATTAGTTACTAAGCTGACAGAGAGAGTACGTGTCTTAACAAGGCTACAAAAAGGCAATTTCCCTCAACCTGAAACATAAGCACAGAGTCAGACTTGAGGGGGAATGGGGCAATTTCTTTTTCATGTGCAGTAGTTGATCTCAGACCTGTGCATGAAAGTTGTTTTCTGAACTGAACATGTGTACATGTGCACCATGAAAATGGTGCATATTTTGTATGGTCTGACTGAACTGGTAATTTGTTATAGCATACCTCCTTCTGAAGCATTCTCTGCTGTTGTTGAGACATGCACAAGGCAATTTAGGTAGTGATAGTAAGAAAAATCAGAAATAAATAGCTGTGGCTTGTCCTGTTTTCACATGTTTTTGTAGCATCCACACAAATTACAAATCGTGCCCTCACAACTCCAGCTCTAAGTTTGTGTTGTATCTTACACCACTTCCTGAGCTGTATCAGCCTGTTGTTTTCAGTGCAATTCAATAGCTTCCCCCAAGACTTCCTCTAAAGGTCAGGGTCAGGAAAAACTGTGGTTTGGATGTTCTTTTACTTAAAGTCACACACTGTTTCAACATGGGTTACTCCAGACAGGACTGCAGAAGAAAACACTCAAAACACATCATTGTGCCTTCAAGTTACGCAGTGGTCAACAGGACCAGACTGGTTGTTGGAAGCTGCCAGGTGTGTGTGTTTTCATGCCATTGAATGAATGTGAAGCATGGTGTTGCTGAATTAAAAAAATGTATGCACAGCACTCACTGCATGGTTGCTTTCCCTAGACAAATAAAGGATAAATAAATCCAATATGCTGCCTCTCTGCCCCAGTGACAGCCAAGCTGGTTAATCAGGCAGAGACTCTTCTCCTGGAGCAACATGCTAATACAAGTCCAACAGATCAAATCCTGTCACAGCAGCCTGAGGTTACACAAGCAAACAACACCGGGAAGCATTCTCTACCAGCTATTTACGGTAAAATAAAAATATATGACAAGTTGATGACGAATAGTCTATTTTCACAGTGCACTGCGTCTTAGTGTTAACATGAAGATAAATTTAAACAGCCAGTATTCAGTGTGGAAATTTAAGTCCAGTGTGAAAAACATGTGCTCAGGAAGGACGCAGATGTCAGTTTGATTGCCTTTTTTCTCAGGTCTCCCAAGATATTTGGAAATGTGAAAATTCAACTTTACAAAAATAAAAAGTAAAAAATATAGTACCACTTAATAAACAGTATAAATGTTGTCAAATCAAGAAAATATTCACCACTAGTGCCACTGCAAAAAGCTAAAGACTCTTCAGACCATCTGAGCGATGTGTGACTTTTACACTTGGAAATCAGAGAATCATCAGAGCATCATCACTGCATTGACAGCTTTCTTACACTGCTTTTTTGTTTGTCTGGTGTTTATCAGACATGTGGAATAAGTAATAGTTATAGATGTAGACAATAAGAAACATCGTCCTAATTAGTTTTCCTATCTATCTTCTAAACCGGATGCAAAGGAGGCACCCTGAGTGTGGAACATCGCTCTCTGGTTGAACTACTGGTTTATTGCAGTAAAAACGTAATTCACTTGTGCATTGTTTAACCTCACATAGATTGGCTTTGAGCTGAGAAGGAAACTGAGCAGACAGGTATGCAGCTAATATGGCAGGTGTGAAGAACATACTGTAAAGCAGCTAAAAATGGGGAGCAGGTGTGCAACTGTTTTACATAAACTGCCAGGTGAGTAGACACAGAGTGAGGATAAGGTGGAAACAGATAATTCAACAGGTCTCACTTGCTTGCTTCAGTAATGGAGAGCTCCACTCAGAGCTATTTTCTAAAATGACTGAGTTTTCACGGACTCATTAAGGAAATATGGAAATGAGCCTTTTTCACGGCAGCGTTATGACTGGTCAGGAAGCACAGCTGTAACTAATAACATTAATGAGGACTCTGCTCCATTTAAATGTCTGTGTAAGCCAGCCTGGAATTTAATTAATGTTATTCATTACACCTGTGATGTTCCTGCTCTGACATGACTGTTGGGGAAGGTAAAAAAAAACAAACCCTCAACTATTTGTTGCCACAGGTATGAGCAAAACAAAGAGAGCATATTGCTTAATAAAAAAAACAACAACACTGAAGTTTGTCATTTGTAAAACACAATTCAAAATCTTTCCACATTAAAAAAAATAATAATTATTTTGCCTGGCAAATATTAAATCCTACCCTGTTGAGCTGGAATTAAAGGCCCTTATCAAGTGGTTAAAACAGTTTTACTCATAACTTATTCGTAAAGGTTCTGCATGGCTGCAACGTGTATTTTCAATACTGGCCAATTCTCCTTAGATTGAAGTTGGAGCCATGATGGAATTACAAAAGTTTACAAGACTGCATGTATAAAAAAGATAGAGAAAGATAAAGATCTGCTCTTACAGATGAAACAAAACCAGCAGGGTGAGAAAGACATCAGTGAAGCACAGAAGGAACCGTCTGCCAAAAATACCCGAAGTCAGCTTTGTGTTTGTGACCTTGACAAGAACACCCTTTACCTACAGTAACTGGCTTAACTTGTATAATCTATTACAAACTCAAACCTTCAGGGGAACTCTCAGAGAAGACAGTCTGGCGCCCTCTGGTGTATCAGAGTCACAAAGACACACAGAGGACTGACAGAATCACTTAGTAACACACACAAAATGTGACGACAGACTGAACAAGTGTTACTGGAGAAGAAGACTCTAAAATAATGAACATAATGTATTCTAGTCAGGAAATAATTCATATATATATTTATTATTTTCCATAAATATGTATATTAAGAAAAGACTGTGCTGCCTTAACATTACTTGTGTTATCACCTGTTACATAAAATTTTGTCATGTATTTGCATAGATGTGCAATGTTTGTAGGGGAGAAACGTGTAAACACAGTTGGGGTTTCAGTCACCCTGCATTGTGATCTTGTAGCTTACCGTCACTAGTATGGTAAAGAAAAACTTTACGTAATGTTACTTTTACGTAAGGAAAAACAGATGTTGTTTGGATATGATCAAAATCAGAATTAAATCCCGCCAGCCTCAGATTTTCCTATTATTCAGAGCACAGCAATTGTGATGGTTGTCATGGTTACATAAGCCCAAACATCTTGGTCCTCTGCTTAAGATGGTCAGGAGTGGAGTGGAGGGCAGACTTTTCCATGATTAGAAATGCAGAAATCTGTGATATCAAATATAAAAATAACTACTCTTAGAAGAGACAGAATCTCAGGTAAAAAAAAAAGAGTCACTGAGACTGTAATCAATACACATTTTATTGGTAAACTGTAAAGCAAGAATTAAATGAATATTGGAATACATGTGGAGGGTAAGAGTAGAGGGGAGAGTAAGTGAATTAACAAAAGCACAATAAGACAAAAACACAACTTATTTTATTAGTGGTAACAGAGAAAGTATCAGTGCAGTTAGAAATTTACAATCATATTTTCACAAATAACTATACATTGTTTTTTTTTTTAAACTGTCTTGTGATTCAGTGGTTAGGGTACAGTCATGATAGGTCCCTACAAAAACATCTCAAAATGGAAAAGCAACTTTTTTTTATTAAAGTCATTATTAAATCTAATACCCTTTAACAAACTATGTCAATCTTCAGATATCCAGAAAACATTTGCCACTAATCCTCTCAGAACAGAAATAGCAAAGGATGATTTAATACCTGAAATCTACCAAATAAAGACTGGAAAGAATTACAGGCCTGAATGTATCAGTGCTGCCACATTAAAGGTCCAGTCCTTGGGTAACATGAACTGCACATATATGTACAAGCATTTTTAAAAGGTTTGACTCTTAGATGATAAATGAGCATGTTGTGTGTTTCCCAAAAGAAAATGATCAAAAATATTTGTTTTGCAGCAGTGTTGCTAAAATTACAGATTCAAGCAAACCAATGATACAAAGAGAAAACATTAATAACCTAGATTTTGTTTATTTGTTGTCAGGTGTTGGTCCTTGTTTTAAAAGACCAATTTATTCTTGCTCACATTTTTCCCATGGATTGTAATTTAATGGCTCATAGAGCAAAATTCAGAAATGCTCTGATTTCCAAACAGATTAATCAGCAATGGTTATTAGTACAGCATACTGAAAACATCTTGTTTCCACTGAAAAAGCTACTGATTATGTTTAAATATTAGTGTTCAGAGGAATTGCACAACAAAAATGTCTTTGTCTTTTTAACACTAGATGGTGCAGTTGTACCAATAATGGAGGCCATCGTCAGCTTGTGCGCTGCACAGAGTAATGGCTTCATACAACACCTCTGTATTAATAATACTTTATTTATCCCACAGTAGGGAAATTTACAAGAGTGGGTTTCACTTTAAGAGAAACCTTCTGGAAAAATATCTAAAGAGCAATTAGTTCCTTGAAGAAGTAAAGACAATTAATTTACAGTGGAATGAATATCTAGGTTTACCACGCCACTGATAGAAGTACTTTAGTTTTCAGATGACAGGAAGGCCCAAAGGACACATCTGTTTCTTACTGGTGACAAAAATTAAAAATAGACATCATCTGGACATTGATAAAGACCATCTGAGTGGTAATTTCTGTCAAAAGATCTCACTCAGCAGATATAAACCACATCTTATTCCATATTTCATGAAGAGGCCAGGCATTTTAAAAGATTGAACTCCTCTCCTTTTCACATGGAATAAATAATTTTGCATTTAAATCCTCCAACTAGATGTCATTATTATACTTGCTAGGACGAATGAGGAGGAATGCCATCAAATTAGCGGTCACCTTGATCATCAGAGGGAGCAGAATATCTTATAAGAAATATAAAGAGGTTCATAAAAGCTCTGCAGTCTGTCATGGTCATCTCCTGATAATAGACCTAAAAGGCTAGGCTAATGTCCAGCTTTTCCTGATTATGCATATTAATGACACCTCAAGAATTCATCACAAAAATCTTTCTTCAGTGGGTGAGGAGGGCAAACGGTAATAAATGGTTGAATTTATTCACTTTGGAAATAATCCCTTTAATCAGGAGAGGAAACTGTCATGAGACTGGCAGGCCAGGCCGCTGGATTCTTAAATAATTTTACTAAATCAATTTTATATGTAATATGATCAGTTAACCACAAAAAACAACAAATCCTTTAGGAACGAATGAGTCCATAAGCTTGAGAAAATTAGCTTCATAATTAAGGGATAATAAAAACAATTGCTTTTCCATGCTTAGTCCAGGGAAACAGAACTGCAGGTGCCATACAGCACGCAACAGTGCAGGTTTTCAACAACTAGGCTGCCTACTGCATTATACTCTGAGGCAAGCTGCACTGGGGTTTTGTTGAAGTGCTCGAGATAACACAAAGAAAACTTCAAACAGGCTTCTTATTGTGTTCTATTCTTCTGGGCGAGCTGATTACAGTTAAGGATAAAAGTTGTTCCTATACAGTAAACTAATGCGGAGAATCAGAGAGCACTAATTAAGTCATGGGGGATCCAAGGCGGTTGGCATGGATGTGTTCCCCAACACTCAGACCATAGGGGTTTAGTGGGAACTGTGCAGCCCAACAGCAGTCAGCATCAAACGTGTTTATTGTCAGCTGAATGTCCGGCTGAGGCATGAACCGCTGGATCTGCAAAGCCACCTGGGAAAAAAAAGCAGAAGCTGCAGCTTCTTGCCCTGAGCACTGATAGGCTTGTCTTCTCCCCCCTCTTCCTCCCTCCATCCCACTGCCCCAAGCAGAGCTCAGAAAGTTGCTCCACATGCCATCATTGTCTAAGGCAAACACAGCCACTGACTGTGTATCAGAGGATGGGCTGTTTCAGTTTTAATATTGTCCCATGTTCATAGAAGGTAGTTGCTCAGTATCTCGAAGAAAAGGTAAGCCTTGGCAGGTCTATAAAAAATTGTGTTAATGCAATGAAAAGGAGGGTGAAATTCAAAGGTGATCTGTTTTAACCTTTGCTTTAAACTTAATTTTGCTCGTAACCATGAAGAGTTCTTTTAAATTTTTCCTCATTTCAAAAAGTCTGACAGCCAAAATCCTCCGTAAAATCAGACAAATTGTTAGACTACTGACCTCCTTTTTTAGGTCGGGGTCAGCTTGCTATGTCTAATTTTCAAATACAAATCAGGTGAGATTTTATTGAATGGATATAACTAGCCATGTTACATGGAGCTGTTGCATACTTCATGACCACGGCTCTGAACAGCCACTGTTGAAGCATCATCACCATTGTTTGTTCTACAAAATTGGTAGATTCTGAAGAGACTGAACTTGTGAAATTGTGTGTGTGTGTGTGTGTGTGTGTATGAATGCGAATTACTGATTGTGTCTTTCCATTGGTATATCTTAGAATAGTATGCATTAGTCAGTGTGACTCACACAGACACACACACTGACTGTTTGGTCCTGGCCTCACTTCACTTTTCTTTTCATGGTGCTTTTGTAGTTTGTCCTTGTGGGAGCCTGGCCTTTATATTCTCTTATATTTCCTGCATGCATCATTCTAAGGTATTTCTTCTATATTTCTACATCGTCTGCTTGCCTCATAACCCTCCTCCCCTGCATATTTTTATATTTTTTAGCTGATTTTAAGTTTAAGTTGGTCTATCCAACATTAGCACGTGTATAAAAATATGTTTTAACATATTTGCGCACATGCTGTTCCTTGTTTCTCTTTTCTACCCTGTGTATCTGATTCCATTTCATGGTGTTTGTTATATTATTGAGAGTTATTTAGCTGTAGATATATTCTTTTTGCATCTTAAAGCAAATTATGTTGCTATGAATGAGCAGCAGGAACAGGTCAGCTGGAAGATTATTACAGTTTGAGCAAAATGTTGCTGTGATTTTTATTAGTGTGGTCATGTCAATGTAATATTTAGTCATGCCTTTTTGTTCTTGTGGAAGTTGACATAGACACACACACATATGTGTGTTTATAAATGGACACACATACACACACACACTTATCTTAACCCCTTTTTCTCATTATTGGGAGGACCTGTCCCTCTGCCTGTAGCCACCTGCAAATTACAATTTAGTACTCCAAGAGTTAAGACTGTGTTCTTTGAGCCCATTGTATGTGTGTGTGTGTGTGTGTGTGTGTGTGTGTGTGTGTGTGTGTCGGGGGAGGGGTAGAGAGAGTCTGGTAGAAAACCTTTAATCCGGGTGCTGTCAGGCCCAAACCCGGCTTGACGTCCCATTGATGTGGAACAGAACAAAACACAGGGCCCCTTGCTAAGCTCCCACTGGCTCACTCACACACACATAGACACACACAATCACAATCACAATCACAATCACACACACACACACACACACACACACACACACACACACACACACACACTGGGCCCCTCTCTAAAGCCCCTAGCCTGGGCCCCTGCTCTCTAACTGGGAAGGGCATTCCTCAGCCTGTGCACACGCGTGCGCATACGCAAACTCACTCTCTCTATCTCTCTCACACACATACTCACACACACGCACATACACATACACTGACCAGAAAGAACACATTCTTAACTCTTTAAGGGCTGCACTAGTTCACAGGTGCTAATAGTGTGGAGGACTGTCTCTGTCTGTGTTTCCATATGTAAATCTGAGCGTTTATGTGCAAGTGTGTTTTTAAGAGAGTTGCAAGAGTCAGAGTTTTAGAGACTTAACCTTAAGATAGTATACCAGCCGATGATTTATTTCACTTGCACACACACACACACACACACACACACACACACAGAAGTCATACGTTTGTGAGATGGTTGGATACAGTTAACAGAAGCCAGATGCTTCAGTGTGTGTTGGTGTGTATCCGTGGTGACAACAAACAGTTATTATTGTCCTGCTGTTTGGATAGCTCCCAGCCCACAGCATTTCTGTTTACTATTAGCTTAAAGAGAGAGACACAGAGAGGAGAAGACAGAAAGCAGAGACGGAGAAAGCGAGTGGCAGATGCACATCTGAGCGGATACGAAAAGTGACTCGTATTAGAATAAACATGTGTTTTAGCTAATGGTCTGGAACAGTCTGGAACATTAATGTGTTATATTTGGCTGCAGTTCCTTTGCTGACCACCAGGTGGGGGTGTGGGCAGCAGTCAAGCACGATGCACAACATCCTGCTCCAACTTTGACCCTAAGTTGGCCTTGAGGTTGAAGTATTTAGGTTCATCAGTTCAGTTTCAAGCAGCCCCACTAAAGTGGAGGTGGTCCTGGGTGGTTCAGTTTTAGGTCTGAGGTGGCTGCCACAGGTTATCACTCTGCACTGGGAACATAGCCCGACACTTAAAATAACTACGTGGACATAAAGGAGCCACACACCTACCGTATGGAAACCATTCCCACCTGTGACCATACACACCCACCCACACCTTCTTGGTCAGCTCGTTTTTCCCCTTCACCTTCTCCAGGACTAAACTCACCCCTTGGTTTCCTCTGTTAAATTACAGAGATCTTTACTCCCGGCGCTGGAATTCTGCCGCTTCCGTTTTGGAATGTCAGAACTCCAAGTGCGCCGTTTGTTTGGGCCTGGGCTGCGGTCCAGAGAGGCCTGAGCAGTCCCAACCAAAATGTTTTTATTGACGGGCGAAAGCAGCCGGGCCGACAGCACCGATTGGCTGTAATTGGTCGGCAAGTCAGCGGTGTGTTTGAAATACCCTATGTAAAGTGGCAGCTTTTAAAAGCACATGCACACGCACACACTCACACACGCCCACCCCTGTTTCTCCCCTCCTGTTGCTTTAAGAGAAGCCAGATGTGCCACGGGGAAGCAATCACCCCTCTATTTGTCTTGGTGCTGATCAGGTTAGTGAAGTGTTCTCAGGCCTCGCCAGGAGTCTACACATTGCTGCCTGTTGTCCCTGCAGCTCACTGCACTGCACAGCTCCAACCAACCGGCCCATTCAGAACGATCTAAACAGGAGCACGACGAGTGGGAGAAATGCTTTATCACCAGTAAAGGGGCAATAAAGGGCAGAAGTAATGACTCATTTCCTTTACTGTTTCATTGTGGATCTTTGCTATAGGATTGGACCCAGGTGAACACGAGCTTTCTACCTACTGCAGTGCAAAGAGCTAAGTAGCTGATTGAGCTAATGTATAAATATGAGGGTCAGCAAGGAAGCTGGTAGCTAACATCTTTCATCTGTTGATATGGACACCACCATTTAGGGCTGGGTCAATGGATGGGAGGTGTGGAGGCAGCAGTGCATGTGTGTGTGTGGAGAACATTCCAGCCATTGAACACACAGATGGTTTGGTTTAGAGCAATGAAATGAGCACCAGACACAGAGCAGTGACAGTGAACGAAAGCCTCAATGATGCACACATGCGTGCACACACATATACACACAAATGTAGCCCTGACTGCATGGGTTAATGGAGTGACGGAATCCAGAAGGAATCCACTCAAGGACTCGGGGAGTGAACTGTTAGGTAGCCTTTAAACTGCCCTGCAGAAACTCCAAGAGTGCTGCTCAATTTTTTTTCATATTATAACGCATTTATAACTTCCTAACAAGGCCGCGACTTATGAAAGAGCTGTGTGCACTGATATCAAGGGAGAGGATGGGAAACCACGGTATCAGAAATACAAAAAGGTGACGTACAAAGAGAAAAAGGCGGCTGAGCAAGTTGCACCAGGACAGAGCGGGAATCGTCAGCCAGTGAAACCTGATCCCTCCTGTGCTTGCCCACCTCCTGATTGGCTAGCCCCCCCATGAACCCTGACCTTTGACTTTGTCTGGGGCTTGTGACCTTGAGTGAAGTACAGGCAGAGCATTGCCTCTCCTCTCAGACTCTTGTCTGTGCTCTTTCTCCCATCTCTCTCTCTTTCCCTTGGCTTTTCCTCTCTGCCCATTCGTCTCCAGTGAGAGAGGGTCGGTGGGGAGGAGATGGAGAACAGAAATGTCAGCGAGACATTAAACAGAGTGCGTCTGTGTGTGCTCTCATAGTCCAACCTGTCTGATTTCCCTCTCCTCCATCCCTCCCTCCCTCGTCCTCCTCTTCACATCCCCTCTATATACGCTTCTCCACAGAGCAATAAATTCATCCTCTCTTCTCCAAATCTCTGTCTTTTTTGCTCCATCAACACCCTTATCACTTTTTCTGCAAATCCTCTCTGCCCACCTTTGCCCTCATATGGTTTATTACACCCAGTGTCAAGGCTAGTGCCACCAGTAATTCAAATAAAACAGTTGTATTTTAGTAATGTTTGGCAAAACACTGTGGCTTAAAAGGGAATACCAGCCATAGAAGAAGTCGCATACTATTTATGTAGCCTTTGAATGGATGAACCAGTCAACATACAAAAAAATCCTATAAATCAACAAACCAGGACAGTGTCATAACAATGTGTAATTATGAGTGAGTGAAAAAACATTTTTCACTTCATGAGTTTAAAGGGATAGTTCAACATTTTGAAAAATAACCATATTCTCTTTCTTGTCAAGCGTTAGAAGAGGGGATTCAGCCAGTTAGCTTAGCTTGGCACAAATGCTGGCAGCCTGGAATGCCAACTTGCACCAACCATCAACTTCCATCTTGTTTGTTAATATCATATGGAAATCAAAGTGTAAAAACAACACATGGAGGTTTTACTGTGGAGTTTATCAGCTGGATTTTCTTGGCAACAACCTGTTACCTTCTGAGGTCTTGTTGCATTGTTGCAAGGCAAGCAAGCATCTCCAGCAAGTGACTTAGCTGAGCCAAACTATTTTCAAAGCTGACGGTTATAGATTCATTAGCAGATATGAGAGTGGTTTTGATCCTCTCATGTAATTTTCTGCAAGACATAGAACATGCTGATTTCCCTAAATGACAAACAAATCTTTTGCTATTTTTAGCAGGCAAGACTATTGCCAAATATTTCCATATATCAAATGAATTCTTCCTTTTTGAACTGAACAAATAAATAAAAAAAGATAGACAGAAAGAAAGATTATTTTAGAGGTAACAAAAAAGGCAACAAAAACTCCTTTCTGTTACTTCTTTCTGAACGCTGTGTCTAAATGGTGTTTCTGCCTTAAAAATCATCCTCTCCTCTCCTCTCCTCTCCTCTCCTCTCCTCTCACACCTGTGGACACACATGTATACGTGCCCACATGCAGTGTTGGCTGACACACACAGAACTCTCTCTGAGCTGTCCCAGTACAGAACATGGCAGCAGAGCGCAGCAGAGCACAGCCGAGTGGTGTTTATTTTATTGGATGTTTATTTCGCTCTGTAAAACATGCCACTCAGGGACCTTGTGGAGCGATGTACTCAAACCCCTTTCTCTCTCTCTCTGCCCCCCCCCCTTTCTCTTTCAGTGTAAACAGTGTGTATATCGGGAGTGTTTCCTTCACTTGTCTGTGTAGAAGTGTAATCCATCCAGTCAGACATTGTAAACAACATCTCTACATGTTTATAAATACTGCCCAACCACTCTAATGAATTTATGGTAATGCCTTGTTCTACAGCTTCTGCTGTGTGTAAGAGTGTGTGTGTGTGTGTGTTAACGCTTATGTGACTAAGATGTGAGTGTGCATGTATTACCACACTGCTAAAGAGTACTGCAGACATTTTACTGGTTTCTGAGTTTTATTTCCTAGTGTGTACAGCCTGGTTAAAAGCTTAAAACCTGTGACAGCAGCAAGCAGTGACTGACTGATATGAACCAATGTGCCACAGTACGAAGCCCATTAGCAAACCAGCCCTGTTTTATTCCATTTACCTCACTTCAAGTCTCCCCAGCAAGATCTGATCTTAATAATGAAGCATATGTGTTATATCTTTGTCGAAGTTTGTTCCATTGATTTTGACTTTGATGATTTTTTAAACACATGGTAGAGAGACGCTGGAAATGTGCGCGCATTATTAAACTTGCCATTAACTTGTTGGAGTCTTATTTCACCACATTTACTTGTTTGTAAGAGAAAATAGCGAGACATTAAACTTAATTTCCAGTGTTGGAAATACACTGAAGAGCAAACCAAAGTATTACTCACTGAATAAGAGTCGGTGACTGGACCGCTTTTTATTTGTCTTTCAAATTGTGATTCACTCTGTAATGTTGCATTTAGAAATGAAACAGTGACTTAAGTGTTCCAGTTTAATCTGATGTTATTTCTTTTTCACCTATACATATGAGAATGCCATGCAACAGTGGGAAGTGATCTAATGTTGGTTGGCAGGTTGAATGACACAGTTCCTGCCTTATTCCTTAGTAGCTCCCCCTGCCCCTTTGGTGATATTGCTATTTCAGAAGGTTTGATATTATGCTGAATTTGATCGAGTTGTTGAAGTTGTAGAAGGTCACAGCAGTTGTGTAGGTTTTTTTTTTTTTTTTAAAAAGTAATTTATTTTTATTATTTATTTTTAAAATATATTATTTACTGCAGGAAGGTGGTGTGAGTATGTCCAAATTCTTGCTCTGCTGTGATCTGAGCTCTGCCTTGAATGGGGTTGGCTTGGTAAATTGGTCCACTGGTTATTACATTGCTCATGAGATGACACCAAGGCCAGCTCCATTAGCTGATTAAGACCACGAGAAGAAGAAAACTGTGAACAAACTCTAGGAAGTTGAATTATAAGCTAGACATGAAAAACAACACATTGTAGGCTATGTCCACATGCACAAAGTGCTAGACTGATCAAAATAAACACAAGCACAACAATCCCAGACTTAAGCAAGGGGTTATATTACTTCAAACCGTGGGGTAACTCTGGATGAAGGGCCAGTGCCCCTGTCATATTATCCCCAGACCTCCTTTTGGCCGCCACAAAATGCAATAAGATATTAATGTAGGAGTTGTTAATTTTCAAATGTAACAAAATTTACTTTAAAGAAAAACAACCAAACAATGTACACATGTTGCTATGCTATACAAATATTGTAATTCAGTGAATTCATTGACTACTAAAAACTGTGTACTTTAACATTCAAACCGGAAAACATTCTAACCTTCCTGTTAGTGCCTGCGGTCTGTGTGAATCACGTGACTCCGGGTTTAAAAGTTGGCTCGTCAGTTGGATCACTGTTGCTCCCTAGTAACGGCAAAACATAGTTAATATGAAAACAAGCCACATAACTACAAGTTGTTGTTTTTTTTTGGCTGATCAGCAAAAATTTTGCGTGTTTGCTGTAAATATTTAACAAAGGCTGTTAATACTGAATTTCCTCAGGGAGTAAAACAGCGCCTCCCCCGGGGTGTCACAGGCGGTGTAAGTCAGCGCCACATTAAACGGCAATTAAAATATGAATTTGCGAAGACTGCGGGAGGGGGGACAGGTGATGTTGGTCTCCTTCAACCAAAAAGAGTTTGTTATGAAACACTAAAGTGTGTCACTGTAAAACTGTGAAAAGTGGAAAAGTAAGTGAAGCGCACTGTGCGGCCTGTGGCCTCAGTACAAATAAGACAAAGATAATAACATCACTTAAATTAAAACAACCGGAAGTGTTAGCGTGTTTACCGATGTTGCTAATGAGATTAGCTCGTGTAGTTAGCGTTAGCTAGCAGCGGACAACAAACATGACCTGTATTTTGTGGATAATACAACTTCATGAAGGAAAGAAGAACAAACGTGAGTCAAATACACCCTCTATCTGTCTGCAGGTCTGTTTGTTTGCTCTCTGGATTGTCACCTGATGTTTTAAAGTCTCTGTGATGATTTAACTCCGAGCTAATAATAATAATAATAGTAATAATGATAATGTAGACTGTAAGCATGGACACTGGAACTGCTGTGCTTTTTGTTTGAGCCCGCGGAGCTTTGAAAAGTGTATAATTGCCCAGTTTTGCACTTAGCAATTGTTGCATCCCTTGTTGATGGTGTGTGATTTATGAATGAGCCTTTGCTGAAACTGCTTGTGGGCCCATGATTTTCCATCCATGCAGGTTAAAAGTGTGTAAGCCATGTATTTGATACATACATTGGTGTTTTTTGGTGTTAAAACAAACATTTTGATCAGTGAATTTTTGTAAATAATGTTGATCACACTGACAATTTATATTGATAATACTGATTGGCTTCTTTATCAAAAGACAAGCTTTGCAGCACCATTTTCTTATGCTTAGAGAAAAGTTAGTGCAGCTACTGTGAATTATGGTCCATCATACTAAGACGTCTTTTCTGATATTTCATCTAATTCATTTATATCAATGGCTTAATAGAGAAAAATAGAAATACCCCCCAAGTATATCTTTATGATGCGACACCTCACTTAAACATTTTCAACTCTGTGACATATTCCTTTAATTGCTGTTGCATTGGTTTCCATTAGTTTTACCTAGGTCTGCTTGATCAACTGGAAAAGTTACTGTAAAACTTTTTTAAAATCTGTAAATTCTCTCACTACTTTTTGTTTGTTTTTTTAAAAAAGTATTTTATCGTATTAAATCAGTATAGAAGACTGCAATTGATTTAAAGAGAACTTTGCTGGTGAAGTGACATGTTGTCCTTCTTTGTACATTATTTCTCCCAATGACCTATCAGATTTGGCTTCCAGGCCACTGAAATGAGCCTTAAGTTAATATGACTGGTCCCCTTTAAAAGAACAGCTGGCTCCGGTCTTGCCCCTGTGGTTTATATCTGCTGGAACCACCACTGGCCAGACCACAAGCCTTTCCATAACTAAGTCGTGTTTGTGTCTAAACATCAGAAAATGAGTTTATTTTTCAGTTTTGGAAGGCACTCACAAATTATGTCTCTCTGCTGATAGGAGTGTCAGATCAGAAAAGACTGAATTATGTTTGTCGTCATAAGTTAGGCAAATATTTGTGATATTGAGATCATTTTGTGTAGCATGATAGCATTTGTATCGTTAGAAGAACATGTCATTCTGTTTTTTCTTGTGGTTGTCACAGGGGTTAATAGACACAGACTCAAGACAAAAAGAGTATGTTTGCTGCTGGAAGAGAACGTGTTTCACATAGTAAATATCAGCACTGTCACAGGGTTTTTCCTGGCTCTGAATAGGCCTTTGGGATGTGACTAAACAGAACAGCAAGCATGATTAGTCTGGGTCAATAAAGGAGAAGAGTCTCTGTTATCTTATTTAACATAATTCTGTGCATTTCCTGTCATAGTGCTGGAACAATATGCTTTCCTCCTGATATATACTTATTGTGGTTTTTGTTTGTTTGTTTCTCATAAGTTATAATTCCAAAACCAATGCACAGTTTTATTTCAGCAGAACCATTGCTTTTCTGCCTATAATATATATATGGCTATAAATCCACTTTTGAAGAAACTGATACATTTAGCAGGTCCTGTTCGTTCAACTTGTTTAGGATTTGTTTGAGAAATTGCCACTCGGTGCTGAGTGTATGATTTATGAATCCTTATTCTCAGTTCTGAAAACAAAAAACATTATGTGAATGGACAACACTCATTCTCTCACACCTAATCTAATGTGTGTATGTGCTGGTTTGCATCCAAGTGTGCTTAAACAAAAGATGCAGGTTTGTTATTTATTGGCTCCTATTGTTACATGTGTTTTGTAGATTTGATCATTGTGTGTGCGTGTGTGTAAGCATATATGTCTGACTGTATATGGATGTGTGTGTGTGTGTGTATGTGTGTGTGTGTGTGTCCATTGCTCTCAGACTAAGCCATCATGGCTCCCCCCTCATCAGGCCCGACAGGTGTTATTACATTGAAATGAGAGCAGTGATGTATGCATCTGTAATGTGGACCTGTCCTCTTCTGCTTGATGGAACCTGACGCTTCTCATTATCGTGACGCGTCTGAGAAAAGAACAAAGTACCAACACTTCGTCTCAAGTGCTGCTTATAAAGCACTATGAAGCGTCCTAAGCACATTTCATGAAGACGTTGACGGAAAGTGACGCATCACATTTTAAAATTCTTTCAAAGTGCTAACAAATCTGATGTCAGTTCCATTTAGTGCAGAAAAATGATGTTTCTTTTGCAGTTCAGACTCGTGATGTTAAAGTACTTAAGCAGAGATTGAAATGATAATGACGAAATAATGCATTTTATTTAGATTTGAATTCCAAAACAGTGCCACCACTTATATCAACAATACCATTCATAAACAGAATAGACCAGTTAAAACATACATCATTGATTTATCAATGGTATTTGGTGGCAGCCATGTTAAAATAAAGAATAAATTACCAACCCCTTGTCTTAATGTCAAAACAGAGATAGAAAGTAATTACAGCAGCTGCTCTGCTCCTCAAAGAGAGATATATCGACGACTGTAGCAGAAACTGGTGCTGAAACTCTGATCAGCTGAACATTTCAGACAAATAGACTTTCTTACTATATTGTTTACTCTATAAGCAGCTTTGACTCACAAGATGCTTTTCTTTGGATGCCACCTTGACAACAACTCTTTAATCAATCCCATCCAGTGGTTGTTGTGCCACAGAGACCCCATGAATGAGCAGGTTTTTGCTCCAGACAAAACACAGTGGCAACTTTGACTGGTGTGATCACACACAATGAGCGCTGACAGAATAAAAGACACTGATGAAAAAACCCTTTTGTTACATGCAGAGAAAAAAGAAGGAGGGAAGAGGAAAAGAAACAACAAACTTAACACAACCTCATTACAAAGCAGTGTGAGAAGAGGGTCACTATATTTTACCTTACACTATTTGTTCTTAAACTTTGTCATTTTATTATATTCACGCATTTTATTTATACTGTTTCTCTGTAAAAGTTGAGGCTTTGATTTCTGCCTGAATTCCTTACAAATTCATGTTAACGTTATATTTTAGATATCTCTGTGATTAGCACATAAAATCAACAGGCGCTGCTGCTATCTTAAAATACAACTCAGAGAACGTCAAGCAGTTGCCTGCAATTTACCATTGCATTATGCAGCATGCAGCATGCACAAGCACACTCTCGCACTTTATCTCCACTTATGTGTGAATAGCTAAACACTCGTGATTGCCAAACCAGAGTCATGTTCAACTCTGGCCGAACATCTGTCTCATTTGAATTCGGTCCAACTAACTTTATTCACAGCAGAACAGATGTGATAGCATGTCTTTGGAGCTTGCTGTTGAGTGATTCAGCAAGTAAGCCATAAGCATGATTTTCATACTATAAAAAAAGAAAATTAAGATAAAAGTATTTGTCATGTGATTTTGACCCATGTTCCCTATATGTGAACAAGGCTGCTGGGCTTTTATGCTGTGTTTTGTGGTCTGCTGCTCCAGTTTTTGCCTCCAAGAATGGATATTGGTGCAATGCTTTAATCCTAAGTCGTTGTTTATTAAAAAGCATTTATTTTCTATATTAATATGCTCAGCACTTGTGAAGTCTGAGCAGCAGAGTAGCTTGAGACGAAACTGATGTGTCACTGGAAACAAATTTATGAGATTTGAATGTACTGTACTCACCGTTCACAGAAAATATTTGTTAGTGTGAATACTCCTTGGTTTGTGAAGATGTGACCCTTGCAGCTGACATCTCTCTGCAGCCACAACAAAAGGATGTGCTTACTCTCTCTCTCTCTCTCTCTCTCACTCTGTCACTCCAACTCTTACTCTCTCACTCTCTCTCACTATCTGTCCTCCTCTCCCATGATACCATTTCATCATGCTGCTTTCATTTTGAACAATGCCACCTTAATGCCACAGCATAGTTTTGGTTATCCAGCTTGTTTTCTCCCCAAAAGTAAGAGCTAGACTTTCCAGCTCTGCACCCTGAGATTCACCTTGTGTTCTCTAATTATCATTTATTAGGCTACTAGACCAAAATTTTAAATTAAACTTATTTCTTTTTGTTTATTTCACATTGCAAAAAGACTGACACTGAGATAAAATAAAGGCAGCATGTGGAGACGTTTTAGCAGTAAAGCTTTACAGCACCCTGAGCTGAGATGACAATGTTTTCAAGCCACTGCTTAGGTGAGTAACCAGTGCTGATGAGACAGAGGAAGTGTGTTGTGGTTACATAATGGCAGCACTCTAAGTAAACATTTCAAGCAACACTTTGTGTAAAGTTTTTCACTCAGCCTGGTCATACATTGTGAGTGCGAGCGTGTTGCCTTTTCCCTCAGAGATGGCTTGGGTGAATTGCATGAAAGGACAGCTCAAGTGTATTAGCGAATAAAGTATACACATTTTATTACCCTTCATCCCTTTATCTGTGGATGTGAAAGGGTCTATTCACTCCGCTGGGTTTATGCAGCGCACGAACAAGCAGCCAGTCCCGTGTGTGCTGGCTGAGTTTGTCCATGTTCGCTCCAACAATTGAGAGGGACAAAGGTGAACCAACTGATTTGTTGCAGTCGCTAAAATAATAGAGCAATTTCTTTCCTTAATGCTCATGGTCTGCTGTTGACTCACAAAGACACACACACACACACACACACACATGCAAACGGCCAGGTCTGCTGAGAACAGGCTGTTCGCTCAAATCGTCCTCAAACAATGAAGTGCTGAACAGATCACATCAATCTCTCTCAAGAGAAATATTAGTTTCCCCCACCTTACTTCCCCCACCCACACATACTGGAGGAGGCCAAGGAGTTGCGTATGTGTTTTTCTGCCTGCGCTTGAATGCGTGTATGTGTGCGTATGTGATCTGTGGTTGTGTGTGACAGGGTGCAGCGAGCTAGACAGTGGAAAAAAGATACATTCCGAGCTCGTCTCAAATTTACCTCGAGTCCCCTGCGAGGTTTGCACAACTGGCGAAAAATAGCCAGTGAGATTTCACTGCCACGATCGTCCCGCCAAGACATAAAACAACCTCTAACTGGCAACTCACTGCACATCAATTACACCTTTATTTGTTGGCTGGAGGTAGGGTGGAAGAGTTTTCACAGCAGCTTAAAAAGTGATTTTTACTGCAAAAGCAGTGCAATGATTTATGTTTTTTGCCTATTTTAATAGCAGCAGTATTATCCTAAAATGTACTTAACAGGAAGTAAATCATATGCTTTCGCTCTTGAATGTCACTTGAATAGGCCGGATGTTACATGAGAAGTTTTTGAATAACAGAATTAGAAATTAGTTTTGGAAATTTGAAAGAGAGAAGAGGAAAGCACTGACTGATAAGGCAGGTGTGAGCTTAAAGAAGTTTCTTTTTTGTGCAGTTTTAAGATTTTTTTTTTTCTTTTTAAGAGAGGCATTTTCTCTCCCTGTGTCTCTCTCCCACCCCCCACTAATCTCTGTATATTAGCTCTCAGGAAGGGAAAGCTCTCTCAGTGTGTTCTGGGTGTTTTAATATCTGTCAGCTTCATCCTGTGCTCTATCCCTCTGCTTCCTCCTCTTTATTTTGGCTCTCTGTTTCCTCCTGTCTTCATATTTCACTCCTTTGTTTGACTCGTCTGTCCCCGTCTCCGTTCACTCTATCAGTCCTCGTCAGTGACCGGCAGCGGACAACTGCGTGTGCGCAGTTGCGTGCGTGGTACAGAGACGGATGATGAGGTCTGCGCCATTTAGTGCATCGTCTCGCCGTTCATCATTTCACCCAATGCTTTTTGTCAGAGCAACCCAGGTTTCTTGACACTCCATATAAACACACTGATTACAGCGGGAGCTATGGGACCTGTGTCTATGTGTGTGCGAGTGACTGATGCCTAGTGTGCACCTGTGTTTAAGTGTTAACAACGCAGCAACATCTTTCAGCAAGCCATCTATTCAATTACATTTGTTTCAAAACAGCTTATGTGCAGAGATACCCTTTTTTTCCAAGTTAAATTCCAAGAATGTCTAATTAATTACATAAGACTGTATAAAATGCACCCACCAGTGTAGCACCCTTTGATATCCATTACTGTCAAGACTGAATTGACAACATGCCCTTGGAAAATGGATTGGATAACTGCATAGTGAAACATTCTTTTTGAGGATTTCATCTTAACATGTTACACAATTTGGAGCAGAACCACTCACATAGCTCATGTTAAGTAGTTCATACACGTAATAAGGGTAAAAACATTGCTTAAATAAACAGCATGTCCATAAGTGCATTATCCATCACATGCAAACTGCCTTTAAAACTTAATTTCTAGAAACTCACGTTTCACAGGTCACATGTGCTGTCTTTCAACTAATGTGAATTCATTAAAAAATAATGGCAACCAGTAGGAATGTTTGCTGCTCAGGTCCTTCACACAATTGAGCTCACTTGGCAAAATTGTGTTTGTCTGGTCATCTCAACGTATTTACAAGACCAAAGCCAGAAATACTGAGGACATCAATCCTGAGACAGTTCAGGAAATGTGAAGTCGATCATATACATGTGTGCATTTTGAAGGTAACAGTGATCACTTAGAAAATAATGTCAGTGCAGGCATGAAAATTAGATCAGTATTCAACACAAGATAAGTGACAAATAATTTTAAATGACTCTTTTTCAGATCAGTTTCCTATTGCACTAAGGTTGCTTTTCACTGTCAAACACATAGAATAAAGAAGCATTATTCTAGTATTAATCATTAAGTAATTACCATTAATTAATCAGTTAGCTTTGTTTTCTGGAGCCGGGAACACAGCTTACTTAATGTTCTGTAGCCTACTGCCCAGTTAGTCATGTTTTCTTTTTTCACTCTGTGATCAGGGGCAACAAGGCAGGGACAGAAATTAAAAATTAAAGATGAATTTAAAATCTGGTGGCTGCTACTCCCAACAACAATTGAGGGTTAAATACAAGGGAAGAAAGACGTACTCGAAAATGTTGTCATGGAAAATGACTGTGTGATTCAAATATAGATAAAATATACTAACATTTTTCATAGATTCCTGGAAGTTGTATAAAATTGGTTAAAGGGTACATAGGCCTAATATGTCTTGTATATTAACTATATATAAACGCTAAATAGTATACACTAAATTCACTTTAAACTCAGAATACTGCAAATGAAACACACACAATTATGTGCCATTTCCTTTACATTTTCTGTATGCAAAGTTCCTGATACAAAGGAATTAGGATATCTTGTCGTTACAAAATCTTTATAGCAGCTCAATGAGCCCAGAAGAGGCTGAGTTTTTCTGTTATCCATGTGGACATACTGATTTTGGACATAGACTATATGGCCTGATTGTGGTGATCGTCACCACCACAAACCTTGCGTAAGGCCTGTTAAGAGCTACTTTTGAACAGTCCGATAATAGATAGCATGGCAGCAGCAAGACAGGTGAATTATTCATTCAGAGCTGCCTTGAAATGTAACATTATTATAATGCATCAGCCAGTTTCACCTCATGAATATTTTTGCCACTGAAAATGTTAGTGAAGAAACTCCAAACTGATTCTGTGCATTTAAAGTTCTGCTCTGAAAGCATATAGGTTAATTGTTTGTGAGCCCAGATCTTGAGCACAGTTGCTGTTTCTCTTTCTGTGGCTTAACTCAGAGTAACTTGAATTAAATGTGTCAGGTGGAGTCTACAGGAAGCTGTAGCCTCTCATGGCATGGACCAATCCTGCTTTGTGGGCTATATAACTAGAATGCCCCTCCTTATTATTGCCATTGTATATTGTTGTAATATTGTCTAAGATCAGTTGTATCATCTACATCACATACACCGTATTGCTAAGGTCAGTCACGTCTGCTCTGAAGAAGCAACCTGCACTGAAACACAGTGTTGTGGAAACGGAAATGCAGGTGTGAGCAATAACTGTTGTGTCAGTAAACTGCACAATTATCATTGCACCCGTGTTACAAGTGATTTTGTGACCACTCGCAGGTGCATGTGGCATATTAACAATTAATCATTTTACTAAGCAGCAAAAAATGTCCAGCTCACTAGTAGATGATAATGCGCTGCTGTGCACTTGACTAGTTTGTCAAAGCATTAAGGGAGTTTCCATGGTAATTTGCACTCCTACATCTGTATGTGTGTGAAGTCTACTTAACATACAGTTCAAACAATGTTTTTTGGTGCTGTGTGGTTTACCACAGTGTCATGTAACCTTACACAATTTTTTAGCCTTACACAATTTATTATTATTATTATTATTATTATTATTATTATTATACAAAAATTCAGATGGGAAATGAAAAAGTGGTTTGAATGTCCAGAAATTTAAATAGTTGAGGACCTGCCCTTGGTGTCCTCTATGTAACAGCTACCGGCTTGCACATTTAATAACTACCATCATTAGATAATGTGTCAGAATATCCAATGAAAGCTATGTATATCACATCAGCTCTTAGGAACTAAGAAAACAGACTTGTTTCAGGATTAATGATGCATTTTTGATATAATCCGTTGTGTTTTGAGAAGATTTCTATGACCTTAGAGGTAGGAGAGTATCTTAAGACATAAAAAAGGCATATAATCCTTCAAGTTTATTGAAAATATAAGAGTCACCATATATGGAGAGACCTGAATTTTACTTGACGATACTATTCAATAACCTTCTCTCCTAAATTTAGTCAAAGCCAAATTCATATTTGTACCACAGTTAAATTTGCTGTTTTTCTGGGCCCAAACCACCTCCTCCAGCTGGTAGATGGTATGGAGCTAACAGCTTCTTCTTCTCACCTGACTGCAGTTAGTTTAGCCCCAGGAGATTTGTTATGCAAAACACATATATGTAGCTTCAAGTGGTAATCTTCTGGCAATCTGGCAAAAAGGAAAAATTGTTTGTGTTGTCGGTTTGTCTTGTATTTTCTTTTCAGAGTTTCAGGAAGTCTCCTATTTTATTGTTTCTAAAGATTTGTATTTACTTGCTATGAACTAGCTAGTTACTCATCAGTTATGCCCATGTAAATAGGATGTTAAACACACAGTCTCCAGTCTCCATAGATGAATTTTCCACCTATCCAGCACTGCACATGTTGAGTGGCAGTTGTTAAAGCTTTTATGGCATAGCTGCAGTAGAGTGAATCACTATTGTGTACCTGTACATTTGTACACAATATGAGAAAATAATTCAAAGAATTGCTGTAAGTCAAAGTCTTGCTTCAAGTGAAGCAGCATTTAAGTGCTTTCATCTGACTTGAGCTCCAAAGGAACAAAATCTTTTTTATTACCTTTACCTTGCCCACGCAAATATATAGATTTTCTTCATTGTCTATTTTTTTACTACACGCTGAGAGGAGGCATGCTGATTATGGATGCTTCTACTCCACTAACAGTGTCATAGGCATTTGAATGTCTATACTGCACTGTTTACATGAACTCTGGACCTTTCTATTTGTGCAGAGTGTAAGGCCATCTTTACACACTTGCTAGGAACACCTTGCCATCTAATGCTGTTCTATTCCATGAACTGGCCTTTGTCCCTCAGAAGAAATTTCCTAATGTAAAACTACATGTCAGGCAGTAAGTAGATAAAGTTAAGCATCTCACAGTCCCCATCGTCATGATAGACATTAACAGCAGCGCAGAATTTCTCCAACTACTGCATATTGGCTAGAGCAGGGGTCTCCAACCTTTTCTATTCTGTGAGCTACTTTTACACAATGAAAGTGCCGGAGAGCTACTCATGTTTAGTAACATTTATTCACATAGCTAATTTCCGTATAGAACAAGTGAATATGCTTGTTTTGCATATAACACATTCAAAAATGTTAATACACAACACATATTGTGTATAATAACTTAAATTCATAAGCATGTGCATGTTGTTTTCTATTTCTATGTTCTATTTCAAAAATTATGAAATAGAACAATACCGTATCAAAAGAACAAATATGTTCATTTGTGCAAACAGCATCTGTGTGAAAACAGTGCTATATCACTGGAGGCCACAGACTCATAACACTGGAGTGAAAACCAGAAGCACCTGTTCAGGTCCGACTCTGGCTGTCTGACCGCATCCGCAGACAGCGCACACACCCTCCGCGGCACAGTGTTTGCACCAAGCTGGACATCGGCAATAGCAGACAGACTCTCCGTCTTAATTTTATAGTCTCACAGCGGTCATAGCCTCTTTAATGATCCCGCCATCAGCTAAGGGCTGTTTGACTGAGCTCTGCTGCTGTCATTGTTGCTAGGCTAGCCCGCTAACTGCCTGGCACCTGGTCAGCCTGCCCATCCCGCCCCGCTCCAGTGACTGACAGCAGCACAGCACAAATGTTTGATTGACAGCTAGTTGACAAACAATCGTTTCATCTCGGGCAGGGGGCGGGGCACCTATAATTTTGATTGGATGGAAATTTAGACCGGTTTTACCAAGTGACAAATCAAATTTGTGTTATTATATTACTGACCCCTTGGCGAGCTACTGGAAAGGGCCTCGCGAGCTACCGGTAGCTCTCGGGCGACGTGTTGGCGACCCCTGAGCTAGAGTAATAAAAACAGTAAACTCTGCTTTTTTGTAATACACTGAACTGTTCAGAAAACTTATAACAACTGTCCAACACCAGGAACTACTGTCCAGTGTATATACACACTTTATTTAAACAATAAGCGCTGAGAAAAAATGCATCAGTAATTTGATATTGATTGGATTGTACTTTTAATTTTTGGATTTTTCACTAATTATTCTGCAGCTCAGAGACATTTTTTGCCCTACCAACCCAAACCCTCATATCACCATTACAAGGTTTATTCCATCTGTCTTGCTGTTTGCTTCTGTTTGTGGAGCTTTAGCTTTATGGTTAGCCAAGCATACAACAACTCCATGAATTGGTTACATTCATAGACCATTGTCCATTCAGCATATCTGCGGTGACTGCTGCACTCCTATAGAAATTCAGAGTGTTCTTCTTCTGATTGTGAAACCTGAGAGGCCAAGGTGCAACTAATTCTCTCAGCCTTGTTAGCGAAGGCTGTCGCACTTTGTTTGCCACAGAAATGTGCCTCTACCCTTCGAAGCTCGCCTATTCTCATTTCTCTATTTGCTTTTATGTCTCAAGTACATTATTTTGTTATTATTATTAACCAAAAAAGCTGCACTCTCTTTCTCTCTCGCTTCCAGGAGTGCGGAAATTGAATATTGCATTTAAAAGTCAATTTCCACGATGGGATTACGCAAATCAGCCTCTCCCTGTTTCACCCCTTTGCTTCCATTCATCTCTCATTCATCCTCCTCCACCTTGATGCATCTCTTCATTTGCTGTGGTTTACTCTATTCATTTGAAGACATCTTTTTTCACGCTCAACAGCCCGACTCATGTTTTTCCACTTTGCATTGTTACGTTGCCCCCGGCCAAGCTGTGTGTGTGTGTGAGTGTGTGTGTGTGTGTGTGTGTGTGTGTGTGTGTGTGTGTGTGTGTGCGCGCGCGTGCATGTGCATACACAAATTTCTTGTTCAGGCCTTTATGACCACAAAAATAAGAGGGAAAAAAACAAACCCTAAAAGCTATTACTCCTCTGAAATTTAATGCTTTTGGTCAATGCAATTTAACTATTAGAAGTGTGAGTTATTTATTTATCTTTCTGTGTGTTCATTTGTATTGAAAGAGGAGAAATTGGTGAAATTGTGCCTTGTAAAGTGAATTAGGAGAAGAAGACTTGGTTGAACAAAGACACGCATTAATACCCCACAGCCCCACCTTGCCCTGAGTCAACCTGTCTCTCTCTCTCAAAAACATAGTCTGAGGAAGACTCCTATTGAGGCATTGATAGATTTCTTGAAAACAATAAGTAGACTGAGGGACAAACAAGTGTTGGACCAAGTTGCTGCTGGGGTTGGTTGCTCAGTTTCTGTTAGAAAGGTCAGTTATATTCAAATTATGTTACTATGATCATAATTTCAGTATTCAAATTCAAGTGCACCTCCTGTCTCTGAGGTGAACACATCAGGAGTTGAGGAAATTTGGACGTCATAAAACAGTTTTAAAACGTTATTTTTTTCTCTAATTTTGTGTTTGTGAGTTTGTATATTTGAATGAGCACAAAACACACACACACACACACACACACACACACACGCACACACACACACTACTGCAGAGACAGAGAAGAGCATCCTTAAAGGACTGTTTGGAAAAGTTAATAATGACTGATGTTAGTTTTATAAGGTTTTGGGAGAAAGAAATGCATGAAATTTAAAAAACAATTGCCCAGAGGTATAAATATAAAGGGCAGATACAAATTACATCTTAGAGTCAAAGATCTTGGGCAATGGAGGTTTACGGATATGTAGATATTCAGGAGGAAATCAGATTGAGCTGTGTGACTGGAGAAGAGGGAGGCAGGTCAGACTTTGTGTTATTCATGCAAGGATGATTTTAGGATGATTCAGTTTATTGTGACATAAAAATGTGACTGTTTTGATTTTAATGTTGATGATGTCACAAAATGTGTAAAAAAAAAAAGATGGGCTTTTGTTTCTGTCAGTGATCTGTAGCTAATGAGGATCTGAAAATCATGAATCATGATTTTTTTTTAAATTATATAATTGTATGCGTTCTGAATGTGGCTTGATATAAATTTGTGATTTATATTTATAATTTTACGCATGGCAAATAAAACATTATTTCATTCACATGACTAAAATTGATGTGTACAAAATCATGAAATTGACTAATAGCACATTCACCTTGATCTGATCTTGAACAGAGCTCAGGTTACAAAAGACTGTAGGTGTGTCTTACAAGCAAAGCTTCTTATTGCCTTGAACTGGAGCCAAACAGTGGTGCCTAGGTAGAAAAAAATTGCATAGTGTATGGGAATGGAAAAAGTCCACACACTGAGACGCAAATTGAGAGCCTATTAACAACTTTGGATACCACTTATACATAATTTAATATATAATAACACAAAGAATTTTGTTGTGCATGAAAACCTGGATCATGTCTGAATGAAAAATATATTATGGTGTACCTTGCAAAAGAGGAGGGTGATTGTTTTTCTCTCATTTTTCACTTTTTTTATGCTGCCATGCAAGCGACAGCTGTGGCTGGAGGTTTATGCTTTCAGGCTGTGTGTCCATTCGTCTCATTCTTGTGAACATGATATCTCAGGCACGCCGTGAGGAAATATCCTCAAATTTCAGACAAACCTCCTCTTGGACTCGAAGGTGATCTGATTAGATTTTGGGGGTTGAAGGTGAAGTTCACAGTGACTTCACTAAACCTGTTTTTCACCTATTTGTGACAAATATTCACATAAATGTCTTGAGGATAAACTGTGTAAATGATTGAAACACATTTTAACACATTATTTGACTTATTTGTTTGGTCAGACATGGATGCTGGCTACACCTTTACTGGCAACTGTGAGCTGTCGCTGTAATTTTAGGTTGTCTGTTGTCTCTTGGTGTTGATGTGGTCTATGACAGTTTTCTTTTTATCTTTTTAAACTTAATATTTTGTATTTTATGTAACAGGAGATAAGTGTAGTGGAACAAATGCAAGGGAGGAGCTTCTTATGATTTGCTGCTTATAAGCTGATTGAAGATATGTGGTGACATTATATAGTGATGTATAATAACAAAATAAATTACTTATAAAATAAGTAACCACTTAAACAACACCTTTATCTGAGAATCAAACAAAATATGAAAACTCTGGGTTCCTTAGTCCTCCACTGCCATCGTTCACCCTCACCCTCCTCTCTCTGCTTGCTGCTTTATTCATTTTCTGCACCTCTCCAGACGGCATCTCTCTCCCGCTCCACTTTCCTCTCTGCTTGTTTACAGTAAGCAGGTCCGAGCAGGATGGTTTTACCTTTTATGGCCATTCTTTATCCACGGTAAAAGTGCACTAATACAACGGTATGTTACCCACCCCCCCCTCCTGGTTCTGACCTCCCGGATAGGGTACCAGGGGTGGGTGGACTGTGTGTGTGTGTGTGTGCGTGCGTGTGTTTGTGTGTTCAGACTGGATCACCAAGTCTGTGAAGCATTCAGTTTCTGATGTGTGGTAAAAGCACCTTTTTAAAATGTCCCACTTGTCTACATAGACAGATAGTGGCCGAGGCAGAGGTTTGTTTTGAATGTCGGGCTGTATAAAAATCTCCTCTCACAAGTGTTTAGGTTAGAGCCTGGGTCCCTATGTGTGACACACATACACATGCATACACGCACGCACACACACACACACACACACACACACTCACAACCCAGGCAGGTGTTATTGAGTAGGACCTGCTGTGAACACATCCAGGCACTGAAAGGAGAATTGAGTGTGAGCAGTAGAGACAGAGATGACATACAGCATTGTGCAGACAAAGTGGACACAGATGGAAAATGTCATGTTTCAGAGCAATGTTAATTACAGTTTTTATCACAACAGGTAACGCAATCTCAATACTTCACAGTTCATTTATTCAAAACTCTTCACACAATCGGCACAACAGAAATCAATATGGACTTCACAGTGCTCTTAACTCAGCCACCACCAAAACTTTATTTCACATGTCGTCCATTTCGTATTGCATGATGGGTGTTTACGTAAGCTTGAAACAACCAGTTTCAACCAATAATATCCACCCATTAATCAGTCTCCAACTTTTAGCAGCACAGAGCCAAGTTCATTACTTAGGTATCAACAGCATGGCATGTCAGTGTGTCAGGAGTTTGCCACCTGAAACGCTGTGCACTTGATGAACACCTTAACTGTAAGGCTATCTACCAACTCTGAATCACTGTAACTCTGTTACTCAAGACTCAAAGTCGACATGAAATTCCTCCAAATGTTATGGCCTGCCACTCAGTCCTATTACACTTGGAAATGCTATATACTCTCAAAACACTGTTCATCTCAGCTTGAACCACTGTGACTACATCCTGCACAGTGTCACACCAATTGCAAACCCCCATACCTTCTGCAGTGATGTTCTTTTCTGTATGTCAAGGCTGACAAGTTAGCAGGAGCCTCTGTATATTTCTCTTTCTGTTGCTGTCAGCTACAAATGTTCCTACTAAAAGTCATTGAAGAAATGAGTGCTTGCGTGTGTGAAATGCTCCTGTTAGTATGCAGGTTTTTGTTGTTGTATTTGTGTGTCTGTTGGGGGGCCTATGTGCAGGAGTGGGGAGTTAAGTTAGCTACAGGTTGTGCACTTGGATCTGACCTCCACTGGTTCTGAAATGTCAGCGTGCACATTTATGTGTGTGCATGTAGAGAGAGAGGGAGAGAGATTGTGTGTGTGTGTGTGTGTGTGTGTGTGTGTGTGTGTGTGTGTGTGTGTGTGTGTGTGTGTGTGTGTGTGGGGTTCTGGAATGCCAGTGTCAGGGGCCTGAGAAACAGCCATGTACAAACAAACATAGGCTCGTCTTTCCCTGTTGCCCACCTCTGGTCCCTATCACATGAAAACACGCACACAAACACATGCACAGCGTGGTTGCATGGGAGCGGTGTTTATTGTCTCAGTGTTAACTAACGTTGCTGCCATATCTGGCCTCTGTAATTAGATTTACCTTTCCTTGTTTTTCTTGTCTTTCAGCCCTTTCCTGCCTTTTGCTTTCTATTTCTCCATCAGAGTTGTTTTTCTTCCATGAGCGGCCTGCGCAGAGGGAAGAGTTGAAGGTAAGGAGGAGAGGAGGATCCCAGCTCCACCTCTTCTCCCTCTTATACTATTTTTTTCCTCTGTTTTTTTTTTCTTTCCCCTTCACCTGTCCTATGCCTCCTTGATTTGCGTGGGAACAGCAGCACCCTGCGGTTCCTCCCAGAGTTTTGCCAGCGGGATCCCTGCTGTCTCCCTGTGCCCCTTAACACCTTCACCCCACCTGGAGGGATGGGACACCTTGCTGTGGGGCACACACACACGCAACACAAAAACACAAACATAGAGGTACATTTCAGGCTGAACAGGCACTTGTTGGGTCCCCCTCAGTCCCTACTGAGAGTGCAGCGTCTCTGCTGTGCAGTTAAAAGACAGTGTGTCAGTGTGTGTTTTCCCTGCAGAGCTGAGGTTGCAACCTGCTGTCAGGGGAGATGTTGTGATCTCTCTATTGTTGTTTTGCCTTTTATCTGTTCCCTCCTTCGATTATGTCTCTCTTCTCCTCGTCAACTGTTCCCGGATGCTTTGGGATGTGGAAACAAACACACACTCCACTATATACACCAGTGCTCACAGAAGCAGCAATTGTACACCAAAAAGTTTATTTTAATAGTCATTATCTTTGTGACGCAAGCCCAGGAGACAATACTTGCACAAAGTTTTGTTTAAAGTCAGTGGCAATGTCTGTATGTCTGTGTGTGTGTTTGTGTGTGTGTGCGCACGCATGTGCGTGTGTGTGTGTGTGTATGATTCTGTTTGTGTACGTAGGTGGCTGATTTTAGCAACACTCTTTTTAGTGATACAGTCTCTGGTTCTGTTTTGGAAAGAAAACCCAAAAATGTCCCAGTGCTGGTTGAAGTGACCCTGCAGTGCCAGCTGTAAACTCCTCTTATGGTAGTGTTATGGCCATGTGTACAGTACTCTGTGTGTGTGTGTGTGTGCGTGTGTGTGTGTGTGTGTGTATGTGTGTGTGTGTGTGTGTGTGTGTGTGTGTATGTATGTCTATGTGGGCATTGCCACTTTGTTTTCCCTCTAGATTTAAAGCCTTACATGGAGACAAACAGACACCAGAAGCTACATGGAAGTTCCCCAGACAGGTTTTTGTTGTGTGTGCACATATAAGTGTGTGTCTGTGTGTACATAAACCTCAGAGGCCCATGGGTGAAGGCTACCATATCAAAGGTTCAGTAAGCAGGGGATTAAATATCACTCCCCCGCTAAAGAAGGTTTGGTCCTGTTTGGAAGTGACAACAATAGGTGGCAAAACATTAGACTGTCACTAGAGGGGCGAAACCCAGTCCGCTATGCCCTGAAGTACATGTTTTTTTAATCTTTCTAGTCAAAAATGAACATCTACCACATAAATGTTACCCTTTCCCTTTTTTCCTGCTTTTATCACCTGGTCTTTGAATGTTGAGATACGCTCTGGATGTACCAAAGTAAAAGATGAGGCGAGTTGAGTGCAAGAAGGAATTTAAAAAAACTGCTGAACTGCCCCCCTTCTTTACTGCCTCTCCTCCTCCTCCTCCTCCTCAGCCCTCCCCTCCAGGGAATGTTTTGGGGCCCAGCTCATATTTTGTTTGCACAATGCATTCCTGCAGGCTCTTTATTTATGTCAATCTTCCTTTTGATCAGAGTCCGGTTACCACCGGTTACCCACTCGCTGCTCCTGTGAGTGAAGGAACCCACCTGTGATGCAGGACTCTGTCTGTGAGTGTTCGTGTGTGTGTGTGTGTGTGTGTGTGTGTGTGTGTGTGTGTGTGTGTGTGCGCATGCGTGCGTGCATGTCTGCAGCAGTCTGGGGCCGCTGTTCCAGGGCAGGTTTACCGTCAATTAATATGGCTAAATGATTCCCTCACATGGTAAAGTATTTATGTAAGGTGATCTGGCTGGTGGCGGAGCCCAGGACATCTGGCTGTGATCTACACCACAGATGGTCCTACCTGCTCACACACTAGTTACACACACACACACACACACAGTCTGGAGGTGCAGAGGTGAGGTAGATGTTTTGTGTGTGAGTGTATGCGTGGTGAACTGTGTGTCTATGTGCTTTTTAGTTTTTCAGGCTTTAGTGCCTGGCTGCTGCTGCTAAAAAGGAAATGGTGAAGTCAGGCTTTTCAATGGGATGCACATACACACCGCTGAGAGAGGGGGTCATGCCTGCTTGACTTCTGGGCTTGGTTAGGAGAACCAGAGCTTTGAGTGTGCACATGAACAAGTTATACACCAAAACAACAGATTTTAAGAGTAACCTTTCAGAGATCATACTTTATGTAGAACATCTATTCAAAGAATGTGAATAAAACACAAAACACCATAACAAATATGAAACATATAAAGAATGTTTCGTAGTCATTTGGGAGTCATATAGTTTATAATCTGCAACTGACTTGTTGTACCAGCGTATAAGCAAAGCAGTGTTCTGCTGTAGATGGCAAAGATGGCAGCAAAACATATTTTAGTTACCTATAAGACAGCATATCTGAACAAAATCAGGTTCAGTTAATGTGTACATTTTAGTATAACTATATATTTTTTTGTTGTGTGACTTTAGTAACTCCTAACAAACACTTTAAAACACAGACCTCACACAGTGACAAAATAGACTAACTGATAGGGGCACGGATTGACCAGCAACTGTGTTCTGTGAGATGACTGGATATTACAACTGCAGTTTCCATTTTGAAAAGAGTGTCTGCTGGCAAAGTAAAATGATGAAATCCTTCTCAGTATAACATACACTGAAACTATTATTGATTTTTTTGTCACGGGTTAAAGTATGTTTTCATTGCTTAGTTTCCTTCACCAGTACACCTGCTGCTTCTCCAGACTGGGATCATTTCGGCTGCCACGTGCTGTAGCTAGTACACTGACTATGGATGAGTACCTCAAACAACCCCACTTAGAAAAACCTGAACTATGCCTTTATTATTCCCTGACATGAAAAGCTGAGTTCACAAGTTTGTTATGTAAAAACACCTTTTGTAAGAAGAGAATTATACTGGTTTAGGAGTTCATTATCCCCTCATAATGAGGAGAAGAGTTATCGTGGCTTGTGTCATCATATCATCAAGACACCTGACTGTCGATTACAGCAAAGGTCTTGAGTGAATTGTGTATTATAGATTTAATTTAACTTTGCAAGCTTGTGTTTTCATATTTTGTATATTTGTTTTAGCTTGCTTTGACTATTTAATTAGTAACAGGTGCCATATAATTATATAAAAAAAGAACAACACAAGTTAGAAAGTGTTTATTGTCTGCCTTTCTCTAAGAAGTGCTCTTCAGGTGTTAGGTGATATGTGGCTAATAGTTAGGTCTGCCTCTAAAACTTTACAATGACAAATGTTCTAACCATAAACGGTATGAATCATAATAAACAATAATGCAGTATCCAGCTCGGATTTAAAAATATAGAAAATGATACTTAAGTACTTAACACAGTATTTGCAGTCAGATTGGTAGCAAAATAAGGTAAAAGCAAATATTAAATATAAGTATATTAAAATAAAATATGATTAAAAATAAATAATATTTAAAAACAACAACCTCTGGAGGTTTTGTAGGAAGGCGAATCATATCACTTTTAAATGCATATTCACATACAGATCATCTCAAATATCATCTCATAAACAGGCTTTTCAAATACAATTGGTCTGAGGGTGCTTACCCTTATTGTATAATGTAATGAAAGCTGAATGGTTTATAAGGGTAATGACACAAGAGTGTCCATTAATAGGGACTAAACTAAATTCGACCTGGCCCATGCACTGGCAGATGTAAAGTCTTTGCAGATATATCGGTATTGATGTATATAATTCAGCCGTGAAACTGAAAGTGAAAATACAGAAGATATTTTTGAAGTTTGTCCACCAGATAGAAATTGTGTTAGGTTAATTCTTTAACTGTGAAATGTTCCGCAAAACTGTACAATTTCTTGGTCATAATTGTTAAATAACATATTCTAAGAGAAACTTATCAAACACTTGTGTTGTGAGTTGTGAAGAAGAAGAAGAAGAAGAAGAAAACATCATTCAATATAGATTTTTTAAACTATTATTTTCATTGGTATTTTCGGTCCTTCTATTGAACCACACAGGCAGACAGGAAATGGGGGAGAGAGGTTTATGATGTGCAGCAGAGGTCGTCAGCTGGAATTGAATTTAAGATTTTAAACATTTCAAACTTTTTAATTTTAATATCGACATCAAAATTCCAGTATTGGTTTGGTTTTGGAGCTGTGTGCATTAAATGTTGTGTTACATTTTATATTTGATGTGTGAAAATTACCCATAATCGTTCCTGATCACAGCAATTTTGATTTAAGGTTTAACCGACACTGCAGAGACGCTTCTGCCTTCTCTCCATTAATAACGGCTGCTTTGATGATTCATCTGCCCAGTAGACACCGGTTGAAACATGTGAATGTGCCGGTTAGCTCCCAGGTGTGCAAGTGTGTTCTCGCTCAGTCAACTTTCCCCACATGAATAACAATTTAAAAGCCAAACATGACTTTAATTCTGATTTGCTCCCCTGTCTATCCCTCACAGATGATGTCCGTGTTTGTGCTGTTCTTGGCTTAAAGTGAGATGGATGCCAGTGAATCTTTCCTTGAAACCAGCTCTTTACTCTCCACCCTCTTCCTCACCCCCACCCCTCCTCTCCATCCCTCCATCCTGAAAGAGCCCTCAAGAGATGTGTGTACCCTCTCGCCGCCCATATCCAAATAATTAATCCAAAGCAATTACTCTCCTCCTTCATCTGTCCGTCGGCCCGCTAACAAAACATTTCGACACGTGTCCTCATCACTCCCCTTTAATTAAGGCAGCACTATTTATCACTCCCCTTTAATTATCCTAGCCTGTTTATCAGTCTGCCTTTAATGGAATAGGCACCAGAGAGATACTCGTACAAAACACACCCCGCTACGCTTTTCTCGCTTCTGCCAGTTTTGAACTCAAGAAGAGAAAAAAAACAACAAAAAACAATTAGTCAAGGAAAGCAAAACAGAGAATTAAAAGGAGGGAGAGGAGAGAAACTCGGAGAGCTGAAGGAGATAGAAGTTGTTGTTTTGCTTCCTCTCTCAGCAATCAGGGTGATGGCCACACTCACACACTCCGCTGTGCTTTTGTTCCCCTCGCAGAAAGCTTCCGCAGACTCCATGCAGTTCACACTGAGTTCAAACACGCACACACAGACACAAACGTGCACGCACACATGCACACACACGCAAACTGAGATCAAACACACCTCCTCAATAGTTCTTTTGTGTTCAGTAACCATGGTTTCTGTCAGGTTTAATGCCTAGCAACATGTGTCACGGGGCAACCACTCACTGGGAAGGGGAGGGCCTCTGGTACACTTCATAACAGCACAAGTGTTTGACCATGAAACAAATTTTACTATCGTGGCACTTGCTTAGAGGAGCCGAGTTGAAACATGGCAGCAGGAGTTTTTTTTCTCTCTCTGTTTCTACCTACACACGGCGAATGAGTGTGAATATGGCACACTTGTGTATGTGCAGCTGATGTGCATAATGGACCGCTGGGAAGACCGTGTTTTGCCTCTCCCCACAAGCTGTGTATTAACAGAGTTGTCCATCAGCCGTTAACCAGCTCAGACAGAGGAGAAACCCACAGGAGAAAGGAGGCAGCTCCAGAATCACACCCAGATACAGTGCTCCTCCCCTGGATTCAGAACTCACGGGCCTGGCTGAGGCTCTCTCAGCCTGGGAGCAATTTGGTGAATGTAAATTGTAACCACACATGGGCTGGACAACTAGTAGGGTCTCACAATTACACACACATACACACACACACAAGCTGCTGGTAGGGTCAGAAGTCTGGGTGTCACACCCTGTCATTGCAGATTAAGTTATGCAAAGTGAGGTGGTCGGGCAGCCAACCCCTAGGGCTTAACAAGCAGGAAACACTAATTGGGTCGGCTTGCTGATTGCCATAATTGCTACTGTGCATGTGCGTGAGTGTGTGTGTGTGTGTGAGTGTGAATGTGTGTCTGCACATGTCTGACTGAGAGAGGGAGGCTGAAAAACCTGCTAGGTAACATGGCAGCTTTCAGCATGGACCACTACCCTCTGAGGGGAAGAAGAAGATAAAGGAGATGAGGAGGAGGAAGGAGAAGGAGGGAGATAAAGCAGGGGATTAAATTTATCAAGGTTCAGGAATTATACAGATAAACAATAAAAACTCATAGTTTTATAGTTTATTTTTTATGTGATTTAGTTGTTAGAGAAATCCATGTTTTTTAAACATACATACAATGTTTTTGAATGTATGTGTCACTTTGTGTAACAGTTTATTAAATCTGCAGTAGTTTGCATAACTTTGAAGTTGCCGTTAGGGGCAGCCAAACATGTTATGTCAAAACCACAGTAACATTTAATCATGCAAAATGACTGAAAGCATTGGATATATCATTTATGTTGAAAATTGCAGTAATGTGACTTTTGAGAAGCCTTTCAAATTTATTACATAATGGCTTGATTGCAATTATTTAAGCTGGCTGCCATTTAGCAAAATGATTAGAATCACTTTTATTCACGTGTTTAAACACAGCAGGAAAGAAACAGAAATGTGTTATATCCATCAGTATTTCTGCAATATTTTGCATAATTTGAGGTTTTTGTTTATGACATTTGTTTATGACATCACCTGGCTGCTTGCACTTCCTGCTATGGTTTAATGTTACCTGAGTAGAGAATCAGCGCCACCATCTCTTTGTCTCGAGGTGCTTCTAATAACCACTAACATTCACATAATGTTAGTGGTTGAAAAAACACATTACTTTGTAATTTCTTTTGCTGGTGTCAATTTAAAGTTAAGATCTGCACTACATGTGGATGGGAGCCTGGCTAATATCAGAGATGATTCAACAAATAAAAAGTGAATAATAAATAAGCCGCCTGCCTGCACACAAGCTACCTTTATCAGGGAAGACACATGGGAAAGATAGCGCTGTCTGCACCTTACTGCTTTTCAGCTCGTCAGACCATTTGTTGCTTTACAGTGACATAACATGAGCAAGAAGAGACAATAGAATTGTTATTGCAATTGTTTGACAATCAATTGTCAAGTAAAATTTCCTGAATGACAGACCTATTCCTGAGGGCATAAAGCACTAAGCATCATTGCGTTGGATGGCATTTTATTTACTGAACACTAAAGAATAGTAACTCTTATGTAGGAAAATAGATCAAGTGAATATCTAATTGAATACACCGACCACTTCAACATCGATATGACTTCTCTTGAACTCAGGTGACACACTGAGGTCACAAGATATAAGAAACATTTGAAATATGACAGATTACTCTAATGATAGAGAAAATATTCTTCAAGTACTCTGAAGAAAAGATTGAAGTGTTATATAAACTGAACTATGGCGTCAAAAATTTCTCTTAAAATTCCACACATAGATCAAATGCCTCAAGTATGACACACTTGTTGATCATTCAGCTCGTTGACACAGTACAGAGACGCCACACTGGGGCTGCACAGTGCACCAGACTCCCATCTGCCGCAACATTACTACCACCTGCCTAATTTTGTATACATCTCCCTCGTGCTGCCAGAACAGCTTTGACATGCCAAGGCAAGGTCTCCACTACAAGCTGTCCTTTAGTATGATGCACCAATACTCCTGCAGTACATAATACCTTTATGACTGTATGACCGACCTCCATGGATAGGACTCGTTCCAGCTCAACGATTTGAACAATTGAATAATTTTCAAATTATTAAGGGTTGCATATTTATACATTAGAGATAACCAATACACACTGATCTGTAATCCTTTACATATGGATGTGCTAAATAATTATTCTAGCATGTTATCAATATACAGTATAACTTTAATAAACATTATTATTGTTTCTTTACCTGACATAAGTGAACGTGAAACAGAGACACACAAAACCAACCACAACCACAGTTGTGGTGATGAATTCTAACTCTTGTGTTTCCTGACGTTGCCTGTTTCTGGGCCAAAAAGTTGCACTTAACACAGCACAAAGACTACAGTCAGTGGCCAACTGGCACGTACTACTGACTACTGCCAATGATGCAGGATACACTGCAAAAACTCACACAAGCAGGCACAGACACTCACCGACAGCCTGGCACTGGTCGTGTCATGGGCCTTAGTATCAGTATTAGTATCAGGACAATTACTTAACTTTATGATAGTTTAAAATAAGGACAACTTATTGTGATAAGACATGAATTAAACACTGGGAAATGAAAATAAAAGCAAAACAAGTTGGAACATTTATAAATATAACAGTGGAACCGCTTACATGTATGTTTGTCTAAATCACTAATAAAATAACAAAATATTTAACACATTCATACTGTATGATCTATATGAATGTGGTATGAATAATGTATGTATGATAATATAAACTAACCGACATTTGTACTGCTCATTTAAAGTGTAAGGATGCATGTTTTGAATAGAAAGATGCTCTATGCCTCTGCATTTTACTCATATGGGCAAAGGAGCTAAGATGTAAGGATTGAGCCAGAATGTAATCATGACACAAACATTATTGTCAGTCACACATTCATGCTAATAAACCCTGAGGCTAACATGCTTATTAAATTGAAATAGACTGCACCGAGTTGTGGTCTGTAGCAAAATCATTTCTGCACAGGATTTTTCGAGACTGATGTAATTGGGTGCTGATGGAAGCAGCAGTTGTGTGTGAGGTGCGACCTCTCTCATATCCTCGCGTCCTGCCAGCTAAGCCCTGTTGCACATCATTCCAGGAGAGGGCTCGGAGGAGTTGTGCAGCGCTTTGAGAGATGTCTCTTGATTTGCTTTCATGTCCTTCACCTGTGTTCGACATTAGCATGCTCATTCACCCTTATGTTGACATTTCAGTGACTGGAAAACAACTGTACAGTTAGTTTTACATCCATAATCAGCACCTGATTGACGTAAAATATTTGCATTTAGATATCTCAAAATACCTATACAGAATAATTTATGAGTATTCTCTGTGCATGTTGGTTGTACACATTGTTTGTGTCCATGACCCTGCATGATTCATCACAAAATCTTTTTTATTTCTTTTGCTCCAACTTAGCCTCGGTCCCATCCTGTCCTTCCCTCTCTCTCTCTTCTAACCCAACATATCTCTCTCTTACTCTCTTACACACACACACACACACACACACACTAACCTACACTGTCTCTCTGCCTAACTTCCTTATTTAATGTGCCTTGGATGGTTCCACTTGTGGAGCTGAATGAACCAGCACACTCCTCTAGTCCTAATTGCCAGTTTTCGTCAGCCTTTCCCTGACACACACACAAACACACACTCGTGCACTTACACAACCCCCTATGAGGTGCTAGTGCCCAGCGTGGCTAACGATGCACAGCTACAAAGGCAGTGTTGGGCCCTGTTAGTCCGTTAGCCAGTCTCTGTGCAAGTGCTCCCAGCAAGCGTGCTGGATTTTAGGGTTTAGTGTCCCACTGAGACAGAATAATGAGTGTATGTTTCTAATCTGCGTGCATGGCTGTGGGTGTGCATGTGTGTTTGTGTGCAGCAGCAATGCTGGAGAATAATGAGTGTGTGTTGCTAATCTGGGCCCTAGGAGACTGCCTCTCCCTGCTCCTCTCACACTGTCTCAAATCAGCGGCCTCTCTCTCACTCTGTCTGTTCTCTCTCCTCTCACTCTCTGTATGCAGGCTAATTTAGCGCCGGCTTTGATGCGTTCTCCTGCGGGCCTGCGTTTCTCATATCCAAATGCAGGGATTAGCCGTCTTTTATTCTCCAAAGCCCATCTCATCCTGTTCTCCTTCTTCCTGTCTGCTTGCCATCTTCCCGACCCTTGGAAACAGTGGCAGGGACTTAACAACCTGACAACAACTGCTTTGTTGTTGTGTTTTTGTGTATCGGTTGTTAGCTTAGGCGCTTAGGCCTTTGTGGGCCTGGTGTTTGCTTGTACGTTCTGGGGATATGTGTCAATGGGGAGTGGGATGTAGAGGAGATTTGCCAGGGATGACAGGAAATAAAGATGAGGAGAGGTGAGGGACGAGGAGAAGATGGAAGAGGAGAGTAATTTAACTGCCACTATCTTGTTTTAAGATTCATTAGGAGGAATAATAGGAAATTATGTGGAACTAAGTTACGTCTCTGGGTGACATCATGAGCCCCTTTGTAGCAAGCTTTGTGCGGGTATTTCTGCATGTTTGTGTGTGTGTGCATGAGTGTGTGTTTGTGTGCGTGCGTGAGAGAGAAAGAAAGAAAAAGATGGCAGGTCTCTTGGTGATATTCTAAATCCCTTTGTAGAGACAGGGACTGTCACTTCTGAGCGTGTGCGTGATGAAAGTGAGTGCTAAGCAGCAGGCGCAGCCAGCATGCTCCCTCAGAGACAACACACACACACACATGCATACACACATACACACAAGCATGCCCTCACACCCATACATTGAGGAAAGAGTCTCTTGATGATCTTTCAACAGATCTGCAGAAGTGGCTTAGGCAGCTAGCAGGGCACCTCAGGGACTCTTCACAGACTTATACACACATGTATACACCACACACACACGCACTCATAGACCCTCCAAACTTAAACTGCACACTCTCAGACAACATATTTCTTAATTTGTATATAATGATCATTACCGGACAACTCCTTCTGCCATCCTGAAGTCACCATAGTCATCATAAATAGTAAGTTGAGTGCACCTGTTAATGGGACCACTGTAAGGTTTCATTAAGCTGTCATTTGGCCCTGGGTTAGGAACATTGTAATAAAACTGCATCAAACAAATATCTCTTTTAAACTCCTCAGCCATGTCTGAGCATATCAGTCCAAGTTCTTCTTGTGCTCCTCTGTTTGCAGGTACCACCGAGCTAGCATCACTGCTGATGTTTCAAATGCTGCAGAGGCAGCAGTGAATGCCAGACAAAGTTAAACTGTGCAGTTGCCTGTTTTGAATAAATGCACCAGCAGAGAGCAATTTCTCAAAAATATATGCTGATTTTTTTTGAATTGAATTCATTTAAGGTTGCACAGTGATGAAAGGTCATTGGACTCAGGCCCACAGCCTCTTTCTTCCTCCATCTTTAGGAGCAGAGAGAATCGCCTGTCCAGACAGACAGACTACTATTTACACCTCAGTGATTTACAATTAACATCAGTAGAAAGGCAAAGGCAAAATATTTTAAATAACGCCAAGCTTTAACGATTTTAGTAGTCACATATAGCACAAAAACACAACTAAAAAAACCGCTGTTGGTCCCACTGTGGGAGGCTGCAGACCCTGTCCTGCAAACAAGTCCAGACACTACATCTTGACAATATTAATGTCTTAAATGATCATACTTTAAATCATTCACCCTCGATTTCCACTTCTGTTTGATTTGTTTTCATGTGTCTCTTTCTCTCTGTCGTCGTTGTGTTGTGGCTGGAGGAGCCTCCTGATTCTTTGCTCTGTGTTGACTGTGATTGAGAGTGACCTCTGACCTCTCCGGCTCTATGGAATTCCATACATGGTGCGTCTGTGACCCTGTGACCCCCAGCTGCACTCTGATTCTATTGGCTGAAAGGCTCCCTGTGCCTTACAGCAAAGTGCCGCCAGTCAGAATCACGGGGTCAAAGGTCGAGATTCGTGGAAATGAGGCAATGGAGTACGGTCTGCCTTTTACAGCGTGGCCACAATACAGTCATTCTGTGCCCACAGTGGTGCACATGAGAAAAAGAGAGACACAGAGGGTGGCAGATGAGAAAATTTAAGAGAAAGGGAAGACATCAGACATCAAACTATGTTGTTTGGCAAAATGAGAATGTAGTGAAACAACTGAGATGGGGCCAAGGCAACTTTTCTCATGACCCAAAGTCAGTAACAGGTCTAGAAGAATTCTTCAGATTTCAACTTGGATTAAATTTTTGTTGTTTTGGTCATCATTTTTGTTAGTTATGATAACACTGTTCTCACCTATTAACCTGAAAAATCTGAGGCGATCTGCTAAAACAACAATTGAATTCACCTGTAATGTTAAAAAAAAACCCCTCTTTGTTGTTTCAAAATATTTTTTTATATTTTTTTATTTATCAGTAAGATTGTGTCTCTGTAAACTGTGACGACCATTTGCAGCAGGAAGTCTAATCAATAACTTTTTCATTCGTCTTCGTCTTTTCTCCACAATAACTCAGAATAACCCATGTTATGTATCTAAAGTTGCTGCATTAATTTGGAAGGACCAATAGGTAAAACTGTGTTCTTTATATCACAGACTTTTTGAGTTAATCCCAAACCCCTGAACTTACTTCAAGCGCAGCTGAACTGTAACCTTCTTTCAGGTTATGGGAACTTCAAAGATCTGATAACTTAGCACACGTTCAACAGCGTCAATGTCCAGGCTGTCCAAAACTTTCTACGATTCCTCTGTAGTGAAACTGTGCTTCAGGTATCCCCCACCAGTCCTACCCCCTCAACTCCAAAACTTCTGTCTTTGTCAAAGTGAAATGCCCTCCATCTTCCAGACAGAGGCAGGTTGGGGTGGAGGGGAGGCTGTCAGCGGTGGCAGCACCTGGCTGTGGAGCAGCCTTGATCAAGGCCCTGGTTTGGACATGAACATCGAACGCTCATCTCCTCGTACTGCTCAGCCCATGACACTGTTACAGGACGGGCTGACAGACAGTGCCTTAACTGTCTCTCTGCTTGGCTTTGAATGTCCTTTAAAACAGGCAGGTACAGGAGAAGGAGATGGTCCTCCTCCTTTTTGTCTTCATGCTGACAGGTCAAAGACGAGTTCCTCTCAGTTTGGTCTTTGCACTTGTCTTATACACCTCTTCCCGTTTTGGTTCCAACCCCTCTGCCTTCATCTGTCTCCGTTATTCTTTTGCCCTCTTCATGCAGTCACACAACATGTAATCTGACAGTTCTGAGCACTTTCCATCCTCCTCTTCTTCTGCCAACCACCTAGACACTCCCTGTAGTACTGAAGCTGCCACTGAACCCCTCTGTCCTACTCTCCCTCCATCCCTGAGCCCGTCCACGGCATGCTGTTTTCTGTTGCTTCTGTTGTGGGATTACTTTTCACAGAGGGAGGGAGAGAGGTGGAGAGCTGGAAAGAGAGAAGAGAAGGTCCAGAAAAGAGCCCTAAAATAACTGTCATGCAAGTGGACAGGCAGTGATTAAGGATTTAACTGATCATCCCGGGGCTGACAGTGAACCAGCTATTATCTAGCAGGAATCAAACGCTGCTCAAAGCCCTGGGAGGCTCTCTGCGCCTCTCAGCATCTCTCAGCTCCTCTCAGAGGCCTGGCCAACATGAAAGGAGACGTCAGGGTCTGGCAGCTGACAAGCCATGGAGAGAGAGAGAGTGAGAGCGGGAGAGAGAGAGTAAAGTAATGAGATCTTTATTTTGGCCGTTACCTCAGGGACTGTTGATCTGTGTTGTGGTGATGTGCAGCTGAATACAAAGACCCACTCTGTTTGTTTATGTGGGAACGCTGTCTATGAGTGTGTGTGTGTGTGTGTGTGTGTGTGTGTGTGTGCCTGTTTAATGTCACTCAAAATTAGTGAAATAAAAGTCATTCATTAATCTAACAACATTTAACAAATGACAGGAAACCAGACGCTACCAGATGAATAAATGAATAACCAGATGAATAAAAGTAAATCTTTATCAGTTCTGTTCAGTTCATAATTACAGTTAGGAGGAAAATTAGTGAATTGGTCTGTGTGTGTATATGTGTGTGTGCGTGCGTGTGGTTATGTTGGTGTGTTTTCACTGTTTGTGTTCTTCATCAAAGGCCTTTCCGTGACACTAGAGACTTTATACTTGATCCTCCTGCTGATCTCCTTGCTGAAGTATGTGCTTCTGTGTGTGTGTGTGTGTGTGTGTGCGTGTGTGTGTGTGTGTGTGTGTGTTTGTGTGTTGTGTAGCAGGCTGCACCATATTGTGCGGAAGTCTTTGCACTGTAGCTCCTATGGTTTACTTCCTGGATGTATCATAGAGAGTACAATACTACAAATGCTGTCCACTGATTTTGTGGGATTGCATATTAACGGTAGTCGAGAGTAACAGACAGGTGGCGCTTAATTCTGAAGTAGGATTTACAAAGGGAGTAAATAAATAAATTACTGCATCCTGAAGCTTAGATCTTACTGTCTATGCCAGCTGGTTCCCATCACCTGAATTTTATCAGAACCTGTACAACATTGCTTTTAAAAAGTATCATCCCAGAGGAAATATTTCAAGTGTTTTAGCCGTGTCCTGACTCAATGACAGCAGTATGACAGGCTTTCTGTCATGCCAGGACCCATGGTGGCCCAGGTGTGAGCATCCTTCACATAAGATGCCACTTTTCTTCTGGATCACTTTCTCTGGTGTTGTTCACTCTATAGCAGTGCTACGCTTTCCCATATAGCAGCCTTGAACTTGGTACTTCTAATTTCTCAGTATCTTCAAGGACCACTGCATTTTCTGTGCGTCAGCTGCAAGAACACACACACACACACACACACACACACACACCCAGATACACACATGCATGCACATAACCATACACACAAGCTCACTCGCTCATGCAGAGATGAGTGCTGTGTTCCTTCCTGAGGTCCCTTCACACATTAGACCAGCTCTAATAATAAAAGGGAGAGGAGTCAGAGTGGATCCTTTGAGTGTTCAGTTGAGGGCGGGTGACCCACTTATCCATTCCTCAGGCTTTGTCTGGGCCTCTGGGTTAACCCACTTACCCACTCCCCAGGCTTCTGCCAGGCCCTGGAGTGAAGGCCGGCTTCTTTTCTCATCAAACAACTGCTCTTAATAAAGGCCAGGGGCTGGGGAGCCCGAAGCCCACGGAGCCTTGTGTGTGTGTGTGTGTGTGTGTGTGTGTGTGTGTGTGTGTGTGTGTGTGTGTGTGTGTGTGTGTGTGTGTGTGTGTGTGCCCATACACACATACAGACATACACAGCAGTGCACTCATCAGCACAAAACCCACTTACATGGTCTTCAATAGTTTTCTGCTCAAACAGGGAATTTGTTCTAAACCTTTATCATCGCCTGCTATATTTCTGATTGTGTGTTTTTTCTGTAACAGTTTATGTGTGTTTTACGTGTGTGTGTGTGTGTGTGTGTTTCTCCTTGTGCGCGTCCGTATCTGTATGCCTATCAGCTTAGAAATCTCTCTCTGTCTCCTCCACCACCAAACTAAATTTGCATTTTAATTATGTCAATGTTTGTTCAAAAGCATGACAGGCGCTCAGACATGACAAAATGGAAATAAGGGACTTAAACTGGGGAATTACAGCCCATTCGCACATGTTTTGTGCGACACTAACATGATGTACATCCCTGTGTCCCGCGTGTGAAACCCTGCTTTTTCACGCCTCTTAATCCTGCTGTGGGGGTTACAGAGGAGGCTCGCTCAGGGGAACCTGAACGGATTCAGGAGCACAGGAAGGAATTTATTATCTGTCATCAAATTTGCCATGTTCCATATTTCAAATAGTTTTGTTTCATGTTCTTTTCCTTTTGTGTAGCCGTCCTTTTTTCAGTCGTCATCTTCATTTTCTAATATTGTCTCCAATCACTTGCTTTAATAGACGAATTCAACATCTTAGGACATATGTCTTATTTACTGTCTTTGCTCAGAGTGAAGTGTTTTGAAGAGCCAGGCTTGCTGTTTTACCTGCCTCCAATCTGAGGGCTAAGCTCGGCTAACTTGTTGTCCTAAATTGATTCCTGGGCTAAATGGACAGACATGATTCATCTCTTCAGATCTCTTCAGTCTCTTTAAATACATCATGACTGACTGGACTGAGGACTCGTGGAACAAGAAGCACAAATAGCGAACAATCAACATTTTTCTTGGTGAGGCTCAGTGTGCTCAGTGGTCTAATTTTGTGATTAATAGCCACTGAGATGTTTTGCTGCATGTTGCAGAAGGAGCAAGATGGAGTCTTTAAATCAGTAAACTTGGTCAGTCCAGTCATTTACACAGAAATATAAAGTTTCCAAACATCAACCACTTTAACTAGTTACTGGTTAAACTGGAGCATTCAAGTTTGCAGCAGCCCCATCAACTGAATAGGCGTATTTCATGGAGGACAGTTTGACATATGTCATAATAAAAAAAAGTACAGGTGTAAATAATAAAATGAATGATGACTGAATTCCATTTAGCTGCTTCAGTTCAGTTTCAGGGTCCTGTTATTGTGTGTGCTGGCTCGCTGTCACGCTGTCATGGCTTACTGGGACACTTGAATAGAACAGAGACATTGTTAATGTTATTTCTAACACCTGTGCTTTTCCCAATGTGACAGGTCAAAATGTCTGCCATGGAAAAAAAAACCCAATCCACTAAGCGAGGGTATGTTTTATTGCTTCAGTTTCAAGTTTTTATTGTGTTATTTCCTCTGTCAAAAGCTACCATCGCGTGCTTCAACCGCACAAGCCGCATCCAGACACAGATAAGCACCTGAACAAAAGAATACACAAAGTTCCCTGAACTATTGACATGCTACCTATACTCCATCCCCTTTATCCATGACTGTTTTTTTTACTCCCCCCTCCCTCCTCCCCCCTCTGTCTCTCCAGTGAGTGGCAGGGCCAGGATGGTGCTTCTGTTGTGTGTAATAAATGCTGTTGTATTGAGCCCACAGGGAAACCCTACTCTCCTCTCCCAGCCATTACTGTCTAATGGCCAGATGATGGGAGAGACACACACAGAGCCTGTCACAGACAAGCTGATATACTGCCCCGCTATGTGTGTGTACATGCACTTGGATGTGTGTGTGTGCATGCGTGTGTCATATAGAGGCTGATATACCACCCTGGCCCCTGGGCGGGGGGGGGGTAACAGCAGTAACTCACTCGCAACCTGATCAAGCAGTGATAAATCTTCTGAAGCCATCCTGTTTCCTGACACTCACTCACACTCACACACACACACACACACACACACAAAACTCCACCCTCTCACTCCCTCTTACCCACTGAACCCTCAGGGCGACATTGAAAAGGATATGCGCATCACTTAAACTGTCCCCTATGTGCATTATATTACAGGAGAGATGTTATGGTTGTGACTCACTTGAGGTATCTCAGATTTTTTTGCCATACTAAAAGTTTTTTTTTTTTTAACCAGAGGTATAAAACTCATTTTCACCTTTATCTTTTCCTCTTAATCAATAGTTTTTAATTGGATAATGGCTGCTCTCTGTGAAGTAAAACATGTATTTGCTGTCAGTTTATGTCATTTTAACAGTTAGGGAAGTAGCCTTGCTCCTCCTTCCGAGCACATGAGACACTTTCAACATTGTAGCCATTGAATGGAAGTTGTGATGTATTTTCAGTGACTAAAGCCTGGTGAAATGCTGTCTGGTGCTCAGGTGGTTTAAAGATCTCAATTTTTTCTCATGGCTATATTTTGGAGGGAATGTATCGATGTTATTCTGTACTCCAATAATGCTCAAGGGCAAACAATTTAAGGTGTTTTAACCAGTTTGTATTTCTACTCTCTGTCAACAGTTATCCTTTATATTTGTGAAAGGTGTTTTTGAATAATGTTGCAGAGAAGTTCTTGCTATGCAGTGATTATTTGTGCTTTTGACAAAATAATAGCTGCCTCTTTTAATTATGAGTTATTTGTGTCTGCTTGAATATTTTATTATGTGTTGAGTTGAGTTTGGGTGAGTAAAACTGTTTAAACTTTTCAAGCATTCAACCTGTATTCAGTATTTGATCTTGTTGTCTTGCTGAATGCTAAAGTGTCCTTAATGAATTCCAAACTTGGAATTCAGACTTCTTTTGTATTGCGAGCACAGTAGCTGTCAATAAATTTTTATTAATGTGTACATGCATGCAAGCACATGCATGGCCATACGCACACACAACCCATTATGCACACACACACACACACACACACACACACACACACACACATACAGCTTCACAAACACTAGAGAGAATACAAGGACTGGACAGTGCAAGGACACCAACCCACTTCAACTACAATCAGACCAACCTTGAGAGGCACTGGTAATTTCTCCTCAACCAAGCTTAAAAAATAATTTGAATACCTATATAACTCCGAAATTTGCTTGCTTTGAATGGCAAAACTCATAAATACCCAAACATTTTTGATTGCACTCCTTTAAAACCTTGTCTCTAAAGATAAACATTGAAAAGGCTTTTTTAAAATTCGACTTTGACTTATTTTACAGCACGAATTGAAGCTGTTTAAACCAACCCCTCGAAGAAACCAATTGTACAACCTGACAAAGGACTCGCTGCTTTTTATTACTGAAATTGTAGATGTGTGTGCATGCATACAGGTAACACACTAATACACAGTAATAGACTAAGAATAACCCAGCATCCACTTTTTTTGAAGATTGAAAATGGACACAAAAAGTTGATGTCTAATTTTTATTTTTTTTTTTTAATGTTTTAGGCACTTTGTTAGCCTCTGCTAGTTTGGTGCATGCATTACATTTTGCGTGCTGTGATTTTTAAAAAATCTTGAACGGGTCCAAACAAAGGACACCTATGCCTGTTTTCACCAGTGACACATAAAATTAATTCAGATGGTAAAGAAGATGTGAATTGCGGTCTAGGGTCAGATGTTGGTGTGTGTGCGGGTGTGTTTTTTCTCTGTCAGGCCTGCGACAGTCTTCCGTCCTAAAGCTCCTGTCTTACCTGAGGATTAGGTGGATCAGACATTGATTGACAGTTCCTCCCCTTTTCCTCCTCCCCCTCGTACCTCCTTCTTGAGGAACGTCGTGTTTGGGGTTACAGAAGAACACAGGCGGGAAACCATGACTACAACACACCCGAGACAGGCTGCTGAAACATGAGGTCTCCTTGAATTTGTGCACCGTGTGTGTTTGTGTGTGCACACATTTGTGCAAATTATTGCACTGGGTATATAAGTGTGTGTGTGTGTGTGTTTGCCCATGTGTGTTTATATGTGTATGTATATTTGAGAGCCTGTGTGCTGGTAAAAGAAGATGAAAGGTGTGTGTGTTGAGCCCTGCTGTCAGTCCCTGCCATGTTTTACAGCCCGTCCGCTCTGCACAGTGATTAGAGCTGTCGACTCTGATGTGATGACATGGGCTGAAACCACAGCAGGGGAGTGAGAGAGAGAGAGAGACAGACAGAGAGACAGACAGCAAGAGGCAGTTTGAGGGTCAGTTGGAGATCAGAGAGAAAGTTTGAGAGAGAGAGAGAGAGAGAGGGTACAAGAGAGAGAGTTGACCTTGACAACAGCTGCAGCGGGAGCTCTTAAAAGTGCGCGCTGATGCCGGGCCACGTCTACAGCCGTGATGGTTACAACATACAAGTCACTACCTGCCGCCGTAAAGCTCTCAGCCCACCCATTGCTTACTGTAAGTCAGCATACAGGGACACCTTGTATGGCAGGACAGCAGACCAAACTGATGATATACAGGCCGTGTGTAAGTGCATCAGCCTTTTAGAGAACACAGTCAGTGACAGCTACAGGAGAGAAGAAATCCAGATTATTTTATAAGCTCCACTTTAGGGCCTCAAGGAAGGCACATGCATTGTTGCTGACACTTCTTCACATACATGTACTTCACAGGCGTTCCCCCTCCCCTCTCTTTCACCTTTAGCGTACCCCATTTCCATATGTTCTTAATCGGGCCAGAGGGAGGGCAGAAAGAATTGATGTGTGTCGGGAGGTGAGAGGGGGGATCTACTCTGGGCCTGTTTGGGTTTAATGTCTGCTCCTGCTCTAATAGAGTATAAATAAACACTGCTCTGTTGTGGGGTGCACAGCTCCTATAGACACACACACAAAACCCACCTTCTGGTTGCGTGGCCAGTCAAAGCTAATACAGCAGAAAATGGCTTGCTCCCCTGTCCGCCCCGTGTGCTGGTGCTGTTATTACTGCAGCCTAATAAGGCCCAGATGCCTAATATTAGACGTAATCTGTCAGAATAGTTTTGTTTATGTAATTTAATTTTTCCAGGCAGTTGTTTCCAATTAGGTTGTTTAAAAGTTTTAATTGAATTAAATGGGAGATATCTCCATGAAGAGAAATGGCCAAAAAAAAAAAAAAAAGCCAGACCAGGGCCAGTGTAGACATGTGGGAACAATGCTGTTTTGGCCCATGCGTATGCGTGTCTGTGTGTGTGTGTGTGTGTGTGTGTGTGTGTGTGTGTGTGTGTGTGTGTGTGTGTGCACTCCATGATACACACCTATCATTACAGCTTTCCCATTATTGTCAAGCCTCTCAGAAGTGAGTGCTGTAGCGTCTATCGTAATTATGACGTTATGAGGTGGCAATTACATTGAAATGTGTTTGACTGTCAAACGCCCACTACAATGACATGTCAGCCTGCTGAGATGAGCATAAAATGGTTGAAATGGAGAGAATGAAAGAAATAATGTTGAGTGACTGCTTGGCTAAGAAACTGACACAGAGGAAATTCTAGTCAAGAAATAAAAGGCCCTGCATTGTGCTAGGTACTTGACCATTTAATAACCTTTGGTTATGAGAACCTAAAATGAGGCTTACTGGTAACTTTTAACCTGAAACTTTGTGTTGAATTGCCAAAGTTGGACTTGGTTTCTCATTAAGAAATGTTATGCATTGTATGATTATTCTCCTTAAAGACACGCTCAATTGTGAAAATTTGGAGAATATCTTGACCTGAACCTTTTGACTCAGTATTTATAGTCATGCTACTTTGCAGCCACAAGAGGCACCAGTGAGCAGATATAAATGAGTCCTGCCATCATGAAGCTCAAGCCTCAGGCCTGACTGAAACCAGTGTAGTGCATGAGCTATACTAGAGGATGAGTTGGTGAAGGTGCTCATCTCTGCTCATGTGGCACCTGCCTGATGGAGTTGCCAGGCTATATCTTAAGTGTTTGAGAGTATGGGTGGATAGAAAGTGGGTGTGTTGGCGGGTATGGAGTGGAGCGTTTGGCGGCCAACCTGTCTCATATCTCGAAGAAAGAAAAGTGGCGAGTGCGTGTTCGCGAGCATTCCAGAGGAAAAAAAGCGGGAAGGAAGGAAAAAAAAGACAAGGATCCCTTCAGCAGGCAGGGCAGTGTTGCGTGACTGGCGTTTCATAAACACACACGCACGCACGCGCACACACACATGCACCAAACACAGACATCGCCCAGCTATGAATTCTGCCCTGATGTGTTTTCTCTCACTGGTAACTTTAGTATGGATGATTTAACGCTTAACTGCAATCAGTGTTAAAGCGTTCCACAAGGCTCACTCAGACATAGCTGCTGTGTGTGAGCGTGTGTGCGTGTGTGTATGAGTGTGTGCCTCCCCCAGCCATAACAGACTCCTGGGCTGTTTAGAGAGGCTGGCTACAATGCGGAGGACAGATGTGGAAAACCCCTGGCTCTCCAGACAAGGGCCTCCTTCATCCCTCCTTCTCCTGTCCTTCACTAAGACGGAGGGATGGAGGGATGGAGTTACTGAACTAACTTCCTGGATTACATCAAACACCCCTCTGCATGCAGGCCTGCCGAACCTCCCACCTCCTCCCTCTCTTTCTCTGTTTCTTTCTCTCTATCGCTCTTGGCCTCTCTCTTTCTCTCTGTCTCTTCCTTTGCAGGGAGTCTATCTCTCCATCTTCCCATCCAGACGTTGCCTTGCACAAACAGCAATGTCTGGCTCTGTCAACTCCAGTAAAGCATAGGCACATATGGCTTTTTTCTGCCCCCTTTGTGTTGAGGTGTGTGTCCGCGTGTATAAGAGCCCAACTGTATATGTGAATGTATATATAAGGGTGTGTTGCCTGTCAGCGAAAAAGATGAATTATTATGACATGATCCTGAACTGGATAAATGACAATAACACTACACAGCCGCAAACAGTTTAGAAAGACTGAAAAAGATTGGAAACAAAGCTGCAATTGGAGAAAAGTTTTACACCACCAGGAGAAGAGAAAGTTTGCTGTTTGAGGAGGGATGCTGTAATTGAGTGAGTTGAAGCATTAAGCAGCAGGTGTTTGTGCTGTGTAGAAGGCATGGCCAAGGCAGCGAGCTGCAGAGGGCAGTCAGTAGCCACTGAGCCACGGAACAAGTTGGGGATAGGGATTGGCTGTTATCTGCCCACCCGTCTGCAGCTGTATTTACCGCCTTTGTTTGTTGTTCCCTAAGCAGTCGGAGATATGTGTATGTGTGTACGTGTGTCTGCGAGTAAGTGTGTGTTTGCTGTTCCCTGTGCGGCCTGGGGAGGACTGGGAATTTTCTGTGTCAGTGCATCGGAGGATTTTGGCTGGAGCTTTGTTGATCCTGTCTTTGTTGATCCTGTGTTGTTGTAGCAAGGGGAGCAAGAAGATTGAGGCATTAGCCATGGCAGCCAGGACTTAACCCTCTCCCTGCCCCCTCTCTGCCTTTACCCCACCACTGAGCCTGGCCACTGGGCAGGGCCAGACACCCCCTCTGACCTCTCCCACCTACCTACTAACTCCCGCATAAAAACAGTGTGAAAAATGCTCTTGGTTCCCCTCTTGGTTTTGTGTCATGCTCTCTGAAGCGAGCCAGCTTTCAATTATTGCCCCTCCGGTTCACCCAGGCACCAGTGGCCAGAGGTGTGTAATGTTGATTGTGTGTGTGAACGCTCAGTTTGTTTGTGGCTGCGAGCCAAGTGATCCAGACGCCTTTTTGCTTGTCTGACTACTTAAGAGATAGTGAGTTCTGAGGGTTTATGTTTGTATGATGCGCGATAAAGCTTCTGCTTTCATTAAACTACACTTTTCGACATCTGATGGGCACCTGCTGTCTTGGCACTGTGTTTTTGGCATTGTAAATACACATACATACATTGACTTGTTTCAAATGGACTAGTTCTCAGCTCTCTGTGAGCTGTGACCTATCCCTCTTTGAGCATCCTGAAGGTCAGGATAAAAAGTGGCCCTTCTAAAGAGTAAAGTGGAGTGGAGGCAGTCTGGAGGCTTTAGCTTTCCAGTGTGACCCAGCAGTTCCAACCCAGCAGTGGAAGACACACTGCTCTGCTCTGCAGGAAATCCTAATAACACTGAAAGGAGAGGAGAAACTTCTGCACCTTGCAGTTGAGGTTGCATGATTTAGCATGTTAGTACTGTGTGTGTGTGTGTGTGTGTGTGTAAGAAAGAGAGTGAGATACAACAGGAAAAACTAGAGAGCATAAGGAACCTGAGAAAAATAGGAATTAAACTGGTGAACGATAGACACAGGAAACAGAGGGGAGAGGAATAAAGGTTTCTTTTATATAAATTGAGAGAGAGGCAAATAACTAGAGAGAAACACAATTTTTCCTTGCTTTATAATACTGTTCGTGCAACATAGTGATGTGCAGTTTAATTAAACTGTGACCAGAGGCCAAAGCACATCAATCCACCGAGGCTATGCAGACAGGTGCAAGCATATGTGCATATTTGTGTCTGTCCTTTCTTTTAGTGTTGCCAACATTGCCCGGGCTTGTCAAAAGTGTGTTCACACAGTGCTCCTTTATTGCCTATAAACATTTTTGTAACCTTCTTTTCTTCTTATGGACTCTATTCTGTCTCGTTTTTAAAATATTTGACATTATAGTAAGCAATGTCCTGGGACACGTGGGAAGTGCTGACTGAATGGATCGGGGGAAAGAACAAAATGAAAACAAGTGGCACCTGTCACAACAACACAGTTTGGCACACCTGCTTAAGCAGAACATTTTAACTCCTAATGTGACAGTGAACCCCTACCACAGATTCACATTTTAATAATGCCCACAGTTTCTGTCAACCTGAACTCCGCTTATCACACAGCACAAACGCCCACTTCATAAGCTGCAGCTCATACAAAATATATTCATGTCTAATATTTACTATATATGTATTTAATCCAGTAATTAATATTAAATATAATACCAAATATTTTGAATGACATGAGAGTTCAGACAGAATCCACAGACATCATAAATTAGAAATCTGTTGATTGTTCTGTTCTGCAATTACACTTTTCCCCTAAAACACTTTCTTGCTCACTCCTGTTTCAAATAGGCTTCCTCCCTATGGCTCTTCCTCCCTGCCCAGCAGACACAGCAGTCACCTGCAAAGGATTAAGGGGGTGTGGAGGTGGTGGGAGCTGCTTATTGTGTGTTGTTTGTGTGTCTGTGTGCTTGACGAGTGGTTGGGTGGTTTTAGAGAGTGCTGGGCGTACAGCGACCTACAGAGTTAGTTTGAAACCTTGACTTGGCAGACGCTGACTTACTGGATGATCTCTCTCTCTCTCTCTCTCTCCTGCTACTTGCTTTTATGCTTATCTTCAGGTTTACATAAGTAGACTGGACGCACGTAGGATTTTGTGCACTCTGATAATTTATTTAGGACAACAATGAGGCAATAGGACATACTTTCATTTCTTTCAGGGGCCTCGCTGCACATGTGCCACAGAGGTCATTGAATGAATAGTAGGGGAAGAGCACAGTGTCAAAAAGAGCAGCAGGTATAGCAGGCCGGTAATATGAAAACAGTTTCATCACTAAAAAATATTATTCTGTGATGGCATAGTATTTTCCTTCACTGGCCATTGTAATAGTTACCATTATATAATGTGGATGAATGTAGAGCAAAATAGATTTAATTTAACATAAAAACTGGAGAAAATCACCTGCAGCAACAAGTTGTGCAGGTGTGGATAATATGGTGGATAATATGATGGATACTGATTCAAGTACAGATTTAGTAAGGCTAATTGATAAGTGTAATTATTTTAACAAATTACTTCAAAAAGGGGGTTAAGTTCTACCTGTCAAGGCCATCACTGGCATTGATTGTGATAATTCTACTACATTACAACACTAAATACCTTGATCCACAATGAAGACTCAGAATCGAAACAATTACAGTGAAATAGTCACTGGCAATGAAATTCTTAGACCTTGTGACCCCTCCAACAGTGCTCTTACAGATATGTATGAAAAATCAAATAAAGAAAAATCATGTGTGGAATATTACATTTGCTCAAATATAGGAATATAATATAAAGTACAAATAATAAAGTGATAGCCAGGTGAGTTACAAGTAAAAAATGTAGAAACAGCGTGTGAAGTAAAGATAAGGATAAACTACTACATTTGGTGTGAAAAATGTGTGTGTGTGTGTGTGTGTGTGTGTGTGTGAGTAAGACAGAGAGAGAGAGAGAGAGAGAGAGAGAGAGAGAGAGATTAGATAAATAAATACCACATAGATAGATACCACATCTGGACTTGGAATTATTTTAAAATACCAAATTATAGCTGTTTATATTTCCCTGTTTTGTGACTTCAAATATACACAAAAATGGCCTAGTCATAAAATATTATCTTAAAAACAAACCAGTCCCCAAGAAAGTAAAAAAATTATACTTTTGGAAGAATCAGTGTTTACTGAGTTTTACTAAATTAGCAGTATGCTAATTTAAGAATATCAGAATCAGAATTGTGTTTATTGCCAGATAACTGAAGAGGTTTCACATTACTAGGAATTTGCTTTAGTGGTTTGGTGCATACATCAAACATATAAATAAGTAACATATAAGTAACATATTTTACCCCATGCATGGGGTAAAATAAAATAAGATAAAATTAGATAAATAGGATAAAATCTAAGTAAGCTAAAATAAGGCTATGAATTTACAAGATAAACAAAGGAACAGAACATATGAACAGAACAATGTGGAAGGGTTAAGTGTGGACACAAAATTGATCTTGATATGAACCCAGTGTAACTTATGGATCTGTGAGGTGGTACAAGTGTGCAAAGTAGTGCCAAGTAGTGCAAGTAAGGTGAACAGTAGGTAAACAGTGCAAATAGTCAGTAGGTGGATCATGACAGGATATATAAAAGCATGGTACAGTTGCTATCCTGGAGTAAAGTGACAGTGCAGAGCAATATGATATATGATATTAGCTTAACGTTATCTACGGGGTAACACAGCACTAATACATTGCCTTAATTTTAGCTGAAAGCTAATGTTAGTGGCCAACTATCTGCTATCCAACAGGTAAAAAGTTGTATTTGTACCGTGGAAACTAAGCTAAAGAGCAGCAAATTAAATACTTAATTTTGGTGCTATCAGCAATCATCATATTAAGTTTATAATTATTTCACATACAGGATGAAAATTAAAAACCCATTTTTAATGGCAGGTGTGAATGATTTCTGTAAACCACTTGTGTCCCTGGCAGGCAAAAGTGATTAGATACTGTGCGATGCAGCTGAAATGGCCAAAGGAGACCTGCACCAGTCTGCCAACTGCTCACTGTCGACCTGCCCTGCCAGGAATCCCACAGATTATTCCTGATATGTAAATAAATCAAAAGGTTTTGCTGAGTGTTCATCCAGCATGATTTTCCCCTCAAAACTCACTGACACTCGGGTTTCTGGGAAAATTTGTTTCCAGTGAACCATGTAAATGCCTCAATCAAACTATTATATTTGCTTTGCTCCGGCTGCTCACAGAAATTGTGGTATTTTTGTGCGTGTACTGTAAATACTGGCCGATGCCTGCGTTTGTCATTTCTATCCCTTTCTTTCTGCCGTAGATATTATGTGAAGGAATGGTTCAAGGTTTTTGATTTGATCTGCTCTGCTTTTGTAGTGAGACAGAGTAAAAAAAAAAGAAGAAGAAAGAAATCACCTCGGTATGCACAACAAACTTCTGGAGCACAGAGATGGAAGGAGATCATTTCAAAGCTCGATTGGCTGTGGAACCGTGGGCATTAATGGCAGGAAAACAAAACAAAAGACAAGGAAGTGAGGCGCGAGATAGTGAGGAGAAACCAGATATTAAAAGAGAGACTGAGTAAAGATAAAGAGACGGGGAGAGAGAGAGAGTGCTGTACACTTTGTCAGTGCGTGTGCTCAGGTCTGTCAGATTGGTTAGGTGACAGTGGTCTGTGTGTGTATATGTGCGCTGTGTGGAAAAGCAATCACACAAACAAATTAATTAGTCTCCCCCAGCAAAGGGGTTTGATAAATTGAGCTGCTCATCTCTCCCACCACCTCCCCTACTCTCTCCCTTCCTCCCTCTTTCTCTCTTTCCCCCTCACAGTTTATGCCTCTCTCACACCCCCTCTTTTATTCCATGTCCTGGTCTCTTCTTCAATGCAGCAAACATCTCATTACATTGTCCCACTTTTAATTGTATTTGTTCATTGTCCATCATTTTCCTGTTTTCCCATTTTGCATTGTCTGCCACACTGCACAATTTGTTTACATCATTGCATGTTCACACACACACACACACACACACACACACACACACACACACACACACACACAAGGCTGCTGGACACCCTTTAATTCTCTCAGAACATACAGGCTTATTCTCACTCAACCTGAGTGGCTTATTTAGGCCTCCATGCTGCACAGCCACACTCCACCTGCATTTAGATTAAGTAATATGTTTTAATTATTCATATTTCCCATTTTTATTAGACCACTTAACTGCAATATTATTCCCCCAGTTTGTCAATGGGCACTCTATATACGCATCACCAGGAACAGGAGAGACCAACTTGAACAACAGAAATGTGCAACGGACACACAAAATGTATTCATGAGGTTTTTTTTTCCTCCCCCGTGTGGGTGCTGGAGGCTGGAATGAAGACTGTGTCTCTATTCAATTATCACACTCAGTCACACGCATGCACACACACACACACACACATACACACAGATTCAGACACACACACTCACACACAGAGGCGTTAAGCAGTGTGCACTCATTAAACACTCTCATTATACACAGGAGGAGATCCCTGCAGGTGCAGTTTACCAGAGTTTAGTTCATTTCCTGCTCCTCCTCTTCCTCCTCCTCTCTCTTTCTCTCTCCCAGTCTGTCTTCTTACTGCATTATTTACCTCACTAAACAAAAAATGAGGCCTGTGGGGGTGTGTCGTGTGTCCGGTGTGAGAAGTGGGGTTCTCTGACCCCTCTTCCTGTCCCACCTCCAAGACTTCTTGTAAACTTGCCCCATATCGATGACTTTGCACAAGCAGAGTCTGGTTGGTGAACATGCAGCAGCTGTATTAACATTTTATGAACTACATTCAACATAATAAAATAAACCCAGCAAATACCTGAACACGCCAACATCAGATCTTTATCGCTACTTATTTATTCTGTTTTGCACCTCTCAATGCTGCTGCCATCTAATTTAAAGGCCTTTCCCCTGGTAGAAACTTGATTATTCAACTATGATTCATATGCTAAAGTGAGAGAGTCTGTGAATGGCTGTTGAGCGGTATTATTTTAGGCGGCTGAATGTTTCTTTGTGGCAAACCTCTCATTTTCTCTGCATGCTCATAGGCTTTAATACTTCTCTGATTGACATGCACACAAAAAAGCCCTTTATACCTGACCCATTACAACTTCAGATGAGCCTGTTCAGAAAGTGTTAGGCCGTGCTCTGTGTGCCAATTTGCGTGTGTGTATGTGGTGTGTACATTTGAGGATGTGATAATAAGGACAGAGGGCACTCTCTCAGCTGGTGGTGCTGTTCAAATAGTGGCACTGGACTGTGGCTACCTGAGTACAGATAGTTTTGTCGCCTGTGTCCCTGCCAAACCCCGGCAAAATTAGCTTTTAATGTTTTATAATCTTAGTGAAGGCTTTGTCCCTCCTGGAGAGGAGGGTAGATTTTATGTCCATCAGAGTAAGGAAATGAAAATTGCAGAATACATTTTATATGAATAAGTATCTGGCTACAACAATGTTTTACTACAGTTTTTTTTCCCTTTGGTGATTTCAGGTTGTAGCTCTAATTCTATGTGTACTGTGCTGTTCTTTTTAAAGTTTAGAGAAGGAGGAAGCGATTGAAATGTCTTTGTGCTAATGTGGAGGGAAAAAAAAAACTGTCACCTTTCAAAATTTAGAGAAGAGTCCATGCCAGATGTTTTAATTAATTTACTGTAATTCATTCATCACTGTCCTGGCTTTTTTTCCTCTGCGAAGTGAAGAAATAATCCATTTGTCTCTGGTGTGCAGCACTGCAGTCCTTCTGACCTAGTTTCCTTTTCTTTTTCCACTCCCTGCTGCCATCTTCTTTCTTTAGCAATGATGGAATAAGTTTGGCATTGTCTTTGCCCAGTGGCCTCTCTTTAACCAGGTCGGTAAAACCGGACCAAACATCCTGGGTGTATTTGTTACTATGTGGTGTTTCACCTCAGCTGAAGCCATTCATACACCTCCAGGTGAACCAACAATGCATTTGATTAGATATTATAAGGACAAACATTTAACTTCTTTGTTGTGAAGAGTAAAATGTTTTTCGTAGTTGTTAGGCAATAAATTACAGAATAACTGTCATGCTCTATAAAAACACAGATTTTAAACAAGTTATATTGTTTTTAGATTATATTAGTTACGTTTTATTTTAGTAAAACAGGCAGATTTAATTTCAAATCTGCACTGTTTTCCATTATCTTTGATTTTCAGTTTATTTGCACTTATATTGTACAATCTGTCAATTCTTTAGTCTTGTGTGACCATGAGAGTTAACACATAAATACATTTAAATGCTCAAGTGCAGGTCTATTGGCACCCTCAAGTATAAAAGGAAGTCAAAGGCTTACCTTGGGATGGGAGAATAAAAAGTAGTTTAATAAAAAGTTGCATAAAGTATCACTTCTCTCTCTTCACTCCATTCCCCACTCTCTCTCTGTCAATTTGTCAAATCCTTTTTCTCCCTGAGCTTGTTGTCACCTATAACTCATTCCTCACCTGTCTTTCTCATCTTTGTATCATCTAATTCAGCAAAAACTGGATCGAAACTTCTCTGCTGGAAGGCTCAGGATGTCAGATGGCATAAAACCCGTGTTCCACAAAAGCTAAACCCACCAACCCCTTCAGGTTCAAAGCAACAGACGCACTTCACATGACGCAATCATTTTGCACTGATTGTTCCGATTCTCACTTGTATTCAGCTGTTTTTGTTCAGTGAGAGATAACGTTCAGGGAGTGGGTGATTGTGTATGTGTGTCTGTCTGTGTGTGAGTGTTTGCAGTGAGATGGGAGTTGAGGAGGCAGCATCCCACTAGGGTTTGGATTCTTAAATATGCCTCACTGTCTTTTGTTAAATGTGATGCAATAGTGATGCAGGTCTGTCAGTGTGCGTGTGTGTGTATCAGAGAATGAATGAGCGAGTAGCTGCGAGTCAGTGCTGATCTGACTCTGTGTTTAAAGCTGTTTTTTCAACCCAGAGGAAATTATAGGTTCTCTATTGATGAGAGAGGGGAACCCCTCCCCTCTAAACCTTGCCATCTCTCAGCATGTGTGTCTGTGTGTAAGAGCACGTATGTCTGGGTACATGCACATAGATGTGTTCGCACATGTGCACGTGTGTGTGAGTGGCAGGGATGCTATCTGTGCCATCGCACGTGGATGTGTGTGTTAATAGAGAATGCCCCACGCTGCCACTGCCTTTGTTTGCCAAGGACATACATATGCATGAAGCCTGTGTGCGTGTGTGTGTGTATGTGTGTGCATGGGGGGGTTTACTAATTACTAGATTTCTATCATGAATATGTATGGCCGCATCCTTTATTATGGGATTGGCTTAAACACATCACACAGACGGACGAGTGGCAGAGAGAGAGGAAAAGTGGGGGTGAGGGCTTGAGAGGGGAGACGCCTCTTTAGAAAAAAAAAGAGGTTTTCTGCTGCCATTGACTTGAACCTTCAACCTCCACTGTGCTTGTTTTTATTTAGAAAAAATAATATTCATGTTTCCCACCTGTCTCAGATATTTAACCGTAGTTTGTCCTATTATTAGGATTAAATTAGATTACCAGAACTGTAGCGAACAAATCCTTTCTTTCCACTTGTGATTTATTACACTCATCCCCATTTACTAGTCTTCACCAACCACTAATGTTGACTGTTTTAATATGAGCACCAAGTTTTTATTTTGATTCTTGGCACATTTTTGGTAGTGGCCACTCATGTATACAAAATACAAAAATACAACTCTTTGATTTAATTTATTTTGACTGCTGTGGTTCATTATAATGGGTAGTTCCTGTGTGGCAGACGATGACTTATAATGTAAGGCCTACTACCACTGTATGGGACCCCAACAAGAATGATAGATTATTCATATGCGGATGAAATCTGTATCATATCACAAAAGGAACCGGTGGTGGAGGAAGTCCTCAGATCATTTACTTAAGAAAACATATCAATACCACAATGTAAAATACTTAATTGAAAGTGAAAATCCTGAATTCAAAAATGTACCTCAGTAAATGCACATAAATGCAAAATGTACGTGAAGTAGTAGTAAATTGCCTTAATGCATTTTATTACTGGATTGCTGTTATTAATGCAATGTAAGCATGTAAGCAGGGTTTCAGTGTTGAACTTTAGACTTGTATACATGTGTTTGAATTACCAGGCAGAGAAGACATTGAACCCTATCCTGCAGAACCAGAACAGCACTATTTTAGCTGTTTGCAAACTGGATGTACTTTATGGAATTCGTTCGATTGCTTAATTGTTTAAGAATTTGCAAAGAAGAATTGAACAGAATTGAACCTAAATACAGTACTTGAGTAAAGATACTTTCCACCATTGCTCATAGATTATTAGAGATAATACAGTTTTTTCCATCTGTGCGGTGCTGAAACTGACGCTTCCCCATGTGTGTCCATGTGTAGAGCCTTTGCGCCCCGTGCCACTTCATCTCTGTCTTCCTCTGATGTTTTTTTCTTTTTTCAGTTGCCTCCTCTCTTCTCCCGCTTTTTCACACACAATGCACAAACGGTCCCAATTTAAACTTACACTCATGCGATCTGACATGTATACAAAATACCAGGCATTAAGTATTTTTCTGGCTTGTATTGTTTTTCCACATGGACAAACTCAATTACATGAGCTGTGTCTTTTGCCGTGGAAATCTTTCCATGTGAGAGGTGGGAGAGACAAAAAAAAGGAAAAGAGCAGCGGAAGTCATAAGAGATGTAAACAATGTTCACAGACGGCATTAGTAAATGAGGGGGGACGACAACTCACTGTAGGCTGTCTCTGGTTCTCCGGCATTCTCACCTTTTCTTATCATGCTGTGTTGCTATTTCAGTGATATTCAACATCTGGGTGTGTTGGTGGAGCTGTAAATGAATGAATGAATGAAAGAATGAAAGCAAGTGACTCGTACCCCCTCCCGGTCTCTTTTTATTCTTCCAGTACATTTTCCACTTCTCTGTTTTTGCTTTTACCTTCCTTCGACTCACCCCAACACCTGGAAATCGCACAATCAGAAGACTATGAAAGCTTGCTATCTCTCCCTCTATCCCCACCCTCCCTGCCCCCCTCTTACCTCCTCCGCCTCACCAGTGCTATACCTCTGACAATAGTCTGGCAATCTGAGCAGAGCGAAGGGAAATAAAGGAGCAGGACAGGCTTTTAAAGAAGAGAGAATGTCAACTGTCAGTCTAGCTGTGACGTTGGAATCAGTGTAAGCCATCAAACTTCTATCCTGAGAGAGAGGAGAAAGAGAAAGGGAAGCAGAAAAAGAAGGTGGTGTGTATTTAGCCCAAAGGAACAAGGGGACGGGAGGAAAAAAGGGAAAGGGCAGCACAAGTGTATGCTCGCTAAAGAGGATGGTCATCCTTAGTTTGTAGGGGCTTGATTTGTCATTTTATTCCAAAGCCACTCTCAGCATCTCTCCACCTCGTGCAGGGGCTGATGTGACGTTTGAGTGTTTGAGAGGGCAAGCTCTTTTGCATGGGAAAAGGTAGAGGGAGAGAGAGAGAGAAAGGGAAAAAGAGCAAAAGAGAGAGCGATGGAGGGTACGAGAACAAGGCGGTCAGGGGCACTGGTGTTTGTGAGCGTTAACACAGACATCACAAGTTCCCAAAGTGAGAGAGGGCAGCGGGGTGCAGCGGGGCATTGAGCTGGAGAGAAAGAGAGGTTGCAGAAGAGAGGAGAGGAGGAGAGGAAGAGAGGCGGCCGTGTTTGAAGAGAGCTGTTGAGATAAATCAGTATGTTTACGTTCTGGAGGAACAAAGTGTTCCGTTGGCAGAAGAGCACTCGACTGTCCGTTTCCCCTTGGACTGTTTTTTACTGGACCCTTTTGTGTGTGTGTGTGTGTGTGTGTGTGTGTGTGTCTTTTATGGCAGCGTCAAGGCCAGCTTGTGCCATTAAAGTTTTAAGCATGTCAATATTTAGGGGGTCTTCCCCCCTGGAGACGAGGACATTAATATTAAGACTCAGTGAGAGTCAAATGAAGGTATTAACATGAAACCACCATAAATGATGAGGTCACTGACCGATTACAGGTGACACACAGTTTTCTTTGACTGTGTTGTAAGTTTACATTGCCTAGTATATGTGTGTGTAGAAGAAGGTGTAGGTGTGTGTGTGTGTGTGTGTGTGTGTGTGTGTGTGTGTGTGTGTGTGCCAGACAGACAAAACCAGCTCTTAGCTTATGGTTTATGTGCTGGTGGAAATGAAGGAGAGGGAATATTTCCTGTATATTTGGGGGTTTGAGGACAGTGTGGGTGAAAGTCAAGAGCTGCTTTGCTTTTCTCCTGGTGTCAGATGTCTGTGTATGTTACATAAAAGCACACTTTCAAAAGTGTTTATCTAAATTCACTTTGGTAAATACTGGGGCTTTTAAGCAGCGCTTAAAACACTGATACCTTGGTCTGGGTACTGAGCCAAGTGTTTTTTTGGTTCTGACCGAAATGCGTCCAGAGAATGGAAAACGGTCAAGCAGCTGGAATTTAATGAGTCTTCTTCACTTGTTCTTTGATGATATTAATTGTCAAACTTATCGTAATTGTGCTTATTTTAGACTCTGAAATGGGTTTTTGTTTTTATTTCTTGGAGCACAGCAAACAGCAAAAGCTTGTTTTGTGTCACGACCGGCTCTCAGATATACCATAGCAGGTATCCCGAAATTTTCCAGTCATACCCAGTATTAATTTTAAAACATGCAAGACTTGGTTCTGTAATTTTACATGCAGCATTATTATGTGTTTTTGCCCTAATTTGCACTTATTCCATCCTTAAAAGCCAGCTTGAGCGGAGTGTCAACAAGGCACTTATTACACCCAAGGAGCTGGAATAAATGACACTGACTGCTGCCATTAGACAGGTTAACGGTGTCAACTGTGTGAGAACTGATGACAAACAGTCATACGCAGAATATTACGTTGATATAGGCATTGACAGACAAGCCGAACAGGGATGGAGAAAAAAGATAGGAGGACAGACAGAAACTGGAGCTGACAGCAGAACTTGAGCGTATCTTCTTTCTCAACTCTAACATGTGTGACACGACCAAGTGGAACGGCGCTGCAAGAAATGCATGATATCAAGTGCAGAGATGTGAAGGAAGCCCGTCCATTGTCCTTACATATGGTTCGTCTATCAGTGTCCAAACTGCCCAGAGCAGAGAGAGGAAAGGGCCGGTGTGGTGGAGGGGCTTAAGCGCTCTCTGCGTACAAGAGAGAGGAGAGAATGATAGCCATTCTGCTTTTATTATCTAGAATGTATCAACTTAATCACAGCTCCATTCTGCCCCAGTCCTCCCCTGGGCTCAGTGGGAGACACTGAAGGAAAATTGGAAAAGTATCGCTGGGGTGGAGGTGGAGACGAGTTGAGATGGACAGAACAGGGGGATGGGGGGGTGCGCAAAGAGTAACTACCATAAAGAGAGGGGGCAGAGAGACACAGTGGAGAGAAAGGAAGAGAGAGAGGGGTGGGAAGAGATAAACCTGTTAATTTTTCATGGCCAGCCGGTCGTAATCACAATGTTCGGTGCCCTTAGAGTCTTTAGAGTTGGCCAATTTGACTGTGTGCATATGTGTGTGTGAAGGAGGAGAGATGGATCGAGCTTCATTACCAAGACTTGGGGGACCACCCCACACACCCCCCACCCCAACCCCTCACACTCCCCTGTGTCCCTGCCTGACTGCCCAAAGTTATAATAGTCACTATCATAAAGACACATTATCCTCTGATAGGGGACTGCACTGTCTTAAGGCTATAAAAACACTCAAACTTCATTTATTTGCCATATATGGCTGCAGATAGAACTAATGAACTAACGGGAAAGTGTCAGAGCAATCAAAAAGTATCCTGAATAAAGTTTTTTTTTTTTTTTTCAAGTTACCAATTTCAAAATTATTTGACCACTGGCACAAAGTGAGTGTGAGAAACTGAAGCTCCTACAGTCCTACAAAGCTAACGCACAAGTTGAATTGAACACACCATTTACTCGTATATGCTACACTGATATTTGATTGTGAATAAGTCTAAACAAGAGAGCTTAAAGCTGTGTGTGTGTGTGTGTGTGTGAATGATGGAAGATATGCTCTGCAGAGTCATGCACTGCCAATGACATGAAATACCTGGCAGCTTATAAACAACATTGTTCTTGTGCATGAACCCAGTCCAGTACACACACGTGCACACCCGCGCACATCAAGCAGGTTAATAATGACCATAATCACCCATCCCCAACACACATACACACACACAAACACAGTTTGGCAGCACATGGCCATGTAAGGGGAAAACCGCTGTGTGTGTTTACACTAAAACACTGCTTGTCTGAGTGGCTTTAGAGCCCAGGCAGAGCGGGCAGCCTTTTTAACAAGCCTTTAAAAAAAGAAAAAACAGGCAAACACACACACACACACACACTAGGTCTTTCTTTCCTCTTTCCTCTGTGAAGAGTCCTCCGCTTGTCTCATTTATCTGATCAGGCTGAAACTCGACAAGTGGTAATCGGTACATTTTTAGCCTGTAAGTATAAAAGTGTAAATCATCACCTGTATGTTTTTACTAAAGCTGTTTGTCCCAAAATAAGACGTGTGAAAGAGCATGTGGAGTGTTTGTTATGTCAGTGACACTAAACCGCGGCTGCTCCTGACTCTGGTCCCCCTCTCCGTCATAGCGTGTCTTCATTACAAGCACTTGCCTCAGTCTCTTCCGCTGGGGGGAGTGTGTGTGTTTCTATATTTGCGCGCGCGTGTGTATCTGCAGGTCAGAAAGGCAGCATTTGTTCTGTGAAGGCCTATAAACATCTGCGATCCCTTTTAAGGGATTGTTTAGATTGACGGAACGGGAAAATAAACGTTCTCAAGAAGGCCGGCGCTCTTTACTGACAGAGAGATCTCCGCTACCAGCACAAAATGTGTGTGTGTGTGTTTATTTGTGTGAGTTGAGCCTAAAATGACAGGTTCTTTTTTTTTGGTCATCAGAGAACATGAACCCTCTGTGACCTCTGTTTCCTCTTCTTCTCCTTCTTTTTCTTGTTGTTCTTCTTCTGTGCGCTCCTTCCTCCTAATCTACCCTCTACCTCAGCACAGTAAAACTCTCAACAGCTCACACTTTTCCTCTTTTTTTTCTCTCCTAAAAGCATGGGTGTTGTTTCTACCCCACCCCCACCAGTTCATACCCACGATGACTCCTTCTCCTCACCAGCCGAAACTTCTCCCCCGCCTCCTCGCTTTTTCATAACACTCCTCCTTATGCCGAGGAGTTGTTGTGTCTGGGTTGCAAGCAACATGTGGAATATATCAAAACCCTCTCTGCCTCTCTGCCTTGCTCGCCCTCTCACTTATTCACACATATGCGCCTGCACACACATACACACACGCGTGCACGCCCACAGATCTGGTAGCGGCACGCTGGTCTCCTTGAGAACGTCCAGTGTGAGGAAGTGGGGTGTCCGTCCAGCCGTGATTTAGGTCAGAGGGAAGCAGGGATGGGAGGCTTCTCTGCTCTCTGTTTATTTGAAGCAGGAGCCATTACTGCTGTCTCTGGGCCGTATTTATACACAGACACAGAACAGACGCACGCTGATACAACCGGACTGCGTGCATGTTTCTGTCTGTGCGCAGTCGGGTGTGCGAGCTGCAAAGAAAGGGCAGGCATATTATGTGACTTGTCTGTGTACAATGCGCAGTGAAAATAAACTTGGATTGTGGTGTGGGCCTGATAGAGGAAGGGCCAGCACTTTTAGCGGGAGCAGTGTACGATGGTGTGGGCCTCAGCGCAGCAACATTAGGAGTCTTCAGGGACTGCTGGCTTCACTCCAGTCAGTCCCAACATACTTGATTCACCTAATGAAAGACATCTAATCACCAAGCTGGGGTAAAATAAGCACAAGTCCATCTGCTGTGTGCAGTATGAGTTAAAGGTTTGCAGCAGAGTAAATAAAAGTGTGTGTGTGTGTGCATGTGTGTGTGCGTGTGTGTGTACATGTGTGTGTGTGTGTGTGAGAGTGCCAGCAGCCAGGTCATGTAGAATCTGTGTGGTGTAAACTAGTCCCATGGCGTCTATTGCCTGTCTGCCATTACTGCAGGGTTGCCGCAGCTTGTAAAAGCCTCGTTAACACAAAGACCTGCTCACATGTTAATTGGCTAATTGACTAATTAATTTTTGCATAAAGGCGTGCACAGGGAGAAAGTCTAGCTAATTGAAAGTGACTATAGGTTTAATTACGTGAAGAAAGGCTGAGGAGGAGGGAGTCGTGAAGGTGGGAGGCCCAGATATGTTGTTCTTTTGCACAGCAATTGTCTTATATGTTCTCTATCGTATTATCTCCTCTCTCTGATCTTCACATCCCACCTGTCACTTCCATCTGTTTACTTTGCTTTTGTTAACAATTACCTTTCAGCGACAAAAAGGGGAGACAGTCAGCAACCCAAACCTCTGTCTGATACCAATATTTCTGTGTGCGTGAGAAAGATGCAGAGGCAGATATGGAGCGTTTGAGTGAGTGACAGCGATGCCAACTAAAAGATAAAAGCAGCAGACAAAGCTTCTTATTGTCGTAAACATTTTCCAGGCTCCTCTTTCACCGCATGTTGCTGAGAAAAAAATAATTTAGGTACGAATGCCAAGCTATTACAGAAAACCACGTCAGGCAGCTAACCATCTCCGGACGTCTGTTGCAGAGAGGCATCAGTGTGATCATGCATTCACATCAACAGTAATCTAAGTCCAATTATTGAACAATATGTAAAACTGACACACACGTCGGGACGGAGACAGAGGAATGTATGAGTGAACGAATGTCTGTTAATTCAATTCCTACCCACCGCTCGCTAAAACACCACCACAAATTAAATCGGCCGGGGGAGCAGACGGCTAACAAAGGAAATTAACAATGATGCTGCCTCTGTATTAGGGCATATGGATTCGCTGCATGTTTGCTGCGTGTGTGTAGCCGCAGCCTCGTGCCTCTGTACGTAGAGAGAGGGGGGAAAAAGGCCAGTTTTAATCAAGAAATCCATTCCACTTTTCTAACCCCTCTTCGCTTCTTGCTCCCCTCCCTCCATGGCAGGCTTGTGTGGAAACAGAAGTGCTAAATTACCCTGGAGCAGTCAGACAAAAACATCTTGTTGGGTTCTAAATTGCTTTGCATGCATATTAATTGGACAGAAATCCCTGCAGTGTATTTGGGTTTGCGCGGGCGTTTGTGTGTGACTTCGTGTGCGTGTGCATTTGTACTGTATCGGTATATGTACAGTATGTGTGCGTGTGCATGCGCAGTGTGTGCATATGTGTGTGCGCGCGCGCGCGCGCGCGTGTGTGTGTGTGTGTGTTGGGCAGGACCGGTGAGCTATTATAGCTGCAACGACTTGCAGAGATTTGGAGGTTATCTGTTTTTGTTGGTTAATTGTGAAGCTGATAGTATCGAGGGTCTTGGCCAATTCAAGTGGGCTTTCAGCCAAATTACCTCAGTAATCGTCTGTATTCAAGTCCCTGGATGCTCTCACCAAGACAGAGCCTGGGAAGCCCTGAAGTTCAATGGAGAGGGGCAGATCTGACCCCAGCTTTAGACAGCTTACACTGTAATTGAAATGATATTTTTTTCCTGCACCATTATTGGATTGCTGACAAGATTTCACCCAAAATTCCATTTGTGGTCAATTTATCCTGTTTGTTTTTAATTAATACAGGCGAGCTAATGAACTCAGAGGGAATCTTAGCTAAATGATCAGAATTTCCTCCATGTTCGCCGTTATCTTTTAAGCAGTAGGCTTTGGAATTGGAGCATGAAATTGTTTGAAAGTAGGAGAGGAATTCACTTGGATGGAGTGCACAAACACTGAAGCCAATACAAGCAGAGGGGACATTGGATTTGTAAATTTACATCATTCACTACGACTAGAAATTTCATTGACTATGACTAAAGATTATTTGAAACTATAACTAGTTTATTGTGGCACAGACATGAAGGTCCAATGAAATACACATACCGTTATCAGTTTTTTGTTTTTTTTTTATATGTTGATTCAATTAATTCAAAAGTGGAGCACGTTGCACAGAAGCAGTGGGCATTTTGTGGGTGCGGTCTCTCTCTGTGTCATCTTCTTCTCTCTTTCTCAAAGATAAATCATCCCACAGTCGTCGTCGTCCAACTAGAAAGTATTCCACGTGCTGAAAGGGTTTGGAAAATAACTTAATTGAATGTAGATGACGTCTTGAAGCTGTGTATTTTTAAATGTGAAACTCTGAGAAGGTGGCAGACAAAGACCTCAGATATTTCTCATCTTGGCTGTTATTATTCATGAAAGGAGGGACATTTATACTTCTCCGATGTGATAGGTAGTGATTGGGAGAAAGAGGGGTGGTGTCAAAAAGCAGCAAAGCGGATTGAGACGACAGCAAAAGGGGAGAGCAGGACACAAAGTGGTATTAAAAAGGCTGCGCCCCTGTCAGAACCTCCACTTAAACCACCTCTGGACAGGAACTGTCGAGTGTTAGAGTGCATAAGGTGGAATAAAAATCTGCAAGTCAGCGTTTGGCTGATTTAGCCACCAGCGGACGGCAGGACTGAAATCCTTCCCACGATCTCCTCAGGCGAAGAATAAGTCGTCATCGTCGTCTTCACTTCGCTATGCAGGACTCCAGGCCACGAATCCCCAGACAGTGACCTCATATCTCACCCCCCAACTCTCAAACACACAGGCACACACAAATAGCCACATCCCCCACCCACCAACACACACACACACACACACACACACACACACAAGCAGTGCTTCCTCTTTCATTTGTGCTTATGTCTTTTTTTCTCTTCAAGTCTCGTTTTCAACTCTTTTCTGGTTGTTTTCACATTTTAGTCTGTCAACTGCTCAGAGAGAGAGTGTGTGTCAGAGAGATACACATGCACACACCTCACTTCTGCTGACGAGTGAGACAGAAAGTCTTTTTTTTTTTTTTCCTTTAGCATGTTATAGTCATTTACTTTCACTGTTTCAATTTTGCTGCGGAGGGCTTAAGGAATATCCTGCCAAACACAAACAAAATACACAAAAGAGACAAACAGGCGCGCACACACGGAGCGCAGTGAGAAGCTGTGAACATAAACACTTAACCCTGGAAAGATTCAATGATGGCGGATAAAAGAGTGATTTGTGTTCTGCTAAGGGGAAAATGAGTAATCCTATCATTCAGCGTGACATGCAACACAACACGCCGCATCAGTCACAGACACACACACACACACGACACTAAACACTGCCTATCAGGATGATAAAAGCATGCCTCACCCACACAATAAAGCGTTTGATTTTTCTATTTTCCGTGTCATTCATTTTCTCTTTATGCTGTTGTAAACCTCTTCTATTCTCTCTCTCTGTCTCTCTCCCCCACGGCATTGCTCCTGACACAACAGCACATGTTTGTGTATTCATGTAAATATCTCAACTAATCTCTATAAATATATTTATGAGATTTAATACCTTTGTACTGTAATACTATGCATGCTGAGCAACGGGTTTTACACCCTCATGAAGACAAGCGTGCACTCATACCCTCCATGGAGCCATACACACACACACACACACACACACATCTACACACTGCTTGCATTGGGTGCATACCAATCCCTTGGTCTTTCTTTCTTCCTGCCGGGGCATTAATTCCTGCCCATATTTCCATCTGATTATGGTCCGGTTATACCCGCAACTAATTGAACATTAAATATAAAGAAAGTTAATGAAAATGTCCTTTATCCCCTCCAAACTAGGCCTGAGAACGCATCCATTAACGCAAATTAATCTGGCCCTGGTGCGTGTTGCAGGGGGAGAAGATATATGCACAGTTTGCTGCTCTCCTCTCAGACCTGAATTATGGTCCGTCTCCCCGAGCAGGACAGTTAAATAACAAAAGATGCGTTGTTCTCCTTCTGAGTATTCTGGCAAGCCATTCCCAGAGCTTCATATCTGGCTGAAAACAACGTGACGCTGATGCCTTGGCTCTCAGCTCAGAGGGTTCTGTCCAGGGAATCTCCTCTTACTCCTGCTGGCCTGCGTACGGACCACCAGCACCCTCCTGTCACTGGTTTGGACAGAACGTGCTGTGTGTGCACTGTGGGCCAGAGCTTCATCTGTTTTATCGCCAGACTTCAGAGTTGTTGTAATGGACAGGTGTCAGGGCTGCAGCACCAACATACAGAGCAGTCAATTACATGTCCATAAACCCAACTTGACTAATGTCTCAATTAGTCTTCACATGATGAGTTCAGTCCAAAAGCAATTAATAAATGAAATAAAATATCTGTCACTCCATAGCACACCCTGAGGTTCAGAAATTAAAACACATTTTTTTGGCAAGTTTTAATACTTCTTAAAATGTATCTGCAGCATAAATGTGGATCTGCTGTGAGTTGTCTTGTTTTCTAATGGGCTTGTTAGTTTGACTCCTTCTATGCTTTTCCTTTTCCTTTCTCTCAAGCTTCCTGTGTGAGCGGCTCCAACAGAGCCGAAGACACCCACTGTGAGTGCGGCCAGCAGACAAGCTGATGCACAAGGAAAAAGGAGGAAACAATGAATGGATGGATGCTTTCATTCTGATGAAAGGAATAAATGCTAAGGCATTTATTTTGTCTATTATCCCACTAAAAAGCCCTCTCCATTCCTGCCCCCCCTCCTCTTGTTCCCCCAGGCCCGTCATATTAGCATCTCTCCTGGACAGCGAGGGGTTAACTAACCCGTTTAAGGGGAACCACAGAAAACAATACTTGGACCCCAAAAAGACAATGGCAGTGCCTTTCTCCTCCGTATTTGTAATTTAACATCAAAAGGCTCCTCTCCCAGCGACCTCTGAGAGCCAGCGTCTCTTTAATGAAGCGCCCCACCCCCCTTAATCACATTCAAATTGGTTAGTGTTCAGAAAATAGAAATATGTATTAGATAGCAATAAATTTTCATCATTGGCTAAGCCTGCTTCTTAATTGTCCTGTCCCAAGGCTTGGGAATTTCATTGTTCGTTAGGTGCTTAAGTCCCCCATCTCATTCAGTCTCTCTGACATTACTGCTGAGGGCTCTAATGCCCAACTAATTTGAATGGGGATTTACATGATAGAGCAGGGAGCATTAAAATGTGGAGGGAAAGGAAAAAAGGAAAAAAGGAAAGAGGGGGAAACGGCTTCTTTCACTTCAAAAGTCACTTTGTTCAAAGTCAAATGACAGTGTTTAAAGATGCTCTATCTCTCTCTCCTCAGGATTTTGGACAGCGGTGCCAAGTTTAATGGTTCGTTATCTTAGCCCCTCTCTGTCTTCCTCCCTCTCCTTACCTCTTTTTTTCCTCTTTCTGCCGCCAACCATACGCTTTTGTTTAGTGGCACCACACTGTTTCAGAATATACATTGTTTTGGAGTGACTTTGAATTGCAAAACACTTCTGTCATTCTCCATTATTTTTTGCCCTCATATTTCTGTTACTCTGCATGTCACTCAATAGTATGCCAACAGGGGTTTAGCTTATTGAATAGGCATGAATGTCCATATTTGTGCACATACCTGTACTGTGTCTGTGTGTGGATTCAGTGTAGTTGTAACATTAGGTAAGGTCTGCTGCTATTAGTTTCACTCCATTCTGCCATGTAACCCATTCTGCCTGCTGTTTCTGGCTGGCGGCTGAGCTTTCTGTCTCTGAGAGACAAAAAACAAATGCCTGGAATTGTTTTGTGTTTGTTCTGGAGGTATTTTGGATCAGAGGTAGACTGTATGTGTGTGTGCCTGTGTGCATGTGTTTGTGTTTCTCCAAGTATGTCTATTTTGGATCAGTGTGAAATAGAAGCAGTGGTGATAAAGAGAATCAGATGTTTTCTGATGTGCGCTGTTGGGCTCTGGATGTGTGTGTGTGTGTGTGTGTGTGTGTGTGTGTGTCTGGAAGTGCAGACGTATAAATGTCCATAAGGCAGACACAGGGCAAACAGTTTGAATGGGAAATTAGCTCTTTGGCAGCACAGCGGTTTGTGCATGCCTGTGCGTTTGCGTGTCTGCCTGTGTGTACACATTCATATAAACATGAGCCTGATGAATGTGGATGCATGCATGTGCATTTGGTGTTTTGGTGGATATATAATATATGCTCACCTGTTGGTAGTGTTTAGAGGTTTTCCGACCTGCAGAGGGCCTCTTCCGCCGTCGCATCCAGCATTATGGTAAATATTAGGTGTGAAGAGCTGAATTACGAGACAGTGTCACAGCCTACTGTTTACACCAGCTTTAATTATTATTTGCCTCTTTTTCGCTCATAAACACAGACGCTCTTCACCTCCAATTCCCCATAATTAGTGTGCTCGGTGTGACCCATGTGTCACCGGAGATGAGAGGAGGTTGCAGAGGGTCAGAACTAATGAGAGAGAGAGGGGTCGACCTTAGACATCGAGGCAACCTAGGGCAAGAGGGGCATCATCATATGAGACGCACAATACCACACACAAATGTTGTTAGGTCAGGTCCAGAAATGGCAAGAAATTACTCATTATTATTGCTTTCCTGGCTGATCATGGCAGCGTGCTAGATTATCAACATTAAAAAGAAGAAACAAAAAACGAAGTGCAACTGAAATCAATTTTGGCGAGTGCCACTGAGGGAAAGTATTTTCAATTTAACTCTGTCCGTGCACACTTTATGAGTACAGTATCCGACTGATGTCTTTTGGCCGCATTGTCAATACTCTGCCCGACTGTATGTGTTTTAATCTTTGGCTCGTTATCTAAGGATATTGAGCTGAATGTCTTTGCGTCTGGAGACTAAAGATCAGAGCCAGAGAGTGAAGGGTTAACTCTGATAATCACCTGTATTGATCTGTGTGTGTTTGAGGAAAAACTGCTGGTTCCAGAGCAGCCGACCATGAATGGTTATTGATTCTATCATAAAGGCTGGCTGTCTCCGGAGTCTGTGGCTCTTTAGGTAATCACTGATGCCTGTTTTTTTCCTTTCCTTCTTGTGGCACTCTGACAAGTTCATAACTTGCACCTGTCCCCAACATCTGTACACTTTTAAACTCAACTCACCCCTACACCCTAAAATCTGTGTCCCATTGGTGGCACTCTGCCCCATCCTCTCGGGTATCATATGTCTCTGCCAAACACGTCATCCACTCTCTCATCTTTGTCACAACTGGCCATCTGCGCATCCCTCAGATACAAGATGCCAGCTTCTCGTCTTCCCCGAAGACTCATTGTCAATCTATAGACAGACAAGCAAACAGACAGACAGACAGACAGACAGACAGGCGACAAACTAGGAAGCACTCACTAATCAGGCTTATGATGCTAGTGGGCTAATAGAGCCGTGTGCCCTGCTTAGACCGCTGCTGTAAATGATTAGCGTGGCTCAGGCTGAGCTGTATTAGTGGGCCTGCCATCACTGATAGCTCCCGGCTCCTAACTTTATTGCAGCGATAAAGCCCCGCCAGAGCCTGCATTAGAAACAATCAACCAATCTCCTCTGGTCCCGTGTCGTAGGTGGGAACGGCAAAAGATTGTGTTTTCTGCGCCGAGGCGAGACTGAGAACTGAGCGAGGGCGCTCTACCCACGATGGCTGTCTCCGATAGCTGGAACAAGTTGTGTGAAGAACAAAAGGAAGGTGAGAGACTCTGCTCATGACTGAAAACATGTGACGGTCGGAATTAAAAGTTCAACAGCTGCTTGTGGTTTCTCTTGGACGCCCTCTTCCTTTTCTGAGTGTTTAAACAGCCCAAAAGCTAATCTGTCATTTTAGACTCAAGACTCAGATTAAGCCTGGAGTAATGTCACTATCACTAATTTAATTTAGTATTATTTAGTATTTGTATGCAAGTGTGTGTGGCCACATCTGTATCCTACAGCACCCCTAATGGCCTTCTGCTGAAGTGGAGAGCCCCTATTTTGTGCAGTTACACACGAAACGCACACTGCTGACACCCACTCATCACCCTTGGAAGCCCATGCATACAAGTGTGCACACACACACACACTAGCACACACTAGCAGACAAATCCCAACCCCTGGACTGGCATGCAAACGGGAAATAAGGTATATTTTTATTTTGTGCTGGTCATAGAGAGGTGGGTGTGATACACTCTGCGTGCCAATGCAGAAACAAAAATCGCACAAGGAACACACACAGGCTTACACAAATAACGCACACACGCCCACACACACACACACCTACCGTGCCCTCACACAAGATGCACGCACACAAAGACGCAGACAAATGAGACCTTAGTGAAATAGCTGGTGGGTTTTCTGCTATGGTCATGATTTCCTTCAGGGCTGTGAAAACACTCTGCATATGGAGTCCATCTCCTCTATGGCTTAGCACTGAGACGAACACACACACACACACACACACACACACAGCATCAACACGCACACACTAACACAAGAAATCTTTTCCTAGCACTTTGAGCCTGCTACTGTAGAGGTATGGTTTCTGGTTTGGCACAGAGCAAGAAAAACAGTAAGACATAAAGGAAGAAGGGCAAGAAAGGTATCTGACCAATAAGAAATACTTCAGAAATTAATATCATAAACAGAAATTGCCTTGACTGAGCAAACTCATATGTTGGCCAGTCCACATGTGGATTGTCCGTGCGAGTGTGTCATATTCGTTTATGGCGTGGTTGAGAATAGACGTTTGTTAAAGCAGCGTAAGGTATTCTGCCACCACAGGAAAATCAATAGGAACCGTTGTATGTTGTGTTTTTTTTTTTAATCTGAGCTGTCGTCTATTGAGTTAATGCAGCTCAGCTAACAGGTTATCAACTCAGGGCGTTGTGTGACTGTATGTGTGTGACTGTGTGTATATTCATTAACATCCTTATCGCAAAGCAGGCACATAGAACCTCCGTCTATCTCTCTCTCTCTCTCTCTCTCTCTCTCTGTTTCCTTTGACTGGGTCGGGGTGTGGAAGTTATTGACCAGTTGCCAGGGGATAGGAGCTATTGATTGTGACTTATCCAGCTGTTTATATTTGAACCCTGGGTTTAACCTCCATCGATCGACACACACCTCGCAGTCTGCAAGGTGTTCAACTCTGCTTTCCGCTAATGGGGCTAAATGGTTGTGCAACAGTGTGTTTGTGCTTGTGTGTGTGTGTCCTGTGTAGCTTTTCTTTGAGGGAGCGTAGCCTGTGAAATGATGTTTTTATTAGGGGACAATAAAGGGAAATATTTGATTGACTTGATTGTTATCATTAGGTGTTGTGTGTTGGTGAGCGGCACAAACACATGCACATGCACTGCAGCGTTTTCTTTGCCCTGCACTCAAGGAGAACATGAAATTTCTTTGGAAAAAAAAAATCATTACCCAAACTAGACCTACATTTTTCTATTGAGTCCTCTTCAGTCTGTCACCGCTATGACAACTTTACGAGGTCTCGGAGGTCACTCGATTTAATGTGAATATTCTTCTTGCATATTTAATAATTGGCTTAATAACATGCTTGTCATTCAGTGACCAATACTCACTCAATTTACCTTGACACCCTCAAGATGTCACCCTCATACACATGAGCACATACAAGCCTGCACACAAACCCACAGACATGCTGATAATATGAAGTTGATTTTTTTGTTTTCACTCTGAAGGGGAAGGTTACATTTTATGCGCTCCTCTTCTGCTTTTTTGTTAAACTGTCATAAAATTTCTTTAAAGGTCTTTAATAATTCTGCTCCAGTCAGTTTTGCATTTCTCTCCATTGCACCGTGCCTTGGCCCTCACACCAACACCCCTACCGTAACTGGTTCAAATAAGCAATTATTATATGTGAATGTATGTGTGTGCTCATGTTTGTCTGGGGCACAATATCAAACTTTTAAATGGAAGTTAGTGAAAGGTAACAAAATAAACTTTTATTTGGATGATACCTTCATTTTCTGTGTGTGTGTGTGTGTGTGTGTACACACATTTTCATATTTTCACCTGTGAATGCCCGATTCTCCCTCTCCCTCCTTCTCCATTTGAAGGGTTGTAATGAGTCATCAGGGAGAGCTGATGTGAATTATTAATATTCAATCATGATGCTGTTCATGAATTAACTGAAGCCGGAGGAGGAGGGGTGGACAGGAGAGAGAGCTGTGGAGGTCGTGAGACACAGAGAGACACAGAGGGAGAGATGGTGAAGATTCAACTTGAAACAGATATGAAGGGAGAGAAAGAGGCAAAGCAGCCGTGCGTGGAAACTGAAAAACATGAGTCTTTTAAAACAAGTGAAAGCAGAGCAGAGTGTTAGTAATAAGCTCAACCCAGGGGACATTACTTGAATAATGCAGTGATTTACTGTATTTCAAGCTCTGCACATATGTGTGTGTGTGTGTGTGTGTGTGTGTGTGTGTGTGTGTGTGTGTATACATTGTGCTCTTTCATATACTTGCTGTAAACAGGATAACAGCAGGGCTGCTGTTCCTTTTTTTCCCATTGTATGTTAGATATGTTGCAAATTTAATTACATGAATTGGATACAAACATGATGCCTCACCCCTGCTTTCAGGTTTTATTAATAACCAGATTGTTCTAGTATCTAACAGTTTGCTGCCGTTTGTTTGCTTTTATACTGACAAAACTGATGATCAAATATCTCAAAGTCCTTTATGCAGGTACGTGACTGTAGGTACAGAGTGTGCTGTTAGAAGAAAAGAGGTGTTTTGATTAGATCAGAAAAATGTGACATAGCTATGATGTGATATAGAAGTTGTCTACACACAGATGTTGCTCCTCTCACCTAAGAGGAATGTAAAGGAAGCAAGAGTGTCTGCATGTAGAGCTGTGTACCTCAAAACTCAGATACAAGATATCAGGTTTCATCCTCTATTACTAGTGGCCCCTGGTTAAGGTTATTGATATTCACACTCTAATCCTATGTAAGATGTGTGCGTGTGTGCATGAGTGCGTGTGTGTGTGCCTGACAGGAGGCGGTGCATATAAACAGATGTCCGTGAGATTTGGTTTTGATGCGCTTCCGTTGTTCTGCTGTCACTGCAGACCCGGATTGAGTTTGTAGGTTATAGGTTATCAAATGTTCACAGAGACAGCACACACACAAACTCACACTAACACACACAGATGCACAAACACACCACACACATCTTTGTGCATAGAAACCTGACCAAGCCTGACACTTCTATCTGTGTGAGCAGACAGTCAGGTTCTCTCACTGTCGTCTCTCTTGTTCTCCCTGTGTACCTTAATGTTTGCGCGTGTGAATTTGTGAAGATTGACAGGGACTGTCGTCCTTACCACTCATCATTCTACATCACTCTGTATTCTGTCCTTGCACTGTCCTTGTCTTTGTATATGCAGAATTATCAATACATGAAGAAAACACCTTGATTTATTAATTTTTTGAACAACAGTTTGGACGTACTGCTCCCATTTAACTCTATGGGTTTTCTGTTGGTCTATGTTTGTACAGCCATACACATGCACAGTATATCTCATCTGAAAACAAAACAATTACATTTTTTTTCTCTTCCTCCTCTGATCTAATTATTGAAAACCAAAAAAAAAGCAAAAAGGTGCACAGACCTCACTTGCACACATGTGATTTCCTCTTTTTACCTCTAATCTGTCTAATTTGACTAATTTGTCCATTTATTGAGACTGAAAAATATGATTTACCACTCTGTACTGTACTGCCACATTTATTTTTGTGACTGTGTTTCAGTGAATTTATGGCATTTATATTATAAAATGACCAAACCCAAAGTGCTAGTTTTTACAGGTTCCTGTTACATCATTTTATAGACCCCGACTGTCTTTGTCTTATCACGTATCTTAGCTCGGCCACACAAGATGCATTTGTAAAGATGGACCTGCAGGAAAGAGCCCCACAGAGCTGAAGAGGTTAATAATTTTATTAGAGAGGTCCGTGCTCTTGGCAGAGGTGCTGTATCCAGTGGTTTGCTGTGCCTGGCACTCTCCACCTGGCCTGGGCAGGAATCAAACCCACAACTTACACAGCTCTTAGCCTGCTCTTCAGCTAAGACAGCTGCTGCCAGCCTGGCCAGCAGCAGGAACTCCTGAGGGGATGCTGACCCGCACACATACAGACACACCCATAAATACACACGCACACTCACACACTCACACACACACACACACACACACACACATATATATATGTATATATACACACATTTATTTAAGAGTGACTTTACTTGCTTGCATTCGCTCCATAAACCAAAACCCTAAACTAATTTTTATCCTGACACTTGACTGAAATCCCAACCCTAAATTAATAGGGAGTGGCAAAACATCACAGGGTGGACATTTGATCCCAATAAGTAAAGAAAAATAAGCACAGTCAAACACACACACGCTCTATTTCTTCAGTTGCTCTCGTGTCTTTTTTTCTCTTCTTTCTCACCAGGTGTGTGTCTAACCAAATGTTGTGCAAATTATAAGCAAATTTCCTAAAAAAAATCTATCAACTAGTGCAATTTGAATATTCTCAAGAGGGAGTAACAAGGGCACATAATTAAAAGAGCACCAGAAACTCTTCTGTACCTCTGGTGCATCGAGGTATTTCATTGCTGCTTTCTGCCTAATATGGCATTTATGTTATTTTCATGAATTAATTTGTCTGCTCTGCTGCTATTTTTATACTATTTTTTTAACTTTGTGTTGCAGCTGGAAAAAACTGAAATGCTGTGTTGCAGCAAGACACTGATGCCGCTGCTGAAAATAGTCTTTTATAAGCAAGAATAAGATCGTTTTTGTTTACTTGGAGCATCAGCTTCTGCCTGCCTTTTACCCATTACATCTTTTCTTTATGGACTCAGTATTGTTTACGTCAGGTGTAGAAACAATTCAGATATATTCGTATGCATCTTTATAAGCACACTTAATTCCACTAAAATGTGCATAAATCCATTCCTCAGGGAAATTATGGTTGAAAAGTTTTTTTCTGAAACGGAGTTAAAAGATGATCAGCTGGTCATTCATGAAAATTCTGGTTGTGAGACATACTTATCTGCATTTGCAGCCTAAAGGCCTGTGGACAGTAGGTGAGCATTTGTGTGTATGTGTGCATGAATATGAGTGAGAGTGTGTGTCAGTGAGTGAGACAGGCCAGAGGTAGAATGGTAGAATGCAGTATTCAGGGCAGATTAAATGAGGGTTTTGTTCAGTTTGCTCCAGATGTTGAGTCTATGTGTTTTATTTTTACATTCTTGGCCTGCGGCCCGTATATATTTTGGATTGGGCAGGGAGTATATAATATCAGTGGAAAATGCTGCGGTCTGGTACCTTTTAAATAACATTTCCTCCTTTTTCTGCTGCTGTCCTGTTTTTCTTTCCATGTTGTCTTTTATTCGGGAATGAGCTTTGAGAGGTGATGTTTAGAAAAGCGCTGAAATGAGACTGGCTGCGGGGTTCAAGGAATCACTGGAGACCCCTACGCACACACACGCGCTCACACACAGAGAACACACAGAAACCATACACACAAGCTGCTCGTGCTAAATTCAAGGAGTGGGTAAAGAGGAAGAAGTTAAGGTCTTAAATGAGAAGGTCATTCGGGCAGTCCTACGTCTTGCGGTGGCCCTGCTTGGGCTGTGGGGAGTGGGAGATGTAGTCGTGCTAATATTTGGCTCCATCCCCTTGGCCAGTGGAAGGAATTAAACCAAAGGTGCTCAGGGACCCGCATTTTGGACTTTTCTTTCCTCCATTTCTGATTTATTTCCGAACAAATCTGGGCCGAAGCGGGCTAAAATCTGCACTAGAGCAGTTAATGGAGTTATAAAGCTGGGGTAGGCTCCAGGGAAATATAACCACAGAGCTTAAAAAGTTCTCTCTCTCTGTCCATCTGCGTGTCTCTCTCTCTCTCTCTCTGTTGTGTGGTGGGCCCACTCCTGTTTGAAAAGCCACAGTTTCACGTTAGAAACGAACGTTAGATCCCTCACATCTACCCTCATGGTGGGCCTTGTCATCACTAATCCTGCATGTGTGTGCAGTACAGTATGTGTGTGTGGGCTTTTCATCCTAGAATATGTCTGCCTAGCATGATTTGTTGGCCTGTGATCCAAAGTGTTGCACTCAGTTTGTACCAAGTTTTGTTTTTTTTTTGTCTCTGTCAGTCTGACATTTAAAAAAACAACATAAAATAGCCTCTTTGCATTCTCAAGTGAAGTAAAGCATTTCATTGAAGTGATAAAAGGCAGGAGGATAGAGGAGGTGCGCCAGACTGATGGGGTCACTTAATGGTTACTCCCTTGTCCGTTGTCCTGCAGAGGTTTTGAAAAAGTGTAGACAACAGAGTTATCAAAATTGTGCAGTGGTTAAGCAATGGCCAGCCCCTAGAAGAGAAGAGCGTATTGACCAGAGAAGAAGATCAACTCTCAACTTTCATGGTGGGGAGGGGGATGAATGAGTGTTGTTGAATGAGAGAGGGGAGAGGTGCAGCAGCACTCCCATAGTCTGCCACAGACAGAGAGGGTGGCAGGGGCAAAGGTCAGCAAAGACTGGGGGTAGGGGGTGTGCAGGGCGTGTAGTGAAGGATGAGGGAGTGAGAGAGAGACAGCATCTGGATCCAGAGCTGTTTCTCAGCCAAGTTACATTTGTTTAGTCTGAAAGATGTGAGTGTAGAGGAGCAGAGGGGGGCAAACAAATGTAAGGCAAAGAGAATAAAAGCAGTTCAATACCAGAGAGACGATGGGGTTGAGCAGGTGTGAACGTGTGTTTGTGTGTATGTGTGTGTGTGTGTGTGTGTGTGTGTACCTGCCTAACATGTCTGTAAGTGAAGCATTGGGTTAAATATTTATTTCTCTTTTACAGATTTTAAAATCAAGTTCATGAAGCTGAGCAACAGGTGACACGATCAGACAGATTTTACCTGAAATAAATTATTGGACATACAAAGCTGATGGTGGTGAAGAGGTACTTTATAATAATTTATTGTTATAGGAAGGAAATATCCAAAATAAATGGCTGAGATCATTTGATTTAACAAGGGAAACCTGTCTGGCTGCTGCTGTCATGAGGATAATTAGTGCTGATAACAGGTGCACGATGACTGTGTACACACTAATTATCCTGAGGAGTTGAACGTTGTCATTTCCAACAGCAATAATGACCTGGGCCAAAAAAATAAGAACCGGTTAATGTTGGAGTCTGTACATATGTGTGTGTTTGTTTGTGTGTGTGTGTGTGTGTGTGTGTGTGTGTGTGTGTGTGTGTGTGTGTGTCTAAGGATCTCACCTCTCTCCTCCCCCTTCTCAGCAGTTTCAGGCCTCAGGGGAGGTCAGCTCCTCTTGACCCCTGCGTTCCACAGCCAGGCAACACAGCAAAGACTGCACAGACATGCACGCAAAAAGCTTCACACACAAACACGCCGCGGAATTGTCCATACATGAATGCATGCACAGACAAAGTTGTGAGTGAATTTAGACAGATGCACACCCCAGCTCATAAACGCCCTGCGGCTCTTATACTAACAAGCTCACAACGGGCAGACACATGGACAGAGAATCAAGGTGGAAGGAAAAAGGGGGAAAAGGTTGATGCAGAAAAGAGGATAAAAATTAAATACTTCTTACCAGTTGAAGAGAAGAGGAAAGGACTGTGTTTTTGGAACAGCGGCGTGCCAAGAAACATTTCTAAAAGAAAAAGAGCAGCAAAGAGAAGCAGAGAGAGAAGCATGCATCTGTCATGCAGTCATCCAGACAGAGGCCAGTGTTTTCACCTTTGAGTGTTTCCCAAAGCCTTCTCGTTGTGGAATACACAGATAGAGCTTTGTTTGGCTGGAATTTGGTTGTGTGCTCCATGAGCATTCCCCAGCCCCTCACTTACTGACCTCTGACCCCCCTAGATGCACACACAAACACACACACACATGCAATGATATGTGGGGATTTCTAGGATATACAGTATACAACATTATGCACAGTCAGACAGTGCATTGTGCTGTGGAACTAGGCTTGATGCCAGTTTTCCCCCCTATTAGCCACATGTGTATATGTGCATGTGTACAGTATGTATGTGTTAGCCTGTCTCTGTCCATAGATGCAGGCACTATATATGTGAGTTAGATCATGAATGTGAGTAAATTACAGTTTATGTGAAGGTTGACATGGTTAGTGGCAACAATTTATAGGTGATTGCAGCTAGAGACCTCCTGAACAGCATTAAAGGAGTTTTTTTGTGTTTTCTTGATGTCAATCTATATGGCTCTATGACCTGTGATCCAGCGTCTTTTCTGTGACCTCATCAAAGAGAGACGAGAAAACAAGCATCCCTCTTGAGGACAGGAGCCATTCATCACTCCATCTTTGTCCCCTTTTTAGAGCCTTCTGTCTGTCGTAAGGAGAAATCAATGTCTTAAAAGGGTTGAGGGAGACACAAAGATACAGACACAAAGAGCACAGTCTCTCTCACACACACACACACACACACACACACACACACACACACACACACTTCCATGACGAAGTACAAAGAGAAACAATCTGTGCGCGGCACTACTTTCTGAGTTTGCTGTGAGGCTGTAGCCTTTGTTTGTACTTAAAGTACTTGACCTTGTGATGAAAGGGATGGAACAATTTTGCAGTGCTGCGTTTAGAAACTTGAAAAGGGGATGGTCTCATTGCCCCTGCTGAAAGTTGTTTATTACTTCAGTTTTCTTTCACATTTATATACATAATGTAACATTACAGCAGTTTTATTTTGTGGTTATATCTCTGCGGTCTGCTTTTTGCACCTAAGGAACCCTGTCATCTTCTCAAGAGATTATGTATCATGAGTGATTGTAAGCTAGTGCCAGGTCAGAGAGGTGTAGCATTGTTGCAGCGATAGTATAAATGTAGACATTTTTTACAGTGAAGGTATATTTTCAGATATTGCTACCAGACAACATGAAGTGTACATTTCTAGTACTTGCTGGTTCACTTTATCCCATTCTTTACATTCTTCTGAATTTCTGTTTGCAGAGTAAGAGAGTCCTATCATCATTAGTGGTTTGTCTTAGTCACTTGTGTTTGGTTAGATTGCAAAATTCACCAAAAAATAATTAAAAATCCATTTAAATATCTGGCGATCCCTCGAGTGGCAATAGTTTGAAGAGGTCTCACTATTTACCCCCTACCAATGCTTGTGTGTGATGAAGACACAAATATAGGGAAGACATGACAAACAGGTACACAAAACTTTTATAATACAGCTGAATGATGAAACACAAGTTAACAAGGTAATTTATCCAAAAGCACAAGCAGCAGGTTTATCTGTAAGCCACATAGTGCTCTCATACCTCTTATAATTAAATATGGCTTTTAAAATGTCATTGTTGTACTGTTGGTATAAAATACAGATAGTTATCTTCATCCAGCTTATGTTTTATGAGTTGGGATTGTAAATTATTGAATTTTTGAAGTTTGCCAAATGCTGAGTAATGCTCACCCACACAGTGTTTGAGTTGCAGCTTGTGCTTCTAGCTGCAGAAACAATATGAGAGTTATTTTATTTTTCTGGTGAAGGCTTAATTACAGTTAACCATCACATTATGCATATACTGTATGTATATTGTTTATATAGCTTACAGTGCGTAGTTGACAGTTAAAAAGGATCAGTTTGAATAACTGTAACTGACCAGCTGTGGAATGACTGTGTGTTGGAGGATAGACCTCTGCAGAACCTGACAGAAAGTTAATTTATCCTCCTCAATATTCAGTGTTAATAGCAGAGAATACCAATAACAGCTGCAGTGCACAAGTGCTCTGCAAAGTTTAGTGTCACCACAACCAGATGTGTGCCTAATACACAGAAAAAACACAGGCGGTTCAGTACTTGTCAGTTTATTACTGCTGTTGTTGATTAACACAGGATTACTATTTTTTAAGTTATCCATTATAAATCTGTAAGGCTTGTTAAGGTTAAAACCCAGAGCTCAACGGCAGCACTTTTGAATGCTTGCGTGTGTGCACTGGCTTGCACTCATTGTGCGTTTCATGTGTGTTTGTGGTAGTTGTAGGACTATTTTACCAAGCCAAAGCTGCATATTATGTAAATGATCTGAACAAAGTACACCCACCAATGCTTACGGTCAGTTAGAGGGTTACCATTTACTGTATGATCATAGGGGCGGAATTTTTGTTCAAACTGTAGCAGTGAAGTTTAAGATATTTAAACTGCATCGGTACTGGGACGACATATTTGTGCACATTTCTATGATGATGAAAAAGAGGAAATTGACATTTGGTAGATGGTTTCAACGCAACAGTCATATAATTCTCAACCAACGTTGAAATGCCACACCAAGGAGGATAGAAACTCTAGAGCAGAAGTCAAGACACCAGCCTTCTCCACAAGTGAATACCTGCCAACAATAGCTGACATTGAGGAATCCATTGACTGGGTTGGTACTTAAACAGAAACATTTTTGAAGAGCCATTCTTGCTGGCTTCAATTTGGACAGATAGCATGATGCATTTGGTGCTTCATGAGTAAATCCTAATCATCCTATCCTAAACCTCTTTTGATTTCATGTGGCACATATACTGGTCTCCCAGGTGAAATTCCTGTATTTGTTTCACACACTCATCCACCCTTACCTCCTTTTGTGCTGTTTATACTGAGTGACCTGGCATTTTTTAGAGGTGGTGTTTGGAAGCACCCACAGAAGTTAATAGAAAAGACTGACTTAGCTGCACGCAAAATTGGACTTTGGCATCTGCGCTGACTGCAGTTTGAAAGCCTAAAGTTATGTTATTTGTATGCTGATGAATGAGTTGCGTTATAGAGGAAAAAGAGGAACATAGAGAATAAAATGTGAAACCTGTTGAGTTTACAGGTGGACAGCTTTTGATCATCCTTTTTCCATCTGCTGAACAGTGTCCTTCACTGGAGAGAAAACTGCTGACAGACTTGATATAGAGATTGGCTTTTGTTAATAATAATGGGCTTAACACCCATAATTTAGCTATCTGACCGAGAGGATGGACTAATGTTGGCAGACGTTATGATGCCTCTTATTGGCCACTAGGGGCAGGGTAGTTTACTATGCGCAGGTAAGAGTCCTCTTAAAAAGAATGAGCTGAATGCTTAGCATCTACAAGTCACAGATTCATGGAAATATTATATTTGATGCTTTCATTTTAATTTCACCTCTACTTTATATTTAACTTTTCATCAACTGCAAAATCAGTTTCAGAATGATTAAAAACAGTATAGTGTGACAGTTAAGACAGCATGTGGCATTGTTTACATTAGATAAAGATTCTGTATCAGTTTTGCTGTGAGGACATCATCCATGGGTTTAATATTATGTGTGTGTGAGTGAGTGTGTGTGTGTGTGTGTGTGTGTGTGGTACTCTGTAATGGATCAGTATGAATGCCTCGTTAGCAAGCGCCACTGAAACCCTGTAGGCCCTTCAGAATATGAGTACCATTTTAGAGAGCAGCTTTTGCTGTCGCATTCTAACCACCACTTACACAATACGTTCTTCTCACACACTCACACGCACATACACACATTAGCCCACGCACATACACTCAACAAGCACTTGTGTGTGTGGGCAGCTGGCTGAATTGATGAAACGGGATTCTGCATCCTCTGGGGAGCAGAAACACACCACTCTATTTAGCATCAGAAAGGCTACATTCACTCTTTTCATCTGAGAGGTGAACTGAGGAATGCCCTCAAGGTGTGTGGACTGAGGGATAAAGATGGTTACAGGGGTGTGGTGTAGGGTTTAGGTGGTCGGCAGTGTCTACCTTTGGTGTTGTGCTTCTTGCTCTCCCCGTTTCTCTTTCCTCTATTCTACAGTAAATCTTTCCGTCCCCTGTCAAAGACTCACACGAGGCAGAGAACAGAGGTTACAACTGTAAACAGTAGGGGATCTTTTCAGATTCTCCATTTCCTCTTTCCTTGGGCCTGTCATGTCCCTGGTTTGTTTGGTCTCTATTGTTTCTCTCGTCTACCCTCCACACCTCCCTCTACATTTTCTTATCAAACAAAATGGCACTGAAGGGAACACGCACACGCGCACACACACACACACACACACACACACACACACACACACACACAAAGGCACAGGTAGCAAAGTTTCTCCTGGAGTTTTCACAGCAAAACTAAACAAAACATAAAACGGCGCTCAGGCAAAAAGGGTGAGGGTGGTAGAGAGGAGGAGGAGGAGGGGGAGGAGAGAAGAGAGGGAAGTTATTTTCTCTGGTTTTTTGAGGCTGTGCCGCATGTACTTCTGACAGGTGGGAGGGGAGATGAAGCATGCATTGTGTTCGCTTGCTAATTAGCATCGTTAGCGGGGCCCATCCGCTGTGAATGGCAGAGATAGTATTAGTGAGGTTTATGCACAGTGAGTGGTAGAGATAGGGAGAATAGAGTGTGGTACAGGCAAAAGCTGTATATGCTAACGCTACATTAGGTCTGATAAACTTGTAGGTCTTTAATGGACTCAGCAGGGGAGGGAGGGAGAAGGGGAGGAAAAGAGGGTTGGAGGAAAAAGAGCAAGGAGAGCAAAGAAGTATAAAGAACTGTACACCAGTCTGCTTCAGGCTTTCCTTTCAATACTCTGAATACGACCTCTATGGAGCTCATAAAACCCACGGTGACACACGCATAAAATAATGAGCCATTGTGTGTGTGTGTGTGTGTGTGTGTGTGTGTGTGCGTGTGTTTGTTTCCACAGTGGTCTGGGTGTAGTGATTTTGAGATCAGAGTTCTCTCCTTTCACCTTAACCCTTGAGGGTCAAGTTACACACAAGGTGTGGGTTACAAGCCACTGGCTATATGAATAGTCCTGTTAGCTAAGGATTCATATTGAGGCACATGCACACACACACACACACACGCCCACGTATACACGCACACACACTTTTGAACAAAGAAGCATTTCCGAGCAGCAAGTGCTTTAGATATTATATCTGATGCTTTTAGGTGTACCACAGTAATAATATTTGTGCATAGATGCATGTGTGTTCCTGTGACTGTGGATGCGTGTGTGTGTCTTTGTCTTTGTGTGTGTGCACACACCACACTCATCCAGAAGATCACATAAAACTGTCAGCATCATCCAATCACCCAGTTTTTTTCATATTGCCCTTTACCCCCTCTCTCCACTCCCTTCTACTCTCTTTCACTCTCTTCATTTCATCCCCTCCAGTGTCAAGAAAAGGCCCTTGAGGCTGTATTGCTCTCTCTCTAGGTAATACACACACACACACACACACACACACATTAACAGGCGCACACACGCAGACACACATACATTGCCTCTAAAGGACCCCTAAGGGAGAAGACCATCAGAGCAGTTTGGAGGGATGGGAGGCATACTGTTAGGGGTGGAGTTTTCAAACAGGAACATCTCAATGGAGCCTCTCTCCATCCTCTGAATGGCTGTGAGTGAAGGGGTGATGAATATTAAGTAATATAGCCAACACCCACCTCTCCTCACCCCCCAGGAGACTCAAGGGATCACTATGACATACAAGACAAGGGTTACATACCAGATGGAGGCAGCCGAAGGCATGAAGTTTACTGCGGGCCAGACGACCTGTCATGTAAAAAGCAGTGAAGAGTCCCTGAAAGTTAAAGATGAGTGAGTCTGTTATACTCACTGCAAAGTCCTTTTGTTTTATTTTGAGTATACATGCTGAAAATGAATAATAAGATTCACAGAGCTCCAGTCAGAGTCTCTCATACGGTATTGGCATTTTTGTTTGGAAACATTTACCTTTTTTACACAGAGTCATAGAAACTCCAGGAACAATGCACACACCTGTCATTTCTTTTTTAATAATTTAATACTTTATTTCTGTGATTTGATGCAAAAACTCTCAAAAGATTTTGTGATGACTATTTCTAACAGAAACAATGTCAAGCTAAATAAACGCTGGTAGCCAAAACATGTATTCACATTTATGCACATGAATATTTATGCAAGTATCTATCCAATTTTGAGAGCAACTGATGTATGTGAGTAGTTGTTGCCACAGGTAATAAAGCTTCCACCACCTGTTTGAACTTCTCTGTGGAGCAGTATACACAGCACAAACACTTTTAAAAATGGGAAAAACTAATTTTCAGCATGGAGTCAAACCCACAGCCAGTGGAGGTCTAACAGTGCACATACAATAGCTTGCTTGTAATGATGTTTTCATGGTGTGCTTTGGGGGTGTGATGTTTGCACAGCAGACATCAGTTACTGTCAAGACTCAGCAGATGAACAGGAGTAGGATTTTTTTTACCTGATTGACACATTTTAATGGATTTTCTAAAACACTCCTTTCCCATAAATGTGGTTGATGTTCTTCCTCTGGGTGTAGATCAGCTGTCTCCTCTCACTCTCTGATCACTCATTTTGTGTTTCGGTATAGCATAGGACACAGCACAGGTGTTACCAATGACATGCCCTTGTGTTTTTGCAGACAACTGCACAACTATAGAAAAGCAGTTTTCTGAAGGATCACATAATGCCGGCTCGCTAAGGCCACGTTCAGACAAACAACGCAGCCCCCTCGTTCATTTTGGTGAAGTGAGTCGGGGGTCAAAATGTGACATCGTCAGAAAACAAAGTCTCTACAACACTTTTAAATGTCCTTTCAATCGATATGACAAACTGTGGCAGCAACATGCTGCTTTTCTTTGCTTCTGCAGGTCTTCTAAATGAGATTCAGCTAGACTTAGAAGTGCACTTTCATCTACATTCAATCTACCTGATGTAACCTTAGTCTTTCTTTTATGTCAAGCTGCTCATTTAACCAATCAACCCTCCTGGAGTATTTAATGATTCATTTATGTTTTTATAGAGAATAAGTCTGTTTATAATTTTAAAAAAAAGCTGATTCCTTTTGAAAAGCTGACACAATTACACTGGGCTTTATGTCTGGCCCAGTGGCTAAGTGAGTAGTTTGATTGAGAAATCAAGAAGACGGCGACAAGCAGTTGCTGTATGGGAATGGTGCATGTATGAGATTACAGTTTACAGTGCCTTTTTGGCTCTGATGAGCACTTCCCTCATTATCCCTAACTTCAGTGCCTTACAAATCCCTTTAGATAACAACATGTTGCAGGCCTCTATCATCCTCATACAGTACAGCAGAAGAGCATTTCATTACACTGTCACCAGTCATAATCCTCCGACCATTATGGCCCTCACAGAGCATCAAACACAAGACTCTGAAACAGAAGAAGCCAGAAGGATGAGGGAGCCAGGGGGCAAGGAGGGGGGGCTGCGAGGGGGTGGGTAGCGTAATGGTGCGTGTTTGTAAATAATCTCTCTGTCACAGTGGTAAATAGCAGTTTATTTAACAAGCGTCACATCACAGGAGCGCTTCCACCCTCCACCGCCCCGTGTCTTCTTCTTCCCTTCATCCCTCTCTCCTTCCCTCCTCTCCTCTGCTCTGGTCTTGGCTCTGCGGTTACAGCAGAGCATTAATAATAATAACAATGATAAACAGAGAGGAGAGATAACCACAGTAGTGTGTGTATAAGAGGCCCTCGCGCTCAGCCAGCTTACAGCGCTTAGCCCCCATTAAAGATGGGATGCGGAGGGGCGGGCGTGCGGGGGGCAGCAGGAAAATAAGAAGCTGTTATTTTGCATGATATTAACCACATGAAAGCGTGCGGCTGCCGAGGACAGTAAAAGTCGCTGAAGAAGACAGAGGGAGGGTGCGAGAGAGGGAGGCTTGCTGGAGGAATAATGTAAATAGCGGCTGGCTGAGTTATCGGGCATAGCACTGTCAGACGTGTGGATGTGTGTGTGTGTGTGTGTGTGTGTGTGTGTGTGTGTGTGTGTGTGTGTGTGTTATCATACACGACGCTGTCAGACGGCCCATTGTTTGGGAAGCGATAAAAGGCAATTTCCCAGAGTCCCTTGTAGAACCACACGCTCGGCTTAATTTGAGGGCCATTTTCCGTGACAGTGTTGACAGTTTATACATCTCTCTCCCTCTTTTTCCCTCCTTCTCTATGTCTCTCTCTCTCCCTTTCTCTCTCTCTCCTGTGTTCCTTCGTTTCCTCTGCTCATCCTTCCTGTGTGTGCGTGCTTCACTTTGTAGTAAAGAGGCTTGTATTCATGTCTGTGTTTATTAGTATCTCACCCCCGTGTTTGGCATGTTCCCTTTGAGGAAGCAACAATACCTGATAGTCTAATACCTGTCACACACACACACGCTCTCTCTCTCTCTCACACACACACACACACACACACAGAGCCCTCAACGTCTGATGGGAATGTTTTTCCCTGTGCCCTGTCTTAATCTTGCCCTGACACGGAGCATTGTGAGCTGTGCTGCGCTGCCATCAGAGGAGAGCATGTCCTCTCATCATCCTGAGAGAGGGCCTATTAGAGGAGCTGAGGATGATGGGAGGCAGGGAGGAGAGAGGGAGAGAAGAGAGGAGATCGCAGGTTCAGGGCAGGATAATTGACACGGAGGCTCCTATTGCCTGCGGAGGAGGTTTTTCTCTACAATGCCTTTAGAGAGAGAGAGAGAGAGAGCAAACAAGATACTGTGCACAAACACACGCTTGCAAACACATGTACAGTACATTCACACACACATGCATGCACACTTACACATGGGCATGCATACATATGTAAGCAAACAGCTTATTGCTCTATTTGTGTGCTGTGATTTACTGAATTGCACCATTAGGCTTGAGGCCTTGTATATAAAACTGATGACAAACATTCAAGTTAGTGAGCTCAGTGAGTCAGATTTTACTTTTCTATCACGATTTTGTAGATCAATGATTTTAGTCATCTGAGGGAAACTGAGAACTTGTATTATCTTGTAAGTGAATACAATAAAAGCTAAGAACAGAGTCTAATGGTTATGCCATCACCTTTGACCATTATATACCTGCTGAATACACACTATACAGTGATGATGATATTGGGCAAATCATGAAATTACAAAGAGAAATCTATATTTTTTTCTGCTGCTATTGACGTCACTATCTCGCACGCATTACATCATCATACACACCCAGACATATAACCCGGTGCCCATTGCGTCTCGACTGCACAGGCATTGCTTGGGGCTGCACCTGTGCACACAAACTATCTCTGTCTGTTTTCTTGGCACCCAGACTGAACGGACAAAGGCAGGATGATACTACACAGGAGCTGTTGCGTTTCTTATTTTAAGCTTCCAACTGAAGTAGCAACAGAGTAGCTCAGACAAAGATAAAGCTCACGGCTATCTGCTTACCATAATCTGTAACCTATAAAAAGAGAAGAATAGACTCCTGGCCATTCTATTCCTTAACTCTGTTATCATTCGTCAAAGCTGAGCTCTCCTGCTTTCTCTCCTGCTCCAAGGCTGTTTTATTGTATTGTCGAGAGTAAGTATTCTTATTGTATGCATTTTTTTATTATATTTCATTGTCTGTGGAGAATTCCCCACACTCGTGATCTGGTGAACAAAGCCAATGAGGTGGGTTTGATAAAGACACATTTTGAGTTTGATGGGGCACAATCTGCCCTTTCTGTGTGATAAGACAGTTTTCAGTGAAAAGTGGATAAAAAAAAAACTGTATGTGCCACAATCTATTCAGTCTCATGAAGTTGCAGACAGCAGAATAAAGGCCAAATAACGTAAAGTCTTTAAAAAGTAAAATGAAAGGTTTTCCTTATTATCTAAAGGCAACAAGTTTAAAAGGAACAGACTTTTGTTGGGAAGGCTGAATAGACGCACTACATTCTCTGTTGTTTGGAAGGCCGGGCCGCTCTTCTCTCCGCTCTTCTCTTCTCTCTTCTCCCCTCTCGTCTCCTCTCCTCTCCTCCTCATATCTCCCCTCCTCTCTGTTACAAATGGCCCCACGTAGGAAATGAGAGGATTGTTATTTCAAACTTAATAATGTTACACGACTCCATCAAGACAACGCTGCTCTATCAAACTCCCACAATCTCCAGAGATAATTTAATCACCAAATGCCAAACTGCCACGCCACATTTAGGTGTAATTTTCATCCATGCAAAGGTAATTTGTTTCAGTATTATGAATTAATTAAAGCCTAACGAAGATGGAGAAGGCTGTAGAATGTCTAATCAACAGGCCCTTGAAGACTGATTGATTCTCTCTCCTCCACACTCTGGCCTATCATGCTTTGTCCTCCTTGTTGTCACATCTTCTGTTGCTTTTTCCCACCGTTGTTCCAGGCTTTTTCTCTCTGTGACAGTCTCTGTTTCTTGCTTTATAGGATTGTCCTAGATTTCTGCGTGCATGATGATAAAGACATCACCAAAGTGGAGGTGAGCTTCCATCCACTCCGTAATCTGGTCTCTGCCTGTCTGCCATTCGCTGTCTCTGCATACAACTGCACTGTCTGTGTGTTCTAGCAGTACAAAAGACACCTCTGTGACGCATCACACTTTATTATTTTAATCATCCCCGCAGCTTGTTCAAATGCTTTATGGTATTTGTTGACATTTAAACAGCCCTCGATGCATTCCTGTTTCCTATATATGCCTCTATGCCTGTACGCATCAGGGTGGAGCCATGTGTCACTCAATCATTCCTGCAGCTGCTCGTCCCAGGGGCCCGGGACTTTGTTTTCACATATATGTACAAGCCGCAGGGTACCTGAAAGCGTCCTTTTCACCCCTAAACACTCACTCACAGGCATTCAACACAGCAAAAACCACACTACACCATAAATCAAGGTTGGAACACGCTAAAGTCATACACAGACAAGCCCTTCTCACGCACACACCACACGTCAGGTTTATCTGTGTTTCAGATCTGCAGGCCTGTACACTGTGTATAGTTTCTTTTAACTGCACATACACACACACACACGCACACACACACAGACATTCACATAAAAATGCTCACACCCAGACGCATACAGTAAATACAACAAATGCCTCCTCATCCACCAATAACAACATACCTCACATCCAGTCCTTGCTTATGTAAATATTTATCCTGCATGCTTGAGATATGCAGGGCAAGCTACGTGGCTGAGACAAAAGCTTCCAGGTTTGACAGCACATATTCAATCTAGGTAAACAGCGAGTGAAAGAAACCTGTAACTCATTTTTTTATTCCTGCTTTTGCAAACACCACAAAAACAATCAGGGATCACGAAAAGACTGAAAAGACAAAGTGTCTTAACTTTCAGCCTTTGTAAGGCTTGTATCAAACATGGAAACTTTAACATAGGCAGAGATAGCTGTAGGTGCATTCCTTTACTGTACTGGGGTGTGTTTGTGTGTGTGTGTGTGTGTGTGTGTGTGTGTGTGTGTGTGAGAGAGAGAGGGAAGCAGAGCCTGTGGTCGGTGTGAAACTGGTGGAGCTCAGATTAATCAACTCTGTAAAACAAACACTGTTTAGTGACAGGCATCAGGGTGTGTGTGCGTTTGTTTGTGTGGATATTTATTTAGGCTCTATGAGGCTCCATGGGAAATGCAACAGGGAGTGTCACCAGACAAACACCACGGCATTACCCAGCACTGTGACAGGCCTCTATTTAAAGGGTCAGTTCACAGTAATTACAAAAAAACACATATTTTTGTAATTGTATTCAGCCATGCAGAGGGTTTTGTTGTTATTTGCCAAGCTTTGAGATAACTGAAAGGAGGCAAATGGACTTTCGTTTGCCATGCTTAGTACCCTGTAAAAGTTAAAGTCTGCAGTAGTGTGTCTTCTAAAAAATGTTTTTGTTACTATGGATAGTCCACATGTCTTGATGTGACCAGTTTCATGAAGAAAAATACTGATATTGCTGTTGTAACTGTGACCTATAGTTGTTTTTTTAAATGTAGTGTCACATGGAGGAACGCCAAGTGTATACCGAGAGGGTGACTGCAGTGTCAGGGGTGGAGATTTCAAATGAAAAGACAAATTGAATCACAAACAGCACTAACCTCTCTGTCAGATGCGTCGCATTTTCTTTAACTGCCTCACAAGAATGTTTTTCACCAATTGAATATTTTTAATGTAAAACAACTGCAGTAGCAGATGTTTGCTTTGCAGTAAACAACCAGGGCGACTTTAGTGAGAACTTACAAACAGTACCACTGAATCATTTGCTCATTAGGCCATTTGAATCTAGCACAAAAGGCAATGAAACAATGGAAATGACTCCGTAGAGAGATTATTAGTGATTGTAAATACACTGAATGGCTATTAAGTGTCAATCAGAAACAGTAGCAGGTCTTGGCTTTGATGTCATGAAAACCATAGGGATTATAGCTTTATTGATATGCAGCAAGGTTTGTTGATTTCATTACTCTTTTCCTATGTTTTAGGTATGGACATGTGCATATGTTTGTGTCGTGGTTCAGATGGAGCTAAAATGACCCCACGATCTCCTGCTGTTAATCACACGGTGGTGACACGAAGCAGATGACCAATTAAAAATCCTTGGGCAAATAACCAATCGGAGTGGTGCTCTGAGGGACCTCCACACCTCAGTGTGCCGCTGCTTTTTCACAGCCCCCTTTCCCTTTCCGATCCCTCCATCACACTGAGCGACAGGGGTCTTTCTCACCACACATGGACACGCATTCACACGAACACATGCAAAACACACATGCATGCACGCACACATAAACGCAGCGCAGCTTATTACTCTTTATTAATCTGCAGGGCGTTAATTGAAACCCCCCTGAGTCCTAGCTGTACCTGCATTCCCTCTCTCATTATCAGTCAAGGTGCCTTTGGGGGGAAGAAGAGGGGGGTGGTGGTGTTGGTGGAAGGAGAGGAGTCCCAGGTCTCCTGTGACAGGCCAGTTGTATATCCACAGATCTGACTGAATTAAACTTAACAGCCAGTTGTGTAACAGACAGTTGGTGTTTGCTTCCTCCTCCACCAGTGGGGAGAAAAAAATGCCTGGAGCAAAACATGTGGATGAATGCGTACGTGTGTAGTACGTGCAGGGGTTGATAGTGTCCATCAGTCCTTCATCCCAACGTAAATGTGACCAAGATCAGATGCGCAAAACTCTCTCCATTACTCCAATTATTTGAAAACGCAATCATCTCAGTTCCTCTTAACCAAACATGGACAACAAATACTCTCCCTAACGTTACATTGCTCAGATTGTAACTGGTAGATCATGAATGAAACCTCAGGAATATTTCATTTCTGTTGTTGGCATGGCAATAAACGCAAACTACAAGTGGGTGCAGTTTATACAGTCTGACTTATTTTTTCTCCCTTTTTCAAAGCTGTCAAAACACCAGTTATCAACAATAGTCTACTGACAGGCGACACAGTCACTGTTTCTCAAATTTCCCTTTGAATGTTTTTTTTTTGTCAGGATGAGCAGTGTTTTCATTCAACGTTTTTGTTCTGTCTGATTACATTACCCGATTTCAGCTGGTTTCACATGTCGGAGTTCATAACAGTTTAAACAAAAAATCTGCAGTGAAACTCGCAACACACGACTTCTGCTGCAGTGACAATGTTTGATGGCTGCAAGAGAAATAAAGCAGTGAAGGAGAGCTCTTAAAGCACGCGAGTCAAATAATGTTATATTAAAGGAATGGTTTAGTTGGACCTGCGTTAATTAGACACAGAGTACGGAGGGGCTTATAGGTGTTTAATAATTCATGGTATTTAAGAAAGAGTGCAGTTGATCAGCAGACCTGCAGGTTGGCATTTCTGCTTGGTTTTCATCCACAGTGGAACCTTTGTTGCTTCATGTGTTTCTGCTAAATCACAGGTGGAGACACGAGCATCTTGTTTGGCTTTTGCCACTAGTTATGGTCCAGGGTTCAGTTTACACAGACATCGCAGGCTACGGACGTGTGTATACGATGGCAAGAGAGTGAAGTGTGAATGAGTAAATTGTGTTCTTGCTTGTGTGTGTGAGTGTGATTGAGAGCGTGCGTGTGCACCAGGAGAGAAGAGGATCCGATTAGTACTACTCTGAAAGTAATTACCTTAATTAAAGCAGTAATGTGTGGAGACAGAGGAGGGAGAGCAGGAGAGGAGGGGGAGAGGCAGGGGAGAACCTGCCATCTTTTATGGGGCAGTTTAGGGACCGTGTGATTTAAGGGGCACACTCAGCAGTGGAAGAGAGGGAGGGGGCGAGGGGCAGAGAAAGTTGGGGATGAAAGAGAAGTGGTTAGAGTGAGGATAAAAGCAGGGTTTTGTAATAGGAGGATAGATGTAGGTGAGGGGAGATGGCGAGTAATGGTGGGAGACAAAAAACAAGACCAGTTGCTACAAATATCTCGCCAATAAGACAGCTTAATGTCTTCATATATGATTTTCCTTTTTATGTTTGTACACTTGTTTTCATCTTATCTGCAAATACACTTTGCTCACATAGACCTAAAAAGCCACATACTTACAGCAAGAGCACACACACATAGAAGACAATCCACAATAGGCTCCATTACACACTATTTTACCTTATGTTATGCTGCACCTTATCTGGCCTGACAGATTACTCAACCCTGCTATGGCAGACACACTTCCTCTGTAGCCTATTTGTAGTTCACCTACACACAAACACACACGCACATACACAACCTCTCTGTATGAACCAGTGCCAGTGTGATGGTCTGTTCAGATATCATTCAGTTTAGTTTCACAAGCATGTGTTTGTGGTTATGTGTTAGAATCAGGTAAAGCCTGCAGGCTTTTATTGAGGCAGAGACGGTGCATGTCACTGCAGGTTGCAGTAGAGGCTAAACACACAGCATTTAGCCACATCTCAAAGAATCTGAAATAGTGTTTATAAAGCGTCCACTGCGGTGTTTGTTCACGTATTCTTTGTTAAACTTTTTGTCCACTTCACTGTACAGCGTGTGTATTCGTCATTGTTTTTTTGTTTGTGTCTTCAAATATTTGATGTTCTTTTCTTCAGCTCTGCCACTTGCTACCTCTGCCTCTCTCACCTTATCACTGACAAAACATTTCACCGTGTTTTGTAAGGCTGAACACTTAATTGTTGCACATGTTATTCTCAGTGCTCTCCAAGGCCTCGCCGAGTGTGAAGTCCACAGTCTGTGTTGGCCTTGCATGTGTGTGCACATGTGTATTAGTGCATGTTTGTGTGTGAACCTGTGTCTGTGTGTTAATGGGTATACTATTGGTTCTGTGGAACCAGACAAAGAGATGGAGAGCAGCTCACACATTTGCATTAGTTGGAGGTCTCGTCATCACGGCCAGATAATGGAAATCAAATAACAACCTACGGAATACAGTCAGTGCTGTGTCCTCGCACCATATACAGCTTACAGGTGTGTGTGTGTGTGTGGGTCTGTGTGTGTATGTGTGTGGGCACATGTCAGCATTTGAATCGCAAGTGAAATAACATCTTTGTGATAGAGTGATAATGAAAATAATAACATCCCTGACAAAATATTCATAAAGGTAATGATGAATGCCATATTTCTCAGAGAGATACATCAGAGGCGTCTTGGTTAAAAGAAAACAGTGGCCGGCGTCTCCCACACCCTCAAATTATCTGCCGCTTTCACATTTCACTGATAGCATAGATGAGAGCTGAGGAAAATGGACACACAATTATGCTCACTTGTCGTATATTAATACTGCTTCTTGACATCTTCCATGGACCCTGAGCTGTCATCTCTTTGTCTGCTTTAATTGAAAATTAATGGTTAGTGCGTTGCCAAGGCAACCGCGGCAGTGGTGGTGGGTAGTGAGCCACATTCAGACAGACACCAGTGGCATTGTTTGTCCTGTCTGACCTTGGAAGTCAGAAAAAAGAAAGAAGAAAGGCAGAGGAGGACAAAAAAAGACATTAAAAAGAGAATAGAGAGGTAAGGGTTGAATGTTGTGCATTGGAGCGAGGGAGAAAAATAAAATAAAGTTATTATGGCCGTGTTTTGGCCAGGTAGAGAGAAAGAAAGCTGTGGTAGGGGTGACTGAGGAGGAGACTGAAGATATGATGTCAAAATGCCAAATGGGGAGAATTATGTTTGAGTAAGAAAGCAGAAGAAGGCCTGGTGATTCTTCTGTGGAGTGACAGGATTACCTTTGTGCTGATGGAGTCAGAGGGCACCTTATGGCCCCATAATCATCTGGACATCTGGTGTAGGAGTGAGCAAGTATGAAAGAGAGAAAACGTGTGTGTGTGTGTGTGTGTGTGTGTGTGTGTGTGCGTGCGCGCTAAGAAAAGCATGGACTTGTTGGTCCCTATGTTTACAAATCTATCAATGTGGACACGGTGCCAAATGGACACTGACTTCAGGGGCCCAGCATCTGTAGATTGACAGAAGAGCTGATGGACATCTCACAATCTCCACCAGTGTTCGAGTTTTCATGGACAAGATAAGGAGGGGCACAAGAGGTTACAGTGGACATGATGAAAAATCATTTAGAGAAATATAAAAATTCATTTACAGCTCTGATTCACAATCAAAAGATGTCAATGGACATTGTGCATTTCATCATTAGTGGACATAGATGAGGAGCTAGGAGAAAATAGAGGGTGCAGTTTGAGTGTCGGTTGAAGGGGTATTTTAAATGCATTGTATAAAAACGAAACGAAGACTTAAAAGGCTGTAGTTTGCCTCATGGTGTTTGTTACAGAGCTTCTGCTTTATGTTTATCGTGGGTCAGTATTGGAATACAATATCTGGTTTCTGTAGCTGCTCAGTCATTTCAACTTTTCCAACAATACCCAGTATTCATTGTGAATGTCACACATAAAGTTCTTCCAGCCAGTCGTGGAGCTAACTGGAGTATTTATGCTCATTTGTTAACAAGGAAATATTCAAATAGTAGTTTCTATTAATGTTCCACATCTTCCTCTAGAGCCACAGAAGGCTTGATAAAGCATTTTTTGATATTTCATGTGATAGATCTCCATTGCTGATTATAACATGCCTCAGCATGTTAAAATGAATATTGATCCCTGATTGTTCAATAGAGGTTTTTGTATGTCACGTTTATGTTTTGCTTGACTTTTACAGTAACGGTGCGTATCTGACAATTTTCTAAATATTTTTTTAAATTTCTTAATTAATTGCAAAAGTATAAAAAATACTAAAAATTCCAATTAAAATGTCCCAAGATGACAGTCCGAGATAACATATTCAAAATGCTGTTTTGTTTGATAATCCAAACTATAAAAATGTTCAGTTTACAAAGTTGTAAACCAAAGACAAGCAGAGAAGGTTGGCATTTTTACCAAAAAAATGAAATAAATGTTTGTGAATAACTGACATCATTTGAGCTCAGCTCTAGTGTCCTATGAAGCAGACTTTAAAATGGTGATCAATCTTCACTAATATTTAATTATATTATTATATTAATTATTCAGCAATTGTTATGGCAATAAGGACACTTGAACCCAGATCGGGGGGGCTCTAATTCTGTATTCAGCAGGTTTGTTGGCATACTTTTTTTAACTCATCTAAAGTAACTGCTTCCTGAAGGTTTATATTTCTCTATATAACTATATAATGCAATGTAATCACAATAACTTGAATATTTTTTAAAAACAACTTGTTAAATCGATATTTCTCAGGACACATCATTTAAACATCTGCTCAACACAGTTACACACTAATATTTAACAGTGAATCGCACGTCTTCTTTCTGCTGTCGGTTCCCCTTATTGGAGGTGATGATGAGCTTTTCAAACTGAAGCTTAGAGGTTGAATATTGTCCAGGCTGTATCTTCAGAGACAAAAAGTAATACTTTGAGATGTGGTATCTTGAGTGGATCCTTGGTCATTGGTCTAGATGATTCAGTCACACTTGATGAATTCCCATTTTAGTCTTTTCTTGCATTGGTGGACAAATATCTGCTACTGTTTTGCAGCACTTGCTGTACCTGTATGTGAACAAAGCTTTAGCGTATGTAAGCATTTGCTTGATCACGGCTCAAGTGCACCCACCAGCCTGACCGCACTTGTGAAGAGATGCGTTTGAATGAATCATGCTGCATATACAATGCATTTTCAAAAACATTTAGCTGCCAAGCACACCCTCCACACTGCATACACAATGCTGCCTTTCTTATGGTTTGGAGGCTCCAAAAGTGTGGACTGATAATAAATCTAACTCACCCTAATGTGTGCTTCAGGGCTGGAGGCCAGTTGTTTGTGTGTGTAAGCGTGTGAGTACATGGACATGGATGTTCTAGCAGTACATATTTGTGTGTTGCCCATCATTGTGGCCAAGATTGAAAAGCTCTCCAAGGGCTGGAAGGTCATGGCACATTTATTGATTGGAACTTTCTTATGCAGACATTTTGTGAAGGTTGGACGGTCCCATTCCTATTGTGTATTCTGTTACAAATGTGACAATATACTGCTTTTGACAGGTCAACACTTGTTTCTTTAGCAAAATTCTCCAAAAATGTTTTTTGCTGCTTTCACACCATGTTTCTTCATTTCCATTGCCCAGATCAGAGTAAAGCAAGATGATCTATAATGTAAGACTCACAGTTAACGGAAGCTAGCAACTAAGTTGTGACGTTATCACATTGGCTCATTAGCGACATCAGATTCTTGATATACAGTGGAAAGTCCACACACTATGAAATTGCAGCTTTTGGAATATAAAGACAGAAATAACAACAAGGTAAATGTCAGCCTTGTTTAGTCTTTTATTAGATCTTATAACAAACAAACAAACAAAAAACAATCATGAAAACATCCTGAATGTATAACCTTTTGTAATGGGAGCTCTAGCTGTGTTCAAAGTTAAGCAATCATATTCAAAATCATGGCTGTAGGTAAATATGATACACCTGCCATCAAATAAAAGTGACTTAAACCAGATTGACGTCAGCTGTTGCTGTAGGTTTTTCTTGAATCTTTGGGGTTTCATAAAACCATGGGCCAAAAAGTCACCAGAGAAACTGTGAAGTCTAATTGTTGAAAAGCACCAACTCAGGAGAGGGATAGGAAAGAATATGGAAGGGTTTGGACCATGGAGACTGTCAAAGTCATCCTGTCATGCTCCTGTGTTCTGCGTGTACCTGGGCTATGGAGCAAGGTGTCAGAAAGATCATTCCAGCTCATCTGAATAATGAAAAATGATGCGCTCAGCTACCCCAAACCATGTGGGAAAAATGTGTTCTGGTGTGAAGAGACAAAGACTTTTTGGCCGTAATTCTAAAAGCTTGTTTGCTGCCAGTGGAGAGTACAGCTCATCACCCAAGTAACAATGTAATGACTGTGAAGCAACATTCAAATTCCAACATGACAATGACTCAAATAACAAATCCAAGTCTATCAAGTCTGATGGGTAATCAAAATGTTGAGATGGCCCAGTAAGAACCCAGACTTCAGTCCCATTGAAAACTTGTGGAATGAAGATAGCTGAACGCAGGAGATCCCCTCAAGATCCGAAAAGTTAACAGACATATTCACAAAGACTTGCTGCTGGACTAAATGCAGAAGGTACTTGAAAGTATTGGTTTAGTGAAGGGTCAGACAGGGGAGATAGGTTCTCTTATGTGCAGGGTTTTGTAGGGATTTTTGTCATTTTAAGTATCCTAATAATTAACTGTTGATTTTTGGCCTCTGGATTTTTGTTTTAAATAAAATCAAATTAAATATGAATATTAACATTGACTGACATTAAGATTATTGTTGTCTCTCTCCTTATATTTTAAAAACCTGCAATTTCATAACAACATATAGAATTTTTATATCCACTGTATTCCCTAGTAAAGTTTTTGCTCCCATCTTTTATTTCCTCTATGGTTTTGGGTGATTTTTGCTCTCCTTATGATCTTATATAATATTTGCCACAATATGGACTGTCTTACTAGGGCTGTAAAGATTGTATTGAAGTGTATTGAAAAACTGAAGCAAGTGCTGAAGATGAAGATGCATAAATACACAAGAACAAGTCTGATCTGAAATTTGAGTGAAATTCATCACAAATAGATGCATCCATCAAAAGCAACTTTTCCAAACACATACCTACTTTTTTCAACCAACCACTTTATGCTCTACCTCAAATCTTCACCTTGCATTTACAGTCTACAAAAGGCACAAGTGATAGTATTGTTAACAGATCAAATGGCTTCCAGACCACACTGGGCCTGAACTTATGCCCATTCAGCTGTCGTATGTTGTTCAAATCAGCTTTATTCAGATAGCACCAAATCATAACAGATATCTGAGGGCAGTTTCCAGAGAATGTCTAGACTGTAGTCTATATTACAAGGATATGAGGCCCAGTAGCATTCCTCTTGTTATATTTATTTTTTTCTAAAAGAAGCCAAAATACTGTCAGAATAACTTAGACGAAGGAGAGAAATGAATGTGAAATTGTCTAAATCTGCCAACAGAGAATGGTGGATGTCAGGGGAAAGTATATCTCTGTTTTTCTGTTAATCTGTTAATGAAAACTCAGCAGTGAGCATTTTTCCAGAGAGCACCAAAGAACCACCAGTAGTTTGGATGTATTGAAAGTTTGGAGGTGTTCATCATGTCTGCTCTAGCTGACCAACCAGTCTGGCTTGTAAGGAGCATGAGGTTAATGGCTTGATTGATTACTATGTAATGCATGGAAAAACCTGCACTGGGAATGAGCCTGTTGATGCTGAGGAACCGTCTGGAAATCAATAATTAGTCCGTTTCTGGTCGTGGAGCTGGTCAGATACATTTGATCTGGAAGGGAAGCCTAGCATGATGAACCCCTTGCTTGACTGCCAGAAGGACCAAAAAAGGACCGTGGGGTCAAATACAAGTGTTTATTTTGATAATCACAGTAAATCATGATCCAAAGTATTTCATTTAGAATAAAGTATTTTACCCAAGTTTCCTGTAATGACATCAGGCCTGGAATTTGTGTTGAGCACATGGTCACTCTGGCTGTTCGATTAAACCAGATTTATCCAGGCATTGTGGCCAAAATGTAGGTCGTGGAGGTCAAAATCAGTAGTGCAATAATATTAAGTCATATTTACAGCATATTAACAGTAAACAATCAAAAAGTAGGAGTCAGTCTATTAAATAAGTTTATTGAATTTATTCAGACTGTACAAGGAATCTTTGACTTTTCCACAAAATTCTGTCGGATTGATTTTTTTTAAAACAATTTCATATGTTAATTACAAGGTGTTCCCTAAACGCCGCCCATGCAGACACAGCGATTTTGTGATTTTCCATAACGCCTCATATGCAGGCTACTGCTGCTACTGGTTGTGTTTCTGGTGCCCTGAATCGAGTTAATTTTGCTATAATCTTAATTACACTGGCTAATTACCCACTCTGTATTTAAATGTACACTAGTTCTGCTCAGGCACTCATAACTCTCTCTCCCTTGTTGACTTTCTTGCTAATCCCACAGTTGGTTTACACACAAAGGAAAATCACATAATATAAACTGTTAATGTTTGATGTGCAGAGGTACATATACTGTATATCTGAAGTTCAAAACAGCATGTGTCAAGTGGGCAGTTGATCTGGCTGTTTTGCTGTGGTATATTTTCTGCCCTTTGACATGTGCTGTCTTTTTTTTTTTTTTTACTGCCCTGTCAAGAAACAGCAATCTCATTTAGATAGATAACACACATAGACACATTTCAAAATGCACATTTGGTGACAGAACAGCAGTACAGAATAATGTCTCTGAATGATTCGTTTAAAACTAGCATATACAAATGTCAGTCTAATTGGTTGGTCGGTTAAGGTTGCTCACAAGTCAAATTAATTGTATATTCAACATGTGGGAAAAACTATACTGCTTTTCCTCATGATGATTAACTGATAGCTTTTATCAAATTGTGTATATCCATGGCAAATTCCAGCAGACAGATATCTTTGTAAAGTTCAACATCGGTACTCAATACTGTTTAAGTACAATTTCTGCTGCCCTATGCTTCTATTCTGCTACAGTTCAGAGGAAAATATTGTACTTTTTGCTCCACTGCATTGATTTTATAACTTTAATAACTAGTTACTTTGCAAATTCAGATTAATGACACAAAATAAAGTTAACACGTGAATTCACAAGCTTTGCAGTGCTATAAAAAGTAATTAAATTAGCTTCACCTTTTACAAAAATACTTATCATTGCAGCAGTAATTATAATCCAACAATATAATATGCATTATTCTAAAATGGGCCATCCTGTACTTTTACTTTTGTATCTTTAAGTTAATTTTAATGGTAATATTTCTTATTTATACTGCTTTAGTCAAGACTGGACAAATCATCTGAAACTATCAACTTATCACACTGAGACAAATGCATCCAACTGGCACTGCATAGTCTACAAAAGGTGTACAGTGGACAATCTTGATGCTGCATCAAGAGAGCTTGTTTACATTAAATCTATTCACCACAACTGCAAAAGCTCTCGTTTTCAACCAGGCATGAGCAAATTCATCCAAACACAGTAACAGCTCGACAGCAACACAAATACACAAAAGCAACTTAGATGGATTGCACAAACAATGAAAATACAAGCTCTCAAGAAGGGCACATTCAGGCACAGTACACAGTGGCAGTGTGCTGAGCTGCCAGAGAGATTATCAATTCAAATAATGGGAACAAACAGTGCAATTTGTGTCCATTGTCTAAGACCACCAAAAATACAACCAGAATGAAAAATTGTCAGAAAATAAAAAATGCTTTGAAGCGATAGTTAAGGTTTTTTAGAAGAATGGAGTTATATGATGTACTTAGCAAAGACTTCAGTGAATCTGAGCTAACTCGCACAGTAACAAGTACGTAAGTCACACAATAACAGAAAGCAAAATAAATGATTGAAGCAGGGTAAGATCAGCAATTCTTGTGTTTTTGTAAAGGAGTGTGATGGATTTTGTAGCTGGCTAACATCCTTTTTTCTGCTCTCCCCGTCCACTGTAGTCCATTGCTCTGCCTCTTACCCCAGTACTCCTGCTGCCCTTCCAAACTCTCCTTAAACAAATCTCCTGTACATAATACACTGACTATGGATATGTACCTTTTCAACACCACTTAAAAAACATAAAATATGCCTTTAATGTACTCCCTGACACAGAGGCACTGATGGACCCTGAAAGGTCTTGCTCTTTTCTACTAAATTACATTTTTGGGATCATCAGGAAATCATACTGGAGGATAAGGAGGACTAGTGCAGTACACTGAAACCAACAGAAGGAGTCAAGGGGAAGCAGGAAGGAGGAAGTGATGTGAGTGAGAGATGAGGGGGTGAAAAAGTAGCTGCATGTTAATGAGAAGGAAAGCTGAGGTAAGAGACTGGGGATGCAGAAGGAGGGAGAAGATAGACGAAAGAAAAAAGAAGGATGGATCACTTTCCCATATTGCATGTGTAGCTGAATCCATCATCTTGGGGAGCCAGATGTGCGTCATTCACATGAAACTTTCCAAATTAAAGGGCCACCTCACCCCTCCGCTCCCCTCTCTAATCCTCTCTCCATCTTGCTTTCTCTTACCATTAAGTCTCTGTGTGCTTTTACACACACGCACGACTGCATATATGCAGGCTCACATACTGTACATACATACGCACTAACTTCTTCCTCTTCTTCGTCTTTTTTTCCCCAAACTTGCTGAGAGGGCTCATTTATGATGTTTTGTAACAGCAGCATAGCCTTAGGATGCAAAACACATCTTTGCGCTGGCAGACGAGGCATTGTGGGTTATCTTATCTGATGTGAAAAGGGGTGGTGAATGTTATTTGCATGCTGCATTGATGTTCAAATAGCAGTTTGAACGCTTCCTCAGCAGGGAACGACTGTGATTGTATGGCTGGCGAGCAAACAAGTGTATCAGATGATATCAGCCTTGGCCCACTTTACTATCCTGGGTGAGACGCGCGAGTCTGTACCATAAAAACTTCTCTCAGCTTAAATATACATCTGTCTCCAACTCCACCATCAGCTCTTCTCAGGAACATACGTATGCATGCAGTGTCTGTGTGTGCGCGTTGCTTGACCCGACGTCTGCTGCTCTTTATGGCAGTGATATGTTAAGTACCTCATATTGCATGTCATAAAAAAAGGTCTATAAGTTGCTTGATGCAGTTTAAAGCTGTAGAGGTAATGCCGCAAATCACCCTCTGCTCTTTAGGCTGACACGCACACAACACACACACACACACACACACACACACACACACACACACACACACACACACACACACAATTCTTTCTTGAGTGGCTTCCAAAGGCCCTGTCTGCCTTTCATATGTACACAAAATGACGAGAGGGGAGAGGACGGGAGACGAGAGGACAAGAGAGGAGCCGAAACAAGAGGAAAGATGAAAGTAAAGGTAGAAGAAAGACAGTAATAAGGAGTCGGAAGTGTCTGAATTGTAAATGAGTAAATGTCACTCTGACGGTGGAGCAGCCGGACAGACACATGATGGAGCTTTCATCCCTCTCCGCACTGTGTCATTGCCCCGTAAAACACAGAGTGTGAGATATATTTTGTCATTTTACGTCCAATTTCCCTGGGATAGGAGGGCACAAGATAAGTGAAAAAGCAGAGGGAAACACCCCAACCCCAGAATCCTTCTCCATCTCTCTCTGTCTGTCTCTGTCACACACACACACACACACACACACAACTACAGCGTGCGGACCAACTTTTCTTGTCTTTGTGGCAGTTCTCTTTAGCCGTGCCGCCAGATGAGGTTTGATACCTGCGATTCCACAGTTAATCCTGGTTAGAATTTAAATAGAAGAGAAATTATTGTCTTTCTCTTGCTTTCCCTTTTCCTCACTTCCATTTATTTTCCCTCCAACGTCGTCTCCCTCTCCCAATCTCGTTGCCTCTCTTTTCTCCGGCACCGGGCGCTGAAAAAGCCTGACCTCTGCGTTTTCTCCCGTCCTTAAGATTGGTTTTAAATACTCAGCAGATTAAAGCGCAGGCATGAAAGCTCACATTAGCCATATATTTAAAAATCCCCCTGGCCGATAATCCATGTATTTGTCAGAATCAAACACAGGGGAATAGAAAAGGGACCAATGACATGATGAGTAGCCAGAGCCAGACGTATTGTGAAGGGGAATTAGAAGGAGAGAGATACATTTAGCAGAATGTGGCCCAAGAAGAAAAGTCCTTCAGGATGATTATTGAAATTCACTCAAGTCTGCCTCACGTGAGCGTTTGACAGGACAAAAAGCACCGTGGCAATTTGACGACCTCTGATGCCCTTCACTGTCTCCCTTTTTCTTTCTCTCTGCGACACACACACACACACACACACACACACACACACAGAGTGACCTGTAATGATGAAAGACTGATAGAATCTAATGTGGAATTTTTCACATACTGCAGGATGTGTAACAGTAATTGTTACTATGCTGCTATGCTGGAAATTGTAACCTTCACAGACAAGAGGGTTATCATTTAAAAAAATGAATTGTTTATGAATAAAAGTTTTTAAACCTAATCATGAATCTATTTAGTTTAGTTTTTTCCCAGTTCATGTGATGCTTCTTCTTCTGTTGTTACAATCTGCTTTTTATGTCCAATCTCGGATGTTAATTTTGATGCAGTTATTACACTTTAAATGCATGCAGAAAGAAAAGCTGAATAAATGCATGAGCCTTTGAAATCCTGGCACATTTTCTGTTGTGTCTATGTTTTAAAGCAATTTACAAGGGCACATCTTACAAAAAAGTAAGTTGTATTCATAAACATTCCCCTGCTGCATCCTTTTTAGTGAAACCACTGGCATTACTCCTTGTTTTGGTTTGTATTCTTGAAGCCAGTGAGAGGTGCTAAAGAAGACGAGATGAATAGTCTGGGGAACTGAGATGTGTTGGTCAAAAGAAATCATTGAGCCTTTCACAACCACAGTTCACGCACACAAACAAGTCCTGTAAATGTCAGTAACCAGTTATAGTGAATTCCAGATCAAAACTTATATGAAAAAATACATATTGCATTCAGTGATGTGAAGCCTCCAAGGTTGTGAAAACTACAGGACATTAAATGTTTTTATTTTATTCAGCTCAAATGAATGAACTTGTCATTTAGTGAAGAGAGCTTTTGATAGCACAAGAGGACAAAAAAAAACTGTGACGCATTCTTGGATGATTGTGAGGAAGAGGTGGCTTGTTTGAAAAAAAAAACATGAAAGAAAATTTATATATTTTCAATGTCAAAAACTCTATAGAGCTTTCATTAAATGGTTTTGTGTTTCAATTGTGGCTCCTTTGAAGTACATTGTGTCAAAGGGCAAGGAGTTCTTCAGCCAGAGTGGAGATTTATGTGGTTGTTGTGTCTTCATTGACCTGTTGGTAATTATACTTTTTTTTTCTTTTTTTTTTTTGCACTTTGACATTTTTAATTTCTATTCCCTTTCAGTGTTTCATCTCCCATGCAGTATACATCTGATTAAAAACATTCTCTCTTCATGAATTTTCCTTTCCTTTTTTTTTTTTGCTTCACTTTTCTCCACATTTTTCCTGCCATCAACCAATCGCCACATGCATGATAGAGTATTGAGTTGGTTCTTGTATCAGGGCTGTTACGTATGTCAGCTTAACACTGATGGCCACACTAATGTGACAGAGTTCTCTGGGTTACATCTCTCTCTCTCTCACTCTCTCTCTCTGCTGCGTTAAAGATCTTCAGCAGAGACATGCCACACATTGCATCCTCAGAAAACACGCACACACTCCGAAAAGGTTGCTAAAGAAAGCCAGTCCTATCCTGTCCTTCCTCTTCATCCCTCCATCCTGTAGCCCCTCTCTTTCTCACTGCATGAACCAGTCACTGACAGCGCACAATGCAGAGGTAAAATCATAGAGGCTTTTCCACATTTTTCTATGTGTGTGTGTGTATGTGTGTGTGTGTGCAATGCTTTTGGAGACAAAGACCCCTGCTGTAGGGGAGTCCTGTGGGAAAGGCGTGCGGCCGGAAGATGTGAGCGCGCCGGCGAGTGATAATGTCAGCTTGAGAGATACGGCGTGTCATTTTACACAACCACACATCAAAAAAGACAGTGGGGGGACGGAGGAGAAGACAGCATGTCATTTGTTTGCTTTGATACAAGATCGCACCGAGGGAGGGACTGGAAGGCTCTCAGAGTGCATGTGTGTGCGTCTTTTTGACGTGTGTTTATATGTCCTGGTTGTGAGCAGATGAAGGGATAAGGTTTCAGGGATAGTTCCTAAATGTCTTATATTAAGTTACACCTGACGTGCATGAAGACAGTCACAGCTCTGCCTGTAGCATCATGGAGACCGTGTCACAGATCAACACACTCTGGATCACAGTTGACGCAGTTTGGGTAAATATAACAGACACAATACTGGCTTAACTTCACCTAGAACCAAGGTTGATTTGGCCCAGTGTTAAAATTATTTTTATGTTCAAAAATTATAACCAAAATATGGTTATTTTCAAGTATTATCATTAAACTGTCTCAAATGTATTGTCAAGTGTATAAAGCAATGTGCATATGATATTCAGGTGCGAAGGACAGTGACGTGTAGGTTTAAAAAGAGTTTGTTGAACAGTCAGGGCCTGACTGATATGGGCTTTTCTGATTTCAGGTGGAAAACCTCAATGATTGCCGACATGGCAGCTTCATTTTTTATTGTTCACTAATATTGAAAGAACAGTAAATCAATGGAATAACAGTTGTGTTAAAAGTCTGCCCAGTATGAGACAATGGGTTGCATTGTGAACTTTATTGTGATCATGCTTTAGTTTGGATGAATAAACAGTAATAGTAATAAAACATAATATAGAAAAAATAAAAATAAACAAATAACAATCTGAGTTATCCAACCGGTTACCTTGAGAGGTTTTTTTTTACCCTCTGATGCTGAGTAACTGTAACCCAGTGTGCACACATCCTACTCCTGTCTCATCCATTTCATTTCTCTCCCTTGCTTTTATCTCACATTTATTCAGTCACTCTTTCACTATCTAAGAATGATATCTTAATAATTTACATTTCAAACATTAGTCTGCACTTTCCTTCTTGTTTTGTGTACACATTTGTGTGTTTCACTGCTTCAGATATTAAATAATGGAACTGCCAAAACATCAGCCAATAAGTCAAAATGCACAGACACAAATTTCCGTGGCTCTTTGATGCATCGCTGCAGATGAACTCTGCGCATCTAATCTTATCTCCCAAACTCAAACTCCAAACAGTGTTTCATAAAAATAAGTATTTCATTACAGCGGTATGAATTAAAATAAAATCTGATGCCTAATGCACAAAATGTTAAAATAGAAATATTGACTTTAAATAAGATGATCTGCCTTACAATTGTAATCCTTCACTATCTTTGATTTAAGCATCTTGTGTGGTTTATCCTCCATTCATGTTTTCTCCTTTTCTCAGGTGAAGATGGATGAAAGCTAGATTTTTATGACAATTTTCATTCAAAGAGACACATTTATTCATTTTGGGTGATGAGAAGTTTCCCTACCTCACTTATTTATTGACTTTTCTCAGGCAGCCTTGACTTTTTCCCCTTTTTGAATCTTGATCATGTGACCGTGTACCTGTTGGATTGACACACACCAACCCGGCTCGAGACTCACTTCCGGACTTGACTGCTGGGTCACAAGTGCTTTAGAATGAGTCCTTGAGGCATCGAGTGAGATCCTGTCTTGCTCTCCCCTGGCTGTCCCTGCATGTGGGAAGAAGTGTGTGAGTGTGTGTTAAAACAGCTTGTTAACACGTACACCGCCGCCTTGGCCGGGACTCTCTAATTATTCCCTTCCAACTAAAGGCCAAGACAAGGAGAGAGTAGTGATAAACACATTTTCTTAGTATGTCTTTCTCTCTCTGTTGCACTTTAGCGCCTTGTGTGTGTGTATGTGCATGCTTGAGTGAGTGTGTGGTTGTGTGATGCGGAGCAGCTGTAACAGTAAACATGTTTATGAAACATCTGCTAATGAAAAACAGGTGTTGATTGGCTGTGATCCTCCCAGCAATCAGTCTATATTCAGGAACTAATGCAGATGTAACTGTCTAAGCTGAGGCCACAGGCGCACACATTCTCATTTACACACACACACACACACACACACACACACACACACACACACACATGTTGTTAGCAGGTACAAGAGATATTATTGTAACACGCCCAGCCCTGTGATAGCTGTGCTGTTTTCCGAACCGCAGTCTTCTGTTGTCTTTGCATAACCACAGAGGCGGCAGTGGTCTGTTTGTGTGTGTGTGTGTTTGTTTATGCGAGTGTGTGTATGCACTCTTCCCACTTTGTCTTTATTTGTAAACATGCACACTCATATGTGCACCAAAGTGGGTGTGTGCACATGTGAGCGTGTTTGTGAATGTTTGGATAATTTGGTTTGTGCGCCGCTTTCCTGCTCTGGATCTGTTTATTTGTATATATGTGTGTGTGTGTGTGTGTATATATATATGAGTGTGTGTGTTTGAGGCCTCTCTTTGGGTTTGACTCTCAAGGCATTGTGGGGATTTTGTGGGGGCTGTTTGTAAACATCAACAGCAGTAAGTTTTATTTTATTGTAGCTTTATTTTACGACATTATTCCCAGATGGCAGCTAAAGCTCGCGAGTTTTTTTAACGCGCCTACCACACATTCTGCACTCCCTCTGCTTTTGCTCTTGTACGCAAACAAACAAACACAGCCTGTAGAACCGCTGCACTCAGGAATGAGCAGTAGAAGAAGAGTACCCCCCCCAACATACACACACACACACAAGCGGAAATCACCTCTTTTTTTAATCAGCCCAAAATCCTGTGTTTTAAAGGATCTGATTGAGTTATTCAAGTTAGTGGCAGGAGCTTTTTTCTCATTTTCACCAGCTCTGTGACACTGTGGGTGAGCACTCCCATATTTCTCTTTAATTAAGCCAGGGAAAACCTTGTAGTACAGCCAACCCAGCTCATGTAGCCACTTATGTTTTAATTTAATTACCTGTCCACTTTGATAATTATTCCCCCTGATTAACAGGGAGAGAAGGGTTCCTAAATGGGAATAGGAGACGGGTGAGAGGGCCAAACGGCATTTTTCTCCTTTCACCAAGAACAAGAATGAAGGTGTTGACCTAAGACGTCCAGGTCAGGCTCTGTTTTGATCTGGTTTCGTACTTGGATCGGATTTATTCAGGCCATGCAGAGCACAAGAGTCCTACCGATCCTCCTGTTCTCTGTGTGATCTTGAGATTTTGTGCTAAAACAGACAAACAACCAGCAAATCATGATACCAGAAACAGGCGGGGGTGATTGATATCTTTAGTAAAAATGTCAACAGTTACACAACAACAAGCACAAAGATGATTCAGTCTCTCTTTTCACCGTTGTGCTCCTCAGTGATAGGATTCAGGTTGCTTGTCACTATAATGATTTGAAGCAACCATACTGAACTAAACACAGACTCCCCGTGCTCCAGACTTGTTTTTTTTAAACTCTCTGATTTTGTTGATTGAACTTGAAAGTGCACCTTCATGATTACTGCCACTTAAAAAAGCATCACTCATCGCCATCTAGTTTATCACATTAGCAGCCGTCAGTTCTCTGGAGATTTATTGGAGACGTGTAACAAAGTGTTCCTGGCAACTTGTGTGTCTCGCAGGAGAAGTGAGGAAGTAAAAAAAATGTATGGCTGCTCGTATACGTTCAAGCACAAACACACACACCCAAACATTTACACACAGACACACACACAGACACAGACACATGTATTTTTAGTGGTATTGATCGTGCTAATGAATGTGTTGTGATTTACTGCAGTCATGGCCCATTGTTGGGTGGTGCCTTGATGGACTGCCATCATTTTCCAATGGTAAAAGCTTAGATAGAGAAAAGGCAGGAGGGCAGAATCCCATTTAATGGCCAAAGCAAAATTATTCCAATATCTCCTCATGAGTTATGGCATTTTTTTCCTGTTCCTCCCCCTTTTTTTTTTTTGCAGCGACAGGTATGATGTAATTTCCAAATTTCATCAGAGACAGTAATCTCAACACTGATTATGCTGTCAATTAGTAAATGAATGTGGTGGTGGTGGAGAAAAAAGGTGGTAATAACTCTGCAAAAGGAGTTGTCAAGCTTCCAAAATACATAAAGGACATAGTGAGCAAGGCAGACAGTAAAAATTGTCCAATCACAATATAACTGTCTATTTTGCAAGGTAAGTCTATAACAGGAGCGAAGCCACTTAAACTGATTTTACACTTATTTTTTATTTGTGGAATACAGCATTTCTTAGATTGGAGTAAAGCTTTTAGTTTCAAATCGTTACAGGCTGCTGTGTAGCATGAAAGGGATTTTTTATGAAAATGACCACAATAAGGTCTGTCAAGAGCAAAAATGGCATAAAAAGACGTTTGGGTTTTTTATTTTTTTCAAACTTCTGGCTTGCACAAATTAAAGAGGAAATTGTTTATGTCTGTTTTTATTTATCAATATTACTCACAGGAAACAATTTTGGAGATTCAGAAGTGTTGAAAATTCATATGTTTGATTGAAGACTAATGCTGTTTGGGTGATCACGCTTTGTTTCTGACGGTTTCTGAGCTCAAACTCTGTGCAGGCTAACATCTGTTCCTCTCTGCCTCCACAATAGCACAACTCAGCCGGGATGCAAAGAGAGGTCAAAAGATCAGTGCCTTCCCCTCTCTCCACACACACACACACACACACACACACACACACACACACACACACACTGGGAGAGAGAGGGAGAGAGAGAGAGATACCTCTCGCCGGCTGCTGTTTTCCTATTGTACGCCAGGGCTTTGCGAGGATAGGGCAGCAATGAAAAACGCGCACCTGCTTTAGAGGCATTACGGTAGCGCAGCAAACTGTCCCCCGCAGCACACACACACACACACACACACTCCACACTCGTGTACACACACACAGCCCTGGTGATTCAACCCTGATTTCGAGCGAACGAGCAAGCAACAGACGGGATGCCAAAAAGTGAGGACCGGTGGAGAGGTTATTCGCGCTGAATAAGCCTGTTGAAGAGATAGCGGAGGAGGCAGACGCAACAAAACAAGACGAGAAGCTGCGCTCTTTCTCAGCGGCAACTTGCGCACAGTGTCAGAGTTTTAGCGGCAGTATTGTTCTGACTTCACTCCAGAGGGGCCACTCCGAGGAGAGAGGACGCACACAAAAGGGAAAAGGAAAGGACTAACGAGCACGCTTTGTCGTTTAAAGTAATGGTCCTGCGGTCTTAGATCCTAGATTTCTCTGTCTCCCTCTCTCTCTCTCTCCTCTCTGTTTCTTTCCATTTTTTTTTTTGAAATTTTTCGTCCCGTCGGTTTGTGTCCCCCCTTTGTCGCCGCGAGAGAGAGTGGACGCGCCGGGGGCTTGAGGAGCAGAAGCGGGCTGGCTGTCCACATGGTCCAACCACTGGCGTGAAAGTTGACTTCTTCAGAAAACAAGAGAACAGGTTGATGCATTATCTACACTTTCCTCCCCCTCCTCCTTCCATCCCCTTCTTTATTTTAATACCTTCCTGACTCTTTTCCTCTCTGTGCTTCCATTGAAACTCTCCGACACGCACATTACTTTCCAAAAATAATAATCCAAAAGAAATCCCCGAGCTGCAACTTTTCATCGCACGTTGTTTGTGAAACTCCTCCAACTCTAATAACATGTAGAGTATTACACAGCGGGGAAGACGCTCGGACTTTTTCCTCTTTCAGACCTCCCTACGTCCATGTTTCACTTTTAACTCTTTTCACCGAGGTGTTGATCGTCAAACTTATCAGCCCCGTTTTTTAAAAATCCTCCTTGAAGTCGCTGTTTTCATCTCTCCATTGGTCAGAAAACCGACGGCGGACTAAGTTTCTTTCGCCCGCTCCGCCACTTTCACACGTGTTAACACAGAGGCTGGGGTTAGTTTATTTCCACTAGACGTTTATTTTTTAATAGCATGTCGCGATTAATTTGATCTGATAAAATTAGTCAAATCGTGGTGTCGTGGACTGAGAGGATCGCTGTCTTTATAGAAAAGTGTCCTTGTCCCAAATCTTCGCTCATGAGACAACAGAAAGGTTTTTTTTTTTTTTTTTGGACTAAGATGTCGGGAGAGGATTTGAATGGAGGCAACAAACTTCACTTTGCGGCCCTGTTAATAACCCCTGTTAAGGGATTTGATAATAAACACCGACGTCGGTTACGTGGTGATAATTTTACACGCCCGTCTTTGTCATCGCTACCTGTTTAGCTCCCAGCCCCGAAACACCGACTGTAATTTCATAATTGTTTAATTTTGTTTTTTGATAATTAAACTATAGCGTTTAAAATAAGTATGGAAACGCCATAATACTCCTCACTGGAGGTAACAGATAATAGAGCCATTGTCTTAAGAAAGATAAAAACGCTTTCTTGTGGACACAGTCGATGGGTCAGGGGGGACAATACTTTCTTTTCACACGATTTTGACTTTTGAAATCGGAACCGGTTGTGTGACCTCAGCTGAGTTTTGATGTGATTTTCCGTCTAATCTCGGCGGATTAGATAAATAACAATGTACATCTGAGTGTCTGAGCAGCAGGACGTGCAGGAAAAAAGTTGTTCGTGCTCGGTGAAAGTTTAATTCCAGTTTTAACGGGGGATATTAAAACGAATCTAAACTGCGGTGTTGAAGATAATTAGTGTCTTTTCTAGTGGATACATTTGAAAATAAATACACGTGATATACTTTTAATGATGGAATATCAAAATAGACGTATTTCGAGTTGACTTTGACGATATTATAAATTTAGAAATTGAGGGGGTTGGAGTCTGCACCAGAACCTCTGCATGACCCATGTTTTTCCTGCTTTTTGCAGTCATAACCCGCCGGAAACTAGGCCTGCACCACAAAAGAAAATCTTTTCTTCACAGAGAAAAGAAAAAAAAAAAAATCACCGGAACTTTAAGTTTTTAAAATAATATCTTGTAATGAGATCAATAGTTTAAACCTGTCTTTAATTAGCGTAGCTGCACGAAATTTAAAATGTCAAACACCAGCTTGAGAATTGTGTAAAATGAAAGTTCCCGTTGTTCTTTTTTCCTCTTCTCCGCCCTTAAAATCCAAACTCCACCACATCAAATATGAACCATCAGCCTGAACATTCCCGCATGTCAGATGGACTCAGGTCCCGCATGATGGAAAAGCTGTAGACAAAAAAAAAAAAAAAAAAGGAGGGAGAGATGAAATGACAATTAATTGCTGTTAGTTGTCTGTCATTGAGAGAAAAGCATACAGGCCGTGTGGGTGCACACCCTGACACGGGCATTATTGCCCCGTGATTGATAGGCGCCGGGGCATTTGGCATAATTAATTTTATTTACTGTGTCCTCTCTCTCCTGTTGTGCCCCCCGCACCCCAACCCCACCCCCCCACCACCCCACCTCCTGTCCTCTGTGGTGGCATTTCCGCGACGCGATGACACACTTTTAATTGCACTTTAATAGAAGATCCAGCGGGAATGAAAAAGCTCTTCATCACGTTTTATGACCTTGTCACGTTTCTTGTGTCAGACAGGAAAGCAGGTATTTTGTGGCGGCTTGGAGCCCCTCCGGGTTTAAAGTGCATGCAGAATTTAAAAACAACACAAAAAACAATAACTTTATTTTTTACCTGTGTGAATCCCACATTAAACTTCATTAAAAGCTGCGCATTAATGTTTTTTATTATATAGGAGTGTTCACAGTTCCATGTTGTTGCCATATATTTAAATCAGCAACATTAAGACTGTGCATTTGATCATTTTAATTTCCATTGATACCCTTAATGTAATTTTTTTGCATGCCAGCATACATGAAGCATTTTAATTGTTTGAAAATTATTTACACAGCTGTGTGCTGGCAGTAACTAACAGGACAGTTCTCTTCTGTGGACTTGTATTCGATGCTAAATTTGCTGAAATTATTTCCTAAAAATATGAAAAATATAATTTGGCCAGTTTTGACTTTGAGTTAAATATATTAAAATAAATGATTCCTGTTGTTTTATGTTATTTGAGCGGCCTAATTTCTCTTTAGTGTGATAAAGGCTCAGCAGCTGAGATGCTTCTGTTCAAACAATGATGTTCAGCGTTGTACAGTTTCAAACAAAATATAGATCACTTCACAGTTTAGTTGAATCTAAATTTTTATTCAAAACTGCCTCGCTAATTAATCTCATTCACACCCCTAAAAGAAATGGAGCTCAGGAAAACAGTGAGATTAAGGGCAAAGGAGAAACTCTGTTTTTTAATGTCTTACTTCTATGTCTGCGTTTGCCAACAGTATAAACTCACTGTAAAGTTATCATTTCGGTGTAGTGCTTTGCTCGTTGATAGGCTATCACATCGGTGACAGGCTTTTCATGGAAATATAATAGGAGACAATGAACAAAAGAGTATTTGAGAGGCAGAAGTAGTTATTTTGGTAAAAAAAGGAGAGTACGTGTGCAGGAAGCCAGAGGTGTCAGAGACAGATTGACTCTCTCTGCTCTCTGTCGGCTATTGTGCGTCCGTGTCTGTGTGTTTGCCTCAGCGTTGCCACCTTTTTTCATTTGACTTGCCTCAACACTTTTCCTTCTTTGCCTTTTTTTCTTCCTCTCCTCTCGACAGCTGTGTCTTTTCCATGTCCTGTTTTCTTTCCTTGTTTGTAAGAGTCGCTCGCATACTGCTGATTTTTTTATCACTTTCATGCTCTGTTCTGAACCAGACAATTGTGTTTTTCTGTTAAGCTTACTGATACGTTTACTTTAAAGATGGTTTTCATCGCGGCCCTGTGTACAGGGACCATTTGCTGGTGTGTGACTCGAGCTACACGTGAGACCGTCTAGAGACAGGCAATAATGGCTGTGAATCTCATGCGCTTTAAAACCCCTTCAGCAGGATTAAAAGCCACCAATATGATTGTGTTAGTCCATAAACTCACTCAGAGAGTCCTTACCTCCAGCATGAGCGCGTGTGAATGTATGTGTGGAAGAGTGTATATATCTGAGTGCGGGAGCGTGTGTGTGTGCGTGTATACAGGAGTGCTTTTTTCTCAATTCACCTGTCCTGCTTGAGTTAAAATGGACAGTATTTGAAGTTTTAAATGTCCTGTGCGTCGGTAGTGTTGATGGCTCGCCTGTCCGTCTCTCCATCTCTGGCTCTCTCTTCATTAAAGCCCTCCTGCTATCCCAAACCCACAAGTCTGAGTGGGCTTTTGGCTCCAAAGTGATGTTGAAGAGCACCCGTATACGACTCTGCTATACATGTAGGGTTTGACCTGTGATAGATACTCACAGGTTTACTTCTATTGCAGCACTTAGTGCATTACCTGCTTAAAAACTGAAATGGTTAAATTTTCAATATCCTTTAGATGGGCTTTGAGAAAAGCAAAAATACTCATGTGCAGAATGAAAAGCGCATTTTTAAATGGAATTATTTCAAGTGTTGGTCCTGAAGCTGCCGCTATTGTAAGATGTGTGCGCATTTGAGCTGTAATATGTTATGGCTTTTTTAAATGTGGATACACCGGAGCAGAAGATATTCTACAGGTTGCAACAGCTATGATAATTATGTGTTGAAATGAAACATATTTCAGTGTAGTGTACCATTGATTTTCATGGAATAAAATAATTTGTTATTGTAGTAATATCAAAAGTTGAAAAATGTAAATCCATTCTGCTCCATATGTAGTCAGTGAATACTGTTATAATAGTGATTAAGAGCTTGTTACCCCTTTTAAAAATATGTTAATGAAATATAATTGACAAATTAATGGATCAAATGAAGGTGTTATTCTTCATGGGCAGCCAGCAAGAAGGGGGTCTACTCTGGTTGTGTTTGAAGTGATTGACTGCACAGTGAAACTGCCGCCACATTGCTTTAGACTGAGGCCTGATTATACATGTGGTTCTAATTGAACCTGTTATTTAGTAGAGGTTGAGGGCTGGATACTTGTGTTTGTGTGTGTGTGTGTGTGTGTGTGTGTGTGTGTGTGTGTGTGTGTGTGTGTGTGTGGATAATAAATCCTGCACATTTTTCACAGATGAGATGTGTTTTTATGATGGGTCAGAAGGCAGCGTGTCATGCAGTGCAGGAAGGTATCAGGGCAGCAGAGGAACAAGGTGGGAAGATGCCTTTAGCGGCCTTTAGGAAGCTGACCACCTGTGAGACGGAGCGAGAGCAGTTGTTGTCTTTTGTTGCCCTTTCTTTTGCCTTTTGTGTCTTTTTGAAAGAGCTGTCATTGCATATGTGGTGACAGCGGCGCCGCTTGCCGTTCCAACTTTATTCTTTCAAATTTACACACTTCTTCTCTGATGGATAAGGTAATCACTTTGCCTGACACAGTGGCTTTGCTCATGGTCATTAACATGTCCATGCATTTCATGAGTTTTTCTATATGTGTGTGTGTTGAGAATAAGGGAGTTGGGTGGGGGGGGGGGGGTGTTGGCTGGGAGGCAGACCAGCTCAGAGATGTTCCTCCATCTCCACAGAGCACCGGCCCATTAACAGCTGATGGATGTGGGAAGGAGTGACCCAACAGCTCAGAGTGGAAGAGACTGTTTCCTTTGGGCAGGGAGGGGAAAGGGAAGAAAGAGAGGGACACAGAGAGAGAGAGGGAGAGAGAGATAGAGCATATGAGTGAAAGGCTGGTGGAAGCGAGAGGAAACGGGTTTTAGGCGTGGGTCATTATAGCTGAGGAAGCATTAGATCAGCCTCTCCAGAGTGCGCTTGGCACCTGAGGCCATGGCTGCAGCTGATGGAGAGGGCTGTGGCCGACGAGTCTTGGGGAATGAGAGCAGATCATGAAGTCAGGCAGTTGGAGCCATCAAGTTTGATTCCTAAGACAGCGAGAAAGACTCACACGGGATCATTAGGTCAGTGGCGCAGCCAGGTGGAGCGCACGAGATGGTCAGCAGGAGCAGGGAAGAAACATCCGACTGGTGTTTGTGTGCAAAAAACAGAGAGAACGCCTGTTGTGTTCAAGCGGAGCATCTTCATAAAAAAGCGCTCATCGGTCGTTGTGTCCCCTGCTAACTCCGCATTGCTTCTGACAGCTGTATTTGTGTTATGGATTTTCCTTCACTCTGTCCCGTCTCCCTTTCCTTTTCCCCTGCCTCCTTCTCTCAGTAGTCGGCTCCCCTCCCCTCCACTGCCTCCACCCTATGACCTTTTGTAAGCACTTCATCAGAGAGCCGTTGGTGTTTTCTAAAGCGCTGCGACAAACTGACAGGGCAGCCGTCAATCGAGCGAGGGGGGAACCGAGGGAGCAGATCAGTGGAAAGCTTTGCTCAGAACAACAATGTGACTAAACTTTCTGCAGCACTGCTTTAATGTGTATTGAAAAGGATGGCTGTGAAGGGTAGGTGACAGCTGTGAAGCGCGAGACGAGAGAACGTTATGGATACACGCGCACACAGACGTGCACAGACACACACGTTTGGCACATTTCATAAACCGCCTGACTGCAGAGGAGCGTTACGCAGCTCCTGAGTGCTCGTTTGTCCGTGGTGCTGCGGCGGTAAAAATCTGCCTGCCGAGCGGACGAATGAACGCTCCGATAAAATGCTGAGATTCAGAGAAGAGGAGGAAGCGCTCTGGGATTCACATCCACATCCATAAACTCGACTGTGACCCGACTGAACTCACAGCACTTTTACATCTTCTTCTCTTATGAGTCCGTGTTGCAAATTCTTCATACTTAGATTTCTCTGCCCATCAGTTTGCTCATTTCTCACAGGTTTGACTGCAGTTATCAGATCCACCATTAATCTGATTTATCTGAGTAATTTCTAAGTTTTTTGGATTTGTCTCCCTATATTTGAACTGGCTCAGCCGGATGACTTTAACATTAACATATGATGATAGGAAATTAGCCGTGCAGTATTTCCCCCTGTCCCTGTTCCTTGCCATCCTGGACCGCAGAGGTAATAACCATTTAAATGCATCTCATTATGTTTTCTAATCCGTAAAGTATCGGGGATGTTGGCTAACGCAGGCGAAAGTGAGGCTGGAGCATTGGCGTGCACTGCTCTTTTATGGTATTAGTATTTATGGTATTAGTTCCGGGGGACATGGGATGCCTACTTAAGCTATTAGCATGTGAGGCGCCATGGGATGAACCATCCCCTGACAGGACGAGCTGTTAACCGGCGTTAAACCAAATCACAATAGGCTGCCTGGGCTGACGGATTGACAGAGCTCGCTCTCGCCACTCTCCTGGGTCTTCCTCCTGCACTGTGTGTGATTTAGTTTTCTAAAACTTCTGGAAGAAATATGAAGAGATCGCTTTTAGAATAAATATGATGAATATCCTTTTTTCCATAGCAAATGCTCTCTGTGTCTCTGTCTGTCTGTCAACTTCATCTTCTTCTATTCTTCCTTCTGCTGTGGCTCTCAAGGTGGTGAAGAGACTGTACAGGCTTTGCCCAGTGGGGTGCAGACACTATGGGTTCTATAGTGCCCTTACAGACAGGGGAGGGGAGGGGGAGGCAGGAGGGGAGGATGGTGACGGCTAGAGCCACAATCGGGAGTCTTGGAGATCGCTCACAGACGAGAGGGATGCTGTTCTGCATGTGTGTACACTTTATTGTGCGCGCACGTGCGTGTGCATGTGCAACTACAATTAACTGTCAATCAACGGGTGACCCTGCAGCTCTCTCCTCCTCGCACAGAATTCCTCAGGTTTTAGGTTTTGTTTTTCAGACGGCTGTCGGAGAAGAAGAAAAGCAAACAGGTCTTCACTTTCCCAAACTTGTGTGTCTATTTTGTTTTAGACATTTGACTGTTCAGTCATTATTTTTTTATTGACTGTCTCATCCGCATCATTAGAGACAAAAAGCTTTCCCAGACCGGGCGACACCGAGCTGTGTTGTTCAGTAGTTGCGTGTTGTTCAGTAGTTGCATGTTGGTTCATCCGCGGCCGCTTTTTTTCCGCTCTGTGGCTGCTCGCAGGGCATTGAAACTCTGTTGGTGTGTATGCGCATACACATGCACGCCTGTGTGTGGTGGGCATTGTTGACCGAGAGACATCTGCCACTAGATTATACCCAGCTGTTATCTGAATAATTGTGTAATCCCCCCTTGCTCCCTCCCTCTTTTACTCCCTCCTTCCTTCTCTCGCTCCGTCCTCCTCCTCCTCCTTTGCTCCCCCTCTTGCCCCCACATCCCATCTTCCTCAAGCTGATGAGACGGAGAGTGATGAGTCTCTTTTCTGGGTGGCACTTCGGACTTTTTCAGGGGTGTTTATGAGCGTGTGAGATGGTGTGTGTCTGTGTCTGTGTGTATATCTCTGCAGCCCCCGGTCACCAGTCGTTGTCTGACATTTGTAGAAGGATTTTAGTCCCCGTCACCCACTCCACACGCACACTCACCTCCCTCCACTTCTCCTCCCCCCTCCTCCCCGTGGCTCTCGGGGAAATAAAAGTAGCCTAATCCTGCCAGATCAAGATTGCTGTCCACCACAGCTTTACCAGCCTGTGAATTAGAGCCAGCTCTCATGTTCCTGAGGAGAGAGAAGGCTGTGTGTGTGTGTGTGTGTGTGTGTGTGTGTGTGTGTGTGTGTATGTGTGTGTGTATGAGTTGTGGGCTGTTGGCCTTTGAAGCAGTGTTGGCTGTTTGTCGGCAGAATGTTGGTCAGGGGGTGAGAGGAAAGGAAAGCAGAGAGAAAGCACTTAAAAACAAGAAGAAAAGACCAGTTAAAAAGTAAGAAAAGCAATGTTTGTCTACACGAAAGAAGTATAGTCTTTGATTTTACCACTATTTAGATTCTTGGCCCGCTGTTCAAGCTGAGGTAATTTTCAAATTACTCTTAACAGGCCACATATGATACTGTTCAAATATATTCACGGTTATCAGATTTCCTGTTAATTAAAGAAAAGTTTTCTAATTGTTTTTTCTACATGTAGCGTAGTTTTTCCGTTTCAACTTCAACACATCTTAATTTTTTTTAAAAATGCCATTATTTTTTTCTTTTAACAATTAATTAAAACATTTTTTCCTGGATTAAAAGAAAAAAAAAAATTCAAATATAATTCAAATATACAGCTGTCACGCTGAAGCTCACTGCTTCACTGTATCTACAAAGACACAACGCAATGTTGAAAACAGACATTTTCCCTCCAGTCACACACAGTTTTTGGTCGACTTTCAACGAGACATACATAAACTAAAAAAGACTATTTTATCTGTCTTCTTTATTATGTGTCGAGAAAGATGTTTGTGTGTCACTCATAAGACATGCGCACATACACACACACACACACACACACACACACACACACACACACACACAGCATGTGTGCCTGCAGTTGCCAGGGCTGCCTTCATTTCTGGTCCGTGGTTGGTTGGAAAGTGTTCTTTTCCCCGTCGGAGCTCCGATAGTCACTCACTGTGAAGGACTCAACACTCGCTGTCTCTCTTTTCTCCTCCTCGCCTCTTATTCTGTTGCACTTTCTCCTGTCCATCCACCCTCCCCTCTCTCCCTCCCTCCCCCCGTCTGTTCTCTCCCTCTCTCCTCCTCTCTGTGTCATGCCTGTTGTCTCTAATTATCACGGCTCTGTGTTCCCTCAGCCTCTTCATTACATCCAAGCTGTCATCACAGTTTACCTCCAACATTTGCTACCTCTCCTCAGGCCCCGTTACAATTGGAATAATTTATTCTGTACGACTGAAATGACAAGTCTCGATGCGAGGTCAATCAATAGCCCTCTCAACAGTTTCTGAGAAGCTGTTTCTTTTTTTGTGTGGATTTGATTGAAAGATTCAAAAAGAGAAACTTCAAACCTAAATTTTCTTCTTTAAATCTGTTATTTTTCCTTGCTTTGAGTATAAGTACATTTCATGACAGAGAGGCAGGGAGCTGTTACTGTGACGTATTAACACATGTTCCTAATAATGTGTAAACTTTATGTTTGAATTATAATCAGTGAGAGAAACATATGTTGAATTGTGGGATAAATTGCGATTGTAGTGAAATGTGAATGCAGTGTTTTGTCAGCACACCTATTTGTCCCTGGACTAAAAAGAACAAAAACAAACAAAACTTTAGCCAAAACTCTCTGATAAAGACAAGAAACGAATGAATGAAATATAACTGTTTAACAGATTTCTGCTTTGTATTTTTTCCCTCATTATTTTCAGTATGAGACCTTCCTTTGAAGTATAATCAGCCAGTAATGGAGAAAACACAAGGATATTTTCTTCTAGGACTAAGGGCATTTATTATCCAGTTGAAATGCGGCCATTTAGCAGACGCCACAATGCCCATTTGCCCAGTGAAGGTCAGCGCTGCCGTATGCAACCTGTAGCCCTAATCTGCAACTTCTGCTGCTGCAGGTTTCCATTGTCTAAAGGTCACTCAGGATCAGTGCATTACCCTCGGAAAGTAGTCGGCATAAACGAGGGAGGGGACTGAGGGAGGAACGAAGGACTAAAGTACAAAAAAAACAGGACAGGAGGGAGGGTGAGTGGCAATGAAACCCTGGCATGCTCCGTGGTGTCAGGCAGGCGTTCGGCTTCTTGGGGCTTTGTGAAAAGTTTGCCTGCGAAACTTTGCTGAAGGCTGGGTTTGGTTTGAGCTGCTCCCCCAGGGGTTCACTCGCAGAGTGGGTGGAAGGCTGGGTGGACGGAGGGAGGACGGGGGCGGAGGAGGTGGGAAGTGAAGCAAAGAAAGCAAAGAAGAGAAGGAGAGGGGGGCAGAGCACAGAGAGCAGGCATGCCGTCACACTCGTCCGTTGTAACGGCGCGCAGGCCCTTAGTCGCTGATCTAAGAAACACAACTCCTGGCTCACACCCCCCTTATCCTTCCCTCCACCCATTTTCTTTTTCTACCTTTCCCTCCATCCTCCTCCTTGTCGTTCTGCCTCTCTGTCTATCTCTCTGTTAGCTTTCGACAGCTCTGCACGGTGGGTTGAGCGCTGGTTATTAACATGCAGTCTGCATTAGTGGAACAGTGGCCGGGCCTATTTGCTGGTAATGAGGATAGGGGGGCCCGTGCTGTATAGTAACTTGTTTGACCTCCAGTGGCGGGGTCAAGTTCATCCCGAGGAGGTGTAATCGCCCCCCCCCAGTTCAAACACAGCATGACTGCACCCTTGGGGGGAGGAGGAGGAGGAGGAGAAGAGGACCAAGGTGGCCCCTCTTCATCCCAAATTTGAATCTCTCATCCCCTTCTCTGCTCTCTCCTTCTCTCCCCCGTCCCCTCTCTTCCCACAGGGTTAATAGAAGGGGAAATTGATAGTTCTGTGCGGTAATTGTGGCTTTGAGAATTCTCTGTCTCCCACGGAGAAAGATGAGGGCAGCTGTACCAAAGACAGGATGACGGGTTGTAAGAGAAAGAGAGAGGGAGAAATGCGGGGAGGGAGGCAGATGGAAGAGCAAATAGAAAAGCCCCCACACCTCCACTGCTGCACACCCTCTTCTCCCGGGGTGGGGGTCTGATTGGTTGATGAGGGAGCGTGTTGATTGGCCGATGACGAGCTGAGATTTGTGCGTAACTTTACTAGCCAGGCTCTAATAATGATTCAATTCATTATCCAATCAGAGGGACTCACCATACCGCTCTGTATCCTCACTGATTCTACTTTTAATTCTCCTTTTGAACCCCCTCCCTCCCTCACCAGTCCTCCCATACCTCCCCGAGGAGTCGGGGATGGACAGATGAGTGGAGCGCACTGTATCTGTGCGGTTCTGCTCTGCTGCTCGCTGAAGTAGAGAGAGACAAACTTATATTCCACTGATGCCGGAGCTGAATGGACTCTCTGCCTCCCTCTCTCCTTCAAGAGGGGCTTTTCTTTCCCAGGGGCAGAGCTTTATAATTAGTCTTCTTCCAGAAATAGAAAACTAGTTTTCTGAGGTGAAGTCACCCTCTGATGTGTAGTCTTTAAAGCAGCAAATTTGAATTGATACAGCACAAAGTAAAATCTGCGATATAAATGCATATTATTTAGCTATGTATGTATTTTCACTTCCACCTGACACGTGCTATTTATGTTTTTATTACAAAACAAAAATCCTAAGAGTGCCAAATTTAATGAGTGAGAGAACAGTTTTTGTGTCGACAGACTTTTTGTTTCTGTAATAACAGCAGGTCTTGTTTTAGCTCTTGTCTGAGCTGTTTAGTCTCCACTCAGGCCATCCCAAGGCTGTCACCCAGACAATGTTGCACAGTGTGTGCCTGTGTTGTCTTTGTATTATTTAGTTAGTAAAAATTTTCAGTCTATCGACTTTTTTTGCCATTCGTTCTGTTTTTCTGCCCTGATTTTCCCACCTCTTGTTTCCCCCCTTTACCCCTGCTCCCCCTCCCCCCACACACACACACGCTCCACTCCGCTCTGCCTCCCCTTGCTGCTCTCCTTTTCTCTTCCCCTCCCCGCTCCTTTCGCTTTCTCTGTCCGTTAATGAGAATGTGTTAACGAGAAAGAAAGATCTATTGGGTATAGCACAATTTATCAGAAAGGCAGAGGTTTGGAAGGAGAAAAAAAAGGCGGCGGGCCCTTCAAAGAAGTCCTATTCTTGTGGTTGTGAATGTTTGATGAGACAGTGAAAAGTTCCCCCTCTAACGTCATGGTGTCTGAACAGAAGAGAACAGAACCGTTCTAATCATGCCGCACAGAAAAAATGACTTCCAACCCGATTTAATTAACTGATAAGAAACGGCTTCAAATTAATTTTTCAAGGATGTAAGATTTTGATTAAGAAACTCCTAAAAGAAATAGACGAATAATCAATTTTTTAATCAACTTACTCAAATGGTAACTGGTTAATATGATAATTCTAGCAATTAGGGCAAATATTGTCGAGCAGCAGTTTCTATGCATCCTGTTAAAGGAATTATAATATCTTTACATCTAATTATCATGGTTATTTAATTTTTTTGTATGGCTACCTCTCAATTTTACCATTCGTTTTTTTCATTTGCCATTATAGGGATAATGAAATGAGAAGTTGGAAAGTGTAATAAGATGAAACTTTTATAAGGGCCAACCTGAATGGGGCTTTTCACGCAGCCTGATTGGATAGATATTTAGGAAAAGGGAAAGGGGAGTTGTTCAGAATGACATTATTTCTGCTGGTTTTACACGCAAAGCTGTGGTGGATCTTTAGATGTATGATTCTTTTATTTCGTCAGCAGATTAAAGTCACTAATAGCTCCTGGCTTCTCTGTGTGTCTCCTCTCGTATTCATAAGCAGGTAGGCCAGACCATGAATATGATCGCCATTTCTAATCCGCAAAGTTTCAAATCATCTATTCGGTCAGAGGAGAGAGAGAGAGAGAGAGAGAAAGAGAGAGAGAGAGGGGGAAGGAAAACAGATTCAGCTTTGATTGAAGGAGGGATTGGACTGTTCACAAGCTAGTGGCCATAAAATAGCTATGTATGTGGGGATGTATGTGCATGTGTGTGTTTCCCCTAATTGGACAGGTATTGTAGCGAAGGTGAAGAGAGGCCAGTTGAAGGGGGGGGGGGAGTTGCAGAGAAAGAACTGGCAGGGGGTCCGGGGCTTTAGGAGAGCAGCAGTTCCTTACTTCAAAGAAGGCTTACAGAGTGGACAAACGCTAACCCCGCTCACATACCACTGCAAAACCACACACTCCACATTTACACACAGTGGCTCTTTTGCCTCTCATGAGATGAATATCCATCCCCTCTCACACTTCTCTCTGCCTCTCTGTGTCTCTGCTGTATCCCTCGCTCCCCGCACGCTGAACATCAGTGGAGTCGTGCGTTCAGAGAGAAATATTGACAAAGCGTTTGGAGAGATGGAACGGTTCCTTTAATTATATGCTGCTCTTATGATGCATGGTGTTTCTGTCTGGCTGCTTCCACGCACACACACACACACACTAATACACGTGCATGCTGATCAGCTGAATAGGTATTCCTGGCACAAACCCCTGTATTGAGCGCACATATTCAATTAGCAAAACGCATTAGCAAAACTTGGCATTTGTTGTTGTTTTTTTCCCCCTCCTTGCTCAGAATTAATGGTTTTGATATGCTAATTAGCGGGTAATTTAATTTCAAAAGGCCTCAATTAACAGCAGCGTTGTGGACACGAGGAAGTTAAGCAGCGTAATCTAATTTGCATTAGTAACGAGCAGGGAGTAATTAGTCTCTAATTAGCCACTTCAGACAGCACTTGTGTTTACTTTCCTAATGAAGTGGAGGTTTTTTTTTTAACAGGGAAGCCTCTGTGCATGTGTCTGTGTGCACGTGTGTGTTTGTGTGTGTTCGTGCATGTGTGTGTTTGGCGGGGGGGGGGGGGGGGTGCTGGCAACAGAGGGAGAGTGGCATATGGCTTACAGTTTGGCTCCAGTTACACACATGGGCACCCCTCAACATACACACAAACAAACACTGCCACACACAGAGGTCAGACCCTGCTGTCTTATGTGATGAGGCGCGCACTCACAGTAGTTTTTCAATCCATTGAAACGTCTCTATGAGCTCACTTACACGTGCCTCAAGGGATTGATTGTGTGTTTGAGGGGTTTTATCTTGATAGTGTTTCTCCTGGTATTATTTTTTTCTGTTGCAATAGCTTGCAATATTTTCACATTTCCTTTTTTGTATATCCAGGCACTTGTTCTGCTCTTTCCAAATTATATTTTTTTGCATTGTGGAGAGCATAAACTGTTGTGTTTGAGCGATGACGTTACAAACCATGGTTGCTGGCCGACCTAATGCAGGGTTTATTTCTGGGAGACGGCAGCCTGTGTTGACAACGTAGCAAAACAGAAAAGGGAGAGACAGACAACTCAGATAGATGGACAGATGGATAAACAGGCAGCCTCATGGTCAGCTGTGTTTTATTGATTTCATTGCAATACTTTTAAATGACTTGGGAATTGAATCTTAAGGAAAATTGTGGACAAAATTAAATGCAACTATTTCTGAGATGAGCACTCCAGTTGGAACTTTTCCATTCACAGCCGTGTCAAAAACAAGTTGAAAACAACAGGCTTCCTCCTGGGCTTTTTTTGGGAAGGGAGATGGGGTGGAAGGGTTGCAGGGGGAGTAGCATAGCAGGGTTTTAGGGGAGGGGAGGGGGGGCATGCAGCTGCCCTATTAGCCCAAATCTGTTGTTCAGAGGAGGTGGGAGGAGGGTGGAGCAACACCACTGAATTTCCACAAAGGAAAGCACACAGTTTTTTTTCACTTTGTTGGCAAAGGAGGCCATATTCTCAGATTATGCCACAAATTACGTTCATTTAACCCATAACACCTCTTTGGATGTAGTTCTTGTCTCATTTTTACCCATAATCCAGCGCAAAGGACAGAAGAGACCATGGGGACCCCATTAACTGACAGCCACTCTGATGGGAAGGCGGTTTTCTAAAGGCTTTCCCCCAACCTTCCCTGGGAATAATAAGAGAGGTCAGAAAGTTGGGCGACTTCCTGCTGCAAAGGGCAGGGTCAGAGCGCTGGTTGGCAGAAGTAGTCAGCACTCAGCGGACATGACTTGGAACACACACAAACACACACACACTGAACGGGCGGCAGCCCCATAGTGTAGAACCTGTGTGATTTAAGCACACCAGGAGCAGAAGCTGGAAAGATTTCAATAAATATAATGAATGAAGGTGCTACCGTGATTATGAGCTTGTTTCCAGCGCTGACCTCTACCCATACGTGCATACACACAGATTTATAGGCACAAACATCCACAGATACGCCAGCAAAATGCACGTACACACACAAACACTCACACGTACACATCCATAAATAGGCAACTGATTTACAAATGAGCTGACCTGTGTGTTGGCCTTGCTCTCAGATAGGCTCACACCCCCGCCAGGATGCATAAATCACAATGGACATGCATATGCATGAGCATCTGAGGAGGTGGGATAAGTGTGTGTCTGCATGTGTGCGAGCGTGCGACTGTGTGTGTGAGCACCAGCCAGCGGCAGTGTTTGTATCGATCATTGAGGCTTAGTTAAGTGCCTTTTATTTCATTGAGTTAAAGTTAAGGGCCGTGGACAGGCCTCTCGCCAGTGCGTGTTGCCTTTGAATGGCGAGAAAGCAAGAAAGAAAGAAAAAGGAAGAGAAAGAACTCTCAACTGTTCTTTTTCTCCCTTTTTTAGTGGCATCCAGGGATAGCACATCACATTAATGGAGCCTAGATGACGTTTCATGTCTCTTCTCTCTCTGGAAGAAGTGGTTTTGGTGTTGGACCTTTGCCTGATGTGTGTATGTATGATGTGAGCTGCTTTAACCTCCTCTTGTTTTATGGACTTATACATGGCTCTGGATCTCCCTGCTGCTAGATTAATTTACACACCACTCACACATGCTTGCCAAATCTCCCTCTGTCTCCCTCTCTCCCTCTCTCTCTCTCCCTCCCTCCCTCCCCCTCTCTCTCTTTTCCTCCCTCTCTTCCTCTCTCTGAAGACAGAGCAGAAATTGCCTGGTGAGGTAAATAAATTACTTCCATCGATTGCTGGAGTTGAAGAGTGACTTTATCACAGTTTGACTTGTCCAGATACAGATCAGTGTGTGACAGCATGTGTTTTTTATAATGTGCCACTGTGTCTACAGTTTGTGTGCGACTTCGTTTACATATGTTTATGTGTGTGTGTGTGTGTGTGTGTGTGTGTGTGTGTGTCTGCTGGCTGCAGAAATCAGTGTAAAATCTACCTGATGGGTATCTCAGTATATTAAAAGCTAATGCTTGAGCTACTGTATTGCCCATAAATTGTGGTCTGTATGTGTGTGCGTGTTCAGCGGTTTAATTGAAACAGGCCGTTGTGTGCATATTGAGAAGCGGATGAATTGGGCTGGTTTTATTAGAAAAGGATCTTATGGCCCACCTTGTGTCCAGGTGGGTTGTTGGCTGATGGAGTTTATCTCTGTCTTGTTATCCACCAGCAGCGGTCACTGATAGAAGCCACAGATACTGTTGATGACGGCCCAGTCCAGCTTTCACTGATACCTGCACCTGATTGCATGTGTTTTATCAAGACGTAATGTGTGTTAAAACCTTAAGGCGCACCTTAACCCTTGTGCCCCAGATGTCACTTTATTGAAAGAGGTTAAAAGTTCACCATAAAGCGTCCAAGTGTTGAGGGTGTGTGTGTGTCTGTGTGTGCGTGTAGCAGTCTGGGACACATGCTGTTTTAATAGACGCTGTGCTGACGTTACAGCAGAGGCCAAGAAGCCACTGTTAAAAAAGAAAGGATTTGGAAAAAAGAGCGAGAAAAGGCCTCATCTGTTTGCATTAAACAGTGGAAGAACTGACCAGTGAAGGAGCAAATGAGCGGCAGACGGCTGAAAGATATCTGCTTTTCTGGCTATGTTGCTCGCTTCAGCTGTCCCTCCCTCATTCACTTAATTTCGTTAAGCCTAAATCTTTGTGTGCCTCTTATTTTTATATAATATCTCTTAGTTTATCTCACTTATTTAACTTTTATTTCTCATTTAGTTACAGTAAATTGTATTTACCTTTGTCTAAATGTGCCTGTTAATTAGCTCTACTCTGGTTCTGTTACAGTAGGACTACTATCGTATTTTGTCTCTTATAGTCCAAAAAGAAAAGTAACACAAGAACGCAGCAGAATGAACAAAAACTGAGAGCTCAGAGCTTTCTTTTTTTTTTTTTTAATTCACTCTTAAACAGTTGTCCTCATGGTTTATTCTGACCAGTCTGTCTGCCATTTACACTATCAGGTTCTTTTCTGCATCGGATGCTCCTGATTTGAGAATTAATTAGGCAGTGCGGTGGCGTCAGGGTTGGGATTTTGGGTTTGTTCGCTAGCTATTTTAGTAGCTAATTACTGAGGGGGAGAGTGTTAATTGGAATTCTCTTAGATAATGTGAACTCCTCTTCCCCTTTTCTCCCCCGCCTCCACTAGAGTTTAATAGAAAACCACAGCACTTAATAGACCTCTCCCTCTCTGTCGCTCTGTATTTTTATGATTCTTTTATTTTTTATTTTATTTTGATGTTTCTGACAGTGGCTCAGCTGATGCCTTTGGGGATAGGAGATGCTTGTGGTCATGTTGGCACTCTGTCTGGCTGTGTGTGTGTGTGTGTGTGTGTGTGTGTGTGCAGTATCCTCTGTGGTGTGAGCTGTACTCAGAGGAAGTGACATACAGTAATCCTCTCAGACCTCATCGGGATATTGACTCCTTTACTTGCTCTGACTGGCGGCCTGTTACCTTTCACAGGGACACACAATTGCAGAGGCACAGAGCTGATGTGGGGGGGTTAAATGAAAAAACAAAAAAAGAACTTTATTTCACAGAAAGACCCTCATGAATGCGTGATTAATGTTCATAGCATTTAAATTCTTTGAAAAATAAGAAATGAAAAACATAATTTTGATCATCTTAAGGCCTCGCTCAATCTTTTTATTCATTTATTTTATGCCTAACTTTTGTTGCACTGATAATGAACAAAACTGGCCTAACCTGCATTTTGACTTCGCACTTTCTCCATAGCCCTGGGGCAGCAAAATGCTAATTCAGTGGTGCGTAAGTAAGGGGATAAAAGCACAAAAAGTGATTTTAATTTTAAAGAATGTTGGAAATGAAACAATAGTTGCATTTGGATGTTGTTATAATTGGAGCAAATGGCTGACTAGATAAACAGACTTCGGTTGCTGGCGTAGGAGCACACACTTGGGGGTCTTTTCATATCTGTGCTCTGTTTAAAAATTAAACTCCTAACCAGCATAAAGAGAGAGGGAACAAAATTAATATACAGCGAGAGAGGACTAATCAGAGATCTGTGGTTTCATTGTAATTCCTCCGTCGTCCTAAACTGTGACAAAAACATTATTTAACATCTTTACCTCCGCTTCAGCCACTCAGAACTGCTCGATGCACGCGCACACACACAAGACCTTACAGTATTTTAATATCACTGCTTGTATATTCTAATCCTGACACCACTTGAAATATAATTCCTTCTCCTATTTTAAATCACGGATGTGAAATTGCATTAAGGCATGAGTGTGTGGGCATGAAAGCAGGGATGTTAAATGGACATATGAATGCAGGGTTGAATCCTAACCTATTAAGTACTTTCCTTATTATTTCTGAAAGTGGAGCGTGATAATTAGTTTGGTAGAAATCCTATAGCAGGGTGGAGGTATGGGTCTCAATAGTTGAGCCAAATTAATTTCTTCTGTCACCTTGAGCATATGTTCCTCTTAATAGGTTTAATTTATTTCACAGTGATTATCTTTTTTTTTTAACCACTTGACTGTGATGCACATATTCACGTCAAAAACCACTTCAGCCTTCCGCACATGTGAATGGTATATTCATACCTAAATATGGGAGAGCTGCACGGCGTCATTACCGCTAGGCTCCGGAGTCTGTGTGATCTGAGAGATGGCACTGTGCCGTTTTCCCAGGGGTCCCTGCTGTTGCGGCCCAGTTGTCATGTGATCCATGTGTCTGGCTAAGACCTCAGTTTTTCTCAGGAGCCACTCCAAGTCTTTTTAGTCCTAAAAGTTAACAATCATTCCTGATGTTAAATCCATCAGGAACCTCCTTGTGCCACGAGGTTGCTTTAATAATCTCCCCTGTGTATGTGTGTGTGTATGCGTGTGCTGAGGTTAGGTTGGACCATGGGAAAGTTGCATACCTGAGAGGATTACAGTGATCCCAAGGACACTTTGCGTGGGACAATATTAATATACTAATTTCTTATGAATTCAAGCATATTGTAATTTATGTAACACCTCTCACAACCTGGGCCTGGACTACTTTAATTTTTTGTCAGCGTACCCTGAGTGTATCGTTGTATGTGTGTGTATGTGTACTCGCCCCCCACCAGTGTATATGGTTTGTTTTTGATGTAGCAGGGATCACTCTAGTTACCCTGTCTGGTTTCAGCTTACACTCGTAAATTACACCCAATCACTGAAATTACATCCTATAGACTTTATGTGTGCGTGTGCGTGTGTGCATATGTGTGTTTCTTCATTGTTGACGTCATCTCACAGTGATGTACTCGATGTCAGCTTTGATTAGACTGAATGAAGTCCAACTGTTTTTGTGTTTTCGTCATTTAGGGGAAGTAAAATGGAAATGCAGCTGTTTTCATAGCGTTTGTGTGTGTGTGTGTGTGTGTGTGTGTGTAATCATGCATATGTGCGTGGCGGTGAGTGCGTAAGAGTGGTTGTCAGCTGGTAAGCAGTAAAGACACGGTGCGTGGTGAAGCTGAAGCACAAAGTCTCCTTTTTCATTTGAGCAGCTACAGTAAGGGAAGCTTGATGGGACAAAACTCAGACGGAGAAGCTGTAGTCTGCCAATTAGTGCACCAGATGTCAGTTATTGTTGGACTAGGATTATGGCAATAACTGCAATTGGCCAACGGTTATGAGTGTGTGTCTGTGCATGTGTGTGTAAGTGAACTAACTCCTCTGTGATAGATTTTAAACAATCTTCTTTTGGGACTTGCTCCTTTCTTTATTACACTTCTGGCACCTGCAGTGTTTTTCAGAGTTCTGTCTCTCTCCGTCTCTCTTTCTGTGTAGTTTTTCAGCATTTTGGAAATGTAAACACATCTAAAATACATCCAGATGTTACCAGCTGTGCTCAGCCACCACAAATACTGGGCAGGGAGAGTGTGTGTGTGTGTGTGTGTGCGTGCGAGCGAGTGCGTGTGTGTGTGTGCGCGTCTTAAAACCTCCTATCCCATCTATTCACTCTCGGACAGAAAAAAATGATTGCTTGATTTTGTCGTATATCTCTGCTTCTTTGTCTGAATGTGAGCAGGTTTTCAAATGTGGTGTGTGTGTGTGTGTGTGAGACTGTGTGTGCGTGCTGAATAAGACTATTGTAGTTGTTAAAAGCTGCTGCAGGCTAACATTGGCTGAATTAAAGGCGCTATTAAATGCAGAAAAGTCTGAACTGATGCACTGTGACAAAGACAGCGATTTCATGAAAACATTGACCTTATGTTTGCCCCATTATCTCTCTGTCAGTTTCCTCCTCTCTTGCTCTGACACGTACACACACACACACTCACGCACGCACACAAAGCAAGACAAGCGTTTTGTGGCAAATCTCAATTCATATTTGTCATTACATTACTGGACCAAGTTCAGCCACTCTGTGTAGGTGAGAAGGGTCTAATTGTGAGGTGAACGTTGTTAATGTTTGTTTATGGAATTCGCTGTACTACATGTACACACACTACTTGTGTTCTAATCAGCAGATGTCCTTACCTTCCACAAAGAAATTGTATTATCACTGATATTATCTTCTCTTTCACTTTCACATTTGCTCCAGTGCACACACTTTTCAACAGGTGAACACCTTTAAATGTCAGCTTCATGCTATTTATGATGTATCAGCATACTGTATTTGTGTGTGTGTGTGTGTGTGTGTGTGTGTGTGTGTGAAAGAGAGAGAGAGAGAGAGAGAGAGCATGTATTTGTTTATGTACCAAGGCCATGCTGAAACCTTGCTCCTTGGGGAGTAATTACAGAAGAGGATTTCTGGACGTTTTCTCTCATTAGCGTGAATATGGAGAGAAATGGTTACACGAATACACACACACACACACACAAACACACACAAACCCGGTGGCTGTGTGCTAGGCAGAAGTCCAGATATGTGCGTGGTGCTGAGGCTGATGCCATGACTTTAGTGTGGATGTACGTGGTACGCTTCTTTGGCCACAAGTCTATTTCAGCCCTTGCTTCTCTGTATACATACACACTGTGTGTTTGTGCATGTTTGTGTGTGTTTCTCTCATTCGACAGCATCTGGCTGTAGCCTCACTCAGTCCTTCAATTCAAACTGCAGGTTGTTTGTTTGGGTTCGCCCTTACAAACACACCATTAGGCCTGCCCTCTGCACTAAGGACTATTCCTGGCTCTGGCCTCAGTTTAGCTCAGGCCTGCTGCCTGGCTCACTGGAGGTCCCTGCAGGCAAACCTCAGTCCTACCAGAACCCAGGAAGATCAGAACCACAGCGCACCGCCCAGCCACCACAGTGAAACTCAAGCCTGCTTCAACCAGGCTCGCCCCACAATGAGCCTTAAACGTCAGCTGGCAGGTTTCAGTGTGTGTCTGTCTGTGTGTGTGTGTGTGTGTGTGTGTGTGTGTGTGCTATAAGCACGTCTTGTCTGTTTGATTGTCAGTACGTCATGATGCAACAAGACCACCTTTTCTGCAAACTAACAGGTACGGACAAGAGGAAGGCCAGTGTCTTTGCGCTGAACACTGGCAGCTGGTGAAAAAGGATTGGGGAATAAGAGATGAAAAGAGAAGGAAAGAAAGAGAGAGTGAGAGGCGGCACTGAGAGAAAGAAAACAACAAAGGTGGTTAGGACAAAAGCAGTATTGTATCACTGAAATGACTTGTGAGTTGAAAGCCTTAAAAGTCCTCCCCAGAGCCAGGTCATAAAGCCCAGAGACGGGCTTGGCAGCTGAGTCTTGAGCCAGACAGGCCTGGCAGTCGAGCCCAGAAAGCTTCCAGTAACAGGAGATGTAAAAATCAATTTGCCGTGAAAAAGGTAAACAATCGGAAATGACAAATATGCAGGTTCTTTCCATCGCTCTTTTTTCATCTCTTGCTATTTTCACTGTTATTAAAGTAGACAAATGCAGGGGCGAGGAGAATGACTCGTCAGGAGTCATGTGGTGAGGGATCCCAGCACCGTTCGGGGGGAGGGTGAGAGAGAGGAATTTTTTCCCCTACTTCACTACCTGAACCAGTCAAGCTGGACTTTTACAGTCAGCAGCTGAAACACACACACTCCACATTAGTATGGATGTTGTGATCACACGCAAACATACGCATGAGCATAAGCCCGCACTCCTGATTAAAGAGGCAGAGGTCGATACAAGCATGTGGATGGAGAAACGATTGAGGGATGGAGGGATGACAGCCAGAGAGATTGAGGAGAGAAGAGGGGGGTTGAATCCTTGGGGGCCTGTTTGGTAGTAAGGGGCCCTCGAGGGCCCCGGCAGAGACCTCCATTAGGCAAACGATCCAAGCCTGGGGGAGCCGATGCGGTGGTGGGCTTTTCGAGGCAGGGGCCGGTCTGTTTAGCAGCAGTTTGTCTGCATTGCTCATAGCATTGATCCAGTGTTGAGCTGCAGCCATAGGAAAGCTCTTTGCTGCTGAATAGACCGAGCAGCAGTGTATTGATAAGGTGTGAGTGGACCAATGGAGGGCTCTGCACCCTGTTGGTCATTTGGTTAAGACAGACAGATCTTGTTCAATACACTCACCCCACAGTTGCCTTATGGCATGTTAAATCTAGTCCATGTGTGTGTGTGTTTTGAACATCCATGTGTGTGTGTCCGCGTGTGTGCGCAACGATTTGTGTCTTAGCAGAATCTAATCCTCTTTGCTCTCTCCACTCGTCCTTCTCAGATGAACAGATCTGCTGTGACTGGCTGGGAAAAAAATGAAAGGGGGGAAAAAGAACAAGCGAGAAAACAAACATGTTTCCCAGGCCCCAATTAGCCCACTTTTATTGCCCCTAGATGTGCTCCTCCACTCCTCACTCCTCCTCATGCCCCTCTTTCACTCGCTGAAGTCTGCTTACACAAAATGCTTCACATCATTGAGAGTGCTTAAACATCAGTTTAAAAAAAAAAAGGTAGCCGGGGGACACGGTGACAGCAGAGATAGGCAGGGATGAAGAGGGAGAAGTGCCACTTTTGTCCATCTGTGTATTTTCTTAAAAATCAGGGTTTTTTAGATGAACACATGCCGACAAGGATTCAGTCAAGTGCGCACGCGTTGGAGCAGTGCAAGTCTTCCTGCCATCTCCTTGCATCTGTGTGTGTCAGCTGCACTGTAGGATATGTGTGTTTTGTGGTTGTTGTGTTTGTACAACATGAGTCGCTGAACGCTCACAAACAAAACAGTTTGAACCCTCTGCGCAGAAGCCATCAATTCTTAATGAGATAATGACATGCTAACGCACTCGCAGCAGCAGCTCTGTTTACAGATGAAGACAAAACCACAAACAAGACACAGACATGCCGAGCTCCTTAGTTTGCCCGTCCTATGCACTTTCTTCTCGCTAACCCCCCCCCCCCAGCTACGACTTTGCGCGTTAGCCAAAACTTAGCGAGAATAACAGGTGGGGAACATTCTGATGCTGTGTGTGTGTGTGCACGCGCGCAGTGTGTCTGTCTGATAGACACATACATACACAGTAATGAGTCAGGCGCTATAATGTGGCTGCAGACCAGATTCCCTAATAAGAGAGGAATGTTGTCCATGGCATCCAGAGTTTTCCACTGGAATCACACATTCATCCAGCCTGTTTCCTGCCCCTGGGTCTTCCTCTCGGCATGAACAGACGAGGAGAGGGAACCCTCTGTCTCCCTCTCCTTCTCTCCGCTCTTCCCATTGTCCCTGTCCCCTCCCCACGCCACATGCTCTTTCTCATCCTTTTCATCACTTTTTCTTTCCACTCCATCACTAAGGGTCAGTTAATGTGCGCCTATTGGAGCACTGTCTTTTCTTTCTCTTTGTTGGATCGTGCTAGTCTGGTTCTGGAGTGACACAAGCACATGACTCAGAGAGTGAGTCAGACCAATTCAGGCTTATTGCTGAGGAAACGGTGGTGGATTAGGAGTAGAGGTGTCTCTCTCGGACTGGTACAGGAACACACACATACACACACATATGCACACGTACAGCTGAATAAGTAGAAAAAAACCCCCTCATCCCTGGTTCAGTGAGTCTCCAAATTAATGAAACTCATAGTCTAGCTGTGGAGCAACTTTAAACAAACCAAGACAGAAGTTTAAAAAATTCACATTCAAATACTTTAACCTTGAAATCTCCCCTTGCCAAGGCACCAGCTCCCTCTTTTTTTCATCTGTTAAATGTTTGAGTGTTTGATAGTTTGAGGTCTATAGCAGAACCCGCCCGGGAATTAATGTCATTCATATGCCCTGCGGAAATTACTTTTGAAATGCATATAATCTAAAACATGCAAATGAGGCTGACTTTGTGCACCCTGTTTAATATGAATTATCATTTTCTGAATACCTATTATTACTGCGTACATTTCTCCAATTATATTGTTCTTTTTTTGTCACTTTTGCAGAAGGACGCACATGTGCACATCAGGAACAGCAGAAAACACGCGCATGCACTTGCTCGGTCACATGCATATGCACGCAGGCACACACACACGCATACACACACATGCAGCCACCATTCACAGACACCCAGCAGAATGTCTTTGTGATGGGTGTATTTTAATGAGGAGTAATAAGGATGGTAATGACCCAGTCCACTTCTCTCTCTCTCTCTCTCTCTTTCTCTCTCTCAGTCTCTGTCTTGTTACTCGCTCTCTCTCTCTCTCTCTCTCTTTCTCTCTCTCTCTCTCTCTCTCTCTACCTCTCTCACTCACTGCCTGGCACACAGCTGTTCGTTTACATGAAGCCAATGGGAAGAGTAACAGGCATCTCATTTAAAGAGAAAAAAAGCCTAAATGTTCGCCTTTCGCAGATTCTGCACAAATTTACCAGTCAAAAAGTCCTTAAAGAGCAAATGAAAATAACAAGCCAGGAAATACAAGTGTTGCTCATCCAATTTTCATTAGCTGACTGAAATATTGATGTGTTTTAAAAGTGAACAGTGCATGTTTAGTTTGTCTCTTCCCTTTCTCTTCTGGTGATAGAGCACTGTTATTAATGTCCTTGTCCAAGAGGCAGACATTTTTTTGCTCTTTTCTCCTAAATTGAATTGAAGGCATCCCTTTTTCAAACGAAATACTCTATTAATTTATTTATACTCTGCCATAAATTATTCTATTAATATTAGCATGTTCCAAATTAGTATGACTTCTCTCAATGTTCCTTCTACTTCTATTAATTAGCATGCTTGTCACTATAACAAAGATTTTTCTTTCTCTGATAAATTATAAAGGAGACATTTTTTAATACAATGAGAACCGCCTTAGAAATTATTAATATTTTAGTTGTGGCCTGTAAGACAAAAGTAAAAGAGCCAGAAGAACAGAAAACTAACAATTACATGGAATACATTATAGACCAGTCACTGGTGTGCAAGAGTGTTGATTTTTATTTAGCTCGTTTGAAAGAGAAAAATGTGTGAGTGTGAGCGTGTGTGTGTGTGTGTGTGTGTGTGTGTGTGTGTGTGTGTGTGTGTGTGTGTGTGTGTGTGTATGTATGTGTGTGTGTGTGTGTACCCACACTGAATGCACAGGGATATCATCTTGTTTTAGCACTTTTGGATAGGATGTGAATTAATTACCTCTGTAACAGCTTGGACCAAGTTCAAAAGTACTAAAATTCAATTAATTTGAAAAGTGGACATGCTATCATTTTCTCCGCATGTCTCCTTTAAAGTCTGGCCTGTTTTTACTGTGGACTTATTCAATTATATTTGATTAAACTCGCTCTGATCCAATCTATTAATTAACTAGGAAATGCAAAGTGCCCGACTTGAAAGCCGATGTATAAAATTATATCATGTCCACTTTGATATATATTTATTTATATTTTTTACACCACCATTTTTTAAATCCATTGTAACCCTTTATTATTATGAGTCGCTGTTGCTCATTTTCAGGTAATATTAAATCTATTCACTTTATCTTCCATATAATGCAGTTTCTGATTATAAATGAAATTATGTCTCACCTAAAGGCAACTACAACAAATTCACCTCTTCAGAAAATATACTTCCTCTTTCTGTTTCTTTCATAATTTTGTCTTTTCACGCAATAAAATTGACCTTTGTAATTAAAGTTAGTCATTTATTTGGTGAAAGTGGAGAATAGCAGTGTCAGGAATGGAGCAATTTTTTGTTAGAGTGGTAGTTCCTCCAAATGTGAATTAAAGGGTAGTCTCCTTTTTTATATGGACTGAGCATTCACGTATTCTCGACAGGTCACGTGTACCTGCACAAATACGAACATGTACATTTTCACTCTTGCCCCCCCCCCGTGTCAACCTGGTTTGTGGTACATGGTGGACTGAGGGTCAAACAGATCAAATTCACCACGACACTGTCACGCAAATACGAAAATTAAATCTCTGTCCACTCAAGTCTCAGTTTACTCAGCTATTTCACATTCATGTCATTTCTCCATTTCCTTACTGACACCTTTTCATCCGTCTCTTAAAATCTTCTTCTTCCTTCCTCCCCGTGAAGGTCATTCTAATAAAGAGCTCTCGTAGGACAGAGCTGCTAATTGCTCCGCGGCGCTCTAGCTGGTTTCAGATCCAAATAAAGGCACGTCGCCTTTTTTTTCCTCCAAGCTCCTCTCCCTCTTGCCCTCCATTCCTCCACCTCCCCTCTTCACCTCTGTTCCACCATGTTAAATACAATCTGAGTATTAGCAGTGTGGACTGTCATAACCTGACCTCAGCCTCCATTACCTCCTAGGACAGAGGGAAGAGATGAAGGGGAAAGCTGGGATTTTTCATCCTCATGATCACAGGATGATTTCCAACTGGCACATGGGCACGCGCACAAGCTTTACCTCTTTAGGAATGTACAACCCGTGATTTTAGGCTCAGATAAATGAGGTGTGCATGAAGTCCGCTCCTTCTACAAATATTTGTGTGTGCATGTGTGTGTATCTTTGTGTCTGCCTCCAGTATTTCGAACAGACAGCAGTCTGCAAGCTGGTAAATCACTTACTGCACTCTAAAGGAAGGGTTGAGGTGAAGGCAGGAGTGTATGTTTGCCCCGGTCATACACACATACAGAGCGATCTCATCGGTGCGGAATGTGCTGTGTGTTTACCTATGGCTCCAGAACCCACCTGACCGAGGGAGGCTAATCTTTATGGGCTCTGTAAACAGGGACTTTGTCTTCAGAGAACTGCAGGCGGGCAAGCAGACACACAATTCAGACATGGATGTGCACGCGGACACGCACACCAGAAAGGAGAGGGAGTGGGAGAAACGTATGTGGCAGGTTACATACTGCACTGTCAATACACAGAAAAACACACATGCACGTGCAGGGGCGACATGCACACACGAACACTCACTTAAGTACTCTGACAAAGTGAACACCATATGGCAGACAGTCCTGCAAAAGTATAGAAGAATTCCCTGTGTTTATATAGCAGGGGATTTTCTTATCATCTGCACTCTGAGACCTTCTCCTCTTCTCTCTACTCCCCAACAACGCCACTGGCTTCTTCATTAGCCAGCTGCACAGCATGCTGGAGGTCAGACTATAGGCCATTGCTGCTAGCTTCCCTCTCTCTGGGTTGATGATGCTCTTTGAAGCCAGCCAGCCAGCCAGCCAGCCAGCAAGTAGTAGATATTGGCCCACATCTCACTGACTATCTGTCTGTGGGATAATGGAGTTCACCTGTTAGCACTGGAGCAGGGCCAGGGCAGCCGCAGACATCTAGCATTAGCCCTTTACTGTTAGCCAACCTGTTAGCGCTGGCAGGCAGCCAGAGTAGCCTGGAGCAGTGCTGTTAGCTGCTAGCTTTAGCTCTGTGTGGAAGACTACCTGGCTGCTCTGGTCTGATATCCAGCTGCAAATCTGGCTAGCATGTAGCACCGGCCAGCTGCTGAGGAAACAACCAAACTTGGACAGGGAAGTGGTGGAAAAAGAATTTCTGCAGTATGTGTTTTTTTAGTGTGTGCTCACTTGTGTGAGAATGTGTGTGTGTGTGTGTTATTTCTTCAGCTTTCCTCTGACCTCATTCTCTTTTTATTGAAGCTAATACACGTCAGCTCCGAAATGCCACGCAGATATCCCTCCTATCCCTCTACCTCTCCCTCTCCCTTCTGTCAATCTTCTAGACTAAGGAGAACAGTGAAGTTATCTGAAACATATAGAGATAGGGGCTGAAGTTGTCAGCCAAGCTTAATGACGCAGTTTGTTTTAATACATTTATGTCTATGAAAATTATACCAAATTTAAAATGTATTGATATTAAATCGAATGCATCATTTTTTTTGGCAAAATACTTTCACAGCAGATGAATTGCAGGCATTTCAGAATTGCTTTAAACATTTATGAGCTGTCAGTTATTGGTTTTATTGCAATTATGGTGATGTTGTTCTTAGAATTAACATGTCCTATCACACACAAGTAAAGCTTCGTTACTTAAATATTTGAACATTGCATGGAGAGATAAATAGGAAGGTGCTTTAGTAGCAGGATGTATAGAAGGTGCAGAGCTGTGGTGGAAACTCTGCCCTGAAACTATGATTATACAAGAACACCTTGTCTCCCTAACAGTCACAGCTGTTGTATCAGTACTGAAACGTTTAGAGTACAACCCATGTTTACTCTCTCTTTTTTTCTTTTGTACACACAACAGAACTAAGTGCCACAGTGTACCAGATATTTCTTTTATTGCTTTTCATTTTACTCAGTGTTTCTGGTTGGTTGCATCTCTCACATGTAAACCTAAAGAGTGATTAATGGAGACATATGAGCCCAGACCTGATAGCTGGGTTTGTTCTTTGGTTTGGGGTTAAAGAAGAATCCCTCGAGGCCAGTGTCACGGTTTATTTAGTGTAGGAGTCTTTGCCAGCTTGCAGGGTGAGAGTGTGAGAATATGGGTGTGTAAGGGTTTGCTAAGTTATGTTCTGACTGTGTATGTCAGTGTTCATGTTCCCGTTGAAGCGTAGAAATAAAACGGCTTTTCACTCTTTGTGATACTTTAAAAAACTCAAATCCTGGAGCTGCTTCACTGACAGTAAATAGGACATATTGTGGACACAATGACAGCAACATAGGTCAATTTTTTTCATGTGTGTTCTTGAGTTCATGACAGTCATGTCAGTTATGATAAAATAAAGCCCCATTAAGGTGTAACAGATAACCCAAATCTTTTATGAGTCCATACAGCCACTCATTGTCAACAGAGGCTCCTCCAAATTCTGTTTCCTGATTACAAAACAGGTTAGCGCTCCAATTCCTCTGATTTCTCTCTCCGGCACGACTGTTTCTCTTGCTCACAAATATCGATTGAACTATCAAAGATCATAGAAATAACCTACGTGGATTCTATTTCAGGGAGAAAACTTTAATGTTTTCCAGGGTTGAATCTGTCACTAGTTACCAGGCATAACCAGAAAGAGAAAGACAGCATGCAGGGAGTAGGAGAAAGACGGATAATTCAAGAGTCAGATGAAAGTAGATAGATGATGGAGTGTAGATACTGGTACAGAATTTTTTTTTCCTTACCCCCCTTCCCCCTTCTCCCTCCTCTCCCTCCCACCCTTATTCCCTCAGTTCTTTGCCTAATAAGCAGCGTTCCTGCAAGCTGATGCAAGGCGGAGGAAACAGAACAGGCGTTCTGGGACTGCTGGAAATATTCCCACATGAGGCATAACATGATAAAGACTTATTATCTCACTAAGCTGCTGTAAACACAGATGCACACATAAATACACACTGTACACAACTCTGTCTCATGCGCACTCGCACACACATTCACAGAAAGTGAAACCGGTCCGGCTTTACGGTTCTGACGAGCTGTGACCAAGAGGAATCTGACAGAGCCAATCCCTTCCAACAAAGCCAGAGAGTCAGCAGTTGTGAGCCAGCTTGCTGGGCATTTGGCTCGGCTTGTTTGAACTCTGCACACCCAGAGCAGTGGGAAGGAACACAGGGAGAGTTCTGATGATTATTAGTGCAATTTTTTGGGGGGGGAGCATCTGAACAAGCTGACATGCCGAAACAGGACTCATCCGAGCTCCTCTTCGCTCGTCAATCACACCAGATGCACACATAAACACATGCACCTAGCGTTTGCTGTGAGCTAATCCATTACAGTACAAAGGTAGGTGTCAGCCACTTAGACAAACACACACACTCACACGTATACGTAGGAGTCATCAGAAACATGTTGAGTCCCATTTCCCTTCTTCTCTTCTCCATCCCAATTAAAAGGCAAAGGAGGCCTTTTATTTCCCTCTCCTCCAAACGCATTCTTTATCTCTCTGATCTGCGCTCCTCCCTCCCGTGCTCAGTCCCCTCGGGGTAGTGGGAATGTCTCTCCCAACGCGCTCTCAGGTCAGGGGTTCAGGTGGAGGGGGGTCTGAGCACGCAGAAAGAGCAAGAAAGAGACAGGCAGAAAAAGCGAACAGCGGGTTGAGGCAGGCCTCTGCACGGGCAGCTCCTCTTCACTGCCAGAAACATTTAAACTTAAAGCTGAGTGTGTGTGTGTCTGTATGTATCATAACCCTAATCAGAGACTTCAGGGTAGATTTATGCCCCTGCCTTTTTCCCGACCTCCATTACACCAGCTTATATACACCCATTACAGGATATGACAGAGTACACACCCTTTAGACGAGCATACCACACCGCCTCTGTGTGTGTGTGTGTGTGTGTGTGTGTGTGTGTGTGTGAAAAAGAGGGCATGCGCTCCCATCTTTACACACTCCCCACTTCCCCATTAGGTCCTTGTCCACCTGCAAGCTCTATCGCTCTGTCTTTATCTCTCTACCCCTCATTGCTAATAAGGTCAATGAGGAAGAGTAAGAAGCAGATGGGTGTACAGTACATTACAGCACAGCGCAGTATAGTGTGGGCTAGATAGCAGGCCGGTGATTCATGCTTAGTGAGACGTGTGATAATGTGAGGAGTTTCTACTGCACTGCAAAGTCATTGGACTGCGCGGCAGGATCTGTTGATCACTCTGCACGATGCCTTGCTTCATAATATTACCTCAGGGAGCAGTTTGACCTAGCAGGGGTCTGGACGAAGGCGGGAGGAGATGGAAGAAGGGAGAATGAAGAGGGGAGAAAGTGTTGGGAAGAGGAATGAGGTTGGAGATTAAGTGACTAGCTTTAAATGTCACAATAACGCTCTACTTCTCAGTCCTAACTTCACAGGCAGATGGGTGCCAGGAGGGAGACAGAAGCGAGTCAATGGGGAGGAAAAATACCGCAGTGTGATTTGTGGTTTTCAGATGGTGCAGCTTGTTAGGGGAGACTTGAACTGGTGAAATCTGTCTGTCTCTTTAAAGGTTTAGTTCACCCAAATAAAAAGAAGATATTGTTTGACAAAGTTCAAGAGTGAACTAAAAAAATAATGAATCTTAAGCAGCATCAAACTCTACAGATTTTTTGTTTTATGCTAACAAACTGCCTAAACCATCTCAATACCATCATATTAATTGAATGTTAAATGCATTACGGTAATGTGTATCTCAAAAACCTTGAAAAATAAGGCTAAACTTATTGCGGAACTCCACACCTATGAAGAGAAAATAGTTGTTTTTTCCAGAATTTGGGTGGAATGACCATTTATAAAGCACGACTCATCCGCCTGCATGTACTTGTATGTACGCACACAAACACAGGCACACATACATGCACAGGTGTCTGTTCCTCATCTGGCAGCATTCCATTAACAGAGCCACCAGCGCTCTCTCACACTCTCACCTGCTGTCAGAGTCTCAGTGAAAAAAAAGACACACACACACACACGTTCACACACCGGTTCACCTGCTCTTGCCTCAGAGGAAAAGAAAAGTTAGATTCTCTCATGAAATGCCTTTTATTGTTTCCCCAGAAGGCATGGGTTGTACGCCTCTGAAAAACGCCTGCATACGCGCACACACACACACTCACACACAGAGGCAGTCTCACACAGACGGCGGGTACAATGCCTCGATGGCGTTTTGTGTACCCACTCTGGGTTGCTGAAATAAAAGCATCAGAACTTTCCCCTTAAAAACTATATGCGCTTGTGTGTGTTAATTTCTAAAACTGGATGAGGCAGAAAGACGAGATTGAGCTTGTCATTAGGAGTTCACAGCCTGCGTGCTTGTATGAAGGTTTGTTTTGTTTTGTGTTCGCTGCCTTGTGTGTGTTCTGCACGCATACGTGTATGTCTCTGTCTCCTCTCTCCCACGCTCAGGCTCCTAACGATGGCAAATGCGCCTGTGTGTTTGCGAGGCGTTGTTTCTCAAAAACAACAACACATCCAGGAACGGCTCGTTTTGTCGGGTTTTGTGGAAGGAACACGCTCTAATTAGAGAGGCCCTATGAAGGTGCATCAAACATAGCGTTGTCAAAGACCAACCTGCTCATGGCTCTCACACAGCGCACACATGCCACCTCTGATTATTGGAGAAATGTCTGTGTTATTTAACTATATAGCGGAGTATTAACAGCCTTGTCAGTTTAGATTTGCTGCACGTCTGATCCTAATCCATGCGTACTCTCCTAGACACACATTTAGATGCAGACACACAAAAAAGTGTCTGCTTCAGGTGTTGCTTTTGTGGCCACTTGGGCATGTTTGTGTGTGGGTGGTTCATGACCAAAAGCCCTTTTTCACAAAGTACACGTGCACACATGCACACAAGCACACACAATTCACCTCTCTATCGCTGCGTGTGTTTACTTTACTTTCCTGCCTTGTTTGTTCACTCAGAGCAAGCTTTCTGCTCAAACTGCCCAGGTCACTTTTGTTCAATCTGTCTGTTGTCTTGCCCCCCCCCCCCTTGTCCGCCCCCTTGCCTCCCTCCTGCCTCTCAGGTGCCAGTGATGATGGTGGAATCAGCCTCTGAGACCATTCGAACGACGCCGTCCAACCAGAACGGAGTCAGCAGCCTCAGCAGCCAATCAGATGCAGGGGGAGGTAGAGAGGGCGGGTCTAACGGCGACACCAATGGAGAGATCAGCCCAGTTGACTTACTGCACTTGCAACAGCAACAGGTGTGTGTGTGCGTGTGTTTGCCCCTGTGTGTGATTGACAGTATGTTTACAGTTCTACCTGTGTATATGCGCTTGTGGGACTTGTTTTGCAACACCTCAGACTTGTGCAGCTCACATGCATCTATACAGTACATTGTCTAGAACAGCATGTACACACCAGGCTGTTACATAACGTACAGATGTGACAACATGCTGTCGGCCAGACTCTGGTAATTGTCAGGCCGTGCATGTGCAAACGGTGAAAAGCTCTGACAGGTTGGCTCGTCGGTGCTTTAATTATTCACCGTTCATAATGTGCCAACTAATTCCACTGGGACAAAGTTCACCATAATAATTCATACACAGGAGGTTCCCACTGATATATCATTACCCGTTACTGGCTGAGAAAAAAATTAGAAGACATACCTGCTGATTAAAGCTCTGCCTAGGTGAGAGCCGCCATTTTGTCCTGTTGTTGGGGGTCAGACATATACTCACACATTCTTGTAACTGAGTATAGGACTCGGGATGCTTAAGGTGTGTGTGTGTCTGTGTTTGTGTGTGTGGGAGGGTCTGTTTTTCTTTCACTGATCCATGAAGTGGTGTTTGTGTGTGTTTGACACGTCAGCATGCAGTGTCTCCAGTTATGCTATTTATCTTGCCTCCTGTGCGTCAGTTCCCCCCTCCACTTACACCATCATCCCTCCATGCACACACACTCTCACACACAATATCACACACACACTCACACACACAACACTGGCCACTGTGTCAAATGGAATTTCCAAACTTCCCGGAACTTCTTGGATGAAATTCTGCAGTTTTATTTCTCACCCCCCCAAAAAAAATCCACATAGCTCTTTTCTGATTTCCAAAGGACTCGAGCTTCCACACATATAGCACACACACACGCATGCACTTTTTTCATCTAGAGGTCTCTACGTTAGTCGTTTTCCCATAATTGCACAAGAATGTCTGCTGAGTGTTGTCATATAATGATGGAAACTCACTGATTCATGTTTTTCAGTCGCAGATTTGGCATTTGCTGCAAATGATGAAGAGATTAGGAGAGAAGAAATTCTCCTATTTATGTACTGGCAGTATAAGCGTGGAGTCAATATTTATAACTCTTGCTCTTGTTCTGTGTATGTATGTTGTGTCTGCTCTATCACAGAGGGTCAGTGTGAGTTCTGGGCTCTCCGTCACCAGCTGAGTTTTTAGTCGAGGAAACCCAGGGGAAAAAAATCAGGGTTTCCTCCCTGCTGCTAAAATTATTCCCCCTAATTATAATGATGGAGCCTTAGGTGAATGAAGAACACTCAAGGCCCTTCACTCCTGTCCTGCTCTCCCTCCTCCTTCCTCTGACTGCATCCTCACCCTGCTTCCTCAGCAACCTTCGTCCGAGGACACACACACGCACACACGGAGCCATGCACAAATGCACATACATAAACACTAAACCTGTAGCTCATACAAAGCAGGTCTTTATTCTCCTGGATGTGTCTCTGCTCTCTATGTTTTTGCACCTGTGTGTGTGTCAGTGTGTGTGTGTGCGCACATGCTGGTATTTCCTCTCATGAGCGGGTTACCAACCACAAACATACCTCCCTCTCTCTTTCCATCTTTTTCTCTTCCTCTCTCTCTCACTGTACTTCTTTTCCCCCCTATCCGCTGTGGACCACGAGAGGCAAACACAACCTTTCCTCCAGATCCTGACTCTCAGCTAACAAAAAGTGTTACATCCATACATGTGTCAGTAAATACACCATCAGTTATTGATAAATAAATTAAAAAAACCCCAACTTCATTTAGAGCTGTCTATTAAGTGCCATGACAGCATTTAACTAGTTTATGGTTTTTTACTGTACGTAGTGTTAAATAAGGATATGATAAAGTATTTGACTCTTTCTTGTATTTTTGTGCTTTTCTGGATGAAGTTCCTCAGCAGTTACACATGCACATACAGCCCAATGTAGAAAAGTCAGTAAAAATGCAAAATCTATTAATTTAATAGTGTATTATTCAGAAATTCCAGATTTTCCTTTCTTCAGAAGTATTTATGTTTTCTCATTTTTTACATATCCATTTAGACATAGGTTACTCTGTGTGTGTGTGTGTGTGTGTGTGTCCCTGTCATCTTTGCTCAGCATTACCAGGCTTTGGTTGCTGTCACACATCTCCCTTACCCACACGCCCTCACCCCGTGGATAAGATTGGGAGTTCTGTGCCACTGAGCACTGTACAGTGGCTGCTCTGATATCACAACCAGCTGATTTTTCTTTATTTGTCTTTCTTTTCTCCCATTCACACATCTATATATACATAATATAACAAATACTTTACATCAATATGCAAAATGCTATTTCCATCACTTCATGAATTCTATAGCTATAGAATTCATATAGCATTATATATACTATACATTATATTTATGAATATATATACACTGCATATCATATCATTGCTTATTTTCTCTCATACTGACAGTTTAAGTCAGAGATAAGCTTTGTGCATTATTTTTGTTAAAAATAGGCTTAGAGTACAAGTCAGGTCAAATTTAAAATGGTCTTAAAGCCCTACATCTTTTTTCTCTAAAACCTGTAATGCTTCCTGTATCCACATTATCTTTTGCTTTTTGTCCCTTGTTCCATCGCACTACTCGAACCAATCCAGTCTCAGTGTAGTGGTGCTGGGTGGCCATATTTGCTGTATTTTTAGCTTGTGCCCACCACTCACAAAATCAGTATTGCCTCATACAGATCCACTACTCTGACACTGGTTACCTGACAACATTGTATAAGAACCTGCTCTCATGCTTCAACTTGAAAGTCTTGGATATACCTCCTCCTCCTTCTCCTCCACCTCCTCTCGTTCCTTTCTCCTCCACGCTTGAATCTCTCACCTGAAGGTGTAGTGCAGACTAGTGTTGGTGCTTAAACACCAGTGCCAGTGCGCACTGGAGCAGAAAAGACACCCAGACACACACACACATACACACACACACACACACACACACACACACACAACTCCTGACAGCACGGTGTTGTCAGAACACAAAGCCGTCTTTTCCTTGGGTCCCTTGGGAACCTGAGAGAAATCACAGCCATCTCCAGCCGTCAAAGTGCTCCATTGGCCTCTCTCTTCTTCTGTCCCTCTCTCAGCGTCCATCTGTCTTAGACTCTGTCGTTGTCTCTCTCTCTCTTTTTGTCTTATAGATAGATAAATAGATAGATAGATAGATAGATAGATAGATAATGGAGAGGAGCAATTGGGGAGATGGGACATACAGCCAGAGAGTATTGAGGTGAAAGGAGGGGCAAGGAGGCAGCACAATTTGGGGGGGGGGGACATTGATGGTGTAGAGAGGAGAAATGGAGGGATGAGGGAGGGGTGTAACGCTGAGACGTGTCAGAAAAGGGCGCCTGGGCCTCCCTGTGGAATGTGGCCTGTCTGCCTCCCCAGAAAGAACAGAGCAGGAGAGAGGGAAGAAAGGGAAGAGGGGGCGAAGACCAGTTCTGCCCCATCATTGAGGGGAGAGAGAGAGAGAAGGGCGGGGGGAGAGAGAGAGGAGGGAAAACAAAGAGCAGAGTTATATAGCGAGAGGAAGGAGAGGTGGAAAAGTGAGAGTGCAGTGGAGAGTGTATGGCACTTTGTTGAGGTGCCGGGCACGGGTGTAGACATGAAATGATGCATAGCAGAGGAGAAATGTAAGCAGGATAAATCCTAACAAACCTTTAAAGTGTGTGTGTGTGTGTGTGTGTGTGTGTGTGTGTGTGTGTGGCTGGGTGGAGGTTACTCTGACGAGAACCAGGTGTCTTCAATTCTCTCCGTTTCTTTATGTCTCTCATCCCCCCGTTTTTTTCTTTCGTTCTTTTTTTTTTTTGCAGATGTGAGTCCGCACTGAGCGCCCTCACTCCCCTCTTTTCTCACCCATTTCTGTCTCCTCCTTTTCCCTTTTCCCTCGCCATCAATTAATCGCTTCTGGTGTTCCGGCGGCTACAGTAGTTGTGGCTGGTGATGACGGGAAGAGAAGAGGGGAAAGTAGGAGGGAGAGGAAAGAGAGAGATGGTGACAAAAAGGTGCCATTTCCTCTTAGGAGTGCCACTCATCGGTCGGCTTAGCCAGCCAGGGAGGGTCTTTTTCCTTTTTCTCTGTCTCTGTCTTTTTTCTCTCTTGTCTTTAACTCGTTCTTACGGGCAAATAGAAAGTGAGAGGCAGATTGTAGCGGCCTCCCTTCCCAAAGGGTTTAAAAGGAACATTGGTAGAGAAAAAGGCAGTTTTAGAAATTGGTTTGGAGCTTCGATCCTAACTCCCATTTGTCATAATCTGTTTTTTCCTCAGTGCTTCCTTCTTTTTCACTCTTTCAAATGCCCGGACACACACACACTGACAATCTTTGTTTCCCTCTCTCATATACAGACACACACAGGCAGTTACGCACATGCACAGAGCTGATGTGAGTTAATGAAGGGTGTAATTAAGGAGCCACAGTGATGACTGGAGATCAGGGGGAACCGATACAGATCTCAGATATACAAAAACACTGATGAAAGATAGCCGTTTTGTGTGTATGCGCATGTGATAGGGTGTGCTTTTGCGGACAGATATATGAGATTGCTCTGTGTGTGTGTGTGTGTATGTATGTTAACAATGAGAGGTGCTGGATGATTCAGATAACGTATTGCTTCCTGTTAGATTGGCTGGAGTCTGTAATCACAGCATGTGTGGATGGAGGTGGGGACGTTTTGAGACACATGCGATCCTGCAGCTTTGGCTACTAAGGCCTTTTGCTAAATTATGGGAGGTGAATGTTGGTCACTGGGACAGTTAGGTCCTGTTTGACCTCCAGCTCTCCACTAGGGTTCACTTTCAGGTCAGGAGTGCAGAGGAGACAGAGGTGAACGGCTGACTAGAGAAGAGGTGGAGGAGGTGCAGAAAAAGACATTTTCAGGCACATTTTTGTGTTTGTTAACGCACTGGGATTTAATTTAATTACATTATGCTTCTCTTTTGTGCATCTACATGACAGGTTATATCCCATGTGTGTCTGCATGTGTCATTTTCCTGTCTGTATGTGTTGTCTGCATGCTTAACCTGTCTGTATATGTGTGTGTGCATGCATATGTCCATCGGTCGTGTGTGCGGCCAATAAATCAGTCCCAGGCCTCTCTTTGAGTGCTGTCACCTCCTAAAAGCTTTCCCTCGGTCTGGGCCAGGCCTTCCTCTTTATGTTTGAGGTCAGTGTAGTTCACAGGTCATCAGGGGTCATGCTGAGACAGAGGAGGGGCAAGTTGGGTTGCCCAGCATCACAGAACACCCACTGCTGTTACCACAGTGATACAAAGAGACCTATAGAACAACAACTTCCTCCAGGAGTCTTAAAAGCACCAAGCAGCTCCCTTTTCTTTCATCTGTGACTTTTACTTTCGTATTTTACTTGTGCGGTTAATCTCTCTATGAATGATCTGATTAAATTGATTGATAAGTATTATTACATGGTCGTATATCCTGAATATTTACACTCGGAACATCCAGTCATTCTCTAAACTCGTCACACCTTTCAGGGTTGTAGGAGGGATTAGGGACATACAGTTCATCATATACACTGTTGTGTTTCGCACACACACAATGCCACAAACACACCTGCAAATCTCATGGTGAGTAATGAACTACACGACTCCCCTTCCCCATATTTCTCATTCTGTGATATTTTTCGCACATTGAGACCTAATTCTGAGATGCTGAGATGTTGTATTTATGAGCGCCCGTAAAATTTCTTTACTGCTTTTTCCAACCAGGACATTGACTGTTGGAGAAGCGTTGGAGAGCCAACTTTTGTTCTCACTATTGATGTCCTTCTATTTTGTGTTTCTCTGCTCTGTGGCCTCCATTTATTATTTATTTATTCTGTAATTACAGAGTAATTCTCTGGAGGCAGAGCCATGGTTTGACAAGTTTCTGAAATCATAGCAAATCATAATTTTCTCACTGAGTTGACTGCTGCTGTAAAATCTACTTAATAATGTAGTTTTGTGTCTGAGGCTCTCTGAAGAAGCATGCTACCAGGCTTCAAGTGTTGTGGATAAAGAGTAGACGGACAGTAGACATGGTCCGCCAGGCCAGCTCAGCCAGCATGGATGCAGTCACGGTTGGTTGACCCAACCAGCCAAGAGGCTCAGAGACAAGAATAGACAAGATACCAACAGAAAAAGGATGTGTGTGTGTATGTGTGTGCGCGCGCGGGGGCTTGTCCCGTCTCTGTTGTGGAGACTGTCTTATATACATATCCCTGGGCACCTGAAGGGGTTTGGTTGGGTTTGGTTGCCATGGGAGTGTTTGGAAGCACTTACACTGCATAGGCCTTGCTGCACTGTCAGGTAAATAAGACACACACACACACGCTTTCACATGAGCAGGAATGGACACTCTTCATGCAGAAGTTTGTTTTCTGAGGGTGAAAAAGTCAATTCTTGACTCTCGCCCTTCAGAAGGTATCACCATGGTAACTGGTAACCTTTTTAAGAGGTCATAGGTCAGTGAGCAAAGCTGCATGACCTCATTACTACTACTGGCTAGTGACACTGGGGTGTGACTATGTGAGTGTGTGTCTGCTCACATTGGTTACAATCTACTGATTTCTCTACCAAAAAAAAGCAGAAACCTTAATTGGTTTTAATTGACATGTGCTCGGATGCAGTGCTTCAGAGTTCATTAGGGGCAAGGCACTTAAAAAAGAGACCATTAGTTTACAACCCCCCACCCACACAGGTCAGGAAATCCTCATGTCTTGGTCCTCAGAGTCCTCACTTTTTTATTCCCCCTCTCCGGACTCACCAAAAGAGAAAGAGAAAAAGTGAAGAGTAAAGTAAAGACAAAATGTGCAACGCTTACAAGGCTGCTAGGCAAGTAGTTACCCTGGAAACAGTCGAGAGCCTGTAGCGCACACAATGAACACGCACATATACACACCACGCACACAATAGCTGCAGAGGCCTAAAGTGTTGCTAATTAGCTAGTCTGTGCTGGTCCTTTGTGTGGGCCATTTTAAAGGAGAGATTAGAGTCAACAGGGAGGAGGAGAGGAATGTAGCTCTTCTCTCTCTCTTTGCTTTCTTCTTGAGCTGTGGGACAGTGTGTGACGGCCTTTTTCTTCACCTGACAGACAGAGTGCATTTGTTGTCATGTCAGTTAAGTTTTTCTTCTCCTAAAACAAAAGAAAAAAGTTATTATATTGAAACTTTATTTGAGATGAAGTTTGACATTTTTTTCCTGCTTCACCCAAACACTGTATAAAAATTTGTGTATTTCTAGAATGTGTTAAGTATTGCTCTACATGTATACGTCTTTCATATCACCAAGATTTTTTTTTGTCTCTGTTATCTGATCGAATTACTAGAAGTGACAGTTTGTCTTACCATAAAAAATTTGGTGCAATATCAATATCATGTTTACTTTAGTTCAAAAAGTAGTTTTGTTAATGTTAAATTGTGATTGGTGACTAAACTTTTTCTCATTGCTAAAGTTGACTGCTCAAATAGATAGCTGTTTTGCAGGGTCAGCATTTTCACAGAGCTTTCAAAATTTTTGGTGAGTAAAATGTAATGAGCAATTTAAAAAAAAAACTTGAAAAAACTAAAAAAAATGTTTTAAAAGATCAGAAAAGTACACTGTCTTTGAGTAACTTTAAATCCCAAAATGTGCCCGTTCACATCTGGTTGGACTGACCCTCTAAATAAATCACATAGTCCAGTGCACGCACACACACACACACTTCCCCATTTCCCCTTTTTAGAACACACCCACCCCTGCTTCTCATTTGGGGAAGTAAAAGATTTTTGTGCTTGTTTAGAAGTTTAACTTCTTGTACAGCAGCCAGTCTTTGTTGTGCCTGCCCACTTCCGGTGTTTGTGTGTGTGTGTGTGGTAAGGGTGGGTGTGAGGGTGTGTCCATCTCCATCTCTGCAGCCACAACCAGGTGTAAAAACCCTCTGAACCGAAGACATGAAAGAGTTTTATTTCCATCGAGGCGGGCAGGCAGGCTAATACTTTTACAGGCCACTGACTAGGAACGTGTTTTTCTGTTTAACCAATAGGCGTCTGTGTGTGTACATTTGTCTTTGTGTGTGTGGGTCTGTGCATGCATGTGCACATGGCAGACAGTCTCTGTTTGTGTATGTATGTGTTTTCCCTCTGTCTCCTGAGCTGAGTCTTGGCAGTGTCTTGCATGTGTTATTAGTTTGATTTTTTTTTTTTTTTTTTTTGGATATTAATAATAACAGTTAAACGGTTTCCATATGTGAGGCCTGGTTGCCAGGCTAGTGCTATCCTCATCATAGGCTGGCCTCGCAACAGTCTCCCCTCTCAGGAGTCGCTCTTGTTGGGCAGGAGAAGCAGCTTAAACTCTGGAGGTCACCCAGCTAACACCTAACACCTAAGTGGGCCTGTCTTCTCAGGGACTTGACCAAATTACTTAACTGGCCTACCTTATACAAGAGGAGGGCTAAATATTACAAGGTACACTGTGTGCGCGCGTATGTGTGTGTGTTTTCCGCTGTGGGCTGGGTCTGTCTGGAGTGAGACCTTCCTCTCTTGCCAAACGAGCTGTGTTGAAAACCGCAGGGAAACTGCATATGTGTATATAATGTATGACGTGTATTTGTGTGTGTGTGGAAGGAAACTGCTGTAGAGCTATTTGCCATCAATTAGCGGCCTGTACTGAGATGAGGCCAACAATACAGAGGGAGCTGCTTTTATATTCTCAGGAAGGGAGTTCCTCTCTCTTTCTGTCCCTGCTCACCTCATCATTATCTTTAATTGTCTATCTCTCGATGCCCTTTTCCCTTCACTTAGCGGAGAAAAGCTGACAACATCTCCTTAGGAAGCAGTACATTTTTTTCAGTGTGTGTGTTCAAAATGTGTGTGTATGATGATGAATTGTGTCATGATATAAAGCAGTCCTGGGTATTCAGTCAGCTCCTTTTTATGACTGTGCATATACCCCTGTGAATCAATAGAAACATTAGATGAGTTTAGGGACATGGTTGAAGGGGAGAGGTTTTCTCGTTTCACAAAACAGTTTTGAACTGAAGAGAACCATCTGGAAAACGGCAGGGTCCCCGGAGTTTAGAACAGGTCCCTTTTGTGAAAAATAGGATGCGAAAAAAAAATCTAAAATCAGCCAGGGTTTTCAAACATTACGGCATATTTTGAAGTCCTTTTGGAGTTTGTGAGTTTTTATTGCATTGGCTCTTGAACGCAGTCTTTCCTCTCTTTAATGGTCAGTCTGGGCCCAGAGAAGCTTGCTTCAGCCGTTTTAAAACCTCAGCTCTCGAACGGTGCCTTTATATTGCGGAAACATTACATTAAATAGCTGAGCGGGATTGCGGCTGGCTGGTGTTTCTGAAGGTGTCCCAGATAGTTCCAACTCGGCGGCAGCCTAAACAGATTGAGGTATTCAGTGCAGTTTAAGCTCTGTTATATTGGTGGACAACTGGTTTGAAGTCCACGTTGCTATGAGCGAAAACAAATGGCCAGGAAAGCTGGTGAGGAGAGGCCGGAAAGACCTGATTAATACCAGAAAAGGAGAAGCAGTACGTGAGGAAGAGTCAGAGGAAAGGGGCGAAGTCTTGGCAGGGCATAGTTTATTTGTAACCCACCGTGAAATTGAGCAGCTTTAGCAGGCTTTGGCTCAGGCTGCCCCTTACCCCTGCATGTTTACCCCCTGGAAACCCCTGATCTGCCCTAAATATATATACTGCTCCCTGTCCTTCACCCCTGTCATCTATAGTAAAATTGCATCAAACTGGCTTTTTGATTAAGTACTTCTTACACTGTTGTAATCACGAAAACAAATGACACATACTGAAACTTACCTTTCTGCCCAAAACATAATCCTACAAATTTCCCATTAAATTTAACGTCTGGTGGAAAACATGAGCGTCAGTGAAATCAGCTGCTGTAATGTTTGGTTGGGATAAAAACTTCCAGACTTTGGCCTTGACGGCCCGTGGTTAAAACTACAGCAAGCCATGAGATTGTCAATCTTAGCAATTTACAGTAACACACACAACTGTATAAGCTGGTTATCTGTGACGTTAAAAGGATATATGCAAGTCTATCTTGAATATTGACGTGCTAATCCTGAATGCGGCTTTACCTTCAACTACCTAGCCCAGTCCCACAGCTGCCGTCACGGTAGTGGGTCTTTGTCTGACACTCAAAAGAAGGCAAGGGTCCCCTCATAAGGCCAACAGCTGCATTCACAAGGCTTGCTTTCCACTGGTCTGGACAATCTATTTTAGGCTTCTGTCTAACCCATATCTGCTCTCAGAATTTACTGTGGCGAATGAGGGTATGGGTAACAGATTTCTCGAGAGGAGGAGAGGGGAAGGGGGCAGGGCACACATAAAGACAGAATGCTTGGAAAAATGCCAGCCAAACTTTTGTGAGTTATACATTATATGGAGAGGCCGAATGAAGGCAAGAGACAGATCGGGTGATATAGACGGAGAGAGAGAAAGTAGGAGTGATCTGGGAAAGCAATCTGGGTTTTGTGGTGAGTGACAGTGATGCATTTGATTCGTGAGATTCCACCGCGGCTGTAACCAAGCCTTCACTCACATATGCCCCAAAGTCATGCAGCAATCCCAGTAACTGTCACCTCTCCAGTAATCTGACTGTGTGTACAATATGTGTGTGGGTGTAAATGGCCTCTGAACACACAGGTGAGCTGGTGCTGCGGTACTATCAACATCCTTTCAGCGAATTTACATGCTTTGTAGATTGTGTTACATCTGTTCAGTCTTGTTTCATCTTCTGCTCCTGATCAGGATTCCCTCTGAGCACCCAGAGAAAGAGCAGGAATCAAAGATAAGAGAGATTTAGAGCCAGAAAAACTAGTAGACAGTGGCAAAGAAAGAGAGGAGGGGGGGTTTGTTGGAGTTTGGAGGTGTTTGCTGGTGCTAAAGTGAGGAGGCGCAGTGCAAAAGGATACAGGGGATCACAGTGGTGACCCAGGAGGACGGCAGCATCGACGCAGCTTTAGCTTGGCTTTCAGCTTCAATGACAGCACTCCAGAAAGGAGATAGAGAGAGAGAGGAAAGTAAGTGTTTAAGAGGAAAAAAACAAGATCCACCACTCTTTTCTGAACCTGGTCTGTCCCACTGATCCAGAGTCAGGAAGCGTGCAGGCCTGCGGAGAAGCAGCTGAGTGTGACGAGCTTTTTCTTACATTTTCACCCTATATCTGTCTATACCCTTTTGCCATCTCTCACTCTCTCCTATGGGAGAAAAGGGGTTTAGGAATGGAGGAGTGATGCATCACAAGCCTCTCTTCCCAGGCTCCTGAGCTAGTAAGGCAGAGAGGTGGATACTTGTTTGGAGCTGGACAAATCTGGTGTGGCTGACGCGACTGAAACATCTGTAACCAGCCCAGTTTAGCTGTGTCTGGGACAGATGAAACAATGAGCTTCTGCACCCTCACTTGAGCTTCTTTTCTTTTTTTTTTGTACTCGCTTCTCCTTGGTCTAAGAGCAAAGAAATCTGATACCACCTGCCTCCCCCTTGCCCTTCCTAACTCCCTCCCCACCTCTTCCCCCTCCTTCTCCCTCAAGGACAGCCCACTGTCTGCCCCGGGGGCTGTTTATCTACGGGGGGAGATGAGGAGGTGCGGGGGACCGGTTTGTTTCGTTTTGGCCGTCAACAATGGACCTCAGTCTGTGCTGACGGACTACTCCAACATATGGTACCCACCTGTCTCTCTCTCTCTCTCTCTCTCTCTCTCTCTCTCTCTCTCTCTCCCTCTCTCCCTGTATCTCTCTGCCTCCTCCTCCTCCTTTGCTTCGTCTCTCTGTTTAGATTTCTTTGCTTATTCCTGCGTTCTCTCTCCCTGTCTCACCCAAACACGCTGGGCGGATTAGAGGCCAGATTCATCACACACACAGACCTGTTTGCTTTAGCAACCTGAGCCCGGCACACAGACACACTTACACTCACATATAGTGAAGGAGGTCTGGCCTTGCAAGATGGTGATTGTTACTTTTTTGTTCTTATCTGAGATTCAACTTGTAACTGGAAGGTAGAGTGGAATCTACCCTGACAGAGGGTTTAAGCACATGCACACACACACACACACAAATACTCCAAGATCATCATGCACACATAGCAAAATTTAATTTCTTTCCTTTTATATCCTCTAACTATTATCCATTCTAATGGACCGTCTAACTGCCTCACTGACCCTCCGTCCTTTCAAAGAAACATAGTTGTCAACCATGTTTTGGAATCCAGTTAAGGGCAGAGACTAGCCTTAACTCTGTGTGTTTGTGTGTGTGTGTGCGTGTGTGAGTGAGTGACCCTGCTGAATTAAAAAATGCACTGTTATTAAAGGCTGTGTCAGAGGCGATGATTTACAGAGGGGAGCGATGACAAGTCAGAAGAACTCACACACTGAACCGACACACACACACTCACACACATGCACTGTGCTCTCAGGCCTCCAAGCTGAGCAGTGACCTCCTCACCCCTCCTTCCCCTTCCTACCCCTCCTCCCTCCCTCTCTCACTCTAATAAAACCTGTCTGACACCACTGATGTGTGTATATGTCTGTGTGTGTGCGTGCATGTGTGTGCGCTCTGCGGCAGCACAAAGACTCTGTTGTTGGGCCTCCCTCTTAGGCCTCCCTCATATTTTCTTTAAAGGTGCAGTGCGCCCCCAAGAATGCCACAGGGGGAGCGGGGAGCTGGGGCTGGGGGAGTCTAGGAGGAGCTGGTGTGTGTGTGGGTGGGTGGGGGGTGGGGGTGCTTTACAATGCTACAGCTCACCCAGGTCACAGAGAGAAAGGCAAGGAGTGAGTGTGAAGGAGAGAAATGAAAGAGAAGGGTCAAAAAGAGGAGTGTTTCTTGACAATGTAGATATGAGAGAGTCTGGCTTTGTGTGTATGCTGATTACAGAACCTTATGCTTGAATACCCTTAAGATAAACAAAACACACAACCTTATAGTACTCTTATAACTCAGACAACATAATTTAATCTGACATATGAGACAAATATAACAGATCTTCAGCCTCACAGTATTTATTTGTAATGAGCTGTTCAAATAACACACATGTCCTGGTATAAGAAAATAAATGTGATGGTGCAGCTGAAATTGTTTGTCCTTTGCTGAGTCTATTATTGTCTTTATCAGAATGCTTCATAGTCTATTATTAATCTCATATGCCATCGCGCCTATCAGGAGGAAAAGACAAATAGTAGAGTATAAAGTAGTAAAGCAGAATAGATGCACAGTTGCTATAGTTACCTGCAGTTTGTATGGCTTGTGCACTGATAAAGAAGCAGGACTGAGTCCTGTGGCTAGACAAAAATTCAGTACAACTACATATCAACTTTCACTTTACTTATTATATTGCATTATGTTACACTTTTGCAAAATTCTGTAGTTGAGTTAATTTGCAGGATATAATTCAACATAACATCAGCAGTTTTTTCTATATACTGTACACTGATATGAGAAAATACTGAACTTTGAACTGCCAAAAATAATCTATCGGTATAAAACTACACATTAAAAACACCTTTACATTTTTATCAGTTTGCCTCTTAGTTGTGGAAAATTAAAAAAATAAATAAATCAGCATCTAAATCCACAGTACATGCTAAATGTCTAGAGAATGACATGATTTGTCAGTAGTTTTTGTCTGTGAAACACAGCCGCATCCATGAATACAGGCATAGGAGAGGAGACAGGCATCACCTCTGCTTGGTTGTAGCGTTTATGAAAGCCATAAATGGCTCTTTAATATAGTGGTAATCAGGGTGGTAATTTGGGTGGAATTGTCCCTTATTGTTGCCAGACATGCCTCCCCAACGCCTGCCAACACACACACATATACACACACACAGACAAACACACACACTCACTCTTGGGCAGACAGGGTGTTCAAGAAGTAATTCACACCACATGCCAACAAACTGGGCGGTTGTGTTTTTTTTGTGTGTGTATGTCTGTGTGTGTTTGTATTTCTACGTGTATGTGTGTATGTCTGTGCCTGCTTTAATGCTGAGGTCAAACCAGTAAATGGGAGGGGGTTCCCAAGATTTTTGTAAAAGTGTTATAATGTATGTGTGTGTGTATGTGCGCGTGTGTATGTGTATGTAGGCATGTCTAAAGCCACGTCCGTGTGTGTGTGTTTTAATTGCGGTCTCAGCAAAAGTAGCAAGTGTGCTCAATACAGATGGTTTTCATCACTCTGACTGCACAGAGAACTTCTCTCTCTTTCTGTCTCCCTCTAATCTCCACTCTCTGTTTTTGTAATTAAACATTACTTAATGTACCCAAGCTTCTAATTTGACAATTCATTAAATATGTGACAATATGCAGTAATCGTGTGCTGCACTGTTTCACAGTTTCACAATTTTTAGTAGTTGTGAAATGATGCAGTAGAACAGATTTCTGGGGCTGCAGTTGAGTAAGAACTTCCATGGTAAAGAACATCGCTCATTCTGGCCGTTAATTTGCGGTGTTCACACACATTCACACACGCATTTACTCACGCGCACACACACACACACACACACACACACACACACACACACATACACACACACACACACACCGACTTTCATAAATCAATATTTACTAAGGAACCTTTCCCCTTTGAGTCAGAGGAAGCAAATGTGCATCCTGCTGTCTCCCCTCTCTAACCCTCTGTCATGAGGTTGTGTGTGTGTGTGTGTGTGTGTGTGTGTGTGTGTGTGTGTGTGTGTGCGCACGTGCGTGTGTGTGTGTGTGTACGTGTGAGTGACTGTGCATTTACAGTAAGTGCGAGGCGGCTCTTGTGTTTTCAAATGGGTGTTTTCTTGTTTTGTTTTAGGAGCAGTTTAGACATTCCAACAAAAATGCCCGTTCCCTCAGGGACTGATTTGTCTTAATGATAGAGAGCTTGAGTGTTTAACACTACAACACCCAGCACGGCAAGCAAAAGAGAGCAATGTAATGACTCAAAGAGACATTAATACAGTTTTTAATATAATTGAGGGTGAAAAGGGAGAAAGATATGAGGAGAGTTTGAGAGTGGGAGGGATGGCTGAGGTTGTGGTGTCGGAAGGATGAATCGGCAAAGTTCAAGGACAGAGTGGAGGAATGAAGACAGAGAGCTAGAGAGTCATGGTGTCACTGGTTTGAATGGACAACACTGGTGGGCAGAAAGGGGAGAAATAGGAAGAGGAGGGGGAACAAAGAGGTGGGTGGTGGTTAGTCACAAGCCTCTGGGACACATCAGGGCAAACGGTTCCTTACATCACTCTGACACACAAAACAGTGAAACTGACACACATGAATATCTGCTGACACACTTCTGCCTCAGAGGATGTGGAAAACCCACTTTGCACCTTCCTTGGAAAAGAGAAGGGGAGGAAGAGGAGGAGGGAAAGGATGTGGAAGAGAGAGTGAAACGAAGGGAGAGAGAGAGGCCAGAGAAACAGAATGGAAAAAGGAGATGGTCCGAACTTGAACTTACAGAAGGTTTTGAATGAGCTGGGATGAATTCAGCCACATGGAGACACACACACACAAATGCAGGTATACATACTTGAGCGTGTTGTATGTGTGCCAGGTGGACGTCTCAGGTTGAGGAAATCAGACCTGACAACTTGGCAAAGGGAGAAACTACAGAGTGGCCACTATGAGAGTCTTTTTGTTCTTTTCTTACATCTGAAAAATCTGAAAAAAGTTTGATTTAATGTGTGTGTGTTGTTTGAAACTAAACTTATATACATGTGTTTTTTATTATTTTAAGTCACTTTTAAAGTTGTATGACTTTTATTGCTGTGTTGTTGTTTACATCAGCACATATTTTACGGTATGACTGTGTGTGCATTATGAACATCTGATCATCTCTATTTCTCCCTCGTAGGCGCTCCAGGCTGCCAGACAGTTCCTCCTCCAGCAGGCCTCTGGACTCAACTCCCCTGGCAGCAATGAGGTCAAACAAAGCCCTGTCCAGGTCAGAGCGCACGACACACAGACACACACACGCACACACGCACACACTGATGCACAAACCAAGTGTTGCTTTGTTAGACTCTGTATAATATTAAGCTCCTGGCTGCAGCTTTGCCTTCACCAACCTGCCACGTCAACGACACAGTACGATATAGGCGCATACTTCACTCTCTCTCTGTCTCTCTCACCGTCTCTTGCTCTCTTTATATGAGTGCATGTGCGATTGTTAGTGTGTGTGTTTGTGTGTGTGAATGAGGTCTTTGTAGCGATTGGGGTAGTGAGCTGTTTTCAGAGTTGAATTCCACAGTAAGCAGAGAGAGTGGGGTTAGCTGGAGTGCAGGATCCCCACTGGAAGACACTTGAGGAGGACCCCCCCACACACACACACACACACGGCTCACATCCATTATTACTTTCAGTGTATGTTGATAAATATCACACATGACATTACTTCTGGCACTTCTTTACAATTATGTGATGTGCAGAGTACATGCAGAAGTGTGATTTGTAGCTATGTCTCATATCAGTGAAGTGGGGCCATGGGTCTACTAGAGCAGCAAGCAGTCTGGCTGTTGCACTGCTCTTCTCATTAACGTGCCACATGAAAAGCAGACAGCTGGGCCATCACAGTATGGGAAATGAAGAAAGAGATGGAAGAGAGAGTAAGACTAGGTTAGATTTCATTTTCAGTGTCAGGAGCCAGTAAGGTGCTTGCCGGGTAAAAACATATAAAGTGATAATACTGTGCAGGCCATCTTGACAAACGGCAGCTGTTTACAAGTTAGTTTTAGAGTGATACGCTGCAACATTTACATGCAAATAGCTAAACATATAATTCATGCTTCATGGAGCCATTTTTATTTGTTCTTCTGAAAATTTGGTTTTGGTACATGTTTCTCCAGGAAAACTGCACTTTTACCGTATATTCTCTTGCAGCAGAGAGAGGGGTTGTTTTGTATAAACAGAGGAAGAGCTGGGTGTTTAATTGAACACCAGTAGCATTCATGACAAAAAAATGAATGCAAACATCATCAATAGAAAGACCAAAGAAAAGGACCAAAGGATTTTGCAGTGTCCGCCACAACAGTTTAATTGCAAAAGTGACCTCTGGAAAGAGAAAAATGCCACAGAATTAATACCTTATTACTAGTAGATGTCAAAAATGAAATAAGATTTAAAAAAGGGGGGATCTTGTGGATTACACTTTAATCAAAACCTGACTTGGAATCAGAATCACTTTATTTGCTTTGGATAGAAACTGGCAGTTGGAGAAATTACATGCTGACTTGTAAGTTGTAAAAGAATTAAATAAATACTGTTTTATATCAGATCAGATCAGATTGGTAAAATATCTGAGAGAAGGAACTGCCATTCATGCAGTAAATTAAAAAAAAAAAGGAGCACACGAGGCCTAATTGATATTATTACATGTATTGTAGTATGCAGCCATTCAATCTGAACCTGACCCACAGTATGAACTTCACCACCCCTGGCATGTCATCCTACACCCTTTTCAAACACGCGTGCATTAAATACAGATTGTGGTCCAAACTGCAGTGGTGTCAACATACCCTCCTGATCCTGGACTCTTCCTCGAGACAAGTGAGGCGTGACTGCTTTCTATGTTTTTTTAATGTGAAGGGAATCTAACTAAATGCTCCAGATGTTTGAGCAGTTTACTCTCTGACTAATCCTAAAAAGAGACAGAGGAGAAGTGCGAAATTAAGAAAGTGAGCGTGTATAGGGAAGTGAACTTGAAAGTTTGCATGTGATGTAAATCTGTTGTTTGGAGTGAGACGTAAGGAACTACAGCCTCACGCTGGCAACGCTGACAAGGGAATAACCTGTGACAGCATTTTCACGCAGGGGTCAAATACACGCAAGTCGTGCATTTGTGCAATGGACCCATGTTCAGGTGACATACAGAAATCTTTTATATGAATGGAGCCCTACCTTCCCTTGCTGTCTCTCTCTCTCTCTGTCTGTTTCTCTCTCTCTCTCTCACACACACACACACACACACACACACACACACACACACACACACACACACACACACACACTACTCTCCCCCTCCTCTACTCTCTCTATCTCTGTCTTGTTTGGCTTGTTTGTTGGTGCCTGGCCTGGCTAGCCTCTCTGTACTCTCCAGGGCATCAACGCTACATCTCTGTTGTCTGAGCTGTCAGCTCACATGGCCCCACACTCCCTGCCAACTCACACACAAACACACACGCACACTTGGATTTACATTTGTGTGTGTGTTTTTGTGGATCCTCACAGTCAGAAACACAGGCACAAAGCACAAGGCACAAAGCGTTGTTTGTGTACCTGTGTGCAGCAGCAGCGCTGAAGTTGTTTACTAGACCTCACAACAAACCTGACTACTAAGGTGGCGCGTAGAAATCTCTTAATTACTGTAATTTCCAGCTTTATGATCATTTTTAAATCGCAGCAACTGCACTCTGTCGCTGTAATTGAAGCAATCATTTGTTGGCGGCCGCAGAGAGGGCGAGTGTGCGAGCTGAGTGAGTGACGCCAGACATTTAATCTGGTCATTTCTAAAGGTGGCAGTAAGCAACTGTACAGTGACACAGTGGCTCACATCAGGCACAAAATGGCCGTCCTCAGGTTGGTTCCTGCTGGGCTGCTCTCACACATGCAAATGAGCCTCAGCCAATAATGAGATCTTTAGGAGCTCGATAATTAGATTTTTCCCTTCTCTCTGAGGGAGAACGACAGAGGCAGACAGGGAGAGCGGGAAGACTTCTATTCGTGTCTTGACTTCTCTGGAGAAGCTATGGTCTGCGCTGACAAGCCCCCCCCCCACCTTCCCCATCATATTTCTCTTCTTTTCTTTATTTATAATAGAGGGGAGGATCTGAGCTGAGAGCAAAAGAAACTCAGAGATTATATCTGCTTTTTGATTGGTTGTTCAGAGATGGTCTCTGTGTTTGACTGGCTGTGTGAGATGGTATCAATCCACTCTGTGTGTGTGTCTGTATGTGTGTGTGTGACTGTCAAGTGTCACATTCAGGAGAAACTCGACAATAGCTCAAATCTCTAGACAGGCAATTGCAGAAACAAAATTGCAGCTACAGTTGGTGAAAAGCACAATAATCAGAGTAGTGTGAGAGATTATTTAGGAGTTTGATGATTCAAGACCAAAGAGGCGTTTTAATTTGACGTTAGAAACACGTTTTGCACAGATAGAAATAATACTTAATACAGTTGGTAGATAATGATATCACTTAAAATGACACTCTGGAAATTGGAGAAAATTACCATTTTAAATAGTAATAAGTAATAAAAATTGTTGTGCTTATTGTCCTGCTAGTTCTGTCACTCACTCCAGTAGTATGTCTAGTACATGAATTATGTTTCTCAAAGTTGTTTACTCAAGATGCAGACTTGGAAAGTTGTGGACATGGAATTAAAGCCAGTCATTCAATTTAATTTGGTTCAGATTTGTTCATATAGAGCTAAATCACAACACTTTTCATAATGATTCATGTATTCCTGAATAAGTGACAAAGGCCATTCCTTTGAGTCAGACATCCCATTTGAAAAATGTCCTTAGTCTCTGCGCAATTTAGATTGTTTCCCATTAGGTCTGTATTTGTTGTTGCTATCTGTCATAATTGGCCACAGTTACCTTAATTGGTCGTGGCGTACGTGTGGCTGAGTGAACTGAACTGGTGGGCACACAGTTGGCAGACAAAGTGGCAATTGGTGGATTACCCAGCATGATACGTAGCATGCCTCCATGACCTGCCACACGTTCCTGACAATGGACACACTTGGCACGTGCTCATACACAGGGTGGGCACAAGCAGGCACATATACACCCACTTGGCAGCCACCGCCTGGCACACTTAACACACTGCCACTTGGCATGCACGCATACAGATTAACGCACGTGCCTGGCTGTGGCCCATACGTATGTAATTGAATAGCGCGGTGTCCTGTTTTCATGTATTATTGAGGAGCTCGTTTAATTAGGAAAAAAATGAAAAGACTCATTAGAGATATGTTAATTAGCTTGCCTCTCTGCTCTCTGGAGAGGGCTGGCACCAGCACACTGGGATGGAGGAAGAGAGGGAGCCACACAAGGAAGATGGAAGGAGGAAACTGAGTCATGTCAGTCTTAAAGCAGAGATTTTATTTAATAAAAATTGTTTTTAATCATTTTTACAAACCCAGTTCACCCATTTGTTGTATGTCGCTAAATTGTTTTCTGTCTTTCCCCAGTTGCCATATTTGAGCCACTACAGATTTGTGGAAAAACTACTGAACATAAGGATTCTGAGGCCGGGTTCAAAGTCTTTTAACTAATCAACAAAAGTATGGGGAAAGATGAGTGTTTAGCCCCCCAGAGTCTGCGGTACTGAAGCGGTTCCTTCTCTCGTTCTCTTTTATTTCCTTTCAAAGTGTTTTTCCCAAAGCACTCCTTTTGTCCACTCAATGGAAGTGCTTAGTTGGCAGTTTCTCTTATTTGATGTGGAGGGAATTGGGGCCGTGTGTCTACGCACGTGTGTGTAGGTTATTGTGTGTGTGTTGTGGGGTAGTCTGAGGTCCTGACAGTTTGTGAAGGGTGTATGGGAGGAGGTTGAGTAGCCAGTGGAATGGGTTTCGCTCTGGGCTGAGGGGTGGACAGACAGAGTGGAAGGATGGAGAGGAGAGGTTTGGGTCTACCCACTGAAGTGTGAAACTCTTATTTTGTGATTTGAAACATGAGTGAAATCAGTAATGAAATATGGTCGATAACGGCCTCTCACACTTCCCAATGAAATGCCCCGAGTGTGTGTGTGTCTGTGTGTGTGTTTCTGAAAATGTGTTGTCATTTTTATTCTGAAGCACTGGGGCGTTAGATGGAGGGAGGGAGTGGATGAGGGTAGAAGAAGGGATGGAGGGGAGTGGGGGGATTTTCCACTTGAACTTACTGGTCTTTCACTGTCCTCTCTGAAGTTTTTTTCTGTTTTTTCATTTGTCTGGCCCCTGTCAGGCAGGGCTGAGCATTGTGTGTGTCCACATGCATAGTGTATGTGTGGCTCCGTGATCAGAGAACAATGCCCAGTCTCAACGATAGACCAGTTTGAGATGCCCACTGTGTTTCTCTGTAGGCTCATGCACTTTACTGTACTCACATTTCTATCATCTCATCTGTTCATCCCTCCGTACATGCACGTGTCCATACAATCAGTGAGCCATCCTCATACCTAAACATCGTAGCCAGTTTGTTTTTACATGTTTTCCAACTGAACAGCAACAATATCCTTTAAGCTACATAAAGTTTAATGCGGAATTATTTGCAGGTCACCAAATAGCTAAAATAACACAGCAATCTGTATTTGCATATACGCATAATAGAGTTACCTGTTCGTGTTTCTTGCGCAAAAATACTATAATAATAGATAGACACACATGTATAAAGATGTAATAACACTTCCTTCATTCACGTCGTACATTGTTCGTGTACCCAGACAGAAACATTACTCAGCGAAAAAAAAAAAAAAGCCTGTATCATCCTCAACCCCACCTGGCTACTCTCATCAGTTCCCCCCAACGCAATGTGGCCCCTGGCCCTGCTGCAGATTAGCTGGAGGAGGGGTACTCACTACACACAATGGGGCCCTTTTACTTCCAGTGGAGGCCCGGCCCTGAGCTCCAAACAACGCTCCGAGCACAGTGGGCGCTCCTTTTTTCTTTTTCACTCAAATGCTTTTCTCACTCACTCTTCTGTTTCTCTCTTTCTAGCCCCCTCACTCCCCATCCCATGCTCTCCTCTCATTTTTTGGCATGATGAGCACAGACAGGTTGTTTACCTGGAAGGACTGAAAGAGAGAAGCAGTGATAGCAATGATAGCTGGTGAATAAACCAAAAATCAGAGGTTGAGGGGCAGAGGTTACACACTTTGAAACAGCATTTACCACCCAGCCTCCTGGCAGCTACTGTACAGTGGCAGAAAAGGGTCATGCAGTTGCTATGTGCATGAATAAGCACAGATTACTCTGTTACTCTCTGCTGCTAATGTGTCATACTTTTGCCACTGGTCCAACCAAAGGATAAGTTTGTGTCAATAGCAACATCCAAGAAGGATTTACATCTTTCTTTAAAAGGATGCCAGAAAAACATTATGGCAATATAATATGGATCAAAGGTGTGTGTGTGTGTGTGTGTGTGTGTGTGTGTGTGTGTGTGTGTGTGTGTGTGTGTGTGTGTGTGTGTGTGTGTGTGTGACAGGAAGAGAGACAGAAAGGCAGGCGTCCCTTCCAGGGTGAGGTGGTAATGCTCAGTGACAAGGATAAACAGCGCTGGGGTTTGTTCCTAACAGGAGAGGGGGAGGAGGAGGGGGAGAAGGAGGAGGAGGAGGAGAAGGGGAGGAGGCCTGTGTCAGCCTCTCTCTCTTCCTCCTGCTTTCTCCTCTGTCATTTTTTCAATTATCCCTCTCTCCTGCGTGTCCCCGTAGACCTAGAGGCAGGGCCCGCATCATTTAGACTGAGAGCCTGTTTAGATTCTGATTATAGCCTCCTTTCTTCTCACCACTCACTGCCGTCTCATTCACACACACACACACACACACACACACACACACACACACACACACACACACGGAATTACACACCACGTACCAGCCTTAGACTTTTGAGCCAGCATGAGGTGAATGGCTGAAGCAGTAAACGTACCTGCATATGACACTCAAGGGAGCATTAAGGGAACTGTCACATGGTTTGTGTGTTTTTCTGAATTTATCTCAAAAGTCAAAAGCAAAAGGAGTGGACGAAATATCCATGAGATCCCCCTTTTTATTTCTAAATGTGATAATTTGGAGTGCAGGGGTATATATTAAGTGATGGTTCAGGCTGCTGTGTTTGGGTGTATTTTTGTAGTCAGAGACCTCAATTAGAAGGAAGGTGAAGGTGTGAAATCGAAAGTTCACTCCTAAATGAGAGAAAATGCAGTCATTTAAACAGCCTGTCTCTATATAAACATAGTGCAGAGCTGCAATAGGCCTATTCCCCCCTGGCTGCAGGCTGGTTTAATATCAGATAGCCCTCCTTCCTCTCTTCCTGAGGTCTCATCTGAAATGGAAAGTGGGGCTTTCCTCCTCGTTAGAATGAAAAGTCATCAAGGGAGGAGAGGAGAGAGGGATGGAGCCTCATTGAAATGCAAGTTACACCCCCCCTCTCTTTGCTCCTCTGGGGCTCTATGCCTTTCTCTTCCTTCTCCTTCCCATCTTTAGGGCGCTCCCTCGCTCCCTCTCTTCCTTTGTTAATCAGTTAAACTCCCTCTTCAAACAACCCCTCTAATTACTCCTCCACTCTCTGTAAACGACAAGGCTGTCTCTCGCTTCTCCTCTCCTCCCTCCCTCCCTCCCTCCCTAGCTCCGCTTCCCAGCTCCTTCTCTCCAAGACAGGGGTTGACCTCTGTCAGCCACCGACCCCTCAGCAGTGCGTATGTGTCTGCTGCGTGTGTACGTGTGACCGATTCTTGCATGTTAATGATCGGAGTGACAGCTTTAAAATCTTACTATTAATAGTGGTTCAACTTTCCCATTTACCAAACACCTACTGTACAGGATTGTGTGACTGACACTTGTGTGCACCTCAAGCTCTGGGCCTCACTTTCTCCTTCTCTCTTCACACACATCTCACTATTTTTCACCTTTAGTTCCTTTCTTCCTACCTGCCTCCTAGCCTTCCTTCCCTCGTTCTTTCCTTTCTTCCACCATATGGATGGTATGCTTCCCTCTACCCCCTCTCTGCTCGCCCCCCCACTCACTACCCCCCCAGCTTCATCTCTCTCCCACTAATCTACCACGCATCTCTCTCTTTTAAATTAACATGCAACGTGAAAAAAATGGGACGACAGTGGAAAAAAAATTAAATGCATTTAATAAATGGCTGACTTCAAATCGCCCGGCTTTTCAGACTCTCCCTATTCACAGTCCAATGAAAGGGGAGAAATCATTCACCGGGAGAGACAAAGCCGAATGAAAATATAATTCCGCATTGTGAGGTGCTTTTGTCCTGGCCCGTCAAATCGCTAATGGCGAGGCTTTTGTTTTGTGGCGGCGCTCTCAGGCTGGCGGTGTCGTATGGCGGTGGCAACGCATGCCCCATAATCACCACGCTTTGTGATATTAGATTATAGGGGCAATTAATGGCGTCAAACCTTAACTACTCAGCATTCAGCCTGCCACACACATTCAGCCTTAAACCCATGCACACGTGCACATTTACACACGCGCACACACATGCACCATAGAGTATTAGCACACATGGACGCGCATTTGGTTCTGGCGTCAGAGCGTCAGCCAACACACAGAAAGGTGCTATAACTCCAGTAATTATTACGCCCGTGACTTGAAAATGTCAATGGCGGTGTGTATAAAATAGAATGTATGAGTTGTCAGGGAGGAAGAATGGGATGCACAAGAGCAATTAATTACAGCTTTTCATTTGGCAGCTTAGACTGACAAGGCCCGACGGCGGGGGCAAGCTGGCATGACGCCAAGCGGCACCCATCACCACCCCCACCTTGCTTGCCACACCCCACCACCCCATCCCCTCTGCCTGTTCCCTTACCAACTGCCACAACACAACCCTTCTTCCCCTGCCTCGCCCCACTCTGACTTTGTCTTTTCTTCTTCTTCTTCTCCCTCCCTCTTGCACTATGACTTATTCATCTACAAATCCTAACACACCTCCTCTTCTACTTTCCTGCACCCAGCCCTCTCCAACCTGTATTCCTAGGAGTGTGTTTAGCTAGTTTTGATAAAGGAAAAGTGTGGGTTCACTGACAGACATGCAGCAAGAAAACAAGGCAGAGATGGATGGATGGAGGGAGGAGAGGGAGACAGGGGCCAGGTGGGGAAAAGAGGGTGTTAGTATTTATGGCCAATCTTGTTTACAAAGTCAGACCAGCTCTTTACAGATTTAATTTACCAGTGACAGCTCATGGCCTCTCTTGCTCTCTACCACACAATTCACTCTCACATCACCCTCTCCCTACCTGCCATCCCCTCAGGTGGTGAGGAGATAGACTGCTCTGAGAACCTCACACACACCAGCACTTATGCGTGCCCACACACACACACACACACACACACACACACACGAGTCCACACACAGACGCACACTTACGCACAGTTTAACCATGAGAGAGATTGATATTTCACCATGGACTGAATAAAGATAAATGGCCAATTTCAAAGGTGATAACTCATCCTTGTATTTCTCTGTAAAACAGCCATCACTTCTTAACAGACAGGATTATTTGTATTGAGAAGGCACCATAGTTTATTGATGTGCAGGCCGTGCAAGGAGACCTGTCCCCAACTCAGTCTCTCCCCTCAAATACAAATATATCTCGGTGTCCAAACTCCTATGCCCCCCCATTGTTCTCTCAAATTTTAATCCACTTAATAAATACAGAAACTCTTTGTCAGCAGGATTTACTGTGTGTTTTTTTCATACATTCTGCCTTCAATTATGCATGCATTTGAGTTTCTCGGTTTCTGATTTATGTGGTTAGTTTGGCTTCAGTTTTACAGTGTTTGTCATCAGATTAGCATCTTTGCCCATCTCTGTGTACAGTGCATGTGCATTAAGAGTGCTTGCAGAACACATTCTGCAAAAATCATCCTGTCTCTCTCTCTCTCTCTCTCTCTTTGCCTCTCTCTCTTAGCCTGTATCTGATGAGATAGACATCTCATCAGATAGCCACTTTGTTGTGCCTTTCTTCTTAGCGAGGCTTGACTGTGTGGAAAGAGAATCGGAGGCAGTCTTAATCATGTGTTTATGGAAGCAGATAAGATTTTATATCTTATAGGGAGATTGCATATCTGTCCTTTTATCTCCCTGTTGTCACAGAAATTGCCATTTTTTTATACAATGCCAACCTTGTGTAGGAAAGTGTCAACAATATGTGTATGCTGTGGTCCGCCTGTCTATTTATCTTTGTCTGATGTTGCCAGCTTCTCTAAGCAGTGACTGACAACAGAGAATAAGAGACAACACACCTCTCTGACTTAACCTGCCCATACCAGCATACTGTACAACCTCTGTTCAGAGTGTTTGTTTTGAGCTGAGCCTTCAGTGTGCAGGCACAGTCATGCTCAGCGAGTTGGCTGGCCCTTTTTATACAAAGCTTAACCCGTTGATTGAGCTGAGTTACTTTTGCAAGCTAGTTTCTAAGTGTGTATAATCTAAAAATGCGTGTGTGTGTGTCCCTGTGCTGTCTTCAGGTGCCTGTGTCCATGGCTATGATGAGCCCACAGATGATCACTCCTCAGCAGATGCAACAGATCTTGTCTCCCCCTCAGCTTCAGGCCCTGTTGCAGCAACAGCAGGCTCTAATGCTACAGCAGGTAAAACCCACACACACAAACACACACCTCTGGTTGGACTCTGTCCCAGGCCGGCATGTTTGGATGTGTCTGTTTTAGTAGGCGCTGACACACACTGGGCGTGATTGTATCTTATTCAATGCTCGGAGATCTTTGAAGATAAACACACATCCACATATCCACTTATACACACATTGTCATTTGGAGTACCTCCTCTTTAGCATTGTTGCTAGGAGAACATGCATACTTCTGCCGCATGCACACACGTACACATGTACACACACACGCACTTGTAGGCTTTTTAGCATCAGCTGGTGAATCATAGTGATTCAGAAGTGTGTGTTGATGCCCGGCAGGTGATAGAGGGGTTGCCATGTCGACACAAACCAATAAACACTCTTCATCTGCGACAAATCTGTCAAATACTCAGCCACACCAACCTGTGACCTCCTACCTGCACACGCCAAACACACTGGCAACCTTGTAAAGGCTGAGAAAAGGGTGATTAACAGAGTGAAGATAGCGTAATTGCGGCATAGGGGGTGTCTAGAAAACACATACATACACAGGCAGACAAGGCCAGAGTAGACCATAGATTTAATAAGGAGCGGTAGCTTTAGGCGAGTATAAATTGCAGGCGGAAGATCTGACAACATGTATCATAATGGAAACGTGAAATGTGCTGGCTTTCTGGAAACAGACATGCAGACGGCTAAGAACCTCTTCACCAGCTCTTTTTTTCCTCTAACGAGGAAAAAGGAGACAGGGGGTGGAGGGGGTTGATAATGCACACACACACACACACACACACACACACACATATACACACACACACACACATTACACTCCCACTATTAAAACCACTGAGTTTAACATTGCTCTCCCACTTAATTAACCACAGTATGGACTTGCTCTTAATGTATATCTGCGAATCAGGCACTTTTGCACACGTACACACACACACACACACACACACACACACAGAACAATCAACCAACATATCATTCACTGAAGCATTAAATTTCATATCCCCATGGCAATACAGCATTGTGTAAGGGTGTGTAAGTAAGGGTTACGGCCCACTGCTGCACAGCAGTTGTGTGTTTGTATGAGCACTCATTTGTGTATTTGCATGTGTGTGTGTGTGCGTGTGTGTGTTTTAACCTTTAAGTTTCCTCTAACCTTTACTTGTGCTACAGCTGCTCTGCCTTCCTTTCTTGGTATGTTCACTAAAGTCAAGGTCATGGTAATAGGCTGGAGAGGTGAGTGCCTCACTTACACATACTCTTAATGCACAAAGCCACTGAATCAAATCATTAAAAAGACCTTAATTATCACTTAATTATTCCCTCAACTCACCACTCTCCAGCCCAGTGTTTGTGCGTGTGTGTGCATGTGCCTGTGTGTGTGCTTGCATATGCATTTGTCTGCGTGATGAGGAAGCGATCAGGGCTAGTGACGCGGAAAAGAGAGATTAACTCCGCCTAAGGAGCGATAAAAGAGAGGAAAGACAGATGGAAAAGAACGAGCAGCAAGAAGGAATCACTCCTGCATTTCAAATGAATCTAAGGACTAAAAGGAACGTTATAGTACAAAAAAAAGAGAAAATTATGCAAAATGTAAGTTATGGCTGGGGTAAGACTAAAACTGGATGTGTAAAATGACAGAAAAAGAGCAGGGCCATTACTTTACATAGGGTGTGCGGTGAGGATGGGCAGTGGTGTGTAGTCTGCTCACTGCAGGGTCAGACGGATGAGAGACCGAAACAACTGCTGCGTTGTGAAGTCATTCTCTGCTGAAAAGCCTCTTTGAACATTTGACGCACCATGAAACAAAGACAAACTGCAGACAGACACATGTACAAGCTGTTCTCAAGAGAATCACACCCCCCCCCAGACGCACACACACACACTCTGGTCAGTGTGAGTTTTCCTATTCGCCTTCCTCTGCTCTTAGCAAGATTATAATCTTAATGGAGCTTCCTGAGTAAATTAGTGATTAGTAACTCAAACAAACAGACAAGCTGTGGCCAGTCAGAAGAGACTCTGAGACTGTGTGTGCATGTCTGTAAGAGTACATGCAAATCATGAAGTAATGTGTGTGTGTTTCCATAAATTAGCCTGCAATGTTAAATCCGGTAGTTTAAAATTATTGTATTTAGTATTGCAGTCGCATTCATTCCAGATAGTATCTGCATAATTGTAACAGAAAAGAAAATGCTAGTTCAGGTTAGGAACACGTGGGAGTACAGAAAAGTCCAGTCACTTTCCTTTAAGTCTGTCAGGCCGTTACTATGGAGATGAATGGACAACCTATAAATAACCATACATAACCTGAGGCCACTTCTCTTATCTTCACATGGTATAAAAACAGACCATTTAAGAATAACTGACTCAAGACAGACACACCCACACACACACACACACGCACACAAATATACACACAGTCTCAGCAGGTGTTTTATGACAGCAAGACAGTACATACAAGCAGAGTTGGTTAAAGTGTTTCACAGAGGAATACCTCCATGTGCATTTCTTCCCAGTAGGCTTAGAATGCAGACTGTATGTGTTTGTGTGCATATGTGTTTGTAAAAAACATTGTGCACATTTAGGCGCATTTTATGTCAATTGCCCTTTTGCCTGACTTCATTGTGCCATAGTCGGCTTCGTATGTGAAGGGCATGAGCTCTGTGTGAATAATTCAAGCAGGTTTGGCGTTATACAGTTGCTATGACATACACAATCACAGGACACACTCTAAAAACCCATTATATATCCCAGCTGTCTTTTTCAGGTCTGTATTTGCTTGTTGCGTGTGGTTTATCAATAAACCACACACCGCCACAACAATAAACTGCGGCCTTCACTAAGAGCAGAGGAATAGAGAATGGCTGCATTCCTTGAGAATCACATTCAAGTTATGGTGGTGTGACTACGGTGGGGTATTTCACCGTTGGAAGACTGTGGTATTGTTGAGGTTGATATAAAGTGTGTTGTGACTCACTCGTGTTATATTTCCTCCTCCCTCTCCCCCACCTCCTCACCCTGCCATCCCCACCTCCCCCTTTCCCTTTTCTGTGTCTGTCTTTAGTTACAGGAGTACTACAAAAAGCAGCAGGAGCAGTTGCATCTCCAGCTTCTGACTCAGCAGCAGCAGCAGCAGCAGCAGCAACAACAGCAGCAGGCTGGGAAGCAAGCGGCAAAAGAGGTGAACTTCACCAAGTACACACTCACTCAGCTCAAGTACACTCTGAAGTACACAAGCACCCTTAAACACAGTAAAAGCGGTTGACATGGGAGCCAGCACAAGGAAAAAACTGCATTGCAGGATCAAATGTATAGGAGGAAGGATACATGATTTAACTTTCTTTCTCTGGTCTTCTCCCCATTTTCCTCTAGTTTACTGTTGTGTTTACTGGCATGTCTCAAAACAAGGATTAAGGATACAGATTTTCATTTCTTTCCCTCAAAGCACCATGTTGAGGTAGTGCAAGTGTGCTGTGCTAAGCTATACACTACCCTGCCAAAGTATTCATTTGCATGCCTTCAGCTCTAAGCCCGAGGTGAAATCTCTCTGTAGGAGGGGTCTGCCACTCTTTTAATTGTCAATTAACCCTGCCAGCACGAGGAGCCTCCCTTGCTCTCGCTTTCTCTCTTTCCCTCTCTATCACACACACACACACACACACAAATATGCATGAACACACACACTGTACCAGGTTTAACCACAGCTGTGGTACAGTAGGATAACAGAGGATCAACTGGGATCACATCGTGGCACAACAAAGAGGATCTCAATCGATCAGACAAGATTACTGTCATAACCTGTGTGTATGAGTGGTTTTCTGTGAGTGTATGTGCGTCTGTGTGTGTGTGTGTGTGTGTGTGTGTGTGTGTGTGTGTGTGTGTGTGTGTGTGTAAGCCCGTTTGTGCATGTGGGTAATGCGTGTGTATAATAGAGACATTTTTGCTACATGAATGCTCATTCACCAAAATTGCTGAACACACAGAGGACCATGCAGGAGACAGAAAAGGGAAAAGGGGCCTCATGAGACTCTTCTGATAAACGCATGAGAAGACACATCCTAGATTTCTCCCCTTCTTCTATATCTTTTCCCTCATCCCCCTTTCCCAGTGGGCAGACCCCCCCCCCCAACTGCCCCCCCTCCACCCAAACTCCTCGCCGTCAGCGGTCAGCCAACTCGACCGTGACCAAAGCAAACCAGTTGTGGTTGACTTGCATGTTGAGAGGGTGTCTGAATCGCTTTCCCTCTCTTCCTTCTCTCTGCTGCTGTCCCAGTTTTCAGGTTTGTTGTCCTGTAACAACTAGACAAGTGCAAACACTGGTCACACAGCTACACATACATGCAGAAAGGGAGAGGCTTGATGTGTGACGGTTCACTGCACAAACACACACACACACACACTTGGCGGAATATGCCTCCCTGCAGAGCTGCAATACAGCTGATATGACTAAGGCCATTTCTAGCAGTCAGTATTTCTTCAGTTGCTGTAAGCCATCAATCATCACCAAAAACACCTTTTTAGTCAACTCTAATGTCTGTCGTGATCAAGCAGGTGCTCTCAGAAATTGAGGTACGGGGTGTGTTTATGTAAAGCTTGTACTGCTTGTAAGCCTTACATCACGTGCTAACCCAGTGAAAAAGTGTTAACTCCTACTGGTGAGAGTGGTGTTAGGCAGACCAGGTGTGGGATAGGATTTTACCCAACCTTAGATAACAGCAGGCTTTAACATACCCAGCAAACAAGAGAACAGGAAGAGACGGAGGAGACAGTGGAGGAGGGTGGGAGAATAAAAAACAGTTTGTGCTTGACTGGCTGTGACTTTTTGCCCTTTTCTGCAATTTCTCTTCACTTTCTTGTCTTCATGGTAGTGATGCATTAAAAGAAAGAGTATGTATGTGTATGTTGAGTCACTGTTTGTGTGTGTTGCCAGTGCATTTGGGACTGGTCAGGAGTCAGCCTAATGAAGTGACTCTGACCATCACAAAAGACGTGAGCTCGCGCGTGTGTGTCAGTTGGCGAGTGTCCATTTACAGTATGTGTGTGTGCGTGCGTGTCTATCTCTGAGTGTCCTATATGTATGTGTGCACGTCTGTGTGACTGGCAGGCTCAGACAGTGTGTGATGTGCTCATAAATCACATTGACAGCCTGTTACTGCGCTAGCTTTGGCCACTCAGCCACAGCTAATGTAAACAGAACACAGGCACACACACATACACACAAAATGTGGTTTAAAGAACCATAGCCATATCTCAAGAGGGAATGGGGGGGGGTTGAAAGAAATAAAATGGACAGACAAGTAGAAAAGGAGGGGTAGGAGGGCTGGAAAGAGAGAGCAAAAAGAGGAAATAGTTCAGTCCACACATTGTAATCATGATGAACCATTTACTGCAACAAATTAGAAATGGACCGTTCACCTCAAAAGAGCTAAACTATGTAAAATTCATACAGACTTTGACACAGCCAAAGAGAGTTGCTTACCAATTACACTTTAAAGTAGGATAACTATAAACACAAGTCTTCTTAACCAACAAACGACATTGTGTAGAAGTAATAACCAACAGGATTAGACAGCACCAGGTCTTTTCATTTTTTTGTGTGATTGCTGACCATATAGTCTGACCTATGACTGACAACTAATGCCATAGTTGTGAAGCATGCTTGTTTGAGAAACAGGCCCAAGCAAATATTAATAATATCTTTAACAGTTTCAGTTAACAGTCATTTGAAAACATACAGCAGAAACCAAATACCCGTGACCCACAGCATCAAAAAAAAGGTGTTTTCCCCATTTCCCCATCGTCCTTTTCCGTTTTTCTTTTGTCAAAAGTAGTTATTGTGCTTACTCCTATGAGCTCCCTCACACCTCCCTAACAGCCCCCTCGCGCACACACACACTGCCATCACACTTCTTCTCCCCAGGCACTAAGTCTGAAAGGAAGTGACCTTCCTGCCCTTCCTGTGAGATCCTCTCTGTTCAAAGAGTTCCAGGCTGCCACTCTCTCTCACATACACACACAATGAGCAGTTCCTCAAGTTGTATTTATTTATTTTTCCCCTCCTCTAGTTATCTGTGAGAGATAAAGTCCATCTCTCTCAGGGGTTGGTCAGGGGGGACTTCAAACAGCGCAGCACTGGCCAGGTCTGCCCCAGACTGGGAGAGCAGGAAAGGGGACATTTATCACCGTAACACACACCGACATTATCGCCACGCGCCATGTAGTCTCTCCCACTCTCCCTTCATCCTCCCTCATTCCCTTCCCTCCTGCTCTTCATCCTTGGGGTCGTCACAGCTATAGGCTTTTCTTTCTTTTAATACAAGACTAATTTGCCTGCTCCCATGCGTCACAGTTCTCACTTTGTTTTTCACCGTCAGCTTGTTTAATTTTAGAGGGTGTTAAACTGAGAATCTGTTTAGTCTGAATCATATAATGGGACAAGTAGACCCGTTGAAATCAGAATAGATAAAGTCTTCTTAGATGTCAAAGTCTGGCATTTAGCTCAAAACTACCACTGAGAAATGTACCACTTAAGCTTAGACATGATGTTGGAACAGATCAAAGTTTTTTAAGGTGAAAACAGATTTCTGTAGGCCTGCTCTGGTTCAGTGCACTTTCATGATTTGACACATTTTGTGCCAAAATGAGCAAAGCAAAGAGTGTTCACTAAAAAAGAAAAAGTAAGATGAGTAAAAATAAAAGCTTGTAAAGACGTGAATATAGAAAACATGGAAGTAATACCTCACTTTTTCAACCATCTGTCTCTCTGTCTTTTGGCTAACAGCAGTTAGGCAGTAAGCAGTTGGCCTTCCAGCAGCAGCTGATCCAGATGCAGCAGCTTCAGCAGCAGCACATCCTCAACCTCCAGAGACAAGGCCTCGTCCCACTGCAGCCCACCGCCACCATGCAGTCTCTGCAGCAAGGTACAAACTGGCATTCATATGTGCAACCTAAACCATGCAAACACATCCTTACAAACATGACTGCACACATGGTCATAACTTAGCACACACACACGCTAGGCCTGTACCCAGTGCCACATGTGAAGCCTGTTAAGTTAATCAGCCTATAAAAGATAAAAGGAAACTTGATTGGTGGGTTTGTGGAAGGTACTCATTTGGATAATAGGTAAAATATGCCACTAAGCCCCCTGCTTGGAGGTGTGTGCATGTGCTTGCACGAGTTTGTGTTTGCATGTGTGTTTGTACTTGAGAAAAGCCAGACTCGAGAGCATCATCGTTTTGCTATTGCTGTGCCCACTGGCCTTTTTTTTGTTCCCATATGTAACCTCTCCCACAGTCCCTTCATTTTGTCAGCATGGTTTTAGAACGATAAAAGTTGACTGTTGACTGGCCCGCCCTTAGTGAACATGCGTGTGTGTCGGTACACAGTAATGTCTAACACACACATGCACGCTATCTCACACACAGAGAATGCTGTAGGGGCTCTAAAGTGGCCGTAACATTGCTAAAGCACTGACTGAGTTGACCAAACAGGCCAGTTTCCTTCCCTCCGTCTGTCTGATCTCTCTTTCTCTCATGCGCAGTCACATGCCGACACACATGCACTCTTACACACAATCCCACTCTGTAATCCGAATCTGACAAAACCAAAATAAACTCAATCAAATCAATTTAGTTTCTAAAAAAAAGAATTACAAATAAACTTCATATAACACCCAAAACTTAACCAGACACTTAAGTGTGATGTGCATGTGTGTGTTTATGTGCTTGAGGGCAGGGTGTTTATGCATGTGTCTACAGGAGGGCGGGCAGAATTATCAGCTTACAAAGAGGGTGAAAAAATGGATAGATACAAATTGAACACAAATCAAAAGAGAGGGGCTACAGTTTTGGGTGGAAGAGTGTAATTTTTCAGACAGTTGCAAACATTTGGCTTTGGCATCTCCTTCTCTTTCTCTTTCTCTCGCCCTCCGTATCAGAGTGGAATTTCCCTGCAGTGTGAAAGAGCCGGTCCATTGTGACGGCTCAGCCAGGCGTGAGCCAGAGCATTCCTCTGGCCAGCCATGCCACACAAACACACAAACACACATACATAAACACTCACACCTACACACGCACAACTGCACACACTATTGCCCCGCCTCAACGGGCTGTTGTGTCCGGCGGGCAGTTGGTTTGAGGGGGGGTTGACATGAGGGGTCCTGCTATGGTTTTTGTTTATTTCTTTTACTGCAGTCAGATGGAGGCACTTTGTCGATGTTTAGAGGTTCAAGGCAAAAAATAAAGTAAGATACAACAGAGCGGAGAGAGAGAGCAGTAAACTAATTTAAATGAGATTTGTTTTTTGTAAGCAGCGACGAGTGTGTGCAATGACTTGACTGCTTCAACAGTTTTTTCTCTCCCGCCCGAACATACCTTTAAGAGTAACGTCCCGTTGGTCTACGGACATCCCTCTGAAATAAATATCACCCTGGCAGCCCGATGCGGGTGTGTATGTTTAACGGTTAGCAAGAGCGCTCTCAAATACTTTGTCTGTCAGCACTAGCTGGAGGACATTGTAGGAGCACATTTTCACCTGTTCTGTTTTGAGCTGCTTACAGCTTGACTTTACTTGTTTCAGAGTCATCAGTAAACCGACTTTCAGCAGAATCTCTCTCTTTTTTTTAAAGTTTTGTAAGGTTTAAAACATTTTTTAATATTTTTAATTAAATGGATGTATTTTGATCTTGTCTGATAAATCGAAAGAGGAAACACTTTATCTTACAATCTCTTAACAACTTTACACTTTTATTCTCTGGGCGTGTCCACAGATTGATCAAGTTTCTTGGATAATCCACACACACACAGAAATCCATGCTCACACCGCCTCATTCCTCCAGAGTGAGAACTTTTGTTTTGGCGGGACCACAGAAGAATGCAGACAAAGCAGACATAATATTTGGATTGCTGTGAGGTTCTGCGCATGTGTGTGTATGTGCAGATGTATGTGTGTGGGGCTGCATGTGTGCGTGTGCATGCATGGTAAGATCCATCGGAGAAGGCTGTGGCATTTTAGGCGTCTCTCTCACTGTGAAATTGGAGCAGAAATAACAAAGCTGCGACTAGAAAGAACTCACAGTCTGCACCCACCCTGTTCAGACAATTAGTGGTAGTGACAGGAGCAGTGGTGCTGGTGGACGGTAGCAATTGCAGACAGAGATTAGAAAATAGTTGAGGAATAGTAGATATCTGGAAAAATAACAAAAACATGCAGAAATTAACCTCTTGTCTATTTTAGTTGGTGCTATTTTCCTCACTTAACCACTCCTTGGAGACTATAATAGTTGCTCGTATGCCATACGTGCATTAGAATAGTTAGCTGTGGCCCTGTGTAACATCAGTTTATTTATAGTATGTCTGTGTTTGGGTGGTATTGTAGATATTGCGCCATCTGACTTATTATTAACCGCAAATATTTTTAGCCTTGTTTCAATTAGCTTAACTTAAATATCCTGTGATCACTTTTGCACTCTACATGTGAAAAAACTGTGCTTTCCTTTCCTCCACAGCGATGTGTCCATCAGACCTCCAACAGCTGTGGAAGGAGGTGTCGGGGGTGCCAAGCAGTGAGGAGGCTCTGAAACAGGCCGAGGGCCTGGACTTAAGTACCAACAGCTCCAATTCTACCTCAGCCTTCCCCAAAGCTGCCAGCGCTCACATCCCACCGCACAGCCTGGCCAATGGACAGAGCCACACCCCAAAGAGAGACAGGTACAGTGATGTACAGTATGTCAAAATACCACAGTGTATAGGGTGTGTCTGTCCTCTGTCTGACCTGCAGTCCTTCTAAATCACACACTCTTGTTGTGTTGTTTCGGGCTTTTAACTTTTAGCCGATCTTCCATACCTATGGTACACACGTAAACACAGTGACAAAATCATGCACATGCAGCATATCACACATCACCAGGGTGTAAACGTCTCTCAGCTCATTTGATAGGAGGTGTGTTGGGTTCAGTATGTTCTGCCAGTATGCTGTCAACCACATGCCAGTATAGTATAGAAGGGAGGAGAGGGTGGTGGATGCAGGCCACCTGGTAGAAAATATGAATAATTTGCTCAAGCAGTCAATATTTGTAGCTTCAAATTTGCTTTAAAGACAAATTCCTCGCTGCCGTGTCGATATATGAGAGATGCATGCACTTAGAGTACTTGTTCAACTACATATGAGGGCTGTGTTGTCCCATGGCCGTATTGGCTGCTCATGGGCTTGTCTCCGTCTTTAAGAGCCAGACTGTTTGAGTGGATATCCTCCTTCACCAAGGCAGACAGCGGAGACGACCATGTCCCTCTTTACTCCAAAGGCAGTCAACCCCCCAGCAGCCAGTGAGTAGCACACACACACTTGCAAATACACGCATCAAGGGACAAGACTGAGACAGGGGACACCCTATTGGAGGGTGGTCTGCAATGTCTTCTTGCACTGATTCACTGCTTGCTTCAGGGGCATTGTTGACCCTGACTTCTAACCTCATTTTGGATGGGGTCAGGGTTGGTGTGCAAGTATTAATTAAAAGAGCTTCTGTTAGTTGATCATATATGTCATACACTGTCATACTACAGCTACGGTGTGCTGCAGAGTTGGCTTTAGTAGACGTGTGAAAGGGGATAGCATTAGTGCGTTAGCCTGCTAAGCTAATGCATGGCTGATGTGGAGGAGAATGTGGTTGCCAGCAGTTTGTCATGTCTGCTGTCTGAGCTGCTTCTGAGTTGACTTAACCACAGCCAACACACACACGCTCACACACACACACACACACACACACACACACACAAGCTCCAGCCCCAGCCAGCACATATGATCAGGAAGAGGCGAAAAACGAAGGGAGAGGGAGAGAGACATGTTTCCATCTGCGAGACAAATGGTTTTTGTTAGACAACCTTCTGATGTTGATTTGGGAGAATCCCCATCCCAGTCCACACACACACGTGCGCACACATATACACACGCACACACATACAAATACACACATACACAGTCATGTAAATATATGTGGAGACAGCAGTCGCCGGCGAAGGTCCAGGTCTGAACCACATCTGCTACTGAACCTGCCACACACACACACACACACACACACACACACACACACACACACACACACACGTGCACACACACGCACGCACGGATACAGTTATTTTACCCTGGGTCCAAACCAACCCTGGCCTAGTCTTTCATCACTGCACACACATACAACAAACACACACGCTCATAAATATGCACAAATACACACAGAAAAACACACACGTGCACAAGCTCACCACAAAAGAACAACCAGCACATGACGGCAGCCGCCGCCAATCAGTCATGGCTGGTTGGTCCTGTGCCGACTCTGTGTCAACTCCTGAAACGTAAGAACACACACCAACGCTAACACACACACACACACGCCAAGGACAGAAAGACAGGTCATGGACTTAAAGAATGCGCCTCTGAGGTTGCTGGATCAATTCCCTTATTTGCCTGGCTTCTGTAACTGACCCCACTCTGCTCTATCCTCCTCTCTCTGCACTTGGCTTTGTGAACTGTACAAACTAATGACTGCTAACCAGACTCAGATGGCTGTAGTGATGCTTCTGCTGCTGCAGCTAGTTTGCATGCATATGTTTGTGTACGAGAGTGTGGCATATCAACGCTTTGCTTTTTTTTCTGACAAAGTAACTTTTCACCACTGCCTCTTTTTGTGTGTGTGTCTCTCTGTTCCCACAGTCATGAGGAGCATGCCGGCTCCCATCCTCTCTACGGTCATGGAGAGTGTAAGTGGCCTGGCTGTGAAGCACTGTGTGAGGACATGGGACAGTTCATCAAGTAAGTTAACAACATCCCAAGAAATGTGATATATGATGCACATGGTGTGGTTAGAGATGCTAATAATCCCACACACGATGTGAGTGCGGCACAGGGAGGACTGCTTTGAATCTAGTGTACTATACTATATTGAGTTATAATATGAATGCCCACAATGACACAGCCTGTGTATTAATACTGCAGTTGTAAAAAGACAACAGTAGCCTTGACCTCCATTTAAAGTGTCAGCTTTCCTTTTACACATTCTGTAAGACCTCCTGGATGTGTCTGTAGTTAATATTCTTTTAAACTTTGTCCAGGTTCAAGATCAGCAAAGTCTTCCTCCAATCCCATCAGCATTGTTTACAATTGTGCAAACTTCTGCAACATTTTGCAGTCAGTGTCTCTGCTGTCATCTGCTGTCCTTGACCATAAAGTGGGTTTAAGACCACATTAAGACTTCCACCAGGTTATTTTAAAAGGCACCGTCTCCAATTAAGATCATCAGTAGAAACAAAAGATGAAGCAGAGCAAAGTGATGCTACAGTTTGTGCCTAATGTGAGGGTTTAGTCATATTACTGGTGTTTCACATCACTTTACTAATTCATCGGTTGCAGTCTGTTGCATCACATTTGCTCTGAGGCACATGCACATGCACAAACACAGGTATACACATTCACACAACATATTTGTGACATCTCTGTTTTTTTTGGGCTCCTGCTACAGCAAGGTGCCCTTATGTCTTTAATAGCTAACATTTAATTCCCTGCATTTACACCTGTGTATCCATTTTTTTATTCATGGCGAGTATAATGGTCTAAACATGTAAGTCAGTCCATTTTGTGGGTATTTTGTCTTTGTGTTTTTGTGTTTTGTATGCTTTTGTCTGTTAATGCTCAGTCCCATTCTGCATCCATCATATCATTTGCTAGTATGGAGTCATGGGGGTATACTGATCCAGGAGCTGGCCTTGACATCCCCGCACCTTCTCCACTGTCACACGCGCACACACACACACACACACACACACACACACACACACACACACACACACACACACACACACACACACATTACAGTGGACTTCCCCTTGGCACTATGGCTGCTAACAAAGGCTTCACAAGCCTCTAATGAAGCCCTAAACAAACTCACACTCTCATTATCTACGTGGAACTCTTAGCTATTTGAACAACGAAGATATTAATAAGCTGGGGTGATGAAATACGTACTCATACACACACACACACACACACATAATCACAGAAGTGTGCATGGTGATTGTGATGGCATCGGACAGTCAGATCAAAGCGTGCAGGCAGGCTGGGAAAGTTTGGAGAGGAAAGCTGTTGTTTGGTGTCTCATTTCACGTAGCCCCAGGGCAGATGGAAGGAGAAAGAGAGATAGAGTGAAAGAGTGTGTGTGTGTGTGTGTGTGTATGTGTGTGTGTGTGTGTGTGTGTGTGTGTGTGTGTGTGTGTGTATGTATGAGAGAGGGAGATGAAAAAAAAAACAGAGGCAGTGACAGATAATGCCGTCAGTCCGACAGTGCGCTCCCTTCCAGCCAGCCTTAGTCATCGCCCCAGGAGGGAAAAGGGGAGAGCAGAAGAACAGAGCAGGGAGACTCTCCACTATTTCAGGCCTTTCTTCTCTTCTCTCTGCCCACCTCCCCTCCCTCTCCCAGTCCTCTGGTATAATACTCTGGCTGTGGTCGGTAGAGCTGGGTGTAATGTGGGTTAAAGCCTTGTCTGCCAGCACTCAGAGGAGTAAACAGAGCCTCATTGTCGGGACACATTGAAAAAAAAACCCCTGCTACTGTTTATGGCCCAGCTATAGAGAGAGGGGAGGGTTTTGGGGGCAGATTTGGTTGGAATGAGTGTGAATCATAGGCATTTGGGGAGTTGCGGGGGAAGACGAGTGGGAAGGGGAGAGTGGACAGGAGTGCGAGTGAGGAAGAGGGAGAGAGAGAGAGGGAGAGAGAGAGAGTGAAAGAGAAAGAGAGAGAGAGGGGTGAGATCATGTTTTTGTTATTATTATCGTGCACTTGTGTTGAGCCGTCTATCTGCCTGGATTAGCCATGCCATGACATCATTGTTTTTGTTTCATTTCTAGTCTTCGTCTGATATTGCCTAACTTTCTGCTTTCTTAAAGACACACACATGCTTAAGTAGCCATACACATCGGCACTCACACACATCTCCCTGTGTAACATTTTCACTAAACGCGAGTCAGAAAAGTGGCTTTATGAAGATCATTCAGATTACTAGTTAACACCACAGGATATCACAAAACACTCGCACCATAACATGCACAAGCACACACACTTATTCACACACACACACACACACACACACACACACACCAGGCAGGCAGCGGCAACCTGTGAATAACCTCAGCGATGACAGAGCAGAGAGAAAGGGAGGGAGGAAGGGAGAGTAGGGAGGGGTGGGCTGGGAAAGATCAGAAGGTCCTGGGTCCTCCCACATTGGAGGAAACAAACAGTGACACTATTCACACATACACACATGGCCATGTACACGCATACACACACACACACACACACACATGCGCACGCACACACCAGTGTTAATATGTGGAGTTTAGCTAACAGAAAGTCTTTAGATAAGGGTTTATGCGATAACACATGAGCTCATATCCAGGTGGTTGTCTTGGATCATGGCTCACTGAGCACCAATGAAGTATACACACACAAAACACAGCTGCTGCGTCCTTCACTAGACAAAATAAACTCCCAAGATTGTGATTTATTTTCATAGCGCTGAAACAGCTCATAACTCAGTTTAAATAAAAGCGTTAGAGCTGAGTTTTGTTACTCCATCATTCAGGATCTGTGAATTCATTTAATGTCAATTCTGGTAACTCAGTGTAGCTTAAAAAATATGTTTTGAATTTTGATTTTAATCCTTTTTGCTCTAACCCAAAAATGATTAAACATTGATCATCTTGCATTATTTCCCATCTTTTCTAGGCACTTGAACAACGAGCACGCCCTAGATGACCGCAGCACTGCTCAGTGCCGAGTTCAGATGCAGGTGGTACAGCAGCTAGAGATACAGGTGAGTCACACACACACACAGTTGTCTTCTGCTCACAAAGTCCTGAAGACTGGTTGACTCAGTCAATGGCAGTAACTTGTCTCAGGCAGGGCAGAGTTTATGGAGAGCAGTGGAGCTTGTAATTTAAAAGGAGCAGTCGGCAGGGAAGCTGCCATCGCTGCTCCAATTATAAAGCTGCTCTGGTCACCAGCAAGAGCGAGCGAGTGCTTAGAGGAGAGGAGGGAGGGAGAGAAAAGAGAGAGTGAGAGAAAAAGCAAGATGAGCTCAAAAGTAAAAGACTAGGCTGCCTCTCTTGTTCTTAAAGTGGTTCATGCACACAATGCTCTTGAAACACCTCAATGCTCCAGCAAAGAGCAAAATACCAACATTGTGTAAGTAGTAAAGTGTGGTTCTCGAGCAGTACCCGAAAAGAAAACTGTCTCAAAAATGTGAAAACACAAAGGCTGCCTCCTCGCACACATTTGACATAGTTTCCAAATACACCTCCGTTCACATCACTAAGTGTGTGAGTGAGTGTTTGAGTTGGGGGGCTGTCCAGCATTAGTGTTAGCATTGTGTTTGGCGGTGGTGGTAAACAGCGTTTAGCCGAGCCCCTGAAGCCACCACCAGAGAACACAAAGTGACAGAGTGGCAGCTGGTGTCACATCACATCAGGACGGCTGTCTCTCTCTCCCTGACATGTCACTTCATCCCTCAGCAGGCCACAGGCAGCCCACCACTCTTTCCTCCAACAGCTCATACACATAAACACACCAGCACAGGCAGTATGTTTAAATTTCTTATATTTGTACATTGCTGCAGTGTATGTGAGTATGTTAATGGTGCCATCAGTCTCAATGTAGATCCGTTGTTTCTGGAGGCTACACGTTTGTATACTTGCACTTGAGCACAAACACGCATGCAGGATGCAGCATTTCCACAGGCTGTAGCAGCACCCATTAAGTGGCAGTTAACAATGTCAAACGGGGACGAGTGTGTCTGCAGGCTAGCGTAAGTGTGTGAGAGAGCTCCGGGTGCTGAGGCGGCTGACTCTCATATATGCCTCCCTGCCTGAGGTGTAATTGTAATTGTAATTCTGTGTCAATACCACATTATATCAATCTAAGGGTTACAAAATGAGACAAAGTGTTTTTCATGGTGATATCCACCCTTGTGTGTTTCACAGCTGGCGAAAGAGAGCGAGCGACTCCAGGCCATGATGGCCCACCTGCACATGCGCCCCTCAGAGCCAAAGCCTTTTAACCAACCTGTGAGTACACACTGGCACACATGAGCTCTTCTTCTACCCTCTGACCCAAAACCGCTGCTCTTTCTTCTTATTCACCTACAAACTACTCATAATTCAATTGTTTTTTCATCCCTGAACCTTCTTAGGAAATTACAGGCCTATCTTAGTTTCTAGCTTGGTATCTACGCCCCCTATTGACCATTTAGAGTTAATGTGGTATTTAGAAATCAAGGGGCAGTACTCTCTGTCTGTCTTGTCCTTTTCCACGCACACTTTTTTCTCATTTCCTTCATGCTTTCTTAAAATTCTCATGACACAGTGCATTTCGTTTTCCCAGGAAAATTATGCTTTGTTAATGTTCTCATTCACAGAGAAAGTGGTAAATTCCAGCTATTCACACATTCGCACTGTCAGAGTTAAACTCCAGTTTTGGATTTGTTAAAGCATTTGAAAATTGCAATTTCTCTGCTTGTCGGAGAGAGAAGTCATCTCTCACAGTATTTCCAGCGTGTGCGACAAAAGGGATAGAAATTTGATGTGGTGTGTGCGTCTGTGTCTGTGTGTGTGTGTCCACACTGGTTGGTGAGGCTGTTATTAGGTATCTAATGAATATTTCATTATTCAGATTGACGAGGAGTCTTATTAAAATATGAAGATGTTGAAATTAATTGTCAATTAGAGGTAGAGTGTCTTAATTTGAGGGGATATAAATGGGCGCAGCCGAGTGGCAATGTGTGTGCGTGTGTGTTTCTGTGTTCTTGTGTGTCTGGATGATGTGTTGATCGCACAGGGATCAGCTGCTATTAACATCTAATGGGAAATCAGGAAGAGGCGTGTTCTGTCACCGCTGGAGACGAGCCTCGGGGTCAGGGATTGGAGGAGGAGGGGCAGGGGAGGAGCGTCAGGAATGGAAACAAAGCTTGGCCTCAATTAACAGGGTTCGACTGTTGCCGTGGTGATGTGGCACGGTTGCAGCCTTAATGAAGTACCTGTTAAACAGCCCCGCCCCCTCCAGTCAGCTTAAATGGTACAGAGAGGGCAGAGTAAAGAGGAAGCGATGCACACATTTTATGTACATAAAGACAACACACACACACACACACACACACACACTGGTTTTAATTAGTCTTAAACTAGCAGCCCAACAACGTCTGTCCCAGAGAGACTGGGAGCATTGGTTCTGTTTGTGCGTCTGTGCATGTGTGTGTGTGTGTGTGTGTGTGTGTATTCTAGGCTCTGCCTAATTGGGCCGTATTGGTCCGTGAAGACTTTGCCACCGCAGAGTGCATGTGTGTGTTCCCCTCTTACAAACATGCTGTCGTGTGGTTTTGTATTTGTAAGCGCAGGGTTAATTGCAGCCAGCACTGTGTGCATAAATATATGTGCGTGTTCCGTGTGTACAAGTGTGTGTGTGTGTGTGTGTGGTTCTGTGCAAGTATGTCGGTTGCATTTGGTAAATGGTAGACAGAAATTCATAGGTAGTGTTTGGGGTTTTATTTTTTAGAATGTGTGAGCTGATAGAAGTACCTAGATGTAAAGCTCTTTACAGAGAAGGCAACTCATGCCCTGTTCTTCTGAGTTATAACCTCAAATGTGGTAATAATTTCCCACAACCAGTTGAAAAAAACTGTTTTGAAACACTTTTCTGTAAGAGATTGATGTATATAACAAAAAGGCATTTATAAACCACTGATATCACCTGGCCCTGATCCTATCTTGTGTAGATGATGCTTCTCTGTAAACAGCAGCAGCACTCGGCAGATGGTGAAGCTTCAAAGAAAACATGAGTGAAGCATTAGTCATATATAAACTCTATCTTATGTCCTTGTACTAGAACTGTTATCCACCCTCAGTGCAGAAATTCTCTATTTTTATGTTAATATATGGATAATCCCACATAAAGTTAGTTTACCCCCTTTTTGCATGCTTTTCATGGTGGCATCAGGCTCCATGACATGAATTCATATTGTAAACTTACAGTATTAAACTGAGACACAGCAGTCATATATATAAAAAACATATAATGAGATTCTTGTATTTGGAAAAAAAAACAATTTCAAGATGCAGAATTTCATCCTCCTCAGTTGATTTAGCAGGTAAAATAACTGTGAAACTTCCTTGGCAGCCAACGTAGCACACCCTAATCTAATTTCTCTGCATTGTGTGTGTGTGTGTGTGTGTGTGTGTGTGTGTGTGTGTGTGTGTGTGTGTCTAGCTGAACCTGGCTTCCAGTGGCTCTCTGTTAAAGCGGGACAGTGAGGCCTACCCAGAGGGTCTTCCTCATCCCCCCACCTCAGCTGCCACCCCCATCACCCCACTGCGCCAGGGACCCTCGGTCATCAGCTCCTCCAGCCTGCACACACACTCCCACTCCCACACGCATGGTGTTGGGCCCATACGTCGGCGCAACTCTGACAAGTACTGCACCCCCATCGCCTCAGGTACACACCAGCATACACTCACACAGTACCTGCCCTTTCAAGTCATAATTACTATGTATTACTTAATTATTGATTTATAATGGATTAAAATTGTGTATGTTTTTTAAATCCAGCTGTTTGATGACTGCTTTAGGTGTTTTCTGCAGTGCTTGTTGCTGTTTTCATGTCCTTCTTTTCTCAACAATCCCTTATTCAAAATTAGAGAAAGATGCATTTGCTGCCATCTCTTAGCTTTCTTGCAAAGGAAAATTACCATAGCCTCAAGTAATATAATGTTGTTGCTCAGTGTTGCTTAGATTGAAGTATCATTCATGCACATTTACATGACTGCAGCAAAAGTCTTTAAATTGTGGGATTGGCTTTCAAAAGTAAACTGTGTAAAAAGAGTAAGATTATTAATATAATAATTGGTATAATTATTGTAGAAAAAACTCTTTGTTTCAAAATTAAAACATGAACTATATTTTACACATGTTAAAATGCAGACTCAAAATTTCCAGATACTAACAGTTCACACCAGCTAATACAACACTGTCATTTCCTTTTTTCAGAGCTGGCTCAGAACTGTGAGTTCTACAAGAATGCTGATGTCAGGCCTCCCTTTACCTACGCCTCTCTTATACGTCATGTAAGTGTCTCCAGCGATCCGCTTCACTGTCTCTTCCCTTCACCATCTGTGTTCTCCTCTAAATCTTCTTGTGTCTCCTCAGGCCATTCTGGAGTCCCCAGACAGACAGTTGACTCTCAATGAGATCTACAACTGGTTTACACGAAAGTTTGCCTATTTCAGGAGAAACACAGCCACATGGAAGGTAGGAAGCTGAGAATACACACGCTCATCCCATACTTCATCCTTTCTTCGGCATCACTGGAATGCTCAAAATTTGCAGTAATAGCTTAACTCTGTCGGTACATTTAGAACCACAAAATGTTATTTTGGAAAACTGAGACCCAGCTGATTGAAGATGGAGACCAAAGTAATTAGCAAACTGGTTTTGTAGTTGTTTAAGTGATGGCAAAAAACGAGCAGCGGCAGAAAATGAAAGTTCTGACTGCAGTCCTGACTACTGATTCTGTCAAAGCACAATATTTTGACTGAAGCTAAAATGTGGTACACAACTCTGACTGGGTAAAAAGCTGATCTAACAGACTGCAAAGTAATTGTGGTCAGTGCCCACTGATGAAGCCCCTAGCCCAAGCAGATGTCTGCTGAGACTTGTCAGACCACAATGAGAGAAACAAGTTTTGCAGGCAGGTTTTGCAGCTTTATTCGAAAAATCTGGATTCACTTTAAAGGTCTAAATTTAGGACTTCTACACAGAATGAAGAAATGAAAGAATGAAAGACGGACTCCACACAAGCGCACACACACACACACACACACACACACAGCACGCACTTGCACTCAATTTTTAAAGCTGACTTTGCTCAGCTCTTAAAGATATAACTGATTTGACAGATATTGGCTGTTTCTGTCCTTTATGAGACACTTCCCCCGCTCTCTCTTTCCCTCTCAACCCTAAACAATTCTCTCACCTCCAACATGGCACATGGAGAGTCGGCCCCACTCATCCAGCCAGCCGTTCTATAGCCTCATTACAGATACGCACATACTGCTCATGATCACACACATTGAATTCTTTCTCTCGTTCCCTCCTCATCTCTAGCTCACACACGCATACACCCACACACCTGCCCTGATCCCACCATTGTAGGTGCTGACCCATTTCTACAGGAACCTCACACTAATTTGAGTGTCAGTTCCTCCAGAGAGAGGGAAAGTGAGAGAACGAGCAAAAGGAGTGAGAGAGATGGGGTGAGGAGAAACCCCGGCCTTCCTCTAATAGCCCTAAACCAAGGAAGGGGTTGGGGTGGGGGTGGGAGCAGGGATGATGATGATGGAGGGATGGAGGGAGGGACGCAGAGAAGGTTAAGAGACGGGGCAGCCAGGAATATCTTTACCTCCTCATCTGACTTTTATGAATTTTAACTATTAATGCCTGGTGTCTGCTTCCTGTGCCGTTGGCCCTGCAGACCTTTAAATATAGCTCGGCATGGCCTTATGTATTTATATAGCAGCTCAGTGAGTCAAATAGGGCCGTGGAGATGTATGTCCTTTAATAAGCCGTTATATTTCATGAGGACAGCAGCGGTGTCAGGGAGTGGAAGTCATTGATCGTTGGAAAGAAGGGATAGAGAATGAGGATGAGACAAGAGAGAAAGAAAGGGATGACTGAGAGAGGAGGAGACATGAGTGTTGTTTCAAGGTGCTGGATGAGGCCTAAAAGAAGAGGGTTGTGTATGTTTCTTAACTTTTCAGAAAAGCAGTAAGCCACTGCATGAAGTATTAATCATTTTTTGGGGGTGTAACTGGTCCCACATTTAAAGAAATAGAAAATGGACCAAGTCTCTGTAGATACAATGCCTCACTTTGACTTCCATTTGTGGGATGTAACAAAGTACATTTACTCAAGCACTGTACTTAAGTAACCATACACTGCTATTTTATACCACATTATACTTCTACTCCACAGAAAGAGACTGCTCTTTTTAGTCCGCAATTTCCTTTGCAGATTAAGATTTTACATAGAAAACACATGAGTTTATAGGATATATGTTATTATCATTGATTAATCTACTCAACAATATATAAAATAGCTCAAATTAGCTCCAGGTCGACCAACTACAACAGAGAAACGTTGCTTGCACATTAATATGTCAGTAATAATTATCCAGTAATATCATATTTAATAGCATGGCACTCCCATTGGCCACGTTTCTGAATCAGAGTACTTTTACCACTAACTATATAAATTTTCATTGTTTAGTTGTTATGTTTTTGTGCTGTGTTGCAGAATTTTTCATTGACCACTTAGCTGGTTGAAAATCATCACAAATTACATGCTTGCTTTCTTTCATGCTTTTATTTTTTATCATCCTCCTCAGTCACATGTATTCCTATTTAGGGTCTTAAGGGTGTAGCCTATCCCAGCAGGAATCAGCAGCAGATAGACAACTTGACTGATTACAATTCTCTGATTTTTACCATACAAAGACATTCACACTACCAGAATCACCTGCAAGCCTTTTTTTGTGATGCTCAATTCAATCTTTCTTCCAAAAATTCTGCCCCCAGTTGTGCCGCCCCCCTCTCAGCTGCAGGGAGTGGAGATGAGTGGCACATGTGCTGTGACCCACTGTAAATGACTGCTAATGTTTTAACTGGGAGAATTAGGCTTTCATCACGGAGACGAATGCAAATAGCACTGCAATAGCACTGGTGTCTGGCGTGTGTGTGTGTGTGTGTTTGCACTGTCAGGGTGGCGGGCGCAGATTGGGGTCAGACTCATTTACAAAACTTAGCATCACGGCTCGGGGGTTGAGGGGATGCGGGGGAGAAAGGGTTCCTCCACTGATTATGGCTTGTGTAATTACGTGTGTGTGTTTGTATGTGTGTGTGAGCAAGTGCGTGTGAATGTGTGTGTGTATCTCTGTGTGTAATTACGGCGAGGAGTGATGCATGCCTGGCCTGTCCCTCCCTCTCGGCTTAGAACAGCGTGTCAGAGAGAATATGCAGGATTTAATTATAGACGAATTAAAATTGGTAATGAAATTGGGCATGAACAAACTACAAATAGCAGATGAAAAGGGAGGCCTGTCCCTGGGGGGGTGAGACGAAGATAGCGGTGTGCCTGCCTGCTTGCCTGTCTGAGTGCCTGTGGATGTGTGTGTGTGTGTGTTTCTGTTTCTGTTTCTGTGTGTGTTTGCTGATGATGACTGATTAGAGAAATTCTCAGATAATGTAACGGTACAAGAGAACCCCCTACCTTGTATTAGCACTGTACATGGAGCTACAGAATGTGTGTGTGTGTGCAGAAAGTGATGGGTAAAAATAGGAGGACCATTATCCTCACATCACACACACACACACACACACACACACACACTACTTAACAGGAAACTTAACACTAAGCTGGAAAGGATTGTTTGTAGTGAACACACCCTGGGTGAGTGTTTTTACCCTCAGCTAGGGAAGAACGTCAGGAAAAGGAAGAAAAATAATACTTTGAGCAGGTGTTGAGTTACCCTTTAAGGACACAGAGACATCAGGGAATACTGATGAGTAAACTATGTGTGACTACACATAGTTTGTTAGACTGTAAGAATAATAAAAGGAAGAAGAAACTAATTTTGAGGCTTAATTCATATAATACAATAACTATAAAATGAAAGAAATTTTAAAATCAAATCAAATTCAAAATCATCAATAGTAAATAAAAATCCCCATGTATGTTGGCTGACCTTTAGTCATGCTGAAACATCTCTGCTCTCTTGTATTTCCCAGAATGCTGTTCGCCACAACCTGAGTCTGCACAAGTGTTTTGTTCGTGTTGAGAACGTGAAGGGGGCTGTGTGGACTGTGGATGAAGTTGAATACCAAAAGAGGAGACCACCAAAGATGACCGGGTAAGAGTGCGCACACACCCACACACACACACGTTTGTTTTCTTGAACAGTTGAGGTTGATGTGAGTGTGAGCTTATGGGTGCTGGCACTATGATTGCCTAAATGGATTCTCTATTATTACCAAGAGGCCAGCTCAGCAATCAAAAAAAAAGAAAAAAGAGAGGGGCTGCTGGCTTATCATGTACGTACTGTACTGTGAGTGTGTTTGTGTGTGTGTTTTTCCCTGTTTGTCGATGCCATTAGTAAGCAGCTGTGTGAGATGCAGGAGAGGAAAAACCCTTGTTAGCGTATGTAAACAGATGTTCACTCCAACCGCCAGAGAAGCCAGGGATAATTACACACACACACACACACACTTACAGGCATGCACACACCTGCACGCCAGATATTAGACACTTTCATATGTGTGTGTTTTAGCATCTGTTTACAGTCTGTGTATGTTTCCACTTGTAACAAACATATTTGTGAGATTTGTCAAAGGGCTTTGGCTGAGGTGACATCTTTCACATATGTGCTTAATCTGTAACACCCCCCTTTTTTTTCTTTCTCTGTCTCTCCCCCTGTGTGTGTATGTGCAGAAGTCCTACTCTGGTGAAAAACATGATTTCAGGCCTGGGCTTTGGGTCCCTAAACGCCAGCTACCAGGTAAGGAATGCCCTGTCCTCCCCCCGTTTCTCTCGCTATCTCTCTCTCTCTCTCTCACAACCACACACCTACACACACTCACAAAAACACACACATAGCAGCCAATCGTAATCAAGGGCACTAATATCAATTCCCTCTTATAATTAGCAGATTCCCTAACGACGTTCACACCACCTCCCTCCTCCTCCTCCCACACCAACACACACTCTCACCTCCCACCTCACTTTCTCACATATGCGCCACCCCCACCTCTGCACATACACACACACGACCCATCTCTCCACTCCTACGCAGACATACACACCCAACCCGCTCACACGAGTGCAATTTTGCTACTGAGATGATTTATAGCGTCAAGTAGTTGTCAATTAAGGTTACTGCATAAAATTATCGCCTGTCCCAGAAAATCCATCTCTGAGCCAGTGAGAGTTTCCCTCCTTTTGTCTTCTTCTTTCATTGTGTGAGAGGGGAGGTGGGCTGAGAGTTTCACTCACCAGTGTCCAACCTGCCTCACCCACAAACAGCTGGATGTGCGCGTAGGGAGCATTGACAGAAGCTGCTGCTGTTTATTCAGTTTTTTACTCCTCTGCAGACATTGATGTTTCACAGTGTTTGCATGTGTGTCTCTTAAAGGAGAGGTTGCTGCTCTCTTAGCATTCCTGTTAAAACTTTAATGTGAACACACACACACACACACACACACACACACACACACTTTTGACAGGGACTTAAATGCGCAAGCAGAAGCCACGATGGGGATACCATTGTATATAAGTGCCCCCTAGTGGTTTGTCAAGTTCACAAGAAAGTTAGTGGCTGTAAATATGCTCCATACAGTAGAGCTTTCAACTGACAAACATTTCTCACACTGTAATTTACATTTTGTATCAATTATAGTAAATATATTACTGTACATATTGATTTTGGTGGATGGATTACTTCCAGACATCATTTTATCACATCACATACACATTTTGCCAGTATGATATTATTTTATATATCATATTTTAAGAAGAAAAACAAAACTTACATGTAACTGTGTGTGTGTGTGTGTGTGTGTGTGTGCATGTAGGCGGCTCTGGCAGAGAGCAGTCTGTCCCTGCTGAACAGCCCTTCCCTGCTGACCCCTCCGTCTGCAGCCAGCCTCAACATGCTGCATGTGGGCCACGATGATGTCAGCTCCACTGTGGAGCAGGTCAACAGCAACGGGAGCTGCAGCCCCACACTCAGCCCTCAACAGTACAGGTTCGCATGAACACACACACACACGCTCGTGCATGCACACAAATGTGAAGTTGCAGAGTCAGACAATTAAAAACTGCTTTAACATAGCATTCCTGAGCATTTTGCATTTATTATGTTGACTTAGCCTGCTTGTTAGACAACTGATGACATTTTAATGAGTTGGTCAGTGCAGTCTACCTTCTACGTAAAGAAGTGTTAATAATGATACTGATATTGATATTAATATAACAACCGTCACAGGAGAGCTGATGACAGACGTTGTTTTAGTTTTTGTGAGAATAACAACCTTAAACATCAAACATTTACATATTGACATGGTGACATGTATTTTTTTCAGATGCTTTTCCACGTAAAAACAGAAAAAAAGAATTCAAAATGAATTTTGCACCTAATATAAAAAACTTATCAATAAACAATCAATAAATGAGTTTTGTTTTTTTTTATCTACAATGCCATTTTTTAAAATTTGTTTTTGGCACATCATTGTATTACAAAAATTCAACAGTGTGTCTGTCCAGAAATACTAACAAGATTACATAACAGTATAACAGACAATATTGCTGGTTTTAAAGTATCTTTTTTGTGCTTTGTTTGCTTCAGCTGTACTGAACTTTAACTGCACTTAACTGACAGCAGTCATTTTTCCAGAAATAATAATAATACTATCTGAATAGCTCTCTAAATAAGAGGAACAATAAAATTTGAGGTTTCAAACATGCCAGAAGATGTTTGGCATCAGATATTCTGACTTTAAAATTCTGACTTCACTCTCTCCTGCAGCCACCCGGTGCATGTGAAGGAGGAGCCCACTGAGGTGGAGGAGGATAGTCGGCCAGTATCCCTCCTGGCTGGCGTCACACATAGCCTGCCATTACCGAGTGACGAGCGCGACCTGGAGGAGGATCTTCCCACCGAAGAGCTGGAGTAAGACGGATCGGAGGTGGACTGGAGGGACGAGACAGAGCGCGATCAATCCCTCGTTGGTGTGAAGAGGAAACAATAGCTACAGTACATTTAAGAGAAAAGAGAGAAAAAAAGAGAATGTTTTTTTGTTGTTGTTTTTAAGAAAATGCAAGCAACCAAGGACGACATTGAGAAACTCCAAACAGGGTTAGATGACCTCCGTTACTTTCAGACGCAAAAACAAGACTGTGGAGCACTGCTTTACCTCCATGTGTTTCTTTTCCAACACTTGGCTCAGAGGTGTAACACCACTCAATGCATACATACTCAGACAAACACACACACGCACGCACGCACGCACACACACACACCCCCAAACACACATGCTCATCCACTTGTCAAACCACGTCTCATCATCCTTCCTGGTCCGATCAGCCTCTTTGTAGAGACCCCAAGAGGTTTGGACACACACTCTCCTCCTCGCCTCACCACTCTGCATACACCCTCCTCACCGTTGTCTCTGGCTGCTCTGGCGAACCGTTTTTATCTTTACGTCAGTTGAGAAGACACACACAGGTGTGCGCTTGTCAGAAGGAAAAAGACACCCTCACACACACAGGATCATGTGTATATAGATTTGGAGCAGTCACCAGGGGCTGTGCAGTATACCCCCCCCCCTTGAGTCAATCACTTGCTTTTTCATTTTCTTTTGATTTGATTGAAAAGAAACTGTTGGGCGTCAAGATAGGAAGGAAGGCGGAGTGCTTTCAAAGATTACCTCCAACAGTGCTCCAGCACTTCTGCAGAGCAGGCTCCTGTGTGAGCCCACATCAAGGCTGACCAGCCAGAGATGGCGTGGCCATGGTCCCTGTCCAGACTTCTGCGCCCCTGCCCCCACAGCAAGACCCTTGATGACAGACATCTTTAAAACTCTTTGCTTCTAAGTGAGATGAAAAAAAAGAAGACATTTTCCCACCCCACCTCCATCCCTTCCTACCCAACTCCAACCCACCCAAAAAGACTGCAGGAATAGGACCATTTGGTGCTGTTCTCCTCTTCTCCAGCTGCTGAATGGAGGGATGAGCTTGGAACACTTTGAGAACAAGAAGAAACGAGGAGAAGCAGAGAGATATGAGGGAGGAAGCGTCTACAGAAATTTTGTGACTAAAATAAAAGAAAACTGTCGATGATTATGGAATATAACAAGAAAAAAAACGTGTGGTAGCTTTTGTCATTTCCTTTTTTTATTTGATGTTATTATCATTGTTTATTTTTGAGGATCAATATTTCCACGGTGGCGTTCTGTTTCGACGTACCTTTTCTAAAGATGCTGTTTTTGTTCTTGTATTGTAATTTGTTTGATTTACTCTGGCTGTTCACACCATTCCAAATGAGTATTGGCAAAAAAAAAAAAAAAAAAAAAGCGCAGTATTGTCCCAACTTGTGATACCTGGCCCCCACTCCTGCCCCTCTCCCTTTCTGCCCCAAGTGTAGCAGGCAAGAAATTTGGAAATAGCACTTAAAGTTGCCATTATCCAGACAGATTATTTAACAGCTGAATCCTTTTTATTTTCTCTCATTCACTTGTTTTTGGTTGTGTATTTAGTTGAGAAATATCAGTAATGCTTTAAAAATATATATATTATTACTGCAGTCAGAGAATACCTCATCCCACAAAGGTTCTGCCTGGAACTGTGTCCAAATTGATAAACAAATAAGGGGGAATTCTTTCTGTGGGACACCAAATGTGGCAACTCTGCTCAGCTTCAATTCAAAGCTCTATGGTTGTAATAGTTACTGTGTAGAAGCTATCTGCAATTCACTGTGTGAGTTTGTGTTAAAGGAAGAGCACGTGAGATTTATTTTTCTGTTTGTTTTTCCGTGAGCATATAAAAGCATTACTTTTCTCTACAGTGCCATACCAAATTTAGCATTTATTTTAATCTATTATCTGCTTACTCCCATTTTATTTTTGTTACAGGTAACCAAAGAAATATGTAGAAAACCAAAAACCCTGTGGTTTGTTTTGCCCTTTTTTAATTTAGTTTTTTTTTCTTCTTAAAGAATTGGCCAAAAGACAACAAACCAGGAGTTTGAATTCTTCTTATTGTATTCATATAACTATTGTGTTGAAATTATACATGACTTACAGTGCTGACCATTCCAAAAACCAAAGTGTGTAAAACAAACTAGAATTTGGAGACATCAAAGCTTTTACATGATAAGCGGTTACGGATGACTGACATTAGGTATGAGGCCAAAAACTAGTATTAATAAACCTCGCACAGTTCCTCTGCAAAACAAAAATAAAGAGAAAAGAAGAAAGCACTTAGAGGTGAAACCCTGTCTCTCCCACGCTCAGGCGAAACTGTGTTCCAAACACAACACAAGGACTGGCCCCACTACTGTATGAGCAGGCCTAAAAATGAGGCTCTTGCGAGGCATTTGAACACAACATCAACAAAATGTACCTTTTACAACCTGAGATGCCAGCAAAAAGAGAGATTAAACAAAGAATATTTTGCTCCGTCAGATGAACACGGTTTTAATGTGATACTTTTTCTGGTGCTGTCGTATTGAACATTTTTCAGTCTAAAAAAACAAACCACCCTCTTGAGCTGTGCAAAGTATTAGCAGGAAGAGGAAGAGTACTGTAATGTGGTTACAAAAGTCACATCTTTGGACAGGGAGGAGTTATTCCAAAAAACATATATATCAATAAAGAGGGAACTACTAAAAATAATAATAAAATATGCCAATGTAAGAAGAAAAAAACTAAGGGACATCAAGTAACTAAAAGTTGGGTTCATATTTTCATACTTTTTCCTCAAACTATCTCTTGCACTTCAGATAATTTTTTCTTATTTAATGAAAGAACCTTTCTGATGACTTTGTGTTCAAACAGGACTGTTTCCTGTCACATTAGAGACTGATTTCTAACAAAGTACAAAGTGGCAGACAGGCATCTTGAAACGAGATAAAAACCAAAAATAACACTACCTCCTTTTCAAAACGGTTCAACACATAGCCAATGGGAGACTGTACTCTCTTAAATATTTTTCTTTTCCTCCATTCTTCCTTCCTGGATGATAATAATGAATGCCAAAATTGTTGTTACACTTACTGTATGACTGACATAAATGCAAAAAAAAAAAAAAAGCAAAGCTATTTGGCGATCTAAACTCCCGAACACATCTGCTCAAGCCCAAAAACACAGAGACGTTTCACTTTCCATAGAATTAAAAATGACTACCTCTCCTTGAACCACATCAAAATCTCTCTTGACGTCTCAATGTGTCGTGAAGTGCTCACTACATGTGAAAGGTTTTCCATCAGCTGTGTACAAAAAAAAACATATTCCTGCAGCCAGTCAGTGCTGAGCTATGTGAACAGCCCCTCAACTGTGTGCTTTGACCGTATGCGTGCATATTCATGATCTCAGCTAGTGAGAAGCTGGTTGTTAATAGCTATGTAGTGTTGCACAGAGCTAGTGGTCGGGCGTAACGGTGGGCAGAATATATCAGTGCCACCATATATACAAACACACACGTACACACACAGGGGGTATAACAGAAGCATGGAAGCAGGGCTATGGGTTAGTGCGACGGAGGCTCTGACCATCCAGATATCCAAAGACCAACAACACAGCGGCACCCGCTTCACCAAAATACTCGCAGAGATGCTGAGAGGACTGACACACACTTAAAGAAACTCATCACTACTACTCGTACTATCCAAACCAAGAGGAACTGCTGCATACAGTACATAGATGATCTCTGACTTGTGCTTTAAGGTACACCTGTAAACAAAGCTGTTTTATAAAGATGTAGATTGTTCACAGGTCGCCATGTAACACTTCTGTTCTTTCTCCAGCTTGGCATAACATGATGTATTCTTGTATATTAATGCTTGACTTATCTCTCCAGGGCATTCTTTCCCATTTTGTCCTTTTGAATTTTCTTTCTTTTACTTCTTTTTGGGGTTTTTTCTGCACCTGTTTAGCTATTGTAAAGCTTTCAGCTCTGATTCCTATACTGTACTGCTAATGCTGAAGTATATGTATTTATCATATTAAGTGCTGCAGGTATCTTGGTTTATTAGTTTTGTTTTTGTTTTGTTTGTTTCCACTTTTTCAGTTCTTCATAAAAACGTCTGGGACGCTGATTTTTTAAGTGTATTATCTCTAAAAAAATTAAAAGAATAAAAGTTAGATCAGTGGTTTAGGTAACACCTGTTTGTATATTTATCTTAGCTAGGTCTATTTTGATACTTTTTTGTCTCTGTACTGCATTTATGCATTTTTAAGGAAAGAAAAAAAAAAACCAAATGGAAAACAAACTAAAAAGTTTCTTCATTATGTATTGATACCTCAGAAGGACTTTTTCTCAAAGACAGGACCAAAACCTCCGAAAAGAAAAAGAGAAAGAGGAAAAAATGTAAGAATATGTAGCCCCTCTCTTGCTTTAAAAAAAATATGCGGAGCTCTAGAAAGGTATTGCTGTTGGTCCTCTCAGGTGCCAATATGTGTCCCAGCTCCCTGTGACCCCTCCCTCTGACCCCTGACCCCTGTCATTCCTGTGCTGAACTCCGACCCACAGAGCTGTCAATCATCTGCAGGCGCCGTGGGGGTGTCACTGAGCCACACACCTGGCTGGTGGTGACCAGTAACAAACCTCATCTCCCAGTCCCAAAGAGGCAGATCAAAGACTGACACTGTTGCATTTTTGATACTCCTCCTCATGCATAGTCTCAATACCAAAATGTGGAATGGCTCTCAGAGATGCAGCTCATCCTCTGACTACCAAAGGCATTGCAAGCGACCATTTGCTTAGTCCAAACTCCTGAACTGTAACCAAACTGTAACCAAACCAATGCCACAACCTTAACCAAACAAAACCCAAGCTACTTCCAAAACTCTCCATCGACTTCACTGATCACCTTTACTGATAGCTGTTATCTCTCCTACGTCCACGTAATGGTGTTACAGGACCAGCCTGCATCCTACTGGCTGGTGACTCAAAGGACACAGGGAGCCCAAATCCTGATGTGTGATTGGACAGTTCTGAGGTGTCACGTGAGGGGGAAGGGACTCTCAAGGTGGAGCTTTGCCTGACGGTATTATCAAGTAGACAGCCAGAATCCGATGGAACTACCACTTCAGCTCTCCTCTGGTTAAACCTTAGGAATGTGTGTACATTTTCAGCAGTGACTCTCTGAATTGTTTCTTAGTTTCAGTTTACCTGTTTACCTCTTTATCCTTTGTTTTTTTTATTTTGTTCTGTTTCTTGTTATTTGAAAGTGTGACCCGAGGAAGAGGTGGGGACAGGGACTGGGTGGTGGCTTTAGACAGAAAGTGGAGCCCAGCCCTCTGACCCTCCACCCCGGGTAGCCATGTAATGCCAGTCACTGCCCTTTCCTTCATGCTGTATAAAAACACACACATATATCTGTGTATTTGTAACCTGAATCTTCTTGTGTCTGTCCATGCAGACAATAAAAAAACTGTACAGTAGGTCTAGTTGCATGTAATCTGTACTAATTATTGACAATGGCATTATAAAATGCAATAAAATACTTATTACACTGTCCTACGCTGCGTCCTTGTTTTTTCTTCTCAAGCTCCCAAATAATGATAAATAAGATCAACTTCTGGGTTCATGAGATCATTAACAGAAAAAGAAGGCAAAAAATACATTTGTGCAACAAATATTGTTCTTTCATTTACTTTTTAACTCTCAAATGATACATTTACCCTCCTGAGACGTGGCTACAAACAGATTTTTCTTCATTCTAAGGAGTCATAAGGTTTAAAGATAGGAAACAATTGTCTTTCTGTAAAAAAAAAGATATCCTTGAAACTATTTAGTGCTGTTAAATACTTTCTTTTTAGCCTTCTACAATTATCTTTAATTATTATGCTTAACTCTATTAAAATCTGTGAGTATAGCTTATTGTAAAATATATGCATGAACTCGACTAGTAACACCCACACAGCATAATGTAACTCAATACAACTGCAACAATGACAACATCAACGCTTCGATTTTGTTAAGATTGCGTTCAACGTGTTGAATCAACTCTGCTGTCGTTTTTGTTTTTTGCATTATATTTTCATGTTTTGGTGCACACACTTTGCACTCTAACGAGATGAGACTACGTATCACACACAAACACAAACTGAAAAGGTTGTGCTGTACCTGCAGAAAATATCAACTGCTGTTACTACAATTTTCACTGTGACTCTGCCAAAGCACTTGTCATATACATAAATGCTCAGCTCCTGCAGTGTCGAACTACTATAATTAGAGGAATCAAGGCAACTACTTTTAGCATTGAAGGAAGGCTGAATTTTCAAAAACTGAGCAAACGCCCTCTTAGCATCCTGTTAAGACATGCTGTATGGGTAAAACTGATGTGAAATGATTTTGTTTCACCCAATACATTACTGGAGCTGCACCAAATACTCATGGAATATATTCAATACTGGCCATTCACTTGATAAAACAACCATGTAACATGACAAAATCAACAAAGTGGTCATTTTAAATGTGATGAAAATTGCTTTTCTCCTTGTAAACATTCTGTATGATTTGTTTCACTCAAAAATACGACATACTCTTTAAAAATGATAAACCACTGTCCCAAAATGTTTGCTGGTAAAAGACTTACCAGTACCATGATGATGAATAAAGAAATACACTTAGTCTTCATATAGAAAAACAGGTTATATAACGTTTAAACAATGCTTCAAATCATTCCTGTGCTGCCATCACAGAAAAGTACTCAGTCAGTTAAACCTCATTAGATGAGAAATTGACACTCAAACAGTAACTTATCCCTGAGTTCAGGCCGTGTCAGTCCTGCAGGCCTTCAGAGAGGTCAGCGTGTGTTGTGATACAGAGAGTGGCCACCAGGAGGAGTAAACAAACCGGACAACACAAGCAGCATCTCATAAACACAAACCCAGCAACAAACATGACTGTACTCCAGTGACGATGTCCGACCAACAGGGTGGGCCAGAGAGTGCAGAACAGGAAAGAGCTCAGTGTGAACTACCTGTAGAGTGGGTGATGGAGTGAATAACATAAATGCATGTGGCTCAGGTCTTAAGAGATTAAAGTAAATTTGCTGTATGTGGTAGAAACTAGTTTTTTGACCCATCTGCACGTTTTTGTTCTCTCACCTTCTCCATTTTTCACTCTTCCTATACCTGCGTCTCTTTACCCCTCGCAGGTTTGGCGCATGCCCTACAGCTTATCTTTAAACTCCTGCTCTGCATCGTGGATGTGTTGCCACAGGGAGAAAAAATGGAAACTGGCTGGATGTTTTTTGGAAAGTTGAAACTTTGTTTAATCTTGTGCTTTTAGTGAACTTCTCCGTTTGTCAGCTGGGAGGAAACTCACTCTTGACGCTTAAATCCCTGTGACATTTGGTTTTGGGAGAGACCCCATCTTAAGCCTATTACACACATGCGCACACACATACTCACACATACAGAAACACACTCACTGGCATGCACACATCATGAATACTAAGCAGAAACTCAGTACTATATACTTGTACAAGGTGAGCCAGGGTGCAGTGCAACACACAAAGAGGTTATTCTTGGCGTGGCACAGTGGTGTTTGGCATAAACTTGAGTTCGAAGCTCTCAATATATTTCTTAATGTTCATCTGGGCAGAGTGAGTGGTTTGTGCACATGAGTGTGTGTGTGTGTGTGTGTGTGTGTGTGTGTGTCTGCAAACCTGTCCTGTTTGTGTGCATCTAAAGAGTTTGCATCTGCTTGCCCATTCATGTGCGTGGACTTGCAGTGCTAAATCAATATGCGTGTGTGTGTGTGTCTGCAAACCTGTCCTGTTTGTGTGCATCTAAAGAGTTTGTATCTGCTTGCCCATGCATGTGCGTGGACTTGCAGTGCTAAATCAATATGCGTGTGTGTGTGTGTGTGTGTGTGTGTGTGTGTGTGTGTGTGACTGGGTGGGTGTGGAGGGTGGCAAGTCCCAGCAGCATGGAGAGCACTGAGGTCCAGGCAGACCCTGTGAGTCACAAAATAAATTTACTGAGAGCCGTGCTAACATCTCTCTGGGTCTCTCTCTGGTTCACTCACTCTGTCATCCTCCTCCTTGCCCCTTCTTCTCCTCCGTCTGTGGCTAAAGGAGTGGGCTGCCCTCCAAACAGTATATTGACTCACTCAAAACAACACAACATACTGTGTATCTGCTGCTGCATGCATCCACATGGATCTACTTATTCAGTCTGCTGAGCAGAGACTCTGCCTGTTTATCGTGTCCATGTTCCTTTTTTATTCATTTTGTGGGCCGATACTATTTAAATTATGTTCAATTAACTGATAAAAACTTGTCTTTTGTCAGGATTTGCTTTATTTCCTCATTGCTCGGGGTCCAACAGACCCCTTAAATATTTTTTGCTTGTTCCTTGACCTTATTTATGTTAAATATGCAGATATTAGATGTAAGAAATGACCATAAGGCTTTAAGATGACACTAAATAAGAAATATGTCTCATTTTAAATGTTGTATGGGCCACTTGTGAATAATTGATGTATATATTCCTTTTCTTTGCCAAAAAGAATAGACAAATAATTGATACAATATATTATCTTATATAGTGTTATACATATATAACACAGTAAGGGCATCAATGTGCTGTGTATATGTTATATGTGAAGATAAACTGTACTGAATCAATCTTTAGCAATAGTCAGTTGACATATTTTGAACAAATTTTGAACTAATAGCATTTGTTAAGAACAGATTTGCTTTCCTAAAATGTTGTTTCATACATTTTACAAACAAACATGGTTGACAAATACAACAAGGGAACTTTCCAGTACTTTTCCAATCCAAAAAAGTCCCACAACTTGATACTGAGTTGATTGTAAGCAACAACTTGCACTGATGCTGTGTCACTCCTCTGGTTTTTAAATAACTCTCCTCCAATTGTCAGAGTCTCACAGGTCTGCTTTTTCCTCCCAAGAGTAGTCATGACTCTGATGAGAAAGTGGATGAAACTTCCCGGCGACTCCATGTGTGGCAGAGAGAGAGAGAGAGAGAGAGAGAGAGGGCCCCAGCTACAGAACAAAAGCATCTTTGTGAATGATTGGAACCACATTTTCACCCTCCTCTTCCTCTCTCTCTCTCTCTCTCTCTCTCTCTCCTCTCAGTCACACCACAATGTTCAAAAACCATTGTAACAATCAACGTCAAAAGTTTAAAATAATACTCAGAGATGGTCTCAGCAGATACTCTCTATGTGTGCTTGTTTCTCCAGTTTCACTTCTTTGTGCACACACACCCACTCACACGCTGCACTCATAGACTCTCTCTCAGCCTCTCTCTGGACTGTCTCAGTGTCTACATTTCCTCTGCGCGCCCCTCCCACCCTGCCTGTCTGCTGATCTTGATGCTGCGTCGGGTCTGGATGTGGCATCTCATGCAGTCTGATCAGAAGCCCTGAAGCTGCGGAAGAGTTCGCACCTTGGCCCTGCAGAGCTGGCAAGCAAGAGAAGGCAACCTGCTCTTTCTCTGCTGGACCTCAGTGGACTGGAAAGCCTCTAAAGCCTCAAAGGGCCCAGGCCAAACAAAGAACAGGTCTACGTGCTGTGAGAAAGGTAGCATTGCTTTCAACATAGTGAGGCATGGCATGACTGCCTTTATGAGGACAACTTGCCTTGCCTTTGACGCAGTACATAGTAGAACTTCCCTTTATGCTCTGGTGCTTTAATTTAACTTGTGACTCAGTTTCTGCAAAAAAAAGAAGAAGAAGAAAAGTAAAAAAAAAAAAAGAAAAGAAAAGAAAAGAAAAACTCAGTAATATAAAAGAGTGCTAATTTGTGATGCAGGGTGGTGGCAACAATTTTATCTTCACTGTTTCATCTAATATAAAGTCAGTCCTCTCCCACCAACACAGTAACAGTCCTTGATCCTTCATTATATCCCGTTTTATGAAAAGAGTGATATTTGCTTTTAAGGTACAAGGTAAAACATTGTAGCAAGAACTCATGGTCACAATGCACAACGAGAGAGTTAATTTTGTATAACTTTTCATATTCACTTCCAACAAGATTTCATTTTAGGAAATACACTTTTGACTTTCTTGTAGAGAGTTAGATGAAAAAAATCAATACTTGCAATCATGTCGCTCTGGAACTAGCAGCTACTTCACTTATCTTAGCGTAGTATAAAGACTGTAAACATGGGGAAATAACTGGTCTGCCTTTGTCAAAAAATAAATAAATGATAAGTGACACATAAATTGTTATTTAAGTAGATTTTGTCACCTTGTGATAGAGACTGGCCAGCTGTATTATACATAACAGTGGTACCCTCTCATCCAACTCTGGGCAAAAGTCATTATTCAGGATCAGGGACAAGATATCTGCTGTTGCTGTTATTCCTGTCTCCCTGCACACAATAAAACACTTATGTGTATGTGTTTGCATGTAACACCTCCTGTTTTATAATTGGAAGCTGATTTGAAGGCACTGGTGGAGGTGAGGAATGTGGAAGGATGCTGCCATGTTGGACTGCTTTGTGCACTAGACACTGGATGGTCCAGACAGTCCCTGATCGCCTCCAAGGTCAGGAGCCACTTACAACCAAAACAAAGGGAAGCAGCAAATTGTAAAGGCGTGTAGCACCGCCACCTACTCTGTGACAAATGTGTTAAAAAATCATTACATGACCGTTAAATAAGGTTTGATTAAATTACTATTTACGACCAGTGAATCATTCAAATAATTATGTAAATAACAGGTAAATTAATGCTCAGAAATTAAATCAGACCGTGCTGTGAAGAGCCTTTTGGGTGCGGTGAATGTTGAAGTGGGGGTGTGAGTCATGAACGGAAGCAAAGAGGATAGAGAGCATAGAGCTTTTCAGGAAGCTGATGACAAGAAAATTTCTCCACTCTCATTGTTCATCGCTGAAATAGGTGGGGGGACTGAATCTTGTACAAACACACAAGACTTTTAATGTAGCCACAATGTAATGTCAACAATCTCCAGGGTCTTCTGAAGCTTGCATTCAGTTTATTTATGTGGGTCTTCTGTTTTTATTACACCCTAATTGACTGTATCATCTTTAGCTGATGTGACAATATCAGATAAAAGACGAGAATTTCCTCATTAACACATTTAAAACATTGTGATCCTGCGAATTAGCTGCAATGAGGGTGAATCTTAATTCGATACAATTTGGGAGTGCTCTTTGTCCCACCCTGTTAAAAATCCCCTGCAGTCGATGACAAATTGGTAAGTTATGCATGTAAAGCAGCAGGGAGGGCTACTATCTGAAATGTGTTGATATGAATTAGCTAAGAGAGACTTTATTGGTTGTTCCTGTTCTTCCTTTCAGTGGTCGGTTTGGTTAAAATTATTTCAATTTTAATTTTTATATCTGTAAGAATTAGGTGCAAGAAAAATATGTGGATCATACAGTCTGTGAAAGATCTCCTGAACTTTAAGTATCCGAGTCCTAAGTGAAAAATAGTGTGCCTGGGTTTCCTCCACAGACCAAAAAACAGACAAAAAATAAAAAACCCTGCTGGAACTAGATGTCTCTAATGCTACCATTGCCCACACAAGCTCTGACCCTCGTGCCCAGACAGACACTGAGCCCCCACAGAGCACAAATCCTACAAATACTTCAGCGTCAAAGCCTGACTGTTTCAGATGAGTGATTGTGAACACAAATTGAATGGGAGGTTATCAAGTTGTTAGCAAAAATGGAGCCTGTCTCAAGTAGATTTGCTGCTGTGAGTTACCTCGTGTACCCTGCCACGCCTTCAAACAATCAATCACAGAAAACACACTCATCAGTAACAACCTCCAGGTGTCAACATGGCACGAGCAGACAGGGCCTGTCTGTAAGGTCCAAGATATGCAACTAAAATTTATATTTTGGTGGTTTGTTTGTATCATTTCTTATAATAACAGGTAAAAAGTATTTTCAAAACAAAATTAACAAAATTATATGCTTAACAAAATGATTTTGCACAAAGTTAGTAAACCAGTAGTTAGATTAAGGATTATTATTAGTGAATTTCTGCCATTAACCTATGATAATCTATCTTATTTCAATGTTTAATTTAAAGTCTTCACCTGATATCGTGGTAGACTGCATGTATGCAGTTTTATAGATTTCAAATGCATTTTTGTTTTTTAATCCATCCAGCAACAGTCATTTCATGAGAAACTGAGCACATCCTTTTGAAAAGGGGACAAAGGTTATTATGTTTATTGTGTACCTAGTAATAATAAACATATGTCTGTGTTTATTATTACTTTTAAGGGTCTCACAGAGACATACAATATTTCTATGAGCTTAAATGTAGATATACATTTACAGTATATGTGATTATCAAGCCTCTAAGCTTAACTTGCATTTAACTTAACATGGTTTGTTTGTTCGTGACAGGGTCATACCACTACAGATGCCAGATGAGTCAGTTTTACAAGGACACATGTTGTTGTCAGTGAATGATGCGTGCTGAGTTTGGTTTCAGTATGTTAGCTGTTGACATGAAAGTAACTATTTTTTAAACTAGAAAAAAAAATATCCTGCTCATGTCAATTGTGTATAATGTATATGGTTGAGGACGTGCTTAAAGAGATTTCTTGTAATTGCTTTTGAGCGTGCAATTACCATCATGTGGATGAATTGTGAGTCATCACTGACAAAATGACCTAGTTTGGTCTTGCACTGGGGCATCCTGAAGGTCGTGTGCAAACCAGAATGAATAAAAAAAAATTCCCATAGTGAGTCACAACTGCATGTAAAGTCTAAACCCTGTACCTGCACACCAGGTCAGCTCATGTCAGACTACAGTGAAGTGCTTAGCATCTTTTCAAATAAAATGTGACTAGTTTAAAGAATTACTAAATAACTAAATAACCCTATAATTCAACTGGTTTGATTGACATTTGTGCTTGTTTCTTCGGTGTTAAGAAACAAACACTGACTGACAAAAAGCAACTTTCCTCTTCACAGCTACTGTATTGTTTTTAAGTAGCGATTGAAACAGCAGAAATGACTCCACAGGATATTGAAGGATGAATTACCAATACCAAAGCTAAAACAATAACTACAACTGAGCAACACATAAACGCTGCATTGAAGTGATTTTTGAATGTGTATATACAATTGCTACCTGCATTACCAACTTTTGTACATAAAAGTTATATTCACAAACTGTTGCTCTATTATTAATGACAAAACATATGGCTCCTGAGCCCATAAATCCTGATGAAAGCTACCCTGTGTTAGGGCTCTGTCTGGTTCGGGTTAAGGGGTAATTATATGACAGTATAGTTCAGCCCAACTAGTTTCTAGCCTGGAGGAAGCACAATCACTGCTGACTGTAGTTTCCTGTCCAATAGCTGCAGCACAGAAGTCTGAGACAAGTATAGTGGGAGTAAAGAGAGTGGGGAGACCGAGTGCACAGGACAGACACTGCTCATTTGAACAGTTTAAACTAGTTTGGGACGGTGGCGTACTTGGACGTTGTTTGCAGAGACACAATAGAAGGTGAGGAAATCTGCAGTGCAGACAAAGAGTATTCAGAAAGCTGCCTGCACAGACACACAAACTTCCCAACATCTGGTGTGCTGGAGGACGGGGCGAGCCGGAGAGAGAAACTTTGGAGGCGGAGAGAAAACTATCTTCGCTGGAGGAAATATGCATTGAATTGGGAGTTTGGGGCAACTTCTTGTGCTGAAAACTGATTTAGCAACCGCGAAAAGTGTCAAGACTGGAAGGAAAGAGGAAGGAAAGGGTCTTGGAGGGCGAGAAGTCCACCTGGAGCGGTCAGAGAATGAATTAGCCAAAGGTTCGGCTGCACCGTGTCTCAGCCAGAGAGAAGGTATGGACTTGTTTTCCCGTGCTCTTGTTGTTGTTGTTGATCATAGCCACTTATTGTGCAGCATAAATCCACTTAGAAAACGGATCCCCACACTGCGGCTGAGCTCGGTCTGAGCATGCAGGGACTCGTTTTGGGAAAGCAAGGCGCAGACATGCAATAAAGGTAAACAGAAAACGCCCGTTATTAACGAACGCTAACATTGTTATACTAAATTAGAGCGTCAATTTTAATTTCAAAAGCTGACTTTACTGTTTTAAAAAGTTGCAATTGAAGGTGGAGAAATCTGGCACGGTTTCTAAATGTGAGATGCGTCTTTCTCTCCTTTCCCGAAACTTCTTAAACCTTTGTTACTGTATCAAAAGTAGAAAAAAATAACTTAAACTGAGCCAACTATTTTTTTAAAGGTGAAGAAAGTTGAATGGACCGAACATGAACTTGATGAGCCTCGCCTAATCAAGAGCTTTCACAAAAAACTCAGCTAGAGGTTGTCAAAACTTTTGGGGAGCAGCGAGTGCGGAGTAAAACCACGGGAGCGCGCAAACAGCTGTCCAGCTGAGCTGCTTTGGCAGGGTAGGCGCGCGCTAAACACACGTTGGCACGTGACATATACGTCGAACTTGTCCCGTTCTAATGAAGAGTTATGGAACCCTGTGCTGTGTTGTGATTGGCTGCTCGAATCCTGTCAAAAATACAAACTACATCTCACCTGTGACCTCATTACAGGTATTTAAACAAGTGTAAACGTATAACAACAGTTTAGGGAGCTCTATGACTGTGATCTATGACTGTGAACCAAAAATAAGTTAAGTAGGCTATTAGGCTTATACATCTTTAACTTTGCTATACATTATATATCTATTCAAAGTCTTTCCCTCAAATTTATTGACATAAACGAATTAAGAATATTAAATATCCGTTAAAGGTGTCAAATAATAGGCAATGGATATTCTCAGGAGTTTATTTTTTTATTGTTTTTTGTGACAGATAGGTCATATATGCACAAAACTTCAGAAACAACCAGGATTTCCTGTCTCCACCCAACCAATTGCTGGTTCCAATGACATATTTAGTGGTACATTAAGTTGTTGTTGACAAACATCGTCCAGTTCTCTCATTTCTCTCAACATCCTTCATTTTGAGCACACATCCTGCTTAACTGTTCCATGTCATATATCGCATTCACAATTTTCAGTCCTCACTTGAGTGATGTCAGTTTTGCCTTGCACCATCTCTTTGTAATGACATTTATACAAGCTGTCTACAAAACTTACAGCAAATATCTGTCTTGCCTTATCATAATATCTCATGTATTGCCCAGTACTCTACATGACCTATATAGACCAGAATTTTGATAAAAGCCATAAGAATATTTTCCCAAAGCTAAAGTACATGGGAATAATCTATATTTATTGGCCTGTGGCTTCTCCAACGTGGCTGTGCTGTATACATCTCTATATATTTAATGTCTTTATGTCTTTGCTCTTAACTTTAGGTTTAACAAAGAATCCACTTAAATTCTTTCAACACTGTTCCCTTCAAGTACATGAAGACATTGTAAATTGCTTTCCGAAAACACAACCAATTGTCTTGTAATGTCTTCTGTAATATTCACACCTGCTTCTTTTTCACATTTCAGCTTCACATACAATGTTGTGTTTCCTCCTGTCTTTTAGGTGCTGATATAATGTAGCTATTATTCTATATTTCTTTGAATGGTAAACTCCAATTATGGTTCTAATTATGCCATTTTTATCTCAATTTAAAATGTGCTTCATTTCTCTGTCATAAAAGTCCCTTAATTGCATAATTGCTAATATCTGAAGTAGTTCTGGTTGTTTAATTTATAGTTTTGTTCAGCTCCTGGCAATTCATGACATACCCATACCTTATTAGTGTGCATGTCATTGTCCTTCAGTCCATTGTTTAAACTTAAAGTCCACAGTGTCCAGGATAAAATGTCTGTCACAGATTTTCCATCTATGTTATCCAAACTGTTTCTCTAAAACTGTTTCTCTAATCTATACCCTTATCACATTTATCAGCTTTATTTCAGATAAGGCTTTGAAATTTCTTTTAGATACAATTTTTCTCTGGTGTTGTATGGTCCTTAGTACACGAGTTCATAACAGGTCTTAACTGTGCTACATGCAAATTGTACCTTAAGTCAGCTAACGCCATACCCCCTTTATGGTTTCATGTCTTCATGTTTCAAATTTGACTTACTGGATTTACATGGTTTTAATCGTTATATATAAATGTTGAAATAACCTTATGTCAGGATCTGAATTGTTTCTCAAGTATGTCAAGGTCATGAAATAAATGGAGAAGTTGTAAAAGTATATTCCTTTTGAAGTGAACTGAGGTCCAGTGGATGTCTACCCTCCTCTCAATATCCCTCCCAATGTCGCCATGATTTCCATTTTCTTAAAATTAGGTTTAAGGTATGTAATTTTATGTAAAAGTGCAATTTAGGTTTTTGTTTGTATAATCTGTGATGGGGACCTTTTTCTCTTTTTTATTTTGTTAGTGTGTCATTTTGTCTATTTTGTTCATCTTGACTTGCTTCAATAAAGCACCTTGGAACTTCTATATGTATTTGATGTATATAAATAAAAGAATGAAGTCTACTGCTATTGTTATTACTGGCAAAGCCATATTTAAAGAGTTTGAAAAGTATTAATTAAAAGTAGACTAGATTGAGAATAGATGATAGTCTCCCCCTTCCTTTAATAATGTCATAATAGCCGAGAGGGATTTATGCTTGTTCAAGTTGTGCCTGACTAAGCATGGACCTGTTGGCCTGTTGCTCAATTTGAAAGTCTATGAGAGATCTTTCACGCGACCTGTTCAGTCATCTCTGTAATAATATATCTGGCTGTCTCCTCTCTGTGCTTCAGGCTCACTCCTTGGCCCCTCCACCTCCTCCCATAAGAGCCAGGCATACGCCCATGGATGAGGAGAGGAGTGCCCCTGCCATCTCCCCAGAGCCACCTGATGATGAGGGCCTTAGTCTACCAGATCCACAACCCAGTTCGCACGCAACTTCAACCACAGAGAGAGCAAACAGCTGCCCGAACCCGAAGCCCTGTCCTAGTCCAGGTAGTAGAAAACAAGGCAAACCTAAACAAATAGCTGTCCCAACTAGCTACTGTGTAGCTGGAAGTGTGTCTGTGTGTATGTATATATGTTGGAGAAAGAAAACGAGACTTTACAAACAGCTTGTGATGGGTCTGAACGTGCCATGAATAGGTATAATGTTTATAGCTGCCACCACCAAGTTCAATTAAACTGCCTTTGTTGTTTTTTTGTGTGTGTGTCTATGATTGTGGTGTCTACAAAAGTGAGAAGGAAAATAGCTATGAAGAGATTAAGCTTTTTATTATGAAAACGATGAGCTGGTGGATTAATGCTGAGAGGGAAGACCTCTCTGTGCTCTTTCATTTACGTAAACCTCACTGTGTCGAGTATGTCTGAATATAAAGTTGTATGTGATTTCACAAGCTATTGTAGGCTTGCTTGCTTACTCTAAAACAAGAATAAACAGATGTATTAACCTTTGTGTAGATGTGTAGGTTAATGTTATCCAACGGTGGATTTGTCTTGAGTCACCATGTTTAAAACTTTAAGCCTGGTAATTAGTAATCACTAACGGTAGACTCAGAGGCATTGTTCAAATGGCCACTCAAGTCCCAGAAAAATCCATGTCTGTTTTTGGTGGATGTCATAGTGATTCATCAGGTCAGGGGCCTTCTCACTGACAGACAAAACAGTTGTGTACTGAGGTGACTGGAGATCTGTCTGTGTGGGGGACGTGCCGCTTTGGATGATCCAAAGGGTCAGGACCAATCCAACGCTGTGGAACACTTAAAGGCAGCAATGGGACTCCTGGGAATTTGGGAATGGACCCATGACCTTTCCCCTTTGTGTGATTAGTCATGGTAAGGGTTGATTGACGCTTGGGCGGGAACAAGGGGAGCAACAGACCAACTCAGTGCAGTAGTGTGCCTGGATGACTCATGCAGGATCAGTTGAAAAGATTTAAATTTCCCCAAGCTTAAGTGAGAAAATGGCAACACTGACTGCTGATCGAAATGCAGGTCCTATGGGGTAATTGGGGTAGGTGTGGTAAACAGTTAGGGAAGTGTGCAAGGATTTAAGTGGCTTGTTGCCATGGGAATGCTCCACTTTAATCATTGGTGGAGTTCTTTTATTTTTTGTTTTGTTTTTTAAAGACAAGTCTCGGCCCATTCTGTTGTTATTACTGTATCAAATGTGCAAAAATATAGAATCCACACACACACATCTCGGCCATCTGTTACATTGCGGTTTACCATGATGAGCGTAGGTACAGCATCAGATATAATGATGATAACTCAGCAAAGAGTTATTAAACAGTAGGTGTGTGCCTGAACATGTTCTCATGGCTGTGCTGACTTTACCTGTGCTTGCTACTCAGGAAATCAACAGAGTATAACTGTGGCTTCTCCCACTAAAGTTAGACTGCAAGTCTGGCTGACTGTTCTAGTGTGTGTGTGTGTGTGTGTGTGTGTGTGTGTGTGTGTGTGTGTTTGTGTGTGTGTGTGTGTGTGTGTGTGTGTGTTTGTGTGTGGGTGTAGGTTGAGGGTAGGTAGGTGAGCCAGGGTGGGGAGAAGATTGGTCAGGCTACCACTGAGTGCAACAAGGCCCTGCTTTCAGGGCTCTGCTTCACCCCCCTCGCTGCACACCTTTGGGACAACACAACCGGCACATATATAAATCTGACTTACGCTTGCATGGATTATGAAAGATTTGAAACAGGTTGCAAGCTTCCAATTTTTATATTTACATTAATTAAGTACCCGTTATTGGTCTCTGCATTTAAGCCATCCTAAGAGGACCAATGGGCAGCGCAAGTTACTGCACTTGCTAGGAACTTGACGTTTTCACTTTGATCAATGAAATATTTCGTTATCTCTGTAAGTAAACACACAACAATATGTGAATCTGCTGCTGTGACTTCTCTGCTGCTATTTTTCCTTAATTTAGCAAGCTCACTAAGTAGGTAGATGACATGCCCATTCATAATCTCACCTACAAACTTCTGATTGGTCAGCTTCCGCCAATCTGTGGAAGACCAGGCTGAGACATTGGTGGTGTTGCTAAACAACTCATTGTAACCTTTTTGAAAAGAATAGTCATGTTTACAATTCAAAAAACTTACAAATGTGTCTTTTTGAATGGCTTTTTATGTGGAAATGCTTTCTGGGCCTCTGATTTTTGTTGAAGTTGCTTCTCTTGAGATTGATGCTTTTACCACAACATGTTGTTTGTATAGTAGGTGACTGCCTGCCATGAACATCTGTACAATTCAGTACAGTTTGATGCTCTAGCCCTGCAGAAAATAATGTCTCTGTCAGTCTTTCTTTTCAGTTTAGTTGACACCATATCAATGGGGTGTTGTGACTCATGGCTGCTGTTAGTTTCTGAGGCCATAGTTTTAATTATAGCACTGACCTGGCAGCATCAGCATGGGAGCCAATCACAATGCACTGAACCACAGTTTTTAGCCCTCATGTCACCTCATTCTTGGATAGCAGTCTTTTCTGCCGTTAGTGAATAAAGCTCTGCTCAGTCATTACAAGGCCATTGAACAGTGGTGTATGTGTGTGTGTTGACAGATGTGTGCCTCTCGCTGTTGTGAGTGTTGCTCTCACTCAGGCATGAAGATGCAATGAGGCTGTCTGTTTATATAGGAGCCTCTTACTGCCACATGCTAGATTCCCGCACTCTTTCACCACTGGCACCTCTCTCAATCTATTTTCCTCTTGTCTCGTCCTCTTTTCTGCCCACCCCTCTGCTTTTGTCTCTATTTATCTTTCTTACTGTCACTTTCTGCAATAGGACTGAACATTGATTCATTATTACATATTAAAATTGCACTTTCAAAGGTAGCAATTTTCAGATCACTCTGTGATGATTGATCACTCGCTGATCACTCACTATGATTATAACTATGACTTGCACTATTGTCAGTATCTTAACAAGCTGTAGGCGGCAAAGACTTCAGTGTGACTTGTTGATGTCCACAGCTATGAGACAGCTGCAGCCAGCAAATCTAGCCAGCTGTAGCTAATTAATTCTTGAGTTTACCAAACAAAATAAAGACTTTGGCTGTTGTTTGCTTAATGTGATCTCTGGAAACCTGGTCTGTGCTCTGGTTTGTCAAGAAAAGAAGTCCTCTGAGTCAACTGGTGCATCATTATTGTTGCTCAAAAACATCAACAGAGTGCTCAGTCTTTCTTTAAATAAACAACTTAGAATTAGCTTCACGTGCAGTTTGCTCCTCAGTAATTAAGTAGGAAAGACAGATGCAGAAAGTGAACAGTTGTTTAAATGTCTCTGTTAAACTTCAAAACACATTATTGTTTTAAACTCTGTTCTCAGAAGTCTGAATCTGGGCTTTGAGGTTGTGATTCACCTCATCCCGTCAGTCCTTTTCAGTCTGTCAGGCTCACTTTAGCTCAAGCAGCAGTGAAAGCATGCCAGCGGTATGTTTAGGGTTAGGTATCATAAGTGTTGGTTAACTGTGCTGTCAGATGTGATATACATTAGGTTTGTTATCCATTAATATAATTTTTACTCAACATCAAGTATTTTGTTTGTGTCAAAATAAGATAATAGGTTTGTGATACTGGTACAAACACATTTTTCAATACAATGTGGATCACGTCAGGGGTTTATTGTATGGAGTAAAATCAAAACAAAAATGTTATGTGATGTTTTCATCAAATCTTTCAGCACTGTTGTCTGTATAAAAGTCTGTTTTAAAGGTTTTGATGTTTGCCTGTGTCTTTTTGTTCATCCTGGTGCTTAGAATAATGAGAATAACCCCTCTGCCTACATCACAATCTGAACTACGTTTATTTTCTCTCTTCTGTCTCATCGCTTCAGTGCGTAGATGCAGCTATTTGCCTACTTGTTCCTTTTTAGTCCCTGAGGTTTGTTGAGGCTTGTGTCTAATTTGGTTTCTCACAGAGATTGAAATAAACTAGGAGCAATTTGAGGCATTTTTACAGCATATTTGAACTACGAAAATGAGCATGCTTTTTTTTTTTTTTTCCTTCACCACCTCGCAAACATTTGAGAAACTGCTGCTGCTGCTTCTCTGGTGGCCTCTCTCTGTCTCTCTCTCCCCCTCACTGATTCCTGACTGGAGTAGAGTCTCCAAATCCTCATAACCCATGTCAGATACTGTTGACAGACTGTGTCAGTGTGATAGTGCGTTAGTACAAACTAGTGAGCAAACTGTCTGTTTCGGTGAGACTCATGAGCCAGCAGCTTGTCTAGTTATTTCTACAGCGACAAATTCATTGGTTACCTGTCCAGGTGTGTGGTTGTTAGTGCCCTTTGCCCTTTTAGGCATCATTATTCATGTTTATTTTTACAAAAATAAACAATTTGAAAAAATAAATCTGTAATAACAAATTACTCATTTACAAAATATAGGATGACAGAGATTATAGATAGACAGACAGACAGACAGGCAGGCAGATAGATAGATAGATAGATAGATAGATAGATAGATAGACTGCCAGTGAGTGCATTAGCAGGGTATAACATTTCATAGCATTTTCCACAGTTTACTTCTGTATCTCTGTTAATTCTACTGCTGTCTATTATGACTGCTGATTAGTTCCCATATATTGCACAGTAATCTGTGCTCCTTGTGTTGAATGCAGCAGTATAGCACTCGGTCAGCGAAGCAGCTGCTCAGTATTTTCCCAGGAACCAGAGGAATCTCAGAGACAAAGTAACACAATTAAATTCCCTTTAAGCCTGTTCAACAGCAGACAGTTTTTGTCTTTAATGAGCTTACACTGCTTCATTCTCTCAACGGCTGTAATCTCTGATTTTGGACATATTCCAGTTCTGCACTCTCACAGCCCCTCTATGCATTGTGTGTGTGTGTGTGTGTGTGTGTGTGTGTTTGTGTTTGTGTTTGTGTGTGGGTATATTTTTCAGAATTTTTCTTTCCTTTTCTTTGTATGTGTGCATGTATGAGTGTGTATATTTGTGGAGGGATACAAAATATAAAGCTATGCCGTTGCTGTGTTTGTCTTCTTTCCTCTGTATTATCCTTCATCCTGGTCAGAACCTCAGTGGTTGTGTGTGTGGTTTCAATCAGTTCCAGTCATTAGCGCTGGCCAGAGAGCCGCTACTGCGTCGTCTCCACTAACTCCGCACTACTGAACATTATTCTGCTCAGTTGCTCTTCACCTTATCTCATTGTGTCTTCTTTCCAATTTTCTCAACTCTTATCTCTATCGTTAGTTTTTTAGAGATGAGTCAGCTGGATGTGAATGTGAGTGCCCATCTGGGCCTGAATGGTGCAGTTTCAAGGAGGGTTGTACTCTCCTCCAGAGCACACCAATCATTTATTATCATCATTTATTATCATTATTAATTAATTTGCTAATTGTTTTCTTTTTCAATTAACGTATTAACTGTTTCAGCCTATTTAACAACAAAAATTAGTAGGAAAGGAAGAGACGTAGCAACAGAGAAGAAGTGGTTATATATTGCACATATATACTCATACTGTTTCATTTTACATTATATCTAATTGCATATATCATTCCACTCTTTTATATGTACGTTAATTTTATATTAGTTATTACTGTAAATTGTGTCTACATTACAACCTACAACAAACACAAACATATATGTTTTATATACTTCATTTTATCAATATTATGTGTGCAGGCTGCACTTATAGTATTACTCATACATTTACATAAACTATATATACAGTTTATACATCATGGCTGCTGAAGTTGCAGTACCAGACGTCTTCTACACAACAATGTGAACAATTCACTCTTCATTTCTTTAAACTCTTCTTATTTTTTTAGTCTTTTCTTACTATCTAGCCTCTCTCTGTGCAGCTGTAACATGAGAATTTCTTCTCTGATACCAATAAAGTCTATATGATTCACTTTATTAACTCATGTGGTGCATTTTGGATGCCCATTTGCTCCCATCTGCGGCTGGTGATGTGCATGTGTACTGTATGCCTTTGCCAAAGGGATGTACACACCTTAGAGACCCCCTTTCGTATACACATTAGAAGTCTGTGCCTCTGAAGAAGTTTGAGTGAAGCACTAGGAGAGGGTTGATGCAGTTTAAAAAGCAGAAGGTAAAATCAGCTCAGCTCTCTGTTCTCTATGAACCAACACTCCCCCTCAGAGACCATACCCAGAGGAACAGCAGGTTGTGCTCTGCTTCAGGTGATCCAGGATATGTCACATCATTTGCCAGCTCACATATCCTGCATGTTTGCGTGTGTTTTGTTTATGCTAACCATTACCCTATGTGATCCATATGTTTTTGTTTTAATGGTTAACTGTTTGTTTACTAGGAAACTGAAATTCCTCTGGATCGCCCCTTTAGGGCCACTGACACGTGTACGCACACCAAATTACAAACACACATGAACACGCACATACATGAACACACACACAAAAAAACACAAACACATACACAGTCAAGCATGCACAAACAAATACACATAAGCACCCACACGTGTAAACACACAGCCAGATCTCCTCAGCAGCTCTTGATTGCTCTGGTCTGATTTGAATTAGAGGCTCATCTTTCTTAGATCTCAGAAATGGCTCTGAGGTTGCGCGGTTTGGTGGTTTGATGCTCATGCCAGCACACAATTGGTTGAAGGCCTGCTTGGATGGCACTAGGGGTTTGGTGGGGATGTGTTTAGCTCCGACAATCGTGGTTTTGAACGTTTACAGAGAGGGAAAGCTTTGACTAAGTTACAAGAACTATACAGTTTTAACCCATAGTACTCTGTTGGTAGCAGAGTATAGAACAAACTACTGTGCTAAAGATCACTCAACACATATTCCTTAGGTAGGTCAGGTGTTTTACTAATATTCAGATACTTTATGTAATTACTTACTACAAATCTTTGACATTCAATCTTCCAACAGGGGCAGCAAATCTCTGGAATTTTACTACTACTGCTGCTACTGCTTTTGTCACATCTCCAAGTAGTTGTCTCAGCGTGTTTAGCTAAACATGTATTTCTCAGATGAAGTAATAATAGATTTTTCTTGAAATGATTGTCATGGAGTCATGAACCTGTCCTTTCCTTTCCCGAAGTTTGCCTACACCAGGCTTTTTTTGTGGCTTTCATAATGATATGATTGCCCCCAAAAGCAGCTTCCAGAGAGGACAGAACAACAGGAGAAAGGGAACGAGTATACCCGATATATGCCACCTAAAGCACTTTTTGTTTGAATTATGTCACTGATCTCAATATTTTCTAAAAGCTGCCAACTGTCTCTGGCAGTCATTAAAGTCAATTGTTGCCCGCCAGCACATGGTGAAATACTCACTTTTTTATGATCCAATCACACAATATTTTGATTGAATTGATACCAGCTGCATAGAACAATGGACGATTATGGTTAACTGTTTGATTTTGATGGACTAATTGATCAATGATTATAGGAATATTAGGGATGGTGTTTAGACAGATAATAAAAAATACATGACTACGTGTATGGCAGGCTGACAGGCTAGGCGTACAGATAAATACATCGATAAATGCATATGTGTGTGTGTGTGTGTGTGTGTATATATATATCCCAATGAAAACCTTTTTAATGTTGACTGTTTTCCAAAGTAATTACAAGAAAGTAAAATCAGGATGGATGGGTGAATGGATGTAATAATAGATATATACGCTGCTTGCTGCATACATAGCCTATAATGCACACACACACACACACACACACACACACACACACACACACACACACTTCTCTACAACTACACATTTGGCAGTGTCGGGGCACCAATTCTCACTTGTGGCTTTCATATCTGAAGCCGGCTGATTGAGACTAATGGATACAACATGGGCCTTAGAAATGGCTTCCACATGTAGGAGACACATGTGTGTGTGGAGAGAGCTGGTATTAGATATAGACAAACTTCTGTATGAGTACATGTGTTTTATGTGTCCATTGGTGTGCTGCAGGTATGTGGCTGGTGTTTGTGTACCACTGTCTAATAGAACGGAAGAGCAGGAAGCACTTCCAGTTCCTTCAGGTCCTGTTTACGTCTTCAACTTCACACGCACAGAAATCATGGTCACACACACAAAACTGCCAGCAAATTCTCACACACACGCACACACACACACACACACACACACACACACACACAGACTCTAATAAAACACTGCTTAAAACACTGTTCCTCTTCATCAAGGTTACACCACCCTACACAAACAAGTGATTCAGGGCTCAAGCTTTGATATACTTTTTTTTTTTCTAAGAAAATAAAGATAGTGTTGCTTCAGGCAGGCTGAAGGCCTGGATCTCTGCAGGTGGGTAATATTGTAGAGTCATCCTGTTTAGCCGCACGTAAAATAATGGTTCCACATTCACTGCTTCATGTACAACATCACAAACATCATGAAAGACATCAGGAATATTGTCAGACAAAACAAAAAAATTATTTAGCTTAGCTGTTTAGCTTTTTTGTTATGGTTGGAAATTAATGTAATCTTTATTAAAATATGGTAGCAAACAACACAGAAAGAAGCCTGTCAATAGGTTTAAGACACATTTGCCAGATTGGCAACCAGCCAGCAGCTCCCATTTGTCAAATCAGTATAGTTGCAATATCTAATATCTAATACATGATCAGTTCATTATAAGCTATAGAATAGTTCCCAAAAGTTTTTGGTTCAATGTCTTTGTGAGTCTCTGAGTGTTAGAGACACTCATACTCTGAACACACAGGGACACATAGTGTTCATTGGAATCTACTAAAAACATGTGGCAAGTCTTTAATGTATCATCTTTAGTTTTTACTTTGTGAGACGCAACTTACTGGTAGTTAATCATTGTTACAATAAGTGACCAAAAAATGTCGCTGTCATCAGTCCACATGCATTTTCATCATCACAATGTTTTTTTTTAATTTTTATCCTATTATTATCCTGTTTCCTCAACTAATCAATTAGTTGTTTGGTTAATGACAATTCATAAAACAGTTTTGATTGATTAATTTTTTGTTGATAAACCAATCAATTAATTGACACTAATTGTTGCAGCCCTAGAATAATAAAGAAAGAATGGTTTTGCAGATTCATTTGAGTAGTAATATTGCAATATGAGAATTTGTCATTTGATTGGAGACGACAATAGCTTATTAAAAATAAGCTAGTAAGTAATAATTGAACTGATTTGTATTTGCATTTTTATTTGGCTCTTTGTGAGATCAGCTGATATAAATGAAGGAAAGTCTTTCTCCAACTACGGTAGAGACAAGAGGCTTTTCTTCACTCAACTGTCTACAGCTGAGATACCTTTGAGTAAACATTTTATACGTTTAGCCTAAAAGTGAGAATTAATCTAAAGAGTTATGCCAAATATGTGAAGGAATTTATTTGTAGGAGTGGAGAGGGAATGTGAACTGGAGACGAAGAGTGTGAGAGGCAGGGGACAGGAAAGAGAGGACAGATAGAGAAGTGAGCGAGACTGGATAGAGTAAATAAACATAGCCGGGAAGTGTTGAGTCCATGCACAGGACGTGGTTTGGCGTGTGTATGTGTGCGTGTGTATGTGTGTGTGTATGTGTGTGTTTATCAAACCCAGCTGGCTCCCATTTGCCCAGGAATGAGTCTGCACCTCTCAGAGGCCCAAGCCTGCCCTGCTTTGAAGGCCTCTGTGTAGTGTGTCTGTATGTATACGTATAAATGTGTGCGTATAATAACAGCTTCATCAGACCTCTGCATCGAGCCGGTGAACACGTAAAAACACCCAGACATATATTTACTGTATGTATATTATGTGTACATCCTTTAATGTGTTCATTTTAAACACTCACACATCTACTTTCCAATGCAAACAGCTATCCCAGCACAGACATAGACTCACACAGATTTCAGGTTTCACAAGCATGCACATAGACCCCTAAACAGTCCCAAGGGGTTTGGATTTAACTGCTTCCAGATGGAAGTTCAGGACAGAGCACACACCAACACATACAGACAAAATCTTCTGCTTTGTTGAAGTCAGCAGAACTGCTCTGCTTAAATTAATTAAGTGCTAGTGGATGGGAAATGACACGGGAGTAGACAAGTTTACTACAAGTGGGAAAACAGCTTGTTGCTGATACCTGATGATATCCACATAGAAAGCAGTTACTCATTCAGGACAGAAAACCTAGACCTGAAAAAACCTTCAAGATTAACTTAACATGGACATGGACAAACTTTGTTTGGTCTAACATAAAACCGTTTGAGTGTTTTAAAGTGTGTATGTATTTGTGTTGTTCTTTTTAGATGTGGCCCACACCTACACTGAGCCCCTCATATTGAGGGTAAATGGCACCCCAGAAGGGCTGCTAGGAGATGATGGCGACAAGTGGAACGGCAGCCTCTCACACACGGAGCTCACAACACCCAGCAAGAGTATCACATGTGAGTAAATAACACCTTCACACTAACACATTTACACATAGAGACACACACTCTCAGAGAGACTGGTGAGAGTTTTATTTCCATTACTGATCACTGGTCTGATGAGTCACATTGTCCTGACCTTTAACAAATACATTTTACACACCCTGAAGAAATAGGTCATGTAATCATACACACAGACAGAAATATCTACATTGTAAGCTAAGTAGGTTAAGTTTCTCATTTCTGAACACAAGCAAGTCTGCACCCAAATCTACACACTTGAAACCCCCTTTCTTCCTCTTTTCCACTTTTTTCTGTTTCTCTCGTCTGGCTGTCTGTTGGGACTGAGATACTTTGGGTATCACATTGACAGCGCTGTGTCAGTGTGACTGCCACTGTGAAAGTTACTTCTATTTTCTTGTCTCCTTTAATTATTTAGTGTTCAATGGACATTTTGGCATTGGTCTAATAAAAATAAAGTCCTGTCACAGGGTAGCTGGTTCCACTTGTTTCTGTAACTCAGTGTTTTATTTGGTATTTCTTTCATTGGTCTCTCTAAAAAAGCCAAAAGAGGTTAATGGGTTTACTATTTATATTATTATTATATATGTAGAGGAGTATTTACTACTCTAAGTCTTTTGTGGTTTTAACAAAGGTAAACGGTTCATTTGTTCCCTGCTTCCATAGCCTAACAGTCTTTTTTCTACCCACGCATTTTCATGTCACTTTTCTAATGTTTTAGCTGTAAGCACTGCTTTTGGTGTCCCGGTGACCTATGGGGTTTAAGGTTGATGTGGTTGACCAAGTCAACACAACATCCTTGGTTCAAGTCTGGTTGGGGACTTTTATTACATGTTATCCAACTCTCTCACTCCTCATTTTCTACTTTTATACTGTACATGAATAAAATAAAGAAAAGGCTAAAAAAGAAAGATGAGAGCAAAATGCTGGAAAATATGCACTTTGTCTCTCTCTCTTTCTATTCACATAGCTAACTACTCAACTAGCTCCAGTCTGTCAAGTTGTCATGTCTTGTGCTTGTCGAAAATGTTAATTGTTAGAAGAGAAATATTAAAAGGATAATATTAAATGATGTGTCTAGACAGATGGACCAAACCACACAACATACAATTGTGCATGGTTTCCAGTACTATATTTTTTAGTAATTTACATTATTACAAATGTCAGTGTGATTTTTAATATTTTTTTTTTTCCAGAGTACAGAAATTTCCATTTTACCCAGGCTCTCTATTGCCAAATCTCTACTGCCATCTGTGAATCTTATGACATTTCTCATTGTTGTAACATAAAACATCCACTGTATTGGGCAGGTGAACTGACTGTAGAAAATTGCAGGAGCAAAGATGATTGTGTCTCACATTATACATGCTTTATTTACACTCAGCTCTCCAAGTCTAAACTGCTTCCCTAAAGCTCCAGCTGTCCGATCATTACACTCCTCAGTGGGTGTATCAGCCACTCTCCACCTTAATTTGCTGGTGAGGAGTGTCACAACACCTGGAAACTCTCCTTCCAGAGTCATATCACTAACCACCACTGCCCATTTGCCTGCATCGTATAACAAGTCCAACAGTCTCAGCAAGAGAGCGGCTCTCTTTCATTCTCCTGGATGTGCAGTCGCTTCAGCCCTCTGAATCAAAGCCAAAGGTTACGCAAGTATGCTATGTCATTACCCCACCACATATATTTTTCTTGCTTTCACTCCAGTCTGAAATAATCTCAACCTAATTCCCAAACTAGTCCTACTATGTCATTTATTCACTTAGAAGACCGAACTTCACAATAATAACACCCACAAAACTCGAGCCGAGTTGTCTCCATGCTTGGGCCACTAACCTGAAAGGACTGTAAAACTTTTAAATGCCCTGGAGTGGTCTAAATCTGTCCTTCCTGTCATTCAAAGAAAAGAAGGGATGGTGGGCGTGAATGAAGGATTGAAGGGAGGAATTGAGGGGCGAGAAGACGGTTGAGTAAGCTGACATCCGAGAATGTGTTAGAAAGCTATGAGCATTTTTCCTGCAATCCAGGGCCAGCCATGGGCGACATGCACAAACACACAAACCTGTCCCGACGTAATAGCTAGTTTGCGGTAACTGAATAACCAGCAGTCAGTTCAGTCAGGAAACGAATAAGTAGGTGAATGCAGTGTGTTTTGAGTTGAATTGGTGTGTGAATGTCTGCTGTCTCTGTCTATGTTTGGGCCTCTACCTGTCCTGTCTGGCTGCGTGTGTCTATTTCAGGCACAGGCTGGAAGGCAGAGAGGTTTGGGTTTGATTTTCTCTTTCTCGCTCTGCTTTATTTTACATCCCAAATAAAACCTATGAAACCCACCAGCTCCATATGCTGTGCAATGAGAGTTATGCAACTTCAGTAGGAGTGGACAAAATGTACCGCCATGCGCACCAGTCCTCGTCGGCTTTCCATTTGCCTTCATGTGGCTCCTCCCTTCATCTATAGCTTCCTGCCTCTACAACTCACACAATCACACGTGTTCATGGGACTTGAACCACAAACTAAACATTTCTAAACTTTCTCCCTTTCTCAGGTGAACACATACAGCTTGGGCCTGCTCGTCTGCATAATGATATGTTTGTCTCTGCCTTCTTGCCTGTGTCAGTTGGTTTGTGTATCTTTCGCAAGCCTCATAAGCCGCTATCAGCCCGAACGCAGTTTAAATATGGTTTGTGTCATCTGTAATCAATCAATCATCATGTGTTTCTCCGGCTGCATAATGAGTGCGAAGACTTAACAAAATAGCTGTGACTCAGGACTGTGGTGAGGTCACGGCTGTGTGACATCTGCGTATGCATGTGCGTGAGTGTTTTTGCGCGTGAGCAGGTGAGAAAACAGAAGCAAAAACAGACAGTTCCTCCGTCTCACAGTGATGACATCAGAGCTGTAGTATGTGTCTGGCTCTGGGCCTATGACAAGCTGTCTGAGAACAATGTGCAGAGCGAGCTGTTAACATGTGTGAATGTGTCTTTCTGCACACGCACACACACAGCCTGTCAGTGATGTCATGAACACACTGCTGTCTTTGACGTCACAGTCACAGCGGGATACACATGTTCACAGATGTTAAACTGCTCGCACTCTTGTGGACTCAGGAGGAAACAACGACACATGTAATTCATCACTGACAGCATCACAGTAGCATTTATGACACTTCCACGTTGTTTATTTTTATCAGTTTAAACTATTTTCACTAAATGAGATGAACAGAAATGAGACAGAAGGCAGACCTTTTTCTGCAAGTGCGAATGAGTGCATGGAAGCGTGTGTGAGGGAAATGCTGAGTGGAGCTGTTTGTTATTATCTTGTCATCAAAGGGGAGGGGTGTGCAGTGTGTTGTTGGTGGGAAATCTAACAGGACTGTGACATTGCCTTTAATTAGAGAGCCGTCAGTGTGCTGAAACTGTTTTCCATCTCTGTCCCTTCTTGTTTCTCCTCTAGCCTATTGTTGTTCACATCTATCCACGTACACTCACACTATACCTTTACTGACAATTAGGTAACAGTGACACAGAGCTGAGGCTGGAAAATCTAGCTGTGTGGTCGTGACGTCACTGGGGTCATGTGTGATAAAGGTGGATGTTTGATGTCTTAGGACAGGGATGTTGTTCTTGCACGTCCGCTGCCTTTTCCTCCTTCCTTCAAAATACTGGCCTTGTCCTTCTCTTTAAGTATTTGTACACTGTTTCCATTCATTTGTTAGGTGAAATTCACGCAAATGAATCAAATGTTGCAAAAAATGAAAAGGGGATTTAAGTGACTTTTCAACAAATGAAGGGAATAAAGTTTGTCTGTATGTCAACAAAACCACAAGAAAAATGAAAGACGTTTTCCAGAAATGTTTGGACATTGGGCAAGTTGCAGTTGTTGTTGTTTTGCATCAGCTAATGTCATATTTCATGTTTTCATGCAACAACAAAGAAATGCTTGGGAAATTACAAAATACAAAAGACTGATGCACCCATGTGCAGCTGTGGTTTTCCTGGTATAGACAAAGCTCCTCTGCAAACATGTGCGGGCATGAACACATCAGTTAACTTGCAATCAGGCGACCCTTTAAATGCTGCAATGGTTTGATTACATACAAGATATTCTACTTTATGTGAATACTTTACAGGTTAATGAGAATATATCAGTAGTTTGCATTTTGATGCTTTTGGTTTGATTTGTTGATAAAATTTGTATTTATTTAAGCCAGTAAATCCTTGGTTTTTCATACATTTAAACAACCTTAAATCATGTCAATTATCATTTTTAGTAATAGACTGTAAATTTATGGAGATTCTGTTAAAATACCAGCATTTTACTCAGTAAATAAATGGAAAAATACTACATCTGGACAAAAATTTGGTTGGTAATGCACTGCAAACAAACAAATATCATTTACAGTTGAGCCCCAGACAAACCCTTTCACCAGTGTCAACAGCAAACAGCTCTTACTTGAGCTTATCATCAGTGCTATGAACTACTATTTCCTTTTCTTTTGTAGCAAAAACACCATTTTGTTCATATGTCTGCTATTTATTGGAGTTATTAGCAAAGTTTCAGGAGCAGGGCCACACCTCAATGCGTCACTTCCCTATAAATACCCTGCTAACCCTCTCTCCCCTCCTTCGCTCTCACATCCAGCTTACTTTTTTATCACTGTCTCTCCTTCTTTCTATACGTAGGGCCCTATGGGGGTCCGTCGTAGCACCAGGACACGACGGATTCCCATCCAAAGAACTGGCTGAAGTTCTGAATTTCTTCAATAAATTGTTAAAATGTGTCTCACTGATGGTGTGGTCCTTGCTAGTGAAAAGGTTAACTCATCTTAGTTTGAGGTTCTGGTATCTGTAGATTTTGTCTTTCCACTTTACTAGAAGTGCAGTTTCATGCTCAAAAGGATAAAACAGTTGGTATTGTTCACACTGATATGATCAATCATACTTATTTTTTGTAAAAATAGGTGCCTGATTTACTTAATTTGCTTTACTTGATCATTACTTCAAATGATTGTTGGTGCAAGCATTTTAATACTGTTAGTAAAACAAATAATTATAGCTTAGCTGAAACAAAACAAAAGTCTGTTCTTCATGTTTCTTGTGATGTCAAGGAGAAACTGACATGTGAGATACATAAGTGACATTTACAAAAGGACCAAATGGACTTTAATGCCTGAAAAAAGTGGGATTGTCTGATGGGATATCGTACATCAACTGTATGTTAAAAGTGCTTGAAAGTAAGTAAGAATTAACCTTTAATTTTATCCAAATTCAAGTCTCCATTTGATCATTTTGAAGCAGTATTCTGCATTGAACTCTGTGTTCACATGACTTTTTCAACATAGTGAGTGGGAGCAGCTCAGCAAACCTCATTAACACCTCTGTGTTGGGTTGGAGAGCTATATAGAAGCCAGAAACGTGGGAAAAATCTCATCAAAAACTGTTTTAAATAACGTTACACAGTACCCACCTCATCATTTTCCCATTCTCATAGTTTTAGTAGTTGACACTCAGGCTTTGGCCCGCAGTTAAAATCAAACACAGCTATGCAAGAAAAACCCAGAAGGGAGTCAGTGGGTAAGATGTCTCTGGGAGACTGGGGTGATTGGATGTTTTACGTGCACTTCAAAATACGCAGTAGATTTTGAAATGTTGTGCAAATATTGTGAAAGTTGAACTTTTCTTTGTGCCAATCATTCTTTAGTTTCATCATCAATGGCCCATGTCCTCATTGCCAAACATTTACGGTGCAAGCAAGTCAAGATCTGCAAAATCTGCAGTTTGGTCTCGGTATTTATTATTCAGTGTTGAGGGTGAGGGTTGCTTCTGCTCTGTTGTGCTTGATAATTTGCATTATGCACATTTGTATAAAATTAGTAATGAGGCAGTGAGTGAGCAGTGAGCATCTGCGTCCATCCCATTTACTCTTGTTGTTTTCTAATTAAGTTGTATTTGGGAATGTAAATCTGGTCTGACAAAACAAAAAAAGAAGAATTTTTTAACTTTAATCTCTTGTCTGTATAGTTCAGCACTTTCAACACTTTAACCTACATAGACAGACAAACTGCACCAGAGGAGACGGTAGGATAAAGCAGCTGGAACAGAGACAGACAGACTTCACCGTCACTCGGGTGACTCATTCCAGCAGGAGGATAAGTAGAGAGAGAGATGAACAGCAGTTCTCTGGTCTGGGAGGGAGGTGTGTAAGTACAGGGTTGCTGAGAGACGCCAAGAGAGGAGGAAGAGGTGGAGGGTGTGTGAGTGGGGGTGGGTGTGTTGCTGCATGATGGTGACTCACTCATGCTGGCTGTGAGTAGCCCAACACATCTGCATAGGCATACATGTGAATACACAAATCCATTGTACTCGAGGTCGCAGGACCCCCAGTGGGCAATACTGCTGTGTGTGTGCCACACACTCACACTCTGTGGTTTCCCAGTCTCATCATGTTAATCCCACAGTCATTTTATTTGCTGTTATTTTTAAGTAGCTCCCACTGCTGAATCATTGTGTTTATGAGTCACACCCATGCATCCTCCTGGTCCAAATATGCACAAGCAGCAACCTATTTCTTCAACTCTCTCTTTCTCACTAACTTTCTTGATCTCAGACAAAGGGACCTTGTGTTTTTGTGTGTGTGTGTCCGCACGTGTTCTTGCATGCATATATTTGTGTGTCTGAGTGGGCCTAACCTCAAGCTCTGTTTGGAGACAGTCCTGACTCCCCGTCTCTCTCTCTCTCTCTGTCTGTCTGTCTGCCTGCCAAGTCCGCCTATGTACTGTGTTCATACACTCACACAGACACACCACAAAGTATGAATTTCTCAACAACTCACAATCCCCCAGACAATACAGACCTAGTGGGGATACTGAAAAACTGTGCACAGCTTCCCTCCCTTCTCTCTAATCCCCTTCTTCTCTTACTGACCTACATCCTGGCCAGCTGAGAGTGCTCAAACACAATATTGTGCAAAATGCTAAAAGGGAGCAATAAGTAGGAGAGACAGTAAGGGAGAAAGGGAGGACACAGAAAGGGGAGGAGATGAAGTGAGGGAGGAAAAGTGAAATAGGGAGAGACATAACACAAGAGAGCAGCAGGTATTGACTTTTGACACACTTTAGACGCGCAACTATGGCTCCTTCTGCACATGCATGCACACCCACACACCCACACACCCACACACACACACACACACACACACACACACACACACACTGACCCTGCAGCCTGCCAAACATCTGGAGCAAAGTTAGAAAACGCTGAATGAAAGAATCTTTAATAACACTGGATTGGTTGTGTGACCACAGCCACTAGCCAATCAAAACAGACCTGGATGTGTTATCTGTCTCAGGGCGGTTATCGAACGGACGCTTTTATTACCCGTCGTGTTTCATAGCTAGAGCTCGGGACCACATTCTGTTTGCCTCTCAGTGCCACTGTGTGTATGTGTGTGTATCTGAGAGGTACAGAGTTTCTGCTTTGAATTTCTGTGGGTCCGTTGTGCTTTACCCAGCTACTTCTCACCACACCTCTCAACGCCATAAGCTTTCAGGTCAAGAAAATATTTTGGGCCTCAATAGGATGGTATTAAATACTACCATAATATATAAAGACCAGGCTTCCATTTTATTCTTTTTTTTAGGGTGTGTGTTTGGTTTGGCAATGGAGGTGAAGGCCTCCCTCTCTCACTGAGTAGTTAGTACTCGGTAACACTTGGAGGTAAAATATACCAAGTGGTCTATAGAGCCAAGATTAACAACTGTACATGCGTTATGTTGTATCAAAACTGCATTCTTCCAGAAACTCAGGTGCTGAAAGGATGGATTTTTCCAGAGACAAACACTCCTCACTTCTTCTCTCACTCTCTTTTCATTTATCTAGTGTCTTTTTCCCCCTGCCGTGTCTGTGCAGTTGTGTAAGAGTCTAGACAAGTGGGATCAGGGGTCAGTACAGTAAATACACACCTCTTCCCATGAGCTATTGCCTTTGGGGTTGGCTTTGTACATGGACTCAATTTCCCAGAGTCTCCCTCTACATGACGCTGTATCAGCATAAGTCTGCACACATGCATGCTCAGAGTGTGATAGGATAGGTTCACATTTCCATATGTACAATGAAAGCACTGTTGTCCTTCGTCCTTCCTGTGCCCTGGCCTTTCTTAAAGCCAAAGTGAATATGATAAGAACTCACCAGTCTGACAAATCAAGCAGGTCTTCCAAAGTCTTTTTAGGAAATGCCGTCTGTGGAAACACACAAGGAAACAAACTTTGGAAGATACACATTTCATTTAACTAACTACCTCATTTTAGCCTTGGCCAAACTCTCATACATTGAAATTGTTGTTGAAAGGGGTCTCTTTTGGCCAGCATGGACAGTAGGGACAATTGAGGTAATCAACAGTGCTTTAACTGTATGGACATATACGTTTTGTTCTAAGACAGACTAAAAATAAGAGCCAATCATTTAAATCAATAACAAATGATTCATCTCCTACTGGAAATCCATTTAAAGCAGAAACCGGGAACAGTGTTCAGCTGAACAGTATATTACAACACAACAAAAATTTGATTTAGGCAATTTTAAATTTGATTGGTGTCTTGATAACTTTATTAAGCAAAACTGTCTATTTTTATTGTGTATTGAAAATCTTTGGTCTTAAAATAACAGATGAAGTGACAGTCAGAAGTTTAATTCAAAATATAATGCTGGAACACTGTACCTGTCACTCATCATGTTATCTCTGAATTTTATAGGATGTGAACAGCACATCTGAGAACAACAGCAATACCACTGGCCTGATCTTAAAGATTGATTGAACTTTGCATCCATTTTTAAAAATGCTTTTTATCCACAGCCTATTGTAAACTACTGTACTTTTGTCCCTTTTCAGCTCAACCAGCAGCCAGATCCACACCCATTCACCACACCCAGCCATGTCGGACACAGCCCAGCAGCCAACTGCGCAACGGAGCCAAGCACCATGCACATGCACATTCTGCTCACACGCACTGTCCGCATCACACGCACACACCTCACACACACACCCTCCAGTCCAATGGGGTCAGGAACGGGGGCCCTCATGAACACCCTAAGCTGGGCTCCCTCCCAAGAGGAGGCTCATCCACCTCCTCGTCCTCTTCAGCGGGACCCAAACACACCAAGAAATTGCAATCTAACCCTTCCATCACCTCCCAGAGCAGCAAGAGGAGCAAGAGCAGCTCCAAGAGCAACAGCTCCCAGATCCCCACAGAAGCACAGGACGGTGAGATACAGAAAACTGATGGCAGGAGAGGCAGGGATAACTAACATGGTTCAAAATCCAAGTATTTCCACATGTCTGGTCAGAGTAAAAGATCAGACATGTTCTTTCCCCTGTCACATTTTCTCTGACAGTGAATCAAGGAATTCACTGTTTGTTTTTTTGTTTTTTTTACATAAATTAACATTGATGGTTTATCACATGCAGGAAAATCAATGAAAAATGTCAAGACAAATGTCATTGACTGTCCCACTCAGTTCACTTGAAGAGTGTTTTGCACCTAATCAAAATTTGCAATGCAAGTTACATTGGCAAATCTTTACTAACTGCAAATGTCAACTGAAAACAGATTAATCAAAAAGCAAAGGCGAAATTCATCAGGCTGAAAAAAATCTCAGTATATTAAACTTGTCATTCCTTTAATCACTTCTGATGAGCAGTCCTCTGTTAGCTGCTTTGAAATCTGGGTTTATTCCACAACCTCTTGTCATGGCTTGAGTGGCTGTGTCGACTTGTATGTCAGTAAAAGAAAGTGCTCTAGATCCACCACACTTGACAAGTAATGACAACCTGCAAATAGCATGGCATTTATCATTTTCAACTCAAGGTAATACAGTGAATGAGGCCACCTTTTTTCCCTCCTATTTATACGTACAGATTGTCTTTTATGTGTCTAATACTCATACTGAGAGCTCAACAAAGAAGAGAAGTAAAGATAACAGGCTTATAACCGAGGGTGAATTAGTAAGTCCAGAAATAGGTTTTTTGCTCCCTATTAAAGAGCAAATGTCATAATGCCACCAAGATATTGGCCAACAGTCTGACACTGAAGAAAAGTATTTTCTGGTGAACTTATTACTCAATCATGTCCTGTGATTTCTGACAAACTCAGTTTCATCTTTTAATTTGGATTTACTTTATTGGCATGACATGTAAATAGGTTGATGTTGCCAAAGCATACAGAGAAAGGTGATGTGGGATAAACGAGAAAAAGAAAAGAAACCAAGGCGATGAGAATACACTAAATCACTAACTGTCTCTCTTTCCCTCCAGACTGCTGCGTTCACTGTATTCTGGCCTGCCTCTTCTGTGAGTTCCTAACTCTGTGTAACATCGTGCTGGACTGTGCCACCTGCGGCTCCTGCGCAGGGGACGACTCATGTTTCTGCTGCTGCTGTGCATCGGAGGAGTGTGGCGACTGTGACCTGCCCTGTGACATGGACTGTGGCATCATTGACGCCTGCTGTGAGTCTGCAGACTGCCTGGAGATCTGTATGGAGTGCTGCAGCCTTTGTTTCTCCTCCTGAGGCCCTTTGCCACCACTGCGGGGGGCGAAGTAGATGTCTGCTATACACTCCCACAACCCAGGAACAGCTTCGACCAGTGTCTTATCAGAGCTGAGAGGCACTACATCCAGTCTTTGTTGCCTGGGCTCTGTGGTTTACACTCTATTGGCTGGCCTAGTTGGCTCCACAATATGTCCAATGTTTCTTACAGGGTTTGCCAAGCAAAAGATGTGACCTAATGCTGAGAGCAGTCACTGGTGAATTCTTCTTTCCTTTATTGATCAAACAATGGGACAGTAGCCTCCTCTGCCTTGTGTTTGCTGTTGGTCCATTGCTCCACAGCTGGATGCATGATGCAGAGTGAGTTCCAGCTGTGGTCCACGAGTGCCTGCTAGCCTGTGCAGACCAGGTCTCTGGACCCTCACAGAACAAGCTATTATTACAATGGAGCCCCTTGTGCCGTCTGAATGACTGGAGTTCTCCAAGCATGAAAAATGACCTCCAAAGGCAAATGAGAAAATGGCTCCATTTAACCGGATTTTAGTGTTTCTGTAGATAAGAGCAGCAGCATAATGGGAAAATGGACGCTCAGATCTCAGTAAAAATGTAGTCTGTCCTCCTGTCCTTGGCAAGGTTAAAGTCTTTCGGTTTGATTGCATTCAGTGGCCTTTGTGACACACACACGCCCTAAGTGGAGGATGTTGAATCCACTGCTGTCTTTGTCCTTGTTGCTTTGTGCTATATAGAGAAAACATTAAAGGTGGCTTGTGGCAATATTAGACAGACAAAGTTCTTTGGTTGTTGATATGAATCTCACTTAACAGACTTATTCAGAGAAAAACGAATGATCAGCCTGAAGATGGGTCCCATTAAATTAGTATTGTAAGTGATGGACATCACAGAGCAAATGGTTGAGAGCATCTGTCATGGACACATTCTTCACTCTTAACATGTGAAGAGAGAGAGTTCATAATCAAAAGTCTCTTCTTGCTTAAAGTTTCACAACCTGTTTATAAGATTGTTTTTAACATTTCTTTTATTTTGAGGGGCTTTGGATGTATTCAGTGAATTCTTTCTTGTCTGAATGGTCAGAACTGGTAAAGGACTGGTACAGGATTGGAAGGCATCATCTCTCTTTTTAATACATTTCATTTTTCTTTGTCGTTCTTGCTATGTGAACAAATGGCCTTGGCTTAGCTTAAGGCCTGAATTTTCAAGTAGATTCCCCGCCTTTACCAAATCTCTGTTAATCCTTGTTTTGTAGATTTTAGTTAAGATATTTGCATTTCTCCTCCAATGTGAAAATCACATTTCTGTGTTATCGGGTTTCGCCGGGCTCTCTGTAAAGCAGACATTGCTCAACGTCTAATTTAAATCCTTGAATGAAAATCTCACGACATTATGCTAAGTTAGATCCATATGCTTGTAGTGTGAATGGTACGCTTTTGATAACAGACCATCTCTCATATGCTCAGAGTCATACCTTCTTCAACCCAATACCTTTTGAGATGTCACCTAGATCTGTTGTGCATTTTAAGAGGACTTGATACAAATCTCTGTCCTTTCTGATCACATACTGTTTGTGCAATCCTTTTTTCTTGGAAATACCAAAGAGTTTTCCTCTTACTGGACCTTAGGTTCTAGACCTATAATTACTTGTATGTTGAAGGGATTTTGCTATGCTAATGTGGCTGTGGTTGATCAAACCCTATTTTAAGGGCTGATATATAACACTGTTGGTTAAGAATAAACACTAAGCTGTAAATCAATCCGATAACACCAAAGCAGAAAATGCAATTTTTTGGAAATCAGCTAATGCAACTTGAGGAGATGTAATGAATCTTCATGTCTGTTTATATCAAACTGAACTTGTTTTGTATTTTGGGATATGTTCAAACTTAACTGGGACAAAATCCTGGAGAGCCCTGGAAAACAATGCAATTCTTTACAGTACAGAGACATTTATGAAGGGAGAACTGGATTATATAATGATATGTATAGAAGTGAAATGTAATTTGTTTGGATTTTTTTTTTTTAAAGATTCTGGAGCTGGTGCTTCATCGAGGGACATGCTATCTGTCACCAGACAAAAGTTGTCACAAATATTTGACAAATATCTGGAGGCTGTTCAAGGCTAACCCATTTGAGTTTGTAACTGATATAAAAGAGGTGAATCATTATTAATAATAAAAACAGTTTTGGACCACTGGAATCCAATTTGTACACAATGAGCCTACAAATGTTTGTTAGCTACAGTGTCAACAAGCTAATGTTAGCATAACTGATCTCCACTGTTGACAAGGACACTGCTGCTCTGCCTGTTAGCCAATAGTATTAAAATAAACAGTTCACCCACTGCTTTGTTAAGGCGAGCAGGAATATGAATACATATTATCATATGTTTCCTAGTGGCTCATTTTACTGCTAAAACAATAGGTTCACTGTTTTTTAACCCAACCCAATTGACATGTTGTTTCCTATCATTTATGACTTTGCACAACCACAACCTCACTCACTCCAGCTCAAGTTTCAAGATTCCTACCACTTTGCTGCAGCTTTGCACTGGGCTCAAATGCAGTCTGAAGAGGCAACATTTTAAGCCTTCAAAACCACAAAAAAATCCAATTTTCATAAATGGGAAGCTCATAGACTTGCTTATCCTTGGTCCCAAACTTTGCTCTCACCAATGTTGAATTGATTTTATTTTGCTCAGATTCCTGGTTCCCGCAGAGATGTAACTGGAGAAATAAAGTCAACAACCTGTGACAGACAGCACGGCTTTGCAACTCTCAGTTTTGCAGTAGATCATATAAACATGTCTGATTCTCCTGTGAAAGCCTTGGTTTCCAAAAGTATCTTCACCTGGGTTTTTAAATAAGTAAAATGGACTGTAAAGTGCAGAGTGTTAAGTCTGTCAGTGCTACAGCTCAAGTTATGCTATGCAACATAAATCATGTGAAACAACATTTTAATAAGAAATAGGTTGAAAAACAGTGAACACATCATTTAAGTTTAATTTAATGATGTTGGAATAATGTTTTATGACGTAGTCATTAAATACTACTTTATGTCTATACTGGGAAGTGCCTCACTTTTGTGGAGAATGGAGGCAGTCTGGTGGAATAGAAAAATCTAATTGGTTGGTCTGGATGTAAAAAGTCCCCAGATGAACACCGGCCCTGCATTTAAACCATTTACTGGAGATGATTTGATGTTGTGTCTGTACCAGACTGCTCATCATCTCATTTCCAAATATTTCCTTTGTATTCACTCAAGCTGTTTCAGTAATACTGGAAGAAAAATACAGGTTTACTTTCGATGTTTTGCATACTCAGTATTATCAGTATTTTGTTACCTTTAGCCAGAATCACCTTGACCACAGAAACTTCCAAATGTTGACTTTCATGGATTTATTATCTTATTATGAGATAAAATTTGAATATTGATTTAAAGGGCTGGTCACCTCTGCTAGTACTCTGAAAGTTATGCTAGCCCAGCTGAATTGTTACTAGACTGTAGCCCACTATAATGTCATTTTGTTTACACTACCCCCATTTAATGTCTATTTGAATTGCTGTCCTGGAAGTCACATTAAAATCTCCTTGTTTAATACTGAATAAACAATGTGAACTCCAGGCTACGTGTGTTATTCTTTCTTTATTTCTGTGAAGGCTCCTACCTTATTGCATTATGACCTTATTGTATTAAGGCTACATAACTACTCTCATTGGACTGCAGTCCAGCCTATTAAAATATCTGTGTAGCTATGAAATGAATCTAATAGCAACAAAGCATTGTTAATTTACCACATGGACAGAGCTGAATTACCAATATATGCAGTGTAAACTATATTTCAATCAGGAGAGTGAATTAAAGAAGTAAAGATTATGTTAATTCTACAGATGATATAATGACAGATTGATATAAGGAGAGTCTTTGGGGCTTAGACTCTACCGGGAGATTTTTTGCAAATGAGAACTAGCGACTCTAAACAGCAACAGTCCCTCGTGAAGGCACTTGTGGTGGTGGCTGACAGCTGATTGCTGACGAGGCTGATGACATGATGACTAGATGAATTGTTGAAGACTGGGTGGCAGTGGGGTGCATAAATGGAGCGTGAATACGTTAAGGGGAGAGAGAGGACCATATCTAAGAAGTAGAGCAGCAGAATGATAGGCTAATGTTGAAGGTGTGTCACTACGCTATTGGATAGCCAGAGCAGATGATATCTCAGTGACGCTGTAGAATGACAGCAGAAAGTTAAAGTGAGCATACAAGAGAGTGTGAGTGGCAGGATGGATGAGAATAGTACCTCGCATGCAAGAGGATAGTCTTCCTGACTGAACTAAGATCCATTTAAATATTTGACCCCCCCACATGCACTGCTTGGCCCCTAAGAGTTTCTATAAGACCAAATGTATCTTTAAACTTTAAACCAAGAAAGAATTCCCTGTATCTGATAATAATTGCCACTCATCATGGCTTTCTTCTCAAATTCATCTACTTTCTATATTCCTTCTGTGCACAAATCTAAATGTACTTACCAACGCTGAGCTACAGAGATCAGTTTTCATGGCTGCTCTTTACTTGTCCTTTCTTTAGCCCCATATGTGACAAGTGCTTTGCAGTTGATTTAAGTTTGGATAAAATTTCTTCAACTATAGAAGTACTCCTTTCACATGCATGCACAGATTCATTCTTTGTTTCATTTCTGCAACAGTCAAACTAACTCTGTCATTTTTTTGCTATTGCTGGTCTTGTCATATTTAATAACTCACTTTTTTTTCAGCACTGTGACTCTGATGGGGATAAGCGGTTACAGAAAATTGATGGATGGATGGATTTGATTTCATAAAACACTGAGTGCCAAACAAGAGTATTTGCATCTTGGGGTGTAGTTCTTCAGTTTTCAGCTGCAAAGTTCAACTTAATTGAAAAGTTTTTTAAAAAGATGTTTAGTTTAACCACCTAAATGCTCGACATGACTGCACACAGTTAGTTGTAACACATTTAACATCAAATGTTGTTACTGAGTATGTCATAAATGGTCAGTAAGCTATCAGTGAAGTTTATATAGTTAAATGGAATGGTTAATGATTTGATAGTTGGCACTTTGATAGTTGATTTGATAGTTGGCAAGCTATTTAAAAGACACTAACTTAATGAGCTTAGTGCAAATGCAAACTTTGCAAACTTAAGAAATCCATATGTATGTAATTAGTAGTGACGAATAACAGCCATAATCCTGTTGAAAGAAGACATTTAGAACAGTCAGTGAAGTGGTATTTGATCTCCTCTACATCTGACAAAATGTTGGAAGCCACTGATATCAAACCAACTAAATGCTGATTCAACATACAGTTAGGATAAAGCCCTGCAGCAATAGAAATTACTGTCCATGTTCAACAGGAGTGTTTCATAAAGTAACCATGCAGAGGCAGTCATTTTCACCAATTTTAACAGTGCTGTTGCTTGCTATTTTCCCTGCAGTGTTTAATTATTTCTCCATTAATCCATTGTCACGATCATATTTTAGCTGTTGCAGATTTTCCCATAACCCCACCAGATTAGCTGTCTCTGAGCTGAGAGGAGCAGAGAGAAAACAGGGAGAAAAGGGAGAAAACAGAGCAACAACTGGGCTCATGCAGAACAGAACCCTTTAATGTGTTTTTTTAAAGGCTTGCCAAAGTCGTTCAGTAGGAATGTGTGTTCAGGCCAATACATCAATGTGTGGAGAAATGCAGGGGACTTTTACTGTTTGAGATTTTTTTTTCTTTTTTCTGCTTTAATCTTTTCCCCCTTTTCATCTCTTCCATCATTGAATCTTAAAACTTGAATCTTGAACACAATTTCTGTCTTCAGTATTTGTGTCTCGTGTGTCTGTCAACTGGCTGTGAAATTCTCCATCCTCTGTCTCTTGCAGCCTATTTTTAGAGTGAAATAGCTGTGTATTCATGAGTTTTTGGAAGCTGACTGAATGGCAAAATTAAAAAAAAAACCCTCCTTAATTTGCCAAGATGTTTCTACACTCACTTGAATTAGTTATTACCTTTTAAAGCAAGAGTCAAAATGTTTAAGAGAGAGATAGACGGAAGCGCCTTTTCTGACTAAAGCTTGAATTATGCTTTCTATGACTGTAAATGTGTGACCATGAGGGTCAGTGTGATGTGTATCCGGAGGCTCTGGGTGGGCATACATATAATTCCAATTCATTGTGCCCATGCAGATTTGTCTTTCACACTTTCACAGAGCTGCTGTGTGAACAGTGCAAAGACATTTTTTGGACACTTTGATTTGATGATGATGTCATGGTGTCCGGCACGTGAGGAATGTGTCCCTCCTCTTGCTACTGATAGCAGGGTCAGACTTTGGCCCTGAGGCGAGCACCTGTAAAGAGGTCAGCTACTGTATGTTTGTGTGTGTGTAGCTGTGAAGTCGTAGAGAGAAACGTAGTAACTGGTTCCCTCCAAAGTTTCCCTCAGGATAGCTGGCACTCAGAGTCTCGCAGTTTTATCTGGTTAAAGTTTGAGAATAGTGTGTATGAAGGAGGTGATTCAAATGACTCAGGTCAGACAGAGAGGCAATTCAAGCCCCTCATTGGCAGGAGAGACACAGAGGACATCTCTGGACATCGGCAACTGTTTCCAGGAAGCCATGCTGTAGTTGACCCATTTCCTTTTCCATGTACACGCACATGCACAAACACACATACGCAAACTCAACAAATCAAAAATGATACACACCCCCTGCAGAAATTTTGCATGCACAAAGCGGGCACAAGGGACAAGTGGCTATTGAATATTAACCATGAAATTACAAAGGCTGCATTCTAATGGAGGTGATGAGGTCAGAAGCTGGGATGGAAATCATAAATTAATACCCCTGACATGACAAGCCACTCGCCCTTGGCTCCCACCACAACACAGCTCTCCCTTCCTCCACTGAAAGAAGACACCTAGAGAAGGAAATACTCGATTTATTATTAATTTTGGGTCAAAGGAATGCCACAACAGACACAGAACTCATACAATATGCTTGATGCTTTTCTGATGTGCCTATTGTATGAGAAGACAACTATGTAACCTTCATGTGTAGCTACATTTATAGGGGTTATTGTTAAAGTGTTCCTAAGGGACATCTATTACAATGTCTACTATTTTGCATCCTTTGTAGTCCATTCAAATCCATGCCTTTCATTACCACTTTGGCAACATATTTTATGACATCTCCAAATTACAATTGTGGTGCAGAAGCATTATTCGGCAGCTGATGGTGAGTAAGAGTTTGACATTGCCAGACACAAAGGGAAAGAGCACTGCATTCTATAGCAAAGTTGAAAATGATTCTGCCTTGTTCTTTCACCCATCTGAAACAATTGCTTTCAGATAAAATCATTGGTGCTCAAGTATGAAAGTCATGAAAACACATTCATTTTTCTCAGAACTGTAATAAGTAAGATCGTGTTCGGTTTTTGGTTCTCACTTTTTATACTTAGACCTTACTTGATTGTTTTATTGATTTATTCATTCTTAATATTTGGCACATAGAAGTGATTCAGCCCACATAGGCTCTTAACATAACAAAGTGCAAAGGTGAAATAACACTTGTCCAAAAAAAGATTAATTATTTCACAAAACTATATTGTGAACTTAAAACATCATCTGCTCTCAAGCTCCTCAGATAAATTCTGTCACAAAAATGTTCTTTTTTAAAATACCATTTAAGTCTGTTATGATCATTCAGCTAGAAGAAATCTGCTGAGAGGGAGGACATTTTTCTGAAGTGTACAGTTTTTAAATCTTCATAAGGAGCAATGAAGCGTAAAATGGACTTTGTTTTCAATTTAACATAGTAAAATCTGTTCGCTGAGGGGGACAAAGACCTCTTACTGCCACCACATATTTATGCACACCTTTGAAAGTTGGTTATATTTTGATTGATTTATAAGATTCAGCATTATAGTTCTCAAAGATAAAGTTGGTGCCATTTAGATTTGCACCATCCATCAAAAGATCATCTCTTTATACTAAAGACTAAAGCAGTAAACACAATAAGGCTTCACATCAAAATCACTTTATCTTGTATACATTTCAGCTCTAATTCTGTATTCATATGTTACTTCTATACCTTCTCATTCATATTCACCATCAACATTTAAGCTCACATGTTTAAGTGCAGAGACTTAACCACAGATATTTTAATAAGACTCTGGGTTGAAACTGGGCCCTAACTTAAATAGCTATTAAAGAATACAGAACTAGTCTGAGCTGTGGTCCAGAACTCCTACTAGGTATTGAATATCCGCTCTAAAATAAGATTTTTTTTTCACAGCCACATTGCAGTGAGATCAATGTATCTCTGTAAGAGTAGGGCACTGATGCTATACCTTCTTCTAACCACAGTTCTTTTAATAAATCACATCCTGTCACATTATTTCTTTATCTCTGACTATCAGAATTAAAACAGTGCAGAAATCTCTGCAGAAAGACAGATAGTTTGAAAGTGCCAGTAAATAACTCTGGAAAACAACTAGAAATCTATAATACCACTACTGGCTGTAAATCAGAGGGAGTAGAGCTCTATTGAGGCAGCTGTGTGAGTCAGTGGAGCTGGTGCCAGTGAGTCCCTACAAAGAAACATCTTTTCTTCCTACATGAGAGTCAGAGGCGATGAAGAGGGTGGGGGGCAGAGACACTGAGAGAAAGAGAAAGACAGTATTAAAGAAAAAGGCACTACAGTACAAAGGCTACTGCAAGGTTTGGGGTGGAATTGCTGAGATAAGTCAGTATTTAGATGATATTTTCAGCTCTACTTGTCTGAAACATTTTTTAAAAAAATCTGCATTAATGTTATTTAGAGCCATTAATATTCTAAATCCAAGTCCACTGCAACAAATCAACTTCATTAAAGTGCATATAACAATCTTTCATAACATGGCACACTGTGTTCATTAGATGCTGATTACATGTTCTCCTCTTTAACAGTGCACAGCAGTGTTTTACAACAAGTTGAACTGAACCAAAATCATGGCACGCAGACAAGCTTGGATCAGCAACAAAAATGTGTGTGTACTGTATCGAGTTACTGCCGCTGCAGGACTACTGAGGGAACCACAGCCCAGTGGGCTTCAATGGAATACACACTCACACACATGCACGCTCACGCGAATGCATATACACACAGAGTTGGCAGGACTGAGACATTTGTTTCTGCTTCAGTCTCACGGAAGCAGCAGAAGCTGCAGAGCAGTGGGCCTAAGCAGTGAGAGTGAGTGGAACACAGCCTAGGCAGAGGATAGATGACCATGTGCATGTGTGAGCCTTAAAAAGTATCCCAGACCATCTGATATGTGTTTTGACGTCAGTTAGTGTGAGAGGGATGAGACCAGGAAACGCTTTCTGCAGCAGCTAACACTCTGCTTTAGTAGAACCGCTTTAAAAAGAGAGGATTTGTGCTAAATGTCTCCTTAGAGGACAGAAACACAATAGCCCCTGACTCCCAATATGATCTAGGAGTGATGTTCTCATTACAATCTATGTCCAGTGCAGATACAAACCCGCTCCCTTACTTCATCCTGCTCTGCTGAACAATGACCATACATCTTCCTTATATGACGATGACAGTTAGATTAATCTAGTGAGCTGGATCCCTCTGCTGTGAGAGCATCCGTTAGATAATGAATCACTGATGAATCACCTGAAAGATCTCACTCTAAGACAGAGTAAAGTCATTTGGTTTAATGGCTATGCATACCTGTAGTGCAGCAGGCATTACCTGGTCAATCTAAGGTGCTGATCTGGGGTCAGTTTGGTCAGCTCCATATAGAGCCTAACGCTAAAACTGCCTTAGGTTTATTTCCTTCTGTATTAGTGTATGAATATGAAAAGTAGCGACTAACAGTTATCTATATCCACTGATTTACAGATATTCACACTGCAGGCTTATTTGAATGAAAGCGACTCAGAGTGCAGGGCAGGGAAGATGTACATTACTGAACTTTGGAGGAGTATTTGGTGTAATAATAACCCATTCCCACTCCACTGGCCACAACCACTCGTGCAAATTTCAACCACACTTTACCCTTTCCTCAACTGGAAGGCGAGTTTAAAGCATATGCAGAAATCAGTTAGGGATCATTAAAATGCTTTATCCATCCCAGCTGCTTGTGAATTCAGTATAAAGGGAGAAAAAGGCAAACAATAAAAAGGGAGAAATTGAAAAATGGGGCGATATAACTCCTAACTGAATACATAATGAATGTCATGTTAGCAAACACACACATGCAATCAGCTCCATCACAGGGTTGGCGCTCCTCTCTCTCTCTTAAAGCAGAGCTCCTGTGTCAGACAGGGGAGGTGCATACAGAGCAGACACTGCTACTTAAGACTTGGCTTTCATCTGTGTGGGTGGGAGATGCCAGATACCCAGTGCTGGTACTACAGCAATAAAGCACTGCCTAAATGTTGGCTCTATGTTAGCTAGGAGTATTCCTCCTGTTTGGCTGCTGCTTAAAGTCTTGTATTTTTGGCCTGGTGACTCACACAAGGCCTTGTAAAAACAGTAAAACTCATGCAACTGACGTTATAATTTATTTAAATAATGGGTAATTAATCAGTGCTAATTTTCTCAGCTTGTTTTCACATTCAACAAGTAGCTTGGTGATTGCCCACATCCAAAAAGCAGAGTGACATACTGCAGCCAGAGGGTCATTTAAGGACTACCATGTGCTCTGGGAGAAAGTAAAACATGACAAAAAATGATGCTACATGTAGAAAAAAGCTAAAGAAGACTGGGTCAAAGTTTAAATAAAGAGAGCGTCACCCATGTTTAACTGATTGTAATATCAACCGTCAGGCAACATTTATGTTATTGATCCAACTGGTTAGTCTCAGGTCAGAGCTCAGGTCATACATACCTGAGAGAGCCCCTTTTTGGCAAAATGTCAGCCATGTCCATGAGGCTTTTTGTTTTCTCGTACAAAAAAAAGCATCTCTCTCCCAGAAACCATTTTAACATTGAGATATACCATTACTAAATACCAGTTAAACTTAAAGTTCCAGGCTACCATCATCCCATATTTAAGGTCAACATGCTGGTGTATCTCTCAACACTTTCTGACTTTCTCACTCTGTCTGTCAAGCCCAAGCTCATTCATCTCCTTCTCTCCTTTTTAAAATGGTCAGAAGTGTATAGTTTCATTTTCAAAAAAGGCTCAGTGATTTTCTAAAAGAATTAAAGTGCCTTTTAGCAAATATTAGTATACATTTATATATATATATATATATATATATTATATATATATATATATATATATATATATATATATATATTAATTAAGATGCATTTATATTTATATGTATATGTATATTGTTAAAAATGCATTTATTGCAGTTTATTTTCAGTTGTTGACTAATTATTTGGTATTGGAGTATTTCTGACATCATAATTATGTATGTGAAATCCATTAAATAAACTACAGTGCTTATGTTCTGACAATGAGGATCAGTGATGTGGTTTTTAAGTATGGTTTACAACAGCAGTCAATATAGACTTGTCTATACAGACAATACTTGTTAGTAAGATCAGTTTATTGTTGGTTTTATTCTGTTAATGAGATTTCTCCTTATCCTTTAATGACAAGATGCACTAAAGGTAAAACATGTTTATCTGTAAATATTGATTCTGTGTGCAATTTTTCATTTGTGTGAAGTTCAAAATCTTTCACTAAGCTTTCAAAGCCACAAATTTATGATTTCTTTTCCTCCAACTGCCAGGTTGAATTGTTGTTGTTAAAGACATGAATGAATCATCATGAATTAATAAAACAAGCCGAACCCTCAGACTGATTGTTGATGGAGAGATAAAAATATGATTATGCATGATTATCATGGACAAAGTAAAAAGATAAAAAGGAATGATTGGTACTAGAAATGTACCAACAGGAAGAAATTAAAAGCTGAGGTGATAAAAACTACAGAGAAGAGAGGGACAGACAGGGGAGGAGAGGCATGGCACCCCACTGGTTTAAGGGCATGATTATGCAACTTCTGGCCTTCAGCCAAAACCCTTCCAGCTGCACATAACCGCAGCAACGTGGCTCCGAGGGGCAGCAGGGAGGAGGAGACACAGAGACTCGCCCCCTAACACATCCATATCCTCCCATCTCTGATCCCAGACCCTCACATCAGCCCCAGACTCTCAGCTCTCTCCCATCCCGCCACCAAATGTGTCTCTCTAGCCCATCAACAAAGTTTCATCATCACCTCCATTCCCCGTTCCGAGCATCTGCACTCCTATCTTTACATCTCACACCTTTAATGTGTCCCATTCTAACCATACTCTTTACTTTGTGACTTGAAAATCTGGATATTTTACGAAAAATGTGAATGAAAACAGAATTTATTTACTTGTTATTAAATTTGGTGGAAACATGAGCTCAGAAAATGACAGAGTTGAAAAGTGAACATTGGATCGATGGAGAGCCAACGGGCAGTTTTGCTCCGCAGAGTAATGTTGACTTGCGGCTAAGCGAGTGTGAGTATGAGTGTGTGTGTGTGTGTGTGTGTGTCTGAATGTGTGAGAGAGAAAGCTACCTAAATGTCAGACAGGCAGTTGGCAGGCCACACAAAAACAGGCTCCTGTTTTTGAGTCAAGCTGACTCATGCCACCTTAAGCAAACAGGGAGCACAGACCAGAGCCTTGTCCTTACAACACACACAAACACACATACACACACACAGACACACACACACACACACACACATACAGAATGCAATGGTAACAACTCAACATTTCACAGGTCTAAACAGCCACTCTGGTTTCTGCTACGTCTCTGCTTGGCTTTGATACACACAGTCCTGTCTACTTCACCACTGACCTACTGCAGAACTGGAGCTATGTGCTGCCAGTTGAAAAAAACTCAATGTGAACGCATTTATTGGGTCATCTAGAGAAAAAAATGAATGTGAAAGTGCCCATAAAGGTAAAATCCACAAACAAAACTCCATTGTTTTCCACAGCCAGTAAAAGCAGAGAGAAGGAGGGAGGGAGTGACACAGTGAGGATAGAAAAGAGAGAGAATGGGGAAAGTCAAGTGTGAGAGAAACATGATGTGAAGAGAAAGAGAGCTTTCAGAGTATCCAGAGTTTGTGTTTTTGAGAGAAGGTGAAATCCAGAAAAAAACATAGAGCCTGGATTAGGGGGTTGGTGGCCCTCAGGGAACGCACAGGAAGAGGCGCCTTGTCCACATAAATACTTATTTCCTGTCCTGTGTCAGATGGAGCGCCTTGAACCATTGTCTGTGTGTGTGTGTGTGTGTGTGTGTATGACTACAAACAAAAAGGACCCGGCAACAGCATGGTGGGTGGGTACGATGGCAGAGATTCAAAAACGATCTGGTCCAGTTGACCTCAATGCACGACCCACACCTCAGCGAGTGTGAAGGGAGGTGGTGGGGGTGGGGGAGTGTGGGTCAGGAGACGGGCAGCAGCGTGGGTTGGGGTAATAGCCCAGAGACTGTTTGGGTCATAACGCTCTGATTACCATGACAACCTCAAAGGCCATTTCCTTTTAGCGCCTGTTGCTCTTGTGTACTTGCCCACCTGCTGTCACACGTCCACCTCAGAGAAAAGATGACTTTCAAACACAGTCAGACTGCAGCACATCATAGCCCTCCATCAAAAACACCACAGTCACAATCACTGTTTACTGAGGCAAGATCACAAACCTCTCATATGTGTTTTCATTTATGCAGGAAAAAGAAATGTGAAATCTAAGCCTGAGTGTATTTTATTGCTGCAGTTTCCTACATGAAGTTTATATAATGGCCTCCATAACTTACAGTTCACTGCTGTTTACAGGACTGGCCCTTAAAGGGTCAGTTCATCAAAATCACAAGAAACATATTTTCTCACTTATCTGCCCTGCTGTGTTGTGAAGCTAGCTAGTGTAGCTCCAAAAATGCTCAACCACTTTGACCTAAACTGAAATATCGCACCAACTGCTAAATGGATTTCCATGAGACATGGTGGTACCAAAAGGATGGATCCTGTTGAACTTGGTGTTACACATTTCCTTGAGTGAATCCAGTACATCAAAGCTTTTGCTTCACTGTGCATTGTCTCAACACTGACAGAACAGAATGGCCTGAAATCTTGTACATTCATTGTTCCTGGAAAATGCATCCTCGAGACATGAGCCCCTTACTTCACACTCCGACCACCACCACTGGTTTCGCTTGTGGTTTTGACTGAAATCCCAACAATTATGGGATGAGTTGCCATTAAATTTGGTAGGTTTTTATTCCCCTGAGGGATGTTTTGTAATTGTTTTGTTGCTCCCTTAACTTTTATATAGCAACATCTATATAAAACTGAACTGAAATGAACTGATGTTAGTATGCTAACACATTTAACCATTACATTAATGATGGTAAACACTGTCAACACTACCGGCTCAGTGTCATTGTACCAGCATTGTCATTGTCATTGGGATCATGTTGGCATGCAGTGCATAAGTAGTGTTGTAGATAGCTGCTAGATACTGCTTTGACTGTGGATTGTTCCTCTTAATCAAACCAGTTCTTTCATCCTGTGATTACCACAAACAAAAGTCACATTTTTCACAAATCTAAATTCGTTGAGCAGAAATAATCTTTCAGATGGACATCTAAAATCCATGCAAAATAGAGCTGAAAACTGTAAAAACTGCAACGACCAAGGAAGATGATAATTCTTTTGGAAATTTGTCTGAAATGGCTGGCCTCATAAATGCACTTCAAAATCCAAAGGCTTCAGACTGCTCTGATCTACCCTACATATACCACAGTGGTTCTGCTTCAAAACTGCTGTGATTAAATGTATCTCAGTAAGTCTCACGACTGAGATGGGGACTGAACATTTGAACTTCTGACTTGATGAGTCATGAGCCTCACTCCATTATCAGCCTAACGGAGGCTAGAAAGCCACCAGCAGGCTGCGGCTATCTCGGTGTCCTATCTGTTTCTGTGGCAGGTGGGAATGAGGCTGTTCTCAGTTGCCAGCCCTGCTCTGGTTCTCCTCTGACCGGGCCGTTAGATAGGATGGTGTCAGCAGAGATAGGGGCAGGAGGCAGCTCTGCAGACAGCCGGTAATGATGTCCTCTCACACACTGCACCCTGTGGATAATGGCTGCAGCGAGGCCCGAGCGAGATGAAGCAGAATAGTCGGCGTAACTGAGTCCAGGGTGCAATTGTCTGAACTGCCTTGTCTAGTCATCTTGCTCTGTTTCTGAGCTACCATGGGTAAGTCAGCGTAGCGTGTAGCTCATTTCACACTGTGATTCTCTTTCTCCTATCTAGATCTGCTAGCTGCCAGATTGAGTTTAGAGGGACACAATTAAGTATTTTTTCCAGATGTGATGGGAAGTTATATAGGATTGGGTAACTTCTCTCCTCTCTGTTTTCAATGGCAGGGGTTCAGCTTGGCCCCAAATCCCACTCTGAAACAATAGCATCCACGGTGCCAGAATATATGCATCTCTTTTATCATTCTGACAGAGTCTAATGTCTATCTGAAAACAGCTTTTCAAAACTGCCGGCCCTAAATTTTAAACTCCCAAAAAAACAATTTAAAAAAAAATCTTTCAGCAAGAAACATAGGTTGTACTTTTCACTGCTGAAAAAAATTAGACTGTGCTACGGCTGATAATGGCTCCACACCTGTCAGTGTTCTCCTTATGAATTTCCTGTGTGCCCTGTCTGTGTGACGGTGAGGAGCAGAGCTGCGGTGTCAGCTGCTTCATGGATGAGGACATCATGGAGGCCCGAGAGCTAGATAGCTCAATTACACAGCACTGCTACTCCTGTACTACTAACGACAGATTGACTGGTCGGATGGAGATATTTAAAGGGGTACAGACACACACATACACACACACACACACACACACACACACACCTTGCCCAATGCATCAAGTACTCAGTTCAGCCTGACTGCCTCTGTGTCATTCTGCGTGTACATATGTGTGTGTGTGTGTGTGTGTGTGTGTGTGTGTGTGTGCGGGTTTCCTCTGTCCCGCAGTGGACAGCACTGACCTGCTAGGGAAAAGAGAGGAGGAGAAGGGGAGTGGAAAAGCCAATTAAAGGAAAGATCACTTGTGTGTCTGCTGGAGTGTCTCTGAGAGCCTCTCACAGTTAACCTTTCCAGCTGGAGAGTGAGGAAACGAGAGAGGAACGAGGGAGAGGATGGAGAGGAAAAACCGGCCAGGGAGATCAGGCGTTTCGACTTTAATGGTCCCTCAGTGTTAGAGTGAAGCTGGTTAATTTGCCTTTCCTTCTATGGTTGCTTCAGGGTTTAGCTTCTGTCAGGCCAGCATTCTGCTAGGAACTTATGCAGGAATAATAGAGGCCCTGTAGATGAGAGATATTGTGCGTGTTGCTAGGAAATGTGTACACTAACAAGGTAGATGCTCGGAGATTTGTACTTTCTATAGTTGTTGTGCACGTTACCTAGAAGATTATACAGTCCTCACATTAAAAGTCAATGACATGAATGACATCAGGCTGCTGTTGCCTTTGTGAGTGTGTACGAGAAAGCACAAGTGTTTGGTGTGTGAGTTGTTTCGCAGTGCATTTGTGACTGTGAATCCAAGAGTGTGTGCGCCATGCATCACAGCGGCGGAAGACAACACAAATTGGGGCTAAATTAATGGGTATGTGTGAGTACGTACGAGTGTGTGAGTGTGTGTGTGACTGGGGGGCAGGGTTGCAACTGACAGTGTGTGGCAGCATAAATTGGGGTTAGATTAATGCGATGCAGATCTGCCTCTGTGCTCTGACCCTCATCAGGGCAGAGATGAGCTGTGTATCTCAATTAACCTCGGCAGCACACAGAAAGCCTATATACAAACACATACACATACACAAATCAAGATGCTACAGATGATGCATAACATACAGAGATGTAATCAAGCTAGAGATCAGACCTCTCAGACAGAGAGCACTCACAAACACTGCATCAGGAAACAGATGCCAACATTGTTTAGAAACACAACTCTGTGTGTCTTTGGGTTTGGGTTTGGTCGTGGATACAGGAAAAGTAGCATGCTGTCTCCTCTCCTGTCCTCTCCTCTCCTCTCTAATTGTATGCATGGCATGTAGATCCCTGCAGTGCTGCCAGAATGATTGCAATTAAAGGGAATCCCTTCTTCTACCCTCCTCCATCTCTCTCTCTCTCCACACACACGCACACCTCTCCAGTCCTCCTCCCTTTTCCCTTGAAGGCCACTGCTGCTGGTGTGAAGTAGCACCACCCAGACTGGAGTGGTCTTAATCAGGAGAGAGCGTCACAAATATCTCCTCCATCCCTCCTTCACTGTCCGCTGTCTTTCAGCAGATCATCCCTCTCTCCCTATGAAGAAAGAAGGAGAATGTGTTGAACATATGTGACCTTCAGGTTTGCTTTACATGTGAATTCCCACTTTTGAAACCCATCTAGAATACAATAAGAGACTTGTCTATACAGATTATAATAAGTGGCCAAATGGGATAGACTTTTATTGTTGCTAAACTACAAAAGGTGATGAGACAAGTGTTGCTGTTGTTATCTCAAAGTACAATGGTGCACATGCTAGCTGCATGCATAACCAGTAATCATTCTGTGGACAACTCTGTTAAGGAGTGATATCAAGCAGTGAGGTCAAAGGAAAAGACACTGCTCCTCCCAATGGCAAGAGCCAGCACTGCACGAGGAGGGTGGGGCAAGCTAAGGTGAGAGGAAAAATGTATGTAAGATCAAGAAACTTTTGTTTTGGCAGACAAGATGGTGGGACATCAATCGCAAACAGAATAAAATGGAAGAGAAATTTGAATCTGTTATTTTGTCTTATAATCAAAGGTCATCTTTTGCACAATCTTAATGAATACATTGAAGAAGAAGATGAAAAGATGTATAATATGACACCTAAGAGAGTGTAAGAGAAAGAGTGTGCGCTGCTATTCTTCTTAGTGTTTCCGTGTGGCTGGCCCACTGACTGGCCCAGATGTTGGCTAATTAACACCAGTGTTAAAGACGCTCTTCATCTGGGTGATTAAATAATCAAATAATTAATTCATTAAGCAGGGGCTCGCACTGCCTCTTATGATCTCTGGCACGCAGCCTGCCAGGGTGGGAAGAAGAGGGGAGAAAAGGTGCAAGAGGGTGGGAAGCAGACTGCTGAGAGACAAGGTAGGGCCAGAATGACAAGAGGGAAACTCAGCATGCCTGGCAAAAATGTGTATTTTAAACTTAGGATGGCATCTGTCATTGATACACATGCTTTCATCCATTTTAGACCAAATAGTGTGCCTGGTGGCAAAGGGAAGGACTGTGAAATCCCACTGTGTGAGGGCTGAAAACCTTCATCAAACAGATTAGACTGCAGTGACGATGCCAGGGAGCCCTCGCCCTATAAAATGGTCATAACTCCAACACACACAGGCCGCTGTATTTATATGTTTCATTATCTTCCAAGGCAAATGAAATTCAACAAAAGCCAATTGCAGTGGAAGAAAAACTTCTTCTCTGTGTGAGTGTGTGTATGGGAGTGTGAAAAAGACACAGAGAGAGAGAGAGAGAGATCATCTCTCATTACTCGGAGAGAACATTGTCCTGCGTTAACAGAGTCAGACCAGACAGATAGATGGAGCACAGATATGAGTTGATGGGGGCCAGCAGGGAGGAGAGACACAGAGGGATGAGGAGAGTGACAAAGATGTTTCATCATGCTTATTTCCACTGGTGTAAGGTGGTAGCATCAGCTGGGCAGGACAGAGGGGGTCGGCAGCGGAGGGGGTAGGGCGCCGGGGGTTGGCATGCACCACCTTCAAACAAAGCCATGTACCTCTTTCTCTCACACACACACTCACACACACACGTACACACACACATCCAGGCTTCCGCAGCCCTCATTTTAAACACTCCTTTAGCCATAATCATTTTCATATAATTCACTTTCATACAATTCCTTCTCCTAATCATTATCAGGGCCACTAACGTCTTAATGACTTCATAAATTTAAGCTATAAAAAGTAATGGAGAAAGACAAATGAGATAATTAGGAATAAATCTTAGTGGAAAGCCATTTATCAAAACATGGAGAGGCCCTGAATATTCCCCACCATTAGGCTCTGCTGTAATTAACACGGGCTCTCAGTTATGAAGGAAACCTGGTAGCAGAGATATTAAGATCCAAAAGCCTCACTGTTATTAAATTGACCGATGAATCTGCGACGTATAATATGATGTGGATTATTAGGATCCTTTTTAATTAAAAAGAGCGTTAAGATTTTTTTTTTTATATTTAAATTTTTAACGCTTTAATGGTGGCTTGAACTCATCTCTCTGTGGTTATGGGGCAATGAGACGGAGAGAGAGAGTAAAAGAGAGAAAGAGAATGAAACAGAGAGAGAAAGAAAGTGAATGAATAGGTGTGTGTGTGAGTGTGTGTGTGTGTGTGAGAGAGAGAGAGAGAGAGAGAGAAAGCAGCAGTGCAGAGAAAGGCAATCTCTCACACTCGTACTTTCATACTTTCCTTTGGTGGAGACTATGTAAGTACATGAGAGAAAATGGTATTCTAATTTAACAAACTCCTAACTAATGCATATATGGACTAATGCATATACAGACAAGACACTATTAATTCTTATTATCTTTAAAAGTGTAAAATGTAATGTAATGGTTTGCTCTGATTAGTGAGAGTAAGAATCACACTCAGCTTTTTTTAAATTAAAAACTGTACTTCTGCTTGCTCTTTTCTCTCTCTCTCCTCACACACACACGCACACAAACCATACACTATCTTCTCCTTTGTCCTCTAAGAACAGCCTCCACACTTTCAAAAGGATGTCGACGAAGAAGATGGGGATTTTCCTTTTTCTTCCCTTGACCTTCAATCTGGTTCTGGTTCTTAAACAATGGGCCCCCTTTAAGATTCATCAGATCTCTATTGATTTTTTTTCTGGCCATTCAAAATGTTCTTATTCTCTCTGTGACTTATTTCAAAATGATAATGTGAATGTATTATATTTGACAGGATAGTCATGCATATTCAAAACCATTTTGTCCATATCAACTTTAAGAAATTGTAAAGCCTCCGAAAATTGCAGATGTTTTCATCTGGATGAAAATATGTTCAACAATAACTAATTATATTGGATTGCTGCTGGGTACGAGGCCTTGAAGCATTACATTCAGATAAAATGACTGAATTTATTACATTTTCAACTGCAGATAAAAAAGGAATGCACATTCTTATACAAAGCTTGGGCTTGTGGTGTGGTGCACCGAAATATGGACACACTCAGAGGCCGACTGTGTCACAGGGAGAGCCTCAGTAAGTGCATGCTTCAACATATACAATCTGTAAAATTCTTTTGAGGGGAAAGTACTTTGCTGCCTTATGCAAATTATCTTCATATAAATGACATGCCAACCTCCAATCACTGACCAATTAATGACCTTCGGGGGCATCTTGTGACACATCAACGGCACTAATTTATACTTGACAGGTCCCCTGGTGCGTGCCGGCAAAGTTCTTGAGTGTGTGTGTGTGTGTGTGTGTGTGTGTGTGTGTGTGTGTGAGAGAGAGAGAGAGAGGTCCCCTTCTGCACCAGTTGAGCTCATTACCATGGAAACCCAGTTTGCAGATGTGTGGGTTTGTGTCACCAAAGCAAAGATCCTCATCACAACATACTGCTTGTGGATGTGTCCATTTGACTATTGTCCTACTTGTATGTTTGCATGTGTGATGTGTGTGTTTGTCTGTGTGTGGGTCCATCTCAGTCCAGTTTTGGTCAAGCTGATCTCTGCCGCTGTCTTCACTGTATCAATTCCATCAGCTTCTGTTATGTCCCATCGATCATTGTAGTTAGTGCATCTCTCTGTCTGTCTCTAATATGTATGTGTGTGTGCGGCTTTCTCTCATTCAGTCCCTAACTGCCTTATCAGACTTCTGCACCAGCAGCTCTCATTAGAACATTAATTGAAAAAGTGTAATTAATCCTGAGAGGTGGTTAGACTGGACTCTGGCCAGAGAGAGAAAGAGAGAGAGAAGGAGAGAGAGGGGTGGACAGAGAGCTGGGTGTTTAGTATGACCCAACACTGCCCCCTGTTGTTATGCCACAGTGTCTCTGCATCGCCTTGCAGCCCGGTCAACGCAGCTGCTGCTGCTTCCCCACCCCGTCTACCAGCTGCACCTACAATTTGTCTGAATTATCATCCTTAAATAATTCTATCAGCAATTTAAAGATATAAAGATTTAAAGAATAAAATCATACTGAAGGAAAGATTAGGACTACAAAAAACAACCTTTTTTTGGTTTTAATTTGGAATATTTATTAGAAATCACACAAATACACATCATTCTTATGATGATGCGTATATTCATAACTGTGTGTATATATTTTTTAACACTACATGTATGTCATCCTTATTGTGTGAGTCACATCAAAGGCAAATTCACATTGTGTTGTGATGGAATATATGTATATATATATATATATGTGTGTGTATGTATATATATATATATGTGTGTGTGTGTGTGTGTGTGTGTGTGTGTGTGTGTATATATATATATATGATAACAGTAACACTACAACTCAATACCATAACTGCTGAGCTTACCTGTGTTGCTTAATGGGATATAATCACCATACTGAAATTGATTTAACCATTATCCCTTTAACGAAAGATAACAAAAAAGAATTGCTAAAAATCAAATGAATATTAAATCACATCTTGGAGTATTCATTTTAAATAAACTCTGACTGGATACATTTTTTTTCTCAATAAAAACAGACGCGGTTTTAAATGAGAAAAGTGTTTTGTGACTAGCTGGGTTTCATAATCAGGTGTATTTGGATGTTAGTAGTGTGTTTTAGAAACTGACATACAGATGCCCACTAAGAACATATTGTTAAATGAGAATGAAAAAGGTGAAATAAATGAAGAAGAAGAAATGTCTTGTTCTGTTTCCTCCGTGCCCCCTGTGGAGAGGAGAAGGGTGGCGAGCTGAAGGGGAAGGAGAGGAAGGGGGAATAGAAGGCCTGCTCTATTATTCTAATCCTTGGTTGTGTCTGGGTGACCTTTGGAGGGATGATTGTTTCTCATTTAGGAGTGTGAGGTGTGATCTTCCCACCCGTTTGATCCCACTCACCTGACCTTTGTAAATTGGCTGTTAAGCATATCGCAACTCGACCCTCATGCCTCACACGTGGCCTGTCAATACACACAAACCAAGCATAACCGCACCCTCACAAGTATTTAGGCTCTGAGACACACACCTATATACAGCAGGGACACATATACACACATTGTTAGATGGCTGTGTGTTTTGTTCATTGATGCAATTCTTCCTCGTGATGCTAATTCCATTTTTTTTCTTTTGGCATGAAAAAAGGAAGAAAAAATATAATGTGATTTGTTTGATTTGTACATATGTGATATTTTTCTTGTCACACATGCCTTATGCACACACTGTGGTTACAGAATCATTTATATGCATATGTGTGCCATCAAAAGAAAAGAAAAAAAAACATAATAAAATTGTCCATTGTGCCGATCACCTTTTCTTGGCTTGGTTAATGAGTGGCAGAGCTGAATGGCAGTGAGGTGATTTTTCCATCAGACTGATGAGAGGAGAATTAAAGCCCACAGCTTGGGGTCTGCAGCACCATTACAGAAGGAAGAAGGTCTGAATTCATTTGGCCTGGCCACGATTCTAATTAACAACTCAATCCCACACAGCCACAGAGTGAGAGAGAGAGAGAGGGAGAGAAAGACAGACAGACAGACAGAAGAGAGCAGGAGGGAGAGGGAGCTCCTGTATTATGTGGAAGCATCTCTCTGTTCGTGAGAAATGTCAAAAAGATTGGTTCATCTTTAATCACATGCCGTAGCTACACTATAATTTTTTGCAATAATAATTTGCAACCTCCAGCCTTTTCAGACATCCCATTCTTCTCCTGTTTGTCTCAGACTTTTGTTTTAAATACCAAAACATCTTCTACTTTCTACAGAGCTCTCTCCCTTCACTCATTTCTCTGCCTCTGCCCAAACTTATCCTGCACTCTGCTGTCCGCTGCACAGTGCGCCGTGCATCCCGTGGTGCTCTAAAGCTGTAGGCTTATGGGGGACATTTCCCTGGATTAAAAGGATGATTTCATTAGCCTCCACGGGTGTCAGGTTTCAATCTGGGGATTAAATCCTGCAGATTAGAGGCCAAGGCTATTCTCCAGCATCTCATTAATATCTAACAGCACAGGAAATGTAATTTGAAAAGCTTGTCCTTCTGATTACTAAGCATATGTATGGTTTGTTCTTTAAGACCATAAATTGGGCTTTGAACACTGTCTCTGTCCAGGGTTTAGCCCTCATCCCCAGGCAGGGTCACACAGGCAGTCTACTCTCACAGCTAGCCACACCAAGTACAACTCCAGAAGGTCAAACTATGAGCAGCAACTTTTATCTTGCTGCAAGCAATGTTGATCATCCTTCACTAAATTACCAACTAAATGCTCAGTATTCACACAGCATTACTGAAGCCATACTGGGTCACAGCACATCTCAGTCTCTGGTCTCGAGGGAGAGCTTGTTCTGAGATCTGACTTCAGCAGCAGTGTTGATGCCCTCTTCTTCTTCTTCTTCTTCTTCTTCTTCTTCTTCTTCTTCCCTCGCAGAACATTAGAGCGCTGTCCCATCAGCGTGTGCTGGCCCTGGCCGGTCCCCACAGAGGCCAGCTCTAAGTGCTGTGTGCCTCCTGTCAGTCAGAATGCCCCTCAGCAGCCTCCCTCTCTGATGAAGTATGGACAATGGAGAACAAGGTGGGCGCAAGGGGAGCCAGCCGACTTAATGAGCCAATTTCTCAGATAATAAGATTGGTGGATATGCTAATATTTCTACCTTAAGGAGATAATTATGATGTAGAAGATAGAATATTTTATCTTAAAGCGACAGTGCACTGGTCCCAAACCTATCTGTGATTTTTTTTCTTATGGGGGGTATGGGGAGGAGAAGAGAGTAGAGAAGAGGAGAGGAGGGGTGGTAGTGGTGATGTTGGGGGGTGATGTTCAGTTTTCTGTGTTTGAGCTGTGGGACAGTGGAAAAACAATGCCAACAGAGCCTTGATGCTTTTAGTGTGTCGTGTGTTTTTGGGCTGAGCCTTTGATCATGCTGAGCATTTGACACAAGGAGGAGAGGCAGGGGACTTTCAGCCTTCATAAATATTTATCTCATTACTGCGGGCGAAAAATCACAGAAGAAAGGATAAGGAGATATCAATTGATCTTTATTGTTAATTGACCCAAAAGTATACTCTTAAAAACTGAACAACAAAAACATTGTTCGTCGCCTGATTCTCCCGCTGTCCCTCCTCCCCTCCCTCTTGTGTCTTAGTTTCTGATACAAACTTACTCAACTTTTTTTTCCTACATCCTCAGGCTCTTGTAATAACTCGCTGGTAATTTTGTTTTTGTGTTTAACTTTCTTATCGACACAAAGTCACCCCCCCCCAACACACGTCTCAATTCCCCAAATGGAATATGCTCTGCCACCTTGATGTGTATAACTAGAGGTTAAATGATAAAATGTGTTATTGAAATGTAGGCCTGCTGATTATGGCTGTAGTTCGTGGCCCATTCCAAATAGCCGGGGGCAGACCAAAGGAGAGATAGGGGCCTTGTGGGTTAACAGTTTAATAAAGGGGGAGGGAGAGAGAGGGATTGAGCACTGCTATACTAACTCTCCCTTTCCCTCTCCCTGCTCTTTCACTCATTCCCTCTCTCTGCTCTGTGTTTTACCATTTTAATTAGGCCATAACAAGCTCAATCATGTAATTAAGAGCTCAGCTGGACCAGAAAACAAGTCAGCCATTAGCCCCGACTAGCCCAGATTACCCACAGCAGCTGCTAAACTCAAGTAGATATAACACACAGATGCCCACATATGGAAGCGTCACAGACTGGAGGAATCACTGCGCGTTCTACTTCCTCTGAAAACTTGAACTGTTCAAAAAAAAAAAGAAAAATTAAGGCTTTACTGGTACTGTAGCAGCCTGCACAAATATTTTGACAAAAAAGTTTTAATATCAGCAAGGTTTCAACCAGCTCTAGACTGAACCTGCACCTGTACACACACACACACACACACACACACACGTACACACACACACATATCTGTTTTTGTACAGAGAAGAATCTCTGCAGTGACAGGTATCCCCCAGGTGTTTTGTGTCACAGAAACACTTTAATTTCTTGTGCAAAGCGAGAGTGACAGCGCGATGGCCTTTTTTTTTACAGAGCACACACACAAACACAAATGCACACACAGACACACACACACATAGACTCACGCATACAAATCTCTTTATCAACTGATGGATGTGAGCAGCTCCCTTACCTCCTCTCAGTGAGCTCTGCTGTCTTTTGTGCCTCCCTCCAGTGCTAGCAATGCCTAATAGAATTCATGTATATGTAAAGATTCTTGCATCCTATTATGTACAATAAACTGCTTGCTTTATCCGTGGCAGCACCTGGTGAGTGGCACAATCTGCCAAACACACCCTTTCCAAATCAAATTTATTTAGTTAGACCTCCATTCAAACCCACTCATGTAAGCTATCATGTTACACTCTGATCTGAATAACTACAGGCGGCAATCTAATTCATTTCATATTCACAGCACTGCTGCACCCAGCCCTCTTACAGGCCTGTATAAATTGTCAATTGTAGATGCTCTGCCACGCAACATTACAATGCAAACAAGGTTAGTTTTCAAACACCTGATTTGAATAAGCTCAACAAGGAAACATATCAGGCGGTGCTGCTTCAATGGTCTTTGTATTGCTTCCAGGAGGGGTGATGGAGGGGAGGTACGGAGGGAGCAGCGAGAGGAGGTGCAGGGACACTTTTGCAGGCAGGGTGATGCCGGTCCGATAGCACTGGAGGAATGGCAGTTAATTTGAATATGGCACCTCAAGCCACAATGATCATTATCATCACCAATTCAAGGAAATAAATGAGAAGAGGGGCTCCAAAAATAGCGTTCAGAGCCTTTTGTGCATAGCAGGTAGGCCCAGTGGGGGGGAAGGGAGAGTGTTCGCTAGCTCATTATCCAGGGCTGGGCTGAGGGAACGGAGGGATCGAGAGAGAAATTGCATTAATGTGACCACGGACACTCTTTTCATAAGCCCCCCACCCCACCACCCCCACACACGCACACACAGGCACATACACTCTCTCTCTCTTTCTGTCCCTGTCTTTCTCACTGTCCCTCACTCTCACTATATGCCCTGTTTAATTTGAGTGCCAGCAGGAGGTAATTTAGCCATGCTGCTGTCACCTGCAATGAGGCCAGAGATAGGGGTGGAAATGGTGAGAACAGATTGAAACTAGTGATGCTTGGGACCTTTCCTTTCACTCTCCTCAACCCCCATTCCATCCCAATCATCTTGTCACCTGTATCCCTCGGTATTTCTTCATAAACGCTAATAGCTCTGTTTCAGTCTCCCTTTCTTCTCTGACCAGCCCATATCCTGCAGCCCTCTCAGCCCCATCCCATCCTGTATCCTGTTCTACGTCCCCCATCACCTGTGCCAACCCTGCAACCTGACCCGTCAGCCCACAGTCCACTTTCCTCACCACGCCTTGTCTCTGTCTGAGGGGTAAAGGAGGAGATGGTGTTGGTGAGTCATCCTGGCAGTTCTTTGATTCATGCTGCTCCAAGCTCTCATCTCCCCAGAGAAATTACCAGTCATTTTAATCGGACCCACGTCTCTAATTCATTACACAACCCCATCCTGACACACAGGCATGCGCACGCACACACACACACACACACACTGAAAAACCTCTCAGTCAGATAGCTACCTTCACATAGTCACCTCCGTCTTTGGTGTCAAACGGCACTTAACATCCCTGTCAGTCACACATATTCAGAGGAGAGCTGAAGGAGAGAACGAGAGAGGGGAAATGGGGCAGTGGAGGTGGGGGGGGGTATTTAGCCTGCAACTCATTTCTCATCACTTTCCCACACCGTCTATTAGTTCTCCACTTAGTCCTCTCTTCTATACCATCTGTTCTTATCTGTCCACCTTCCTAAATGGGTTCCCTACTTGTCTTCTCAAATCCCATCATCCTGTTCCCTCTTTTCTCTACTTCCGAGCTCACTATATAATAGATGCACCGCTATTGGCTCCAGAAAGTTGGAGGTGAGAGGCTTGGTCCTCCACAGATCAACAGCATGATCATTTGGGAAAGGAAATGGGGATTTTGCTCTTTATTCGCAGTAGTGCTACCACATGTAGGCCCGCAGTTCTGTAGCACGATATACTTTGTACATGATGGACATTTTGACTTTCAAACACAGGTGTAATTATTAACATTACTAATGTCTACATACCATTTAGCACTCCCAGTTTCAGGGCCTTGCTATTGTGCATGCTGACTGGGCTTATTTAATAGTACACTTTGGTAGAACAGACCTATCATTAATGTTATTAGTTACATCTACGATGTTCCTGCTCTGTCAAGTCAGAATGTCAGCAGTAGAAAGGTTCCTTTTTTATCTCTTTCTGTTCAATGGGTTACATAAAAATATATATGGATCTTTACAGCCTGAATAACTTTTATGCCATAGGAAAAATGAAACTGACTTGCACAAAATACTCCATGGAGTTATCTCTGTTTAGTAAATCCAATCCATTTTTTTACGGACAATATTAAGGGTGGCATTTTTGCTGAAACAGTCCGCTCTATACATTTTAGGGTTGCAGCTGATTATTTTTATTATCAATTAATTGTTCGATTCTTTTTTGTTAAGTCTGAAAAAATACACACGGTATAAAATGCAACAAAGCGTCCCATAACAATTTTGCTAGGGGAATGTCTTTAAATTGAATTTTTAACAAATCCTCACTTAAAAGAAAATAATTAATTTTTGGTCTTGATAAAGACAACATATGCTTAAGTGCTTGTCAAGTGATTTGGTAGTAAATTTTATTTTTATTGACTAATAGCAATTGTTTCATAACAAAAAACAAAAAAAAATATTCACAATGACCAGGAGTAATTTTAGAAACACAATTTTGTTTTTGTTTTTTTTTTAGCCAATAAGGCTGTTTTGGTAATTTAATTGTAAATTTTTGAGATCGCTACACTGTATCATTGTTTTCATAAAATAAATAAATAAATTGTTGCTTTCTGTGTGAATGTGAGGTCTGTCTCAGCAACTTGCAGATGATGTGTCACTGCTGTGTCAACTGAACACATTGCTGCTGTGTTTAGTGAGGTTTTTGTTCAATGCATATCTCTTTCTTTGTTGTTTGTTATTTAATTAGATCTTACATTATTTAATAATCCTTGTTGTTTTAATAAAGCATATGGAGTCAATGAACTATGAGAAGTACTTCACTCCTTTAACAAAAATCCATCTTGTTGTAACCTGCATTTAGATTTTTTTTCACTTTAAAACCTTAAAAGGACAAATCAAAATTTAGTGTGATTATTTTTATTTTCAAATTTATTTTGTAGCGACTGTGTCTCCATTTCCAAGTTTCTTTAATTATTATTATTTAATAAGTATTATTACATTATCAAAGAATACAATGCCAATATTTTTAAATATTCTTAAATAATTCCTACATGTGCCCCAAGTAATTAAAACGAAATGCACTTTAAATAAAACAGCAGCAGGTGTACAGTAGCAGCGTTATTTGCAAGGGTCAGAGTTCATAAATCACACAGTATAAATCAACAAATAAATTCACCCTGAAGAAGATGATATCCTCAGCGTGGCAAGTCAGAGAGGTCAGATGAAGGGCAGAAAGATCTGCATGAAATATACAGTGACAAGAACACACTGCAGCTTCACTGGCGACATAAGTGAACCAATTAAAACACACACACCACACACACACACACACACACACACACACACACACACACACACACACACACACAGCCTCTCTGAGCTGAGCAGCAGGGTTAAATCCAGGGTGAAAATACTCAGCTCCGTGCTTGATGCCATTTCTCTAATTAAGGGGTCTTGGTGAATAAAAAGTAAACTTTAGTTGTGACTTGCAGGTTATCATCACTCCTACACACAGACACACACACACACATACACATCAGTTTGTGTATGTTATGTAATGCCTGTTTACTAGGGGCCAAAGGTAAGCAGCTGTGACAGCATAAAGGCCAGACGGGCAGTTTACTGATGGGAGGTGAGTGAAGGGAGGGTCAGAGGAGACGGGGCAACTATGTTGAAGCTGGCTGGGACAACAGGAGAGTCTTCTCCTGGCTTTAATTGGCTCTTTATGTGGAGGAGAGGTTCATGGTGCGTCAGTTGTCCTTCTCCATTCTCTCCACTCCTCTTCCCTTCATTTTCCTCTTTCTCTCTTCTCAGGAGGGAGCTGTGATGGGTCACTGATCAGGATTAATGGCTACGTCATTTTGATTCTTTCTCTCATCCATATATAACATTTCCCTTCCCTCTTCCTTGTACAATGGAAGAAAAATTAAAGATACTCTGTGGTTAATTGCAGAAATGATCATTTTAATAATTTCATTTGAAAACATAGATACTTATTACAGGAAAAATGGAAATGGCCTCTTTTAAGTTCCCTCCTATCCAAAAATCCCCCATCAGTTCCTCCTCCTGCACTGTTAACTCCTCTGCCCCCCCTTCAACCTCCCTTTTTAAAGATTCCTGAAAGCAAGCCAAGGTGTACAGTTGACAGCAGGCTCTAGTGATTAAGTCTTTTCATTGGCTAATTAGCCCCTACAGCAGTCGCACACAGGCGAGGCAAACAAGGACCGACTCACCAAACGATCAAAGACACAGCCTGTCAGGAGGCTCAAACACGCTCTGTACCTGTGGGACAGTCACACACACACACACACACACACACACACAGTCGTACCTGTGGGACAGTCTCTCTATCCCTGTCTCACGCTCACACAGGCACACACGTACGCAGACACTCATCATGTATTGTACCTGTGGGAGATTCTCCCCTGTATTTTACTCCTGAGTTGAAGTGATGTGTGCACACACTCTCTCTCTCTCACACACACAGGGACACATTTTAGCAAGAACACATTCTCTTCACTCAGATACTGATGCACTTTTTCTAAATACTTAATCAGCAGTGAAAAGAGGGCACAAGAAAGCAGGAGGAGGGCCTGTTTGTTATCCCACAGTGTCTCCCCAAGAGAATATAGATTTTTTTAAATATATATAACTTCTGTGGGTGAGTTAACTTAGACTGGGTTAAAAAAGACCAGCTTGTGATCTGATCTTGAAAAGAGAGCTCAATATACATTAATCGAGATGTCCTGGACATGGACAGTTACCAACCAAGATCTCCCCTGAAGCTGCTGAATAGTCACAGGTAACATTACGGCTGTAGGTTATTGCCTCCTTGCCATAACATGAAAGTGAGACATAAAGAAAAAAGACTCTTTAATCTTTTTTTTTTGAAGTTTAAGATTTTTTTTTTTTACTTTTTGTAAAATGATTGATTCTGTAAAATAGGCTAATGGTTATTAGGATATATAGTGGTTTCTAATATCTAAAAAAAAGGGAAAATCCTAACGAGATTTGGTGAACTGAGGCTGTGTTTTTAACATTAACATATTTTTGCTTACTAAGACACAAAACAAAGTAGGTTTTTTTGCAATAATGATGCACAAAGACATACAAAAGTCACATACAAAACATTTAAAAGAATAGACTAAAATTTTGAAAATACATTAATGACATTTCTGGATGATAATTAGATAATAAGATTGACAAGATTGAGCACTTACAGGTTTGATAGTTGAATAAAGTTAAGGGGAGTTAGAATGAAGGAAAGTGAGCTGATTAGATCCAGATCTGGTTTTTATACAGATTGGTGTTTTATGCAGATTTGTGAGAGAAGAAACTTGTTTGTTGGACAAATTACTGATGGAAATACAACAGACTAGCAGAAGATGTATGATAGAAGGGCAGAGCACACACACGCAGAGGGCCGTCTGATCAGCTGGCTGACTCACTTCACATCTCATCATCACTTCATGCAGGTAATTGCTGAAATTTTACCATACTCTCTTCATAGGAAAAAACATTCTGTCTGGGTTTTATTTCATTTACTTATAATTAACTTATTTAACTGATAAACCAGCATAAGGGATAGAAAAATAACCAAACTAACCAATAAACTGAATGTATCTCAAACCATTTGGACAAAGGAAGCTCTTTAGGCTGTTTAGTGTATTTGTTATTAGATGAGTTATCAAAAGGAGATCACACAGAATAACTTAAATGTCTCGATTTGAAAAACAATGTTGTAGTACATGTCATTAAAAGTAATGTTTCTGTGCACCAAATCCAGGATCCTTGTTCAGGTAGTCTTCCTAGGCCTCCAAATGGAGTGGATTTTGAGAGATTGTCTCTTCATGTAGAGCTTTTGATTCAAGGTGAACCCCATTTTTATGTGAGTGGGGCAGTCTGAAGGTTTTCCAACTTCTTACTTTGGAGACAAAGGAAGACAGAAGAGCTGCAAAGCTTGATAGCTCACCGTGTCATTTTAGGAACTCAAAAAACAAATCATCTGTAAATATGCAGCTTGTGCCCAAGGTGCCTCCCTCGCATGATACAAGTGCTAACGTACTCCAGATGTACATTACAGATGCAGCAGACTTAAGTAAGTAAGTTTCTGAAAGGAATGCAATTTACCAAAAAGCTACAGCAGCAGAAATTTAACCCAAGCAAACAACATCAAAACCCAGGCCAAAAGCTTGGCTCTGTTTCAAGTGTTACATGATGGCAGTGAAAACCCTCCAAGTATGCTCTTGGTAGATCAGGAGTGTAAGGACCTGAAAGCAGACTAAATACAGACACTGAAACTGTGCATTGTCACAGACACTGTTGAAGTAACTGCATCCAGAAGTGAACTGAAATGTTCCTTACAAAACCCAGAAACAGAAACAGTCATCTGTGAAAGTCAGTCAAGTGTACAGCAACTGTCAACACTGAAGGATTTCAGTGTGATAGGCACCTGGATTCAGGTTCCCAAGTGACCAAAATGTCAAAGTCTTTCATCAGAGTCACTTCTCACATTAACCTTTGTCATCTGCATCATTCAAGACCCTTAAGTGAATGAAGGTTTTGCTGGGAAGTAGTTATTCTATCTAGGTTATATCTACATCAACATCCATTTTCCAGAGGATATCATGGGGAAAACTGAAAAAGTTGATGAAGACCAAACATGAATGTTCCATTGTTTGTGTAACATTTGTATCATTGTTTCATTTTTCATGAACAACATGACAGAGTTGGGACTGATCAGCTGTAGAGCAAAACATGTATGACAATTCCTGCAGGACAAAGGATGGACAGATATGCAAGAAATGTCCCAGTAGCAACAAATGTGACCTGCTTTGTAGAGCCTCCTTAGGTAAACGTACTTTAATAGTAGCAACAAAAGATGTCATCACAATGCTTCTTGCGGTCAAAAGTAGGCTGCAATTGTGGTCACATTATTGCTTTGTCATTGTTGACCAGCACATGCTGCTAAAGATACTTGATCATTTAAGCATCCCATCCTATACCTGCTTCTGTGGCATGCAACTCCATCCATATGTCTGATTCTATTACTCTCACCAGGGAAAATCATAGAGAGATTACACTCAGTGACAGAAGTGTTTGCACTTATTTGTCACACCGCGGTGAGGTTGTCTGGTCCTGGTTTAGTGTCTTGTCATTTCCTGTTTTATTTTGAAAAGTAACTCTCCTCTCGTTTCAGGTCACTTGCCCTTCCTCCTGTGTCACCTGTCTGATTGTCATCCCTGATTCCCGATTGTGTCCACCTGGGCCTCATTACCCTCATGTGTCAAATAGTCTGCGTCTCCCCTTGTCCTGTGCCAGAGTGTTTCGTCGTTCGATCACCCCAGCCTGTTTCCTTAGTCAAAGTCTTGTCAAGTCTTCCTGAACCAAGTCATTGTTAAGTATCATTGCCTCCTTGCGAGTGAATTTTGTTTGTAGGTTTCATAGTCCATAGACCATAGCCTCTTAGAGAGTGATTTTGTGTTTTGTCTAGTTCCTTAGTTTAGAGAATGTTTTTTGCTTTCATCTTAGACAGATTTTCCTCCTAGTGAGAGATTTTGAGTTCTAGTTTTTCTAGTGATAGAGTCTCTGTTATTTAGAAAGAGACCCCTTTTGTTAGATTAGAGTAGCATAGGTTTTTTGTCCTCCAAACGGAGTGGTTTTTGGTTTCTGATTAGTTTCTGAGTTTTAGATAATTTTCATAGACCCGTTATTTTGCGAGAGTCGGCCTCTGCCACAATAAAAGCCTGCCTGTGTACCCTCACTCTTCTGCGTCTGAGTCCGGTCCATTGTCTCGGCCTGACATTATTATGGTCATACTACTGAAGGTAAAATCAACGATTGATTTAAATTGAAACAGAGGCCAACATTTATCCATATTTCTGACTATGAGGGTGTCAAATTTTATTCAGCGGAGCTTCAAGATGCTAATATCTGCTAACAAAATTAATATCTAGCTTCTGCCATTGTTATGACCAAGAAAAAATAGCTTTCTGATTTTACTGTTTTCTCAACCACACAAACATGAGGACAGACGACATCTATCATATGTCTTGGTCATACGGTGTTTGCTAATGAGGTGTAGATTAAGAGTTCAAGCTAAATACCTGCCTTTACTACCTGGCACAGGACAAATAACATCATAGAGCTAAAGTCCCTACTTTAAGGTTAAGGTTTTGCTAAATGAGACAGGGGGATCATAAAAGATTACTACAAAATCACAAAACCTCTTAACAGCTGGTTACCTGCAAACAAATAGATAGTCAGCCTCCTCATACAGCAACTCAAACTGCCCCTCTGATTGCAGGCTTCAAAAAGCCATTCAAAGAGAAATGAACATCAGCCTGTGAAGACACATTCAGGACTCTCATTCAAAACCTCAGTAGCTTGTATTATTTAGTTTTCAGATCCCAGGAAAACATACATCCACACAAAGATTACACAAAGCACAAAGATGCAAGTGAGCATGGCCTTGGTGCTGCCTCGTATCAGGACCAAGAAAGCAAATAGAGAGCTGAGTGAAGTAAGATCACCTGCATAAGCCAGAATTCTTCTCTCTTATGTGGGCTGTCACAGCAAAGTTTTTGGATTATCTCTATGGAGCAAAATTCACAGTTGTGACAGACAAATACCCTGATATTTACTGATATCTACCAAACTTTATACAGCAGTGCATCATTTGTTGACTGTACTTTCCAGCTTTGATTTTAATATCCAGCATAAAGCTGGAAGCTGCATTTTATTTGACTGTACAATAATAAGAAGTTACAGGCCTGACTTTACATCAGATTAGAAAACAAATTGAAAAATATTTTTTGGTATTTACACAGTGCAAAAACTAAAAAAAAAAAAAAAACAAACAAAAAAGATCCAAAATATGTTTTAGTAAGACACAATTTTACCATTACTACCAGATTATTCTGTAATTAAACACAATATACATTAATATTATAGCTTACTGTAACTTAATTAGACTATAAAGATTGTAAATAAACAAATGTTTTGCCACATTACATCAGGCATAACAGATTGTTTACTATCAAATAAAGAACATACGATTTCTTTGTCTAATTTTAATACAAAATATTGCTCATTACATCTTCTTAATATACCATGAACATGAACAACCAAGAAAAAAGACGTTCTTTTGTTAGTTTCTGCAGATAGGTAGAGAGCCCCACTTCCCAGCTGAAGAAATCTGTGAAGGTGAATTCTCAGCGGCATCAGCATACACCAGTATCAGGCACAGAACCAGAAGTAATCCAGTGACCTGCACCATTTCATTGCCAAACATCAAGGTGTCTGCCATACCTGACGATAATCGGCTTGGGTCATGTGTGTAGCCACAAATGTCATTTGATGATTCTGTATGTGAGAAATAGAGTAGAGTCGTAGCCACTGTAGAGGTGGAAAAACACCTTTCATATGGCGCAATAAAGACCAAGAAGCCTTTTTTTTAGCGTCTACACGCTTCCTAATCAGTCTATTCATACAAATCTGAGCATTAGACAATAGTTATCTCTCTTTTCTTAAAAACACAGTTAATTGTTAACTTAATTAACAGTTAATATGGAGCATGTTACCAGATAGCTGCTGAATGTAGTCAGGAAATGCTATACAGAACACTTTGTTTGACAACAAAGAAGCAAGAGTTTCTCTCCTATACAAGTATTTTGGCATCAAACACAAAATTGCTGATCACTTGAGTGAAACCATATTCATGGTTATTCAACAGATCAAGGACTTTCCTGGCTATATGATAGTGCCAGAATACAAAGACTGACTTGGAAATGTCTCAATCAAAGATCTGCTAAACAGTCAAAAAACAAAATCCAGACAGGAACCAGATAACTCACAACTTCTTGATATTAAACAAGTTGTAGATTATGAGAAAATGTCCCACAAGGTGGACTGTGGACAAAACAGCAGGACATTTACAAGAGGATACCAGATACCAGAGAATAAAAGTCTCCTAGTGAAGGATCACCTGGAAGAGTGATCATTCTCTGAGAGTCAGGAAGCTGACTTAAGCTTGAATGTGTCTTCATTAGACCCTGACCATTAGACTGACTTGTTCATTTTCATAGATGTTTGTACTTGACCATCAGTAATGATTAAATTGTGGCTTTTTTAATTATGATTGGAAATGTTTTATTTTGAAAAGTGAGCAGGTACTCGGGGGGTAGGTTGCACTGGGAAGTTACAGGAACAGGTTGCCTCAGTGAGGAAACCGTTCCAAAATAGTGTGTGTAATGGCAAAGTATACTTCTTGAAAAGGGTTTCTCAGCAAATCCAGACTGAAATTGACAACTGTGTATATCTTTATCAAGCTAGCCTAGATGAACAGAGGGCGTTAGAAAAAGAACTGTGTATCTGTCTATACCAGTTTATGTGTTGGAAAAGATGTAAAGATGTTTTTGAGTATTTTGTTGTTTATATCCCCATGTCATTCAAAGCTTCATCATGTACCGCTGACTTATCAGACTTTGACTTTATTGGTGCTTTATCTTACAATCAATGTATATTAAATGTAAGTGAAAATGTGTCACTAAGCAAACCAGTTCGAGCTCAGAGTGGCACTGAGGCTCAAAACATATGGAAATGGTCTTAAAATGTATTCATTTTAATGTTAGGATTCCTTCATATACCCTGCTGTTTGTAATTAAAGAAACTGGCTATTAGATCAGAACCCCTTCTTTTATATGGTACTCATTATATATTGCTGGGATAAGCAATTGCCATTTCTCAGTAGGCCACCATGGCATTAGTTCCTTAAGTGCATTCTGCTTTTGAAATCATTTTAGGCAGTTAACCCACTTTGTATAAGGCTGCATTAGATGCTGGTCAATTGCCTCAACACCATTTGTGACAAACTAATGGTTTAAAATCTTGATTTTGAATGCTGTTGATGGACACCACAAAGGAAGGAGCACACTGAGCATAGCAGCCTCTGTACTAGTCACTGGCCCACAGCACTAAAGAACAGTAATGGTTCTAATTCCAATAAAGAGAAAATCCAAGGTCACACTGTGAACTTCCTCCCCATCAGAAGACCACAGAGACTGGCTGGGAGAGTGCATAATATCCTCACAGCTATTTTTACCCTCAAATTAAAATCTATGACATGTTGAAATGACTGCAGTGTGAAAGAGGGGTATTCAAAGCAGACACTAATGACGCTTATTAATGGCGTGAATGAAGTCTTGACAGGTCGTGTGTCATTCTGCAGGCAATGCTCCACTGGCATAATGGCTAATGTAAGTGGGGATAATTATATATATTATACCCTGTCTTATGGTATTTTGGCAGGAGTATGAGGAGCCAGGCAGTTAGAGAGGAGAGTGAAAGCGCTTGCTCTTTTGGAGACAGAGATGTGCATGCGTGTGTTTGTGTGTGCGCACACGCGTGTATGCCTTCACCCCCATCTTCAGCAGCAGTCCAGGCAAAGAATAATAGTAAGACAATAGCACCAAACAGTGGTTGAACAAGATGCCTGCATAAAGAGGCAGCCATCAGATAAGCATCATTCACAACATCTGCAGTCTGCATTTAAGCATTTTGTTTCAGACAGTAATGTGATGTTCAGAGTCACTGAGCACTGTGTGTGTCTGAGGGTGCTGAATGGATTACCAGCAAAAAACAACAGAGATTAAACAGACCGATTCTTTGACAGAGCAAGAATGTAGCGTACATTTGGAAAGTGATTAAGTATGCACATGTGTATGATGTAGTAGCTTGTTTTGTCTGTGGCAAAGAGAAGAGAAGTAACCATTCAGTCCATGTTAGAGGCCCTAAACTGTGAGCGAGATCCTCCCAGTCTCAAGTCAAAGAAGGGAGACTTAAGAATGTAATTTATTAATTTTTAACAATTAAAAATAAAAAAAATTGACATTAATTTTTTTTGCATCAGTTTTTAGTCCTTTGATGTTTATGAATTCTCTATTTCAAAATGAAACATTTATTTTTCATTTTTATTTCAAAATATTTTAAAAAAATCAAACATAAAGACAACCTTTATTATTGCAACAATTAAAGATTGGTTGGGATAAATTCATAAAATAATTTTCAGTTGTATTCATCCAAACAAATTTTTTAAAAAAACAATAATCATGATTTGTCTTGTTTGGTTGCAGCAGCTGTCAGTCATCATTGTGGTTGTGGGTTTTGTGCAGTGGATGTGTGTGGAGAGCCAGGGACAGCTGTGAGGGGCCAGTGGGAGGTGGTGATGTGGTTGTGGCGGAGGGAGGAGGGGGGCTGGCTGAGTGGATCTTAGTGGATCTCCCCTCTCTGTGATGTTGGCGGGAGAGAGCTGGCTAATTGGAGGCCCGGCGGTAAAAACTGTTCATTAATGCCTCTGCCTCTTGGTCCCCCTGCTCAAACACCTTGCCTCATTTATCTCTCTGTATTTACCCACCCACCCCCACCCACGCCCCCACCCTGCAATCCCAACACAGAACCTCAGAACACGCCAAAGGTTCAACATGGAATGAGGGGGAAAGCAAGGGAAAAGGGAGCGAAAGAGAGGGGAGGGGGAGAGAAAGAGGGAGAGAAAGGGTAACTTATGCTCAGTGGGAATTAACAAAGCACTTAGTAATTAAATCTAAATTGACATTCTGGTAATTAGCCTCTTGATTAGGAGCAATAACACAATTAGCCAACCAGTCTTTGCTAATTGTTAATTAGTATAAGCAAAGTTATTGTGTGTGTGGCAGAGGGAGGCATGTAAAAGAACAAATGTTAATCTGTCTCTCTTTCAACAGCCGCGTCCCCTTTCTTTTTTCTTGCTGCCTCTCTATTGAGCTAGCAGGCAGGTTCATTGCCTTTCTCTTCACTGAAGCTGCATTCAGAGGCAGCAGTCAGTAATTAGCTAAAAGTCTTATCGAGGATATCATCAGAGAGCAGGCTGAGCCGTGCTGGCACATCTCCATGTCTCTCTACCTCCGCCGAAACATTCCTCTTCCCTGCCTGCGCTCTTGCGAGGTGTCATACGGGGGTATTTGTTCTGAATAAAGATGTGATGTGGATTAAATACAATCATAAAAGGGGGAGAAGAAGCCACGGCGCTGGAGATGAATCTTAAGGAGATGTAATTCATCTAAAAGGTTTTAGTTTATGAGGCAGAGGAACAGAACACCTCATTAAAGCCAGGGAGAGGAGAGAGGACACGGGGAAATAGATGAACAGACAATAAAGATGTTCCAGGAAGTGGAATTTACATTGGCCACAGGTGAAACATGGGTTATTTTCAATTAAGATGGACTTAAGCAGAACAATAAATTTCATTTACACAGTACTCTTACACAAACCTGAAGTAAGTGAGGGCTAACTCAGCCAGTTCTTGAAAGATAGACAGGAACTGGGAATGTCTTTCTTTCAACAAGTTCATCCTTTCATCTCTTCACTCATCCATTCATCTGTAAACACAGCTGTTGCACTCCAGCAGTAAACATGGCTGTGCTGTTAATCTTCTGTAACCTGGCCAAATGGTCGATACACCGGTCAAGAGGGTAGAAGATACACACTGGTATCAGCAGCTCTATAATCGTTCATGTACACAAATACACACACTTGCACACACAAAAACGAACTTGTGCACTGATAACCCTGTGTATGCTGCTGTGTGTGTCTGGATAGGGGCATGTACCCAGCTCCAGATTAGCTGGTCTCCCAACACAAATATTTGGCAATAGGATGAGCTGTCTCAGGACGCACCGGAACATGAAATTAACCAGGAAAACTGGAGGTGCCAGCACAGAAAAGGTGTACTGGGAGAAAGAGGTGGAGGGGTAGCTGCTCAATGTTCCCCACAAATCTCTGCAGGCCAAGAGAGGAATGAAAAAGGAGACCAAACTGAAGGAGATGCTAGAAAAGTTAGCCCTACTTGCAGTTTATTTGTATTTATACAAAATTTTATGTAATAAAATTAGGAATTTTTTTTTTCATCAAAAAGTGTGTGTGTTTGTGGGTTTGTGTGTTAATGTGTGTGTGTGTGTGTGTGTGTGTGTGTAGGTGTTATAGGGTCTGTCTTGCCATGGCTCCTACTGTGTCCCACCCACTGTGGCTCTAATTGGATCCTTATTACCAGGCCAGCCTCCATCCTAGGAATGATGGATTCATACCACGCAGAATTCCATTAATCATTCCTTATTCACAGTCCACTCTGAGGAGAGGGCAAATTCATTTCTTGGCGCGCCGAGCGGCCAGCATAATGAATATTCATGAAAGGAAATTTGGGGTCAGGCCTAATAAGGGAGGTAATTTGTAATTTGCGCTGTTCCCGCTCGGGTCTTGTTCGGCAGGTTAACCTATAGAACAGGCAGGCACATGTGAAACAGACACACTGAAACCCACACTTAAACATACTGTATTTTTACTCTGAACCTGCCGGGTGCCAGCAGGAGTCATGTACATATTCAGTCTCAGGTTTTGAACATTAGCCTAATATTAGTAATATTATGAGGAACTTATGCTGGATGTCACCCCAGAAAGAGCATGATGAAGAGTGTGCCTTTTGTGGCTTTAAACCATAGCTGCATTTGTTCCTCCAAAAACTTCAGATATATGGGTGGAAAATGCTGACGTGTTGTATTTTAATTTCAAAAAATGTGTACTGTGTGACCCTTTAAGGATCGAGGCTATGCTAACCAAACAGAAAATTTTCAATCCAGCAAAAAGTCTAATTCAGTGTGTGCTACTACTACTACTACTCCTACTGGAGCCCCACAGCTGGAATAAAACAAAGAGTGAAAAATGGCCTTAATTTTTGCAAAATGGCGGATCCTTTCTGTCTGACCAAATAAGCCCCGTAGACTGTTGAACACTTTGTGAGAAATCCCTTTTAAATAAAACAGCTGCTTTAAGAGAAAAATAACAAGCTCCTTTGCTGTGCTTTCACATCACAGCACTTTACCCCCAAAAGCATTTTACTACTCCTGAAATTATGCCCACCTGGCATCACTTAAAGTCACTTAATTAATAATTTATCAATACATTTGAAGTGATTAAAATTCATGACCAGAAAGTGTTTTTAAAATAGTGCCCTTGCACCCTCAGGGTGTCCAATCAGTGCACTGCGTTCGTTAGATCAGGAAGGAATAATTAATTGTACCTGAATGTTTAGTGGGGTCAGGCAGTGGGGGCAGGATGCCTACGGTTCTGTGTGTGTGTGTGCGTGGATGTGTGTATAAACGTGTGTACTGAGAATGGAGGGTGTTAGTTACAAGCGCTCATTGGCTTTGCACCATGACACTTTTGTACGGAGGTGGATGCAGCGAGCAGACATGAATCACTTTATCCCACATGTATTTGTTCTGTACACACACAAACACAAACACACACACACACACACACACACACACACACACACACACACACACAAACGTTCAACATGATTGACAGCAAGGAGGTTCCTTGCTGGGTCAGCTCTGGGGATAGCACATGCTCAGGAAGACACTTATTGTGCCTGTACAAAACATGCAGACACATATTGTTTAGAGGTGGAAATTAAGTAAAAAAATGATATTGTATTTAAATAAAGTAACTTTATCTGAGTTTTTAATGTGTAGTTTTGTGTTTTACTCCACTTTATTTCAGAAGCAAATAATACTGGGATTTTCATTTTAATATATTTATCTTAAGGCTGAAGATAGATTATTATTTCACAATTAGAAAAGTGTTTAATCAAGTCAATCAATTTGTTTTGCACCTTTCTTGCATTTAACTACTTTACAATAACAAAACATGGTACATGTAAGATCAATAGTAAATAGAGTATTTTTACATTTTGGTGTTCCTGTTTTCTCCTGAAGTTGAGTATCTGTGACAGCGTCCAAATTTACACATAAATGCAAAGATGCATGGGGAGGACGACGTTTACACTTAAGCCCCACTGAGCTGAACACTGAAGGGACCAGAGGAGGGCAGAGGGGCCATAGAGAAGCGCCTCTGCAAAGAAAGACAAGTGCTATTGAAGGTCTAAATAAGGAACATGGTGTGTCTTGCTGTAGAGGTGAGCAGACGGGTCTGTGTTTCTCCGTCCTCTCATGTATAATACATCTCTCTCTGTTTCACCCCAAGGTTCAGAAGCCCAGGGCCCCAGAGACCAACACAGTCTTTTAAAGATATGTGCTCACTTAATCACTGAAGAAAAGGGCCCCTAGAGCTAGCCTAATATTATAATTAATTAATTCAACCAAAAAGGGGTATTAAATTTCCTCCCTCTTAGGATATCAGCTGAATACATTGACCTTTGTGGAAATCGCCCTCTAATTCGAATCAGGTTTTAGAGCCGCTTACAGACTAAACTTGTTTCTTTTTCTCTTCTCCAGTCTTTTGGTTCTCTTTGTCCATGCGAGTTTGTGCAAAAGAAGTCAAGAAAGCTTCGTGAGGGCCAACCTTGTGTGTGCATGTGTGTGTGCATGTGTGAGAGAGAGCACAAGTTTGTCCCTGTATTGTGCCTCCATTTTGTGTCTAATTTCATAGACCTGATCATGCGAGTGTGTTACTGAGCATGTGTGAGTGTGTAAAAGGGCACGTGAGTGATCCCTAGTTTTATCTCCCTGCTGTAACACAGAAAAGAACAGAAACTTTTCTTATTACCGGAGAGAGTGGTAGAATAGCAGGCAGCTAAGTCTCCGTCTATCTCTGTCTCTCTCTCAGCGGTGTAGCTGACTCCCCAGTGTACTCTGGGTCTTCAGTAACTCTGACTGAAGTTCAGAGGGGTTAGGTAGTATACTCAGGAGGAAGGGGGGAGACAAGAGGAGGGGGGGGGGTTAAGTAGGATTGGAACAGTGGCAGTTTTAAAACAGAACTTTAAATCTCCACCTACGAGAGAGAGCGAGAGAGAGAAGGAGGACAATGGCGTCATGTGGCGTGCCGTTATCTTCAGGTCTCTGAAAGGCGGGAGACGGGAGGATGAGAATAAAAAGAAGCTTGAAGAAGGGCATAAATGTGATAACAGCTGTAGGCTGTATAATCTATGCTGCTTTTCAGGGAGGTATGGAAAAAAGTCATATCTTTGCGACCTTCAGATTTTAAGTTCAGTCAAATAGCTTCTCACTCACAACAACACCAAAACGAAATGGAAGAGGATTTGCAAGATGGATGGATGAATGGATGAGTGCATGGCTGGATGGATGGATCGGCAGATAGAGAAACAAACACGGCAAAAGTACAAACAGATCTCAGGAGCTTAGATTTTGAATGAATCCTGCGCGCCAGACCATTAGTTAGTCAGTAATCTTCATGGTTTTTTTGGTTGTCAAGGACAATAATATTGTCCATCATTTGAGGTCCTGTTCAAGACAAATGTTCTAGTCTGAAGTGAAAAAAACCTCTGCAATAAGATATGATGCAGGATTCATCACTCTCATAGCCACTCCATCAACTGCCAGGGAAAGGATGGAGTGGTTAACCTTCAAAATGTGACAAATTCTATGCCAGACGCATTATTTATCTTAATAATGATAAGCATAATTTAGCACCTCTCCAGCCAACCCACAAAACTGAGAGATGTTACAGTGTTTGTGTTCCATCTTTGATCATTCAAACAGCCGAACAACAGTTTGCCCATTATGTTCCCGGGCAGCCTGCCGGTGGAATTTAGAGATGACACCATGTCTTAATTTAACAGAGGTTGCACCAGACGCTCTTTCTGTCAGTGGATGACATTCACTGCAATTCCAAACAACATATTCATTTTCAGTGCTAAGAAATGTCAGTTGGCCTTGTTTGTCTTCTGTCTTAACTGTGCCGGACTGTGCTATAGACCACTAACACCCCCTACTGGTTGTATAGGGGGATGATACTCTTTTATAGCATCTGGGGAAAAATTACCCAGGATACATGGACTTCATTTTGGTACAAAATTGAGTTTCATCAATATAGAAACTGAAATGATTTTTTAAATTTATTTTTCATGCTGTTGGAAGAAAATTGAAATTATAACTTTCACAAAATGTACTTTTTTATGCCTGTTTCAAGAGAGCCAAAAGTCAAACACTCATCTGATTGCATTTTAAACCGAACTTGCTGCTGTACATTCATGTGCAATCATGTGCTGGTCGCTCTTCTGCTTCTTCCTCTGCTGCAGTCTGAGCAAAAGTTAGAAAGAGCGATGAAGACACAGACCTCAAACCACAGCCCACCCCAACACCACCACCACCACCACCACCACCACCTCACCTCTCCTGCAACTCATCTTCTCATCCCCACACACATGAAAAGACTGATCCTTCCATGCCACTGTTAATGGCGGGGACATTATTCATCTCTCCAGCCAATTTGAGCTCCTTTTCTTTCAGGAATAGAGGCATGAGGGGTTGAGGGGAGTCAGTGAAGAGTATTAAATATGTAGAGGAAGATGGACAATGGTGTGGCAGAATAAAGAGGGGCAGGAAAGGTGGGAATGAAGAAGGACAGGAGGTGCGTGGTGACAGTGTCGGGGCCGAGTTAGTTAGTGAGAGGATGTGAGGAGCAGTCGCCCTGCCTGTGTGATGGCTGTTTGTGAGCGCAGTTTTGACCTTTCAATCGCAAGTCACTTTGGCCATGTGTGACAGCATTTTTTCCACCTTTTCACACTCACACAAAGAAATCATATTAGAATCCCTGTAAACTGGAAAGCCATGTATGTAAACATAAATCCTGTGCACAGACAATAATATTACGAAAATTTAATTAATTTGAAAATAGATTTATATTTATAGATATCAAAGTTTCAGAGGTGCCTGAAAAACTTGAGGACAAACTTAAACCTGCAGTGCTGATGAATTATGAAGCTAAAATCGATGTTGTGTCATCGTGCCATCTTCATTAGAGGCTTTTTGATAGTGGGCCATCAGCTCCTACAGGAGAGTGTACGCCCAGAAAAGCTATAAAGTGTCTCCAATCTCCATCCATGTGGTAAAAGCCAGTGTTGCTGGTGTGACTTCCAGTCCGCCTGTCAGGGAGGATGTACGGTGAGTGGCCGGGGCAGAAGAGATCATAAAACAGACTGTGATTGACGGTATCTTAATGGAGGAGGATGGATCAATAAGTAATATCAGCAGGTTTTAATTCAAGGCAACACACATAAACCTTTACCAACTTCGCAATGTCACTCACTGTTCATAAAAGTTTTCTCCACATCCCCTCGGACAAAAGGAGATAAATCCATCAAAAAGTCGTCTCAGTTTTATAGTCTCCCCTCCCTCTGCTCTTCCTTCCCTCCTTTCATCCCCCCCTCATCTCCATTTTGATGTCTGTCTATTAGCAGAGGGTGAGGCCTTTCCTGCTCTCACATCCAGGGGCTAAATTAGCTCAATCAGCCCCCTTTCACCTCTCTTCCGTGGGCTTCAAGCTGAGTGACACACTGCTCCCCTGGGAAAAGAGGGAGGAGTCACTCACTCACACTAACACACACACACACACACACACACACACACACACACACACACACACACACACACACACACACACACCTAGCCCAGCAGCCAGAAGACGACTATAGAGGAAGGGAGGAGGGAGTGCAGGTAAAGCGAGAAGTTGGGATGAGGAGGATGAAGGAGGATTGGTTGGAGGAGAGGCTGAAGCTTAATTTCTTTCATCTTCAACGTTGTGAGCACAAGCTTGTCCACTTCTTGTTGAACCTCAAGAAAAATCAGTGATTATTTTACTACTTCCTCTTCCACACACTCTCTGTCTACTCTGAGTGTTTTGCCAAACACACATTTAGAGGCCTTACCATCAGAAAAAGAAGTAACCAGTGTGTATTAGTGTCTCCCCCACAATACACCCTCAGTACTCAATGCCAAGGCCGAACTCTGCATTCCTGTGCCAATATCGCTTAAACTGCACCTTTATGTTTGATTTGTCTCAACCCTTTCCCTCACTGTCTCTCACTAAACAGCCACCAAAGTATCTGTGGAAGTGCAAGGCAGGCACTTCTGCTGCAGTTATAGCAGTGTGTGTATGTGTGTTGGAGGGGGAGATGGGCAAAAAGGTGGTGATCGGAGTGAGCCATAAGATCTACTCCTTGCAGCTCTACAGGGATTTATTAGACTGGGGAGTACATTAGCATCATAAAGACCCAGGAGAATGGGCCTGTGGATGGGCTGCAGACACCACCACTACACTTTAACATGCTCTGCGGCACCAGTCAGTGTGTGTGACTGTGTGACTGTGTGTCTGTGTGTGTGTATGTATGTGTGTGTGCGGATGAGGAATAAGATTACCCTGATTTAACTTAAGAAAGGCTGTTAAATGGTTTATGGATCATCCTGAAGCAGCCCCGGACTAATACATCAGGAGATGATTGAAAGAGCTGCAAAGAGAAGAAAAGAGGCCAAAAAAGGAAAAGAAGCAGGTGAAATGTGAAGGCCACCAGCTCAGAGAAAATTTACCAAATTGGCACCAATAAATTACGTTTGTCAAAAGCTTTATATTGTCTTTGTTAAAGGTGTGTACTGAAATGCTTTCCCGCTATGCTGAAATTTTCTGAAAAGGTTTTTAATTCACTTGGGTAGAAAAAAGGCAATCAATATTCCCAACTGTTGCTGCTGTTTTCTGCACAAAAAACATACTGAGCATCACTCAACTCTGCTTGCCATTTGTGAACAGAGATTGGGTTCTTAAGTAGTATTTCAGAGGTTAATTGCACAGCGGCTCATTCCTTTCTGTGACTGCTGTGACAATAATATCGCAGAGGAGTTGAAGGGGACGCTACAACCGTTTCTGCGACATAGATCTCTGGTGCTCCCTGGTGGACATATAATGTAACACCACCTGTCTTCGGGCTATAAAGAGTGAGACAAAGTTACATTTAACTAATGGCCAGTCCACTGTTCTTAGACGACACTTAAACTTTGTAGCTGTACTGTCACAAAATCTTCCACAATGGCCACATTTCTGCATAAGGATTTAAAAATTATTTATTCATGATTAGTTTAGTTTCTAAAAGTGTGAGTGGCATTTACTTTTTATTTACATGTATGTTTCTTTACCAAATTTTATTATAAAATTTCTTTTTTCCTTTCTTTCCTTCCTGATTCCTAATTCTTAGGAGATTTGCAAGTTGCAAATCTAAAATGGATTGGTCAGAGATGAGAAGAATTATCAGCCAAAAACATAAAATAAATTGTTGTTCCTTTCAAAAGTTCAAATACTGGACAATTTTCCACATCACACTTGTTTGAGTCTTACACTTGCTTTTTAAACTAACTGTGATGTCACAAACTATTGCACATAGCTTGTACGTACGCATTTTAAACTCAGACTTACGGTGGTATAGAGGAACTCAATTGATGAATATGAAAATAGCCTTCTGGTTCCAAACTCAGTTCATAATTCAGTGAAACACATTTTGAGTAGGAGGAGATTCCTACAATGTAACCACCCGAAAACAATATTTTTATGCATACCCAATTAATATAAGTACACACACACACACATTCACGCACACATACACCACAAATTTCTCAAATTATATTAATGAAAAAAACACTAAAAGCCAACGAATGAATTCTGGTGAAACATTTTATATTCTCAGTAAAATCAGAACCACTATTCCCTGTGTAGTTTTTCTCTGCAGAGCGCCCTCTAGCGGAAAAGTAGAGGAGCCCTGAGCAGCGCTTTTGAGTGTCGGCTGGGTGACAGTACAACAGTCAAACTGTAGCTGATCAGGAAAAGGCACAACACTGGCAGACAGACAGAGACAAACACAGAGTCAGTGCTATGACACCATGGCAACCACAACTCCTCACCTCAGAGTTTATGTGAAGTCAGTAGTCCTCCAGTCTCCATGGAAACCAAAGTCAGGGCGGGAGGTGGCATGGTGAAAAACACTGACCTGCTTCAGTCTGACCAGAACCACTGGTAAAGCTTTACATTCATAAAATGAGCAAATTGAATTCAATCAAATACAAGAACCACCTCTCATCTATGTCTGGCTCCAAATTTCAAAGTTAAAACAAAAAGAAAAATAAAACCCCAGTTTATATAAAAATGACATCAAAAATGTACATAATCTCTTAATCTCTCTAAAGTCTGTTGAAATCCGGAAGTTCATTAATGGCTTCCTACTCCTTCCCCAATAAAATGCTGGTGGCTTAAATGCCTTTATAGTGTGCTTACTGAAAATGGCTCTGAGGAGAAAAGGGTAGTTTTGGAATAAAATTGAAACAGAACTAAAACAACATTTACAAATAAAATACATTTAAGTGGCTTAGTGGCATATAACATCTGAAATAAATCTTATTCCATAATTCTTCCATGTACAAAGTCGAAACAATAATATAGTTTCCAGTGCTTTGGGAGATAAAATAAACAACAAACTACACAGTAAAGAAAACAACCTCTTCTTTTAATCAAAAAAAAATCACCAATTTTTTTTCTGCCTTTATCAGTACTGATCATAAGCTATATCAAATCAAAGCCAAACCCCCACATTAACCACAGCAGAGACACATACAACATGGATCTAACTCAGCCTGTCCCGATCGTCACTGTGACAACTGTAGCCAGTGGGATACAGATTCCCTTTACTGTAGGTGGCAGCTTGAACAGCAGACCGTATTTCTACCTACCAGCTTCACTTGACTGATCTGGGGAGAGACTGAAGACTTGCCTCAAGGCTGTGCTGTATGTATTGTAGGTATGTGAGCACTATTATGCATGTGTGTGTTCCAGGTGAGCATCTGCATGTTTAACGCAGGCCTGTTTGCAAGCTGAGTGTGGGTGTGAATGTATGCAAGTGTGCGCTGTGTGCTTTTTACAGTGATACAGTGATACAGTGACAAATTACCTCTTTTTCTCTCTAGTATTATAACCTGTCTTAAACCTTATTTCTCCTTAACCTTGGCCTCCAGTGCACGCTGGGCCCTACTAAGAAAAATGAAACATTTATCTCCTGCAAAAACAAAAGGTATAGCTGGTGCAGAGGCAAACTCTAAAGCATTTGCAGTCTGAACCCTGCTCATGACCCCTGACCAATAAAAACATGCCTTTGTAGAGCAGCAGTTGCATAAATCAAAAGGCACACTGATAGCGGCGATGGGCCCTACATAGGTTAGGTTACCATCTGTTTCTACTTAAAAGTGATCCTGCTTGTGTTACAGTCCCTGAGTATTTTGACACCTCACAGATTTGGATGACACAGTCTTTTTAAAAACTATGAAATGGTTTTCTCTTCTCTCTCGCCAGAGTCACACCATTTTTTTCCAGTGTCTTCTTCGGGTAAATGTCATAACAAGTTCAAGTGTTGAACATGTAGGAACCGGGGTACAGCAGTCTGTGTGTGAGTGTGGACGTGTTTGTGAGAAGACAACAGCTACAGCTGAAAGACAGGAGAATGCAAAAAAATAACAAAAAGAGCTTCTGTCTCTTACAGTAAATTGTCCAGTTGGTATGTTATAAAATGATTCCTCAGACCTAGACAGCTAAAGAATACACTTTGGCTTAGCAGGCAAACATGGCTCTTTGTCAAACACCAAACAGCAAGTGCTGGAGGCCAAAGCAAAACATGGAATAACAGACTGAGGGACAGAATATGCTGTGACTGGACAGCATATTATTATTATTCCCCATTAGAGAAATTATGCATGCAGGACCATAAAGCTATTTCCATTTTATTCACTATCGCACATTCAATCATTTATGGTTGCTAAAAGAGGTTGATGTAAGGAGAAAATAACTTGTCCTCTATCAAATGAGACAATGCACTCGGTTGTCCTTGTATCTGATAACTTCAATCTAATTAACAGCTGGTTTTGTCCCTTGTTCAATTATGATTCAGAACCACCTTTGCGGAAACAAGGCCAAGTGTGCTATATAACTCCTGACCTGGCAGTGTTGGTTCACCCCTTGTAAATGCTCAGCCTGTTGGGCAAAGTTTCAAGCTGCTCAGTTTATCTCACATGCACTTAATTGTGTGTGTGTGTGTGTGTGTGTGTGCACAAGGGCTGTGCAGAATTCTTTCTACAGTGTGAGTGCTGTGTACCGTGTTCTGCTCATGCATTTGAGGGGAGATAATAGTACCAACAATGACATAGGTGAATGTTCAACTTGCATGATGTTAATGTGCCGGGTGAAAGATGTCAAGTCTGGTGGCCGATTTCTTTCTGATGAATGTGCTGCAAATGTGTTGTGTTGTGCTGGTATACAGTCACTTTGTTTTACTGCAACCTCTCTGAAACCCCTGCATACACCTGTGTGAGTGAATGTGTGAGTTTATGCATGTGTCTACAGTATGTCTCCATCGTCTATGCTGAAGCTGGATCTGCGACTGGAGTCAACCGAGGCTTCAGGGGACATGGCAGAGAGCAGCGGGTCTCCGCCCATGGGGGACAAGGGCTCATCCATCATCAGGAAGCCCAGCTCGCCTCTCCTCCCCTGCACGTCCAGTCCGCCCATGTCGCCTAGCCCTGACATGCCGTCTGAGAAGCTGGATATCCCATCACACAAGTCCAGTGACTGGGCAAAGTCATAGGGCTGAGAGCTGCCTACAGATGGGAACTGGATGGGCGGCTGCGGCTGCAGGTGGTGGGGGAGTGGCGGCAGCTGCCTGGGCTGAGGTTGAACCTGGCCCTGGTGGTGGAGGTGGGTCTGCGGGAGGAAGTGGTGCTGCTGGGGCTGGGGATGAGCCTGGCTCTGGGGTAAGTGCTGGGCCTGGTGGTGGGCTTGCGCTTGAGGGTGAGAGAGGTTCTCCTCTGGGCTTGCCTCTTGTTTTATATAAGGAGCCATCAGCTCAGTTGGGTTCAGGCCAGAGGGAGAGTTGCTGGGCAGGCCATGAATACGAGCCTGCATTTCCAACTCCTGCAGACAGTGGACGGACACTGTCAGTCTAAATGCATTTGCTTAGATTGTATATGCGTGTGTGTGTGTGTGTGTGTTACCTGGATGCGCAGTAACAGCTGTTTGTTGGCCATCTCCATCCTTTTGAAGTTGTTCTCCACCTCTCTGGTCCTCTGAACATCCTTCTGCATGCGTTTGATGTACTCTACAGAAGCCCGCAATATAGTGCCTTTGTTCCAGCGCACATCGCTATGCACACAGTAAAGTACAAACAGGCAATTCCCAGAGGAATAAGTAAAGGCAGTAAACAGGGGTAAGTAAATAGCAGTAAACGATTTCACTCAAATAGTTTACCCGCGCTGAAAATACAGTGTAGCAAAAGCAACTCACAGGTCATTGGTTTTGGGGATCATCGTGCCCAGCTCTTTGATCCGATCATTGATGTTGAATCTCCGCCTCCTTTCAACTATTAAAGGCGAAAGAAGAGACAAAGGGACAAACGTGCATGCACAAACACACACACACACACACACACACACACACACACAGACAGTCACAGGCAATTACGCTTAAGTGCCAGAACAGCAGAAATTATCAGGTTAACCATCCACCCACTAGTTGCACTATGTCAGCTAAATCAGTGCAAGGCTGTATAGAACTGTTTTTGCAAGAGGCAAATTATGGTGTGTGTGTGTATGTGTGTGTGTGTGTGTGTGTGTGTGTGTGTATGTGTGTGTGTTTCCAAAGGCATGTAAAATACAAGTGCAAAAGCAGAATAGAGAGTGTTTCATTTAAATGAGGCTGCATGAGGGGATAAGACTTACTGAGATTGTGGTTGTCTTTCTTCTGCCTCTCCTTGGCCAGTGCACGGGCTTCTGCATCTTTGCAATAACAAAAAGTGATTAACTTGTGGCTGAGATCAACAGATCTATTTATTAGGGTTGCTGACAAGTGCCACAACGACAATTAGAGGGCAGGGTATGAGGCAAATATTTTAGATTCACCCAATTACTTTTTAAAACATTGCTATAGTTTGACAGAGTGAGGATTTTTTTCTTGTTATCAAACTGTGACTACAGAATGCAAAACTTTGACTTTCGCACCTGACAGTTCTCGTTTAATGGTCAGGTTGGCAGGACAGGAGTTACTGGTCATAGCAATGGCTGGCCCCTTTATCCCAGGACCTGTATACACATCCAGGTGACTGCTAGACAGGGGGAGCTGGGAAGGACGCAAACACGCACAGCCACACAAAACAAATATATACAGTTGATGAAATATCACGTGGAAAATTAAAACACACTGCATTTCATAGATCTGAGATAGAAAAAAAGGAGCAAGAAGAGTGCATTAATAGTTCTCTGAGACCACATTACTGAGTGAAGAAAGCCAATTAAAAGCTTTTTGCAGTCTATGATCGTGTCAAGTGTGAATGAAAATCATGTACGCACTAGCTCAACTCAATTTAAAACCCCTAAAAAAACCTGCCAAGAATGTAATCAACACAGTCCAGAAGAAGAACATTAAATAAAATAAAAATATTTTTTGTAATTTAACTGTGACTTAATGTACTCAATTTAGAAGTAAATCAAACTCAGGTCACACTGGTGTCAAATCCAGATTATTTCCAAGATCATCACAGCTTCATATGGCTTTATAGAGTCCATGTTCAGGTTTAGTGCGCAGTAAAGAATAGATAACAGGAGATAATGCAATAATATCACACCTAAAAACAGCCTGCCAAACACACAGCAATGATTGACTATCACCCTGTCTATCTTATCTCTCTTTATGGCTTCTCTCTCTGACTTCTCAGATCCTGAACTAACACCTGTGGAGCAGATTCCTATCTCTTGCACTTTAGACGTTGCACAACAGCTGTGATTTAGGCTTGTATGAGACTCCTAAAAAAGATGTGATTTCCTTTTAATTGTACTGTATAGTTTGAGTGCCATGGACTTTCTATGCCTCGTTACCAATCATGTCGTACTCCCTGAAGTGAGGGCAAATGTGACACTGCTAATGAGGCCTGAAAGATAAAGGAGCTAAAGGAAGAGATACCTTATCTGCTGGCTACTGTGTGAGCTGTGAGATCAAACACATTCACAGGCATAAATACACACACTCAAACACACACACACACACACACACACATACCTCCACAGGCACACGTCTGTATGTAAATGATGTGCTCTGTTAAAATCGCACAAAAGATCAAAAGAAAGCAGAGATGAAGAATAAATCCTCAATCTGCCATTGAGGAGGAAATTATACTGCTGTAGTTTAGTTTAGAAAGCATTTAGAAAAATACTAAATATCAGAAGCCATTCTTCAAATACTGGTTGCACTATAATGTTATCACCTGCATGTTAATTGTATGTTGAGCTGTCTAGATATGGAAAATCCCACCTCAACCTCCTCAAGTTGATTGTGACATTCAATGGCATTATACAGCTGTAATAGAAGATGTGATTTTCAGCCTTGTATCATCATTAGACATAACATCCCAAATAACAACTACAATGCAGCACACTGCTGTGGGTGTTTCAACAACACACCATTTCAGTTAAACCGTAATTCCCAGCCACCCTCATGCTGCTGCACTGACCTCCCATGTCCTAGCCAGCCAGCCTACCTTTTTTACCAACTCAAATAAGAGCACATCACAGTCAGCTGAACAAGTGAGCGCGAATGGGACTCAGTGAGGCTCGACGTAACCATCCATCCATACACACACACACACACACACACACACACACACACACACACTTAAGAGTGTTCACTTGTGCCTGGTATTCAGTGGTGCTTTTACTAAACTTTGAGATTCCAAGAATTCCATGGAGTTTGCCGCTTTAATCCCCACCAGGATTAGCAGGTGAGTTTTACGCCCTGCTCTGTCAGCTGGGAATAAGGCTCAGAGTTTTCTTTTCCAGTGTATTTCAGCATAAAACACTTCACACACTATCAGTAATGTGTTCTTAGCACTGTAAACACATTAAGCTGTGTTTTGAGTTTCCCTCTCAGGTTTATTTAATGTGCTGGCTTTCGACACACTGATCAACCTCAGGCTTAATCAATTGCCTAATCTAATTAATCAGTGTGATGTTTCACCTACAAACACTGATGCACACGCACAAACGCATGCACACTGACACACTCACACTGATTAAAGCAATCAATCACAGAGGACATACCACGAGATACAGCTACGGTAGGTTGTTTGGGTTTCCCTCTCTCTCACACACACACACAGAGCTGTGATGTTTTGAGTCAGACAGATGACCACACAATGAGGTGATCCTGCACTTGTCGAGACCTGCTAATATTTGTACTGCAGTTGCACAATGAACCCCAATATAAGTCTCAACATCAACTCAAATGTGCAATAATTCCGCTTTCAGTGCTGCAGAAACACCCAAAATGTGCACAAAAAAACCACTCCCCACCTCCCGGCTGCACTCATTTTATAATCGGTGACCCATGGCTGGGAATTAGAGCTGTCACTGCATCCGTCAAAACTGTGGTTCAGTCAGAGACAGTGCTTAACTCCTATGAAGCTAAGCAAATTTATATCAAACAGTCTAAAAAAAAAAAAGCGTGTCTGTGTCTTACCAGCTGAATCTGATCTCCTTCAATAACTTCCACAATTGCATACGTCTTACTCATCTCCTTCATCCTCTACTCCTTCTCTCACTTTGCTCTTTCTTCTTCTCTCTCAGGCACCAGCAGTACACACAGCTCTCTCTGGCACTGCCACCCCTGTCCTGTGAGACTGACCTCAGCAGCACCGGTCCTGGCTTTCTTCTACCTCCGCTCCCCACCAAACAAGAGTGAACTTTCCCCTAACTGGACTTTCAGCCTGTTTTCCCCTTGCACAAATTGCCCTCATCCCCCTTTCCCTCCTCCCTTCTTTTACTCCCCCTCTTCTTCTCCACCTCCCTCTCTCTTTCTCTGAACGTCTTGTAAACAAGTTGAACTCTAACTGCTGGCAGTTTAATTGTTAATTTTCTGAGTTTGTTCCCTCAAACGGAGCACAGTAGAGTCCTCGTCTGACATGTCCTCCCTGCAGTTGCTAACTACATCCAGAGTGGTTTAAGGGTGGAATGTTTAGTGTTTAAGTCAATTTTACACTTTCACGTGTGTGTGTGTGTGTGTGTGTGTGTGTGTGTTTGTGTACATGGCTGCATAAAGACTTAACCCACTGCCTCTTAATAAAGCAGGTTAGGAAACTTAATGGCTGCCTTACAACACTGAACATTTGTAACACTCATTGAGATTTAACAGAACCAACAACTGCACAACACCATCACAATCCCCTGATGACAGTAACAAAAATGAACAGTTTCAACAACAAATGACAGGGGTGACAAAGACAGAGACAGACTGAGCAGATGTAGGAACAGCGATTACAGGAACTACTGAAAAGCCAGTGTCTGAGTGTTGATGACACGGCACATCCAACCCTGTGACTCATTCAAGGCAGACTGGGCCCAAAATAGAATGTGACTAGGATTTTGGTTTCAGACAACTACATGTTCAATGAAAACAATGTTAAACAATGCTAGTGTTGTATTTCAAAGGTGGCAACCCCTGAGGATCAACATTAAACATGCATACAGTATGTTGCATTGCAATTTGAGAGAAAAGTTAGTTTTGATGAGTTATTTTGGTCATTACTATCTTATAAAAATATTTTCCCCTAAAACAAGGAAAATTATCTGTTAGTAGGTCAGTTAATGATTTAAAATAAGGTCAGTAAGTGGAATCAATAGCTAAATAAAACATCTCAAGCTTCTGGAGCTAGGTTTGACAACGATTTTACTTCATCTATTAGCATTTTTAAAGAATATTTCATGTTGTTTTTGTGTTAAGTAAATGGTAAATGATCACAAAGTTAAGTCGAGCCAGTTTTATATATCTAAGCCAAAAACACAAATCATAAATTTGACTAAAAAAGCTTCTGGACAGCATATGGTGCCCTTCATCGTTTGGATCAAATAAGGACAACAGCACACAAGAAAACCCCTTAACTTTACTGAAATGTGTCAGAAATCTTTGAAAATACTCTACCATAAAATATCAAATTGAAAAAAAAATGTCTTGTGTGCAAAGTAAATTAGTCGTATAAAAGACAAGATCACATCATGTGGTTGTGCTGGCTCCACTTACTGTGTTTGGCATCTGAATGGGGTCAAGGTATCCCTGAATGTCATCATAATTTGACTGCATGCTGATGATGTCATCAATGACCTCGTCCATCTGAAACAGAACCCCCCCCCCCAGAAGTATTAGTTTTGTGATTATGAAAAGCATATTAAACACCTATTGTGTCAAATTTTAGGACAAAAACTGCTCTTGACTGATATCCACTTTTAACAAATACCACAGAGACCACTGTCGCAACTCGTATGTTAATTAAAGCACCTGAAACCTGGATGGCATACAGGCCTCCAGGAGAACTCGCCTGCAGGTGCATGTCTCACTGAAGATGAGACTTTAAAAATGACTTCTTTGTCATGGAGGATAACTGGAAAGACGATTTTCTCTCAAAGACACTTGAAGAAGAGAGGTTGCGAGTTGGAGAAGGAGGAGGGGAGGTGGTCAAAGTCTACATGGTTCAAAGGGCGTTACATCCTGCTGTTTCCCTGTCACTTGTTAAGCTGTAATTACTCTTGCAAGGCCATAATGGAGCATTTAAATTCCAATGATAGCCACTCTCAGTTAGTGCAAGTTAGTCAACATGTTCATCCACTCGCCTACTGTACACCCGACACATTAACACCAATGCTTTTACGAATGCTGCTCTAGCATACCAAAGACCAATTAAATCATTATAATATTTCATAAAATGGGAAGATAATGTCACTATGGGGGTAATATTCAATCCTCGTAATTTTATATACGAGTCAATTAAGTCATATTTTACAGTTATTTATCCAATATGGTTCTTGTAAATTGTATGTTATAACATAACCAGGAATTAATGTTTATGGGTTTATGTTTATGCCACTGTCTGAGCACTCATGCAGGTGCCTACCTCCTTCTCATGGCTAGAGCCGATGTTGAGCATGGCCATGGGACTGTTGGGGGCACTGTTACCCGACATGAGCTGCTCGGTTCGCATGTGTGGGGAGTGGAGAGGTGGGGGTGCTGACGCTGAACCCCCCGTGGGTCCCATGTTTGTGGGAGGAGAGGGTGGTACTAGGCCTGCAACTGCGTGGACTGTCTATAACAGAGAGCGAGAGAGAGAATGAGGGTGTTAATGACAGAGCACTGATAAATGTACTACAGTACTGTGTGACTGTTGGATAACCAGACAAAACAGAAAGTCAGTCCTATAAACTCTATAAATAAGGAGTTGCTCTAATAAGAGACAGGCAGACATAAAGAGATAAACAGCGCACACATCATCCAGAAAGGTACCTGTTTGGTGGCATATGTGGTGGACAGGTATTCTTTCACCTGTTGCTTCAGAGACTGACGGATGTGGTAGTCTGTAGGATTCTCGAGGTGGGTCTGTACCTGTATTAGGGATGGACACACTGCATATTAATGATTCATTAAACATCAACAAAGAATCAACAAATCACATACACACAAAAACACACAATAATCAACTTTAATGAAATTGGACATGTTTTTGGAAATATTTTAAGCTCTCTTAATTAGACAGAAGGTGTGGGTCTAAAATCAAATATTTATATTAGATTCACCTCAAGTAAAACATGTACACGCATTAGTTTAAAGAAATCCTGCTGTAAGGCAGCATGTACACCAAAATTCTATGTTATAATATTATTTTCACTGTAAATAACCATTTTTTAAAACATTTTTCTTATATTCTAATAAACACATTAATATTTAGTGTGTTAAATGAGCTCATTAGCTCAGCCTAACACGGAGTATGTGTTTCACTCGTACACTTCTGTCCAGTAGCATCATGATGGTAGAAGGACGCAGAAGGATTAAGTCCGTAGTAATGTTCACAGGAATAAAGCCACACTAAATCCTCTGGTGTGGCCACATAGAGCAATGGGCTGGTCTCATTCCCTCAACATCAAAGAGTGTAGCTCAGCAGAGAGCACACTCGCTCCCCATTACTCCACAGAAAGACTCAACTCCTCAGCCCTCCAAACCCCCCTCGTCTTTATAGCCAACAGCAGGATTATATCAGATGAACCCAAAACTTTTCAATAAATGCATGTTTGACACTTTCAGGCTTCTTGTGTACACATACTGTGTGTTGCAAAACTTGATACAAAGGATAAGTAAACATGATTGACTGCCAGCTTTAAATGTGTCTTAGTCCAAAGAAACACAGCGCAGGAGGGAGGACAGGCTTGGTGAGACTGATGGACAGCTCACCTTATCTACAAAATGAAAAAGACACTGACAGCACCCACGCACACATGCATGCAAACACAGTAAACTGTTGATATAGCAAATTGCCTCACACGGTTACTAGTGCATACAAACTGTACAGTTCAAAATTCCATAAAGCAACACAAACATGCACACAATGGAGTGTTGCACAAACCCATACACACACAAACGCTAACCCTTAAAGATAAGGACACATACATGCATCTTAGGAATCGGGCAAAACGTCACTTCAGTGTTATCTGTCCCTGTCTGACTCTGACTATCTGTATCGCTCCTGTCTGTCCTATCGCACAACATGTCAAACCTCTCTTATCTGCCCGTCTCCTGCCTCCTCCTTCTTGCTTGCTGCTCCACCGCATTTTTCACTCTCTGCCTTCAAATCTGATCCCTGATTTTCTCCTGTGTGGCTACTGTTTGATAGGTCACAACGTTGCTGTCCTGACAACATCCACTGCTCTGTCTCAGCTACATTTGAATGGTTAAGATGTTGCCTGTAAACCCCCCTGAGCTAAATTCTTCAGTCCCCTCAATAAGATATTTTTAACACTTTGTGATATGCTTGTATTTTGGTTGGAAGAGATTCTGACTTCAGTGAGGACTGGATTAAAGACAATAAACTATTTCTAAATTTCAGATTAGGTATCAGTGATAATTCGCAAACAAACCTGCAACAATACAGTTAACTTAAGGGTAAGTGTAAAAAGTTTTGTTTTGTTTTTTTTTTACAATTTTCTGAAATTTTATTGGGTAATCAAGTAATTGCTTTAATAACAAATGAGGTAAAAAAAAAAATAGACATTCAGTGATAATGTGGTTTGGGGTTGTTTGTGCAGCCCTACTAACCTTGAGGACCTCCACCGGAACCTGCATGCTTTGGTAATGCTGTGGAGTGCTAATGGCTGGGGTAGGTGCAGGTGGCCCAGCCATGCGATGCTGCATGTACTGCAAGGATGCATTCTGCTGCTGCTGCTGCTGCTGCTGCCTCTCACGCTGCTCCTCTTGCTGCAGCTGGTCTCGCATCAGCTGGATACAAAAATGCATCACAGGAATGTTCATTAAAACATTCAGACCTTTAAACTGACAGTGATGGGTGATGCTGCTTTTGGCTAGCTGCTTTTTCAAGAGTGTCACTTAGAGCTGGTAGCTTGTTAACAAGCACAACTGGTGACTCACATCTATAAAATCACCCTGGAAGAAAAGTACGTACAGTAAATATATTGAAATATGCGAGGGACAAATAGCACTGCCATATTTATCAGCAGGAACATGGCCGCTGCAAGTTGATGACCTTCAAGGTCGTGACACGACCAAAATGTTATTAAGCTAATATTAGCTAGCTACCTTCAATGAATATGCCAGCCTGTCCTTTGTATTGTCCTGGGAACCAACTATAACTTGAGGCAGATGGTTGGCTTTAGCGAGAGGCAAGGAATCGTATTAAAAGTAATAAGATAGCAGGAAAGATTGAATGTATTCACTAGCAGTGGATAATGTTGCGCTGTACCTGCATCCGCAGGCCGATGCGTGAGGCCATTGCTGGGGGGCGAGGGGGCAGGGGAGGGCGAGCCGACGTCAATGCACCGCAGTCCAGCCCGAGAGGTAGAGGAAGCTGTGGAACAGAAAGGAAGAGAACGACACAACCGTGAGCTTGGCCAGAAATAAAAAAAAGCCAATATACACCTTGGAAACAGAGAAGGATGGTAGTTAGTAGAACTGCAGGTAAAGTTGAAATAACTGTCTCTGTCAGAGGTCACAAGGAAAATGGAGATACAATGTAAACACTGTATAGAGAAGCTTGTTTCAATGTGTATTTGCTAATGAGCACATTAGTGATGGGAAAATAGATATGAGAGGAGTAGGTAAGTGTGTAATGTTGTGATACACTTTTTTTAATATGCTGACTGATCTCTGTCTTTGGTGTTATGTGCTCTTTATAGTTTACTTGACTTATTTGTTTGTCTCTGTTTCTGCAACAGAGTACCAGATTTGCAGTTACAGTTTGGGCATCACGCCTCCTCATTTATAGATAACAATGACATAGAATAACTTTGGGCCATGCTAGATATTACACACTGTTATGCCCATTCAAGCTGGGTTAAATACATCCTGGATGTATAGTTGTCTGCAAAGAGAAGTATACATTTTCAGCATTACAGCCAAGGACTTTTCCACTGGTGACCCTCCTCTTGCGGCTTGCCTAAAACCTATGTCTTGATCTGGTAATCTTTTACAGTTATATTAAAGACAATTTTCTCCTTGAAATGTTGTAGAGAAGGAATATACAGTGGCATGAATGTAAATATTCAGTTAAAGTACCAAGTGTTTGTATTTTGGTAATAGTAAAATAAATGTAGAACTACCTACTACTACTATGAACAAATCATTAACAGAGGTACAGGATGATAGTTGGCTCTGAATGGGCACACCATTTTGGTATGACTGAATATGGTAATATTTCACTGGGCAAGTAGAGGAAACCACATCCCTACACTATCAACTACACACTCTCTGCATATGTCGGACTTTATCCTTTAGGTGATGTCATATCTATTCTCATGACTGATAGAGGGCACTGGGGTGAATGAAGTTAGCAGTAATAATTTCAGGCCCCCAACTTTGTTCCTTCAAATATGGGTGTATTGTGAGGTACTTCCTTGATGATGGTGGAGAGGTCTTGTGGGAGTCATGTGGTCATGTTGTTCTTGGATGATCATGTGAACAAAGAGACGATGGGGAACACCCACTAACCCTCAACAACACCTCCTCCTCTTCTCTCTCACGCACGCACTCTCAAAAAAAAATATATGCAAACACTTAGTGGGGAGTCCCAGGACTGAAAGTTCCCCTTTTGCAATGACTTGTATTCTTCCTCTAAATGACTAAGTTCGTCTGGACCCACAAAGGCATCACGAAACCTACCAAGACCCAGGGCTCTTCTCTATTCTAATGTCTCTGTTGAGGACAATGTGCTGTGAGACAACTAGATACAGATAAGCAGTGACAGGGACATCAGGGTTGAAACGACTAATCAGAATTCAACTTCTCCAGTATCTCATCAGAAACACTGTCTGTATATGGTCATAAAGAGAGAAAAGACAGAGAGATAGAGAGAGAGAGAGAGAGAGAGAAAAGCTCATTGTGCGGGAGGTACAATAAGAAGGGCAGCGCCTATTGAGGACTGAAGCCGCCTGTTGTCCGAAGTGTACATTTCAGCACCCGAGGGGGCACACACTGCCCGCTTTGTGCCCACTGGATAGGCCCACATGAAAAACACACACCCATGCAGAGAAACACATTCAAACACAAACATGTAGCAGAACTTGGACTCAAGGACAGGCTGACTCCACACCAGTAGCTCCAAACTGTCAAAACTAACTAATTTACTCTCCAATTCATAAAAAAGCACTCGTGACAGATGAGATTTTTCCACAACATCCAAAACCACTGATGCTGCTGGGTCAATATTTGCACCTATCGGTAGCTCTGTAGTTGTAGCTGGCAGTGCTACGAGAGGGCTCAAGGTGCTCAGTTAAACAAACAAGTGATATACATACACACAGTGGTGGAATGCTGCAGTGTATTTATAGAGTGATTACATCTCCAAACTCAGTTGGCAAGGTAGGAATGCCGGCTACAGGAGGACATGTGTTCCGTGCAAAGACAGTCTACAGATAAACCCTGTAAAGCCCTTAGAGGCAAATTTGCGAATTTCATAATAACCAATGTATTATGTCTATGAATAAAACAAAAACTGACATGTCAGTCACCACAAAGAGCATAGCCAAAAGTGTTTTTGTGTGTTGTGCAAAAGTTTTGTATAGCTGTTATATTGTAGCTGTACACGCTAACTTGCACATCCTGAACAACAATTCCACCATGACATGCTATATGGAGTCATGTTTTAGCACTTCTCCAGCTTATCCACAGCTACCCAATATCATAACATCAGCAGTTGGCCAAAAAAAAAAAAACAGTACGTAAAACAAGTGTGCAGTTGCTTTTGCTGTAATAGAGGAATAAACAGAAATGACACTGGAATATACTCTCTCTGACAGAGGTTTGAATGACCTACCTACAGCTAAAGAGGTTCCATATTAATCAGCTCTGATTAAGAATATATGCAAGTGAGGATTACGGTTCCTATTTCAGCAGAATGTAAACGCTTATGAAACCAGATGTATAAGGTTCAATGCTTACATAACACCTATATAGGTCCCACACAACACACACCCACATACACACAGATTGACAGGATATCATATGGTGACACGCTGCTACCAGGTAGCATGATCTCCCTCATGGGCCTTCCCATTGCCTGGCATCCACCAGGGTAAGGAGGCATCTGTGACGCAGTTTGAGCACACAGCAGCCATTGTCTGTCCAATGCTGTGATGTCACAGCCCCTTCACTTCAAACACTGACAGCCAGTGGGAGGATACAGAGCGGAGGAAGCCCGGGTCAGAGGTTAACTCTCGATTGTGCCACCGATTAGTCACAAACATACATGCCAACTATAAGTATACAATACAGAGGTGTGCAAAACACAGAATACATTAATAATGCTGTACACATTGTGATGACAGCTACAGACACATGTGCAAAGTGTAACACATATACTATCATAGACACACTCACCCTTTCTCTCCCTCTCACACACACACACATACAGTTACACACTCGCACTTGGGGGCAGTGTGGGCCCTTGGCACCTGTGGTCAGAGACATGGTGTTAATTTGTGGAGTGTGTATTTTTAGAAATGACTGTGCAATGCCAAGAAAGTGTGCATACACACAGACACCTAGGTGCTCTCTCACAACAAAAAGCACATGTGCATCCACACGTAGCCATTCAGCTGCTAAACAAAAATTCAGTTATAGACATTGAAAAGAGCGGTGGGACAGGGGGAAAGACATTTTATGTCTGTATGTCAGTACTGGGATCACAGCAGTTCTGCACAGCAATGAAGAGTCTGTAAATCTCTGAAATCACCCAAACTGCATCTTTTGAGATGTCCAGCAAAGAGGCACAATGTGAGTTTAACGAGGCAACAACATTAGAAACAGAATAGAAACATTAGAAATTTCATCCTGTACTCTTTGTATAACCATTGTTAATTATCTCTGGAAACTTTCGAATTATAAAATGCTTAAATGATTAGTCAAAATTCCTGTTGCTGTCGTGAAGGCTCCAAATCTGACACTGTGCTGTGCACTGTACCAGCCTTTTCATCACTGCACAAACACATGCACAATCACACACACACATACACACACACACACACACACACACTTTCCGCATTAAGCTATCTGTCTGCCTGCTCTAATGACTAAAATAACCCCCCCCCCAGCTCTCTGTTCTCCTTTTCAGGAACACCCTGTTCCCCTGAGCTATGGTGTGTGTGTTTTTTTGTTTTATGTATGTGCATGTTTGTGTGTGTGTGTGTGTGTGTGTGTACATCTGCGCATATGTGTTTGTAAGCAGGTGGGGGTAAGAAGGGGGCATGCACACAAACAGTGCACATATAGCATGCACATGTTTTGCTGCTCTACAGAGTCTATCAGCTTTTGAACAGACTCTTTCACAACATCTAAACATACCTAGAGTATCAATAGTCCTAAACCACACACTCTCAACAAGTAAGGTTGGTAGGATTATGTGACAGAGCTGGCATGGCAAGTATGGGGTCCTTACCCCTTCCTCTTTGGTCTCACACACACACAAACAGCTGTATCCCTTAGCGACAGAACACACCGAACTATTCTGTGCGGACATGCAGACAGACAGACTGGCACATGGACAGTCAGATCATTTTCGAACATTCAGGACTGGTAATCAGATATAAAAATCCTCCTGTTACCAGCCCACATCTGTACTAATTACAACAGACACTATGTTACAGGATAAAGTGGTTGTGTACTCACACCAGAGTGGATGAGGTCTCATTTCTATTAAAGTCATTTAAATCAGCACAGCTTGCTGTGTTAATGCAAGCCAGCTCCACCATCACTGAATAAACACAAGAAACATTAACGCACACACAGACAGATGCTCAGTTACCTGTTTGAGAGTGAAAACGAGTTTACAAGGAAGAATACGCTCTGCTTATGCTGCGTGCTACATGTCTGGATGCTGGAGAGAGTAGTTGACAGTCTGCAGGTGGGGAGGTCACAGGCCATGGAGATATGAAGAAAAGTGATGGAGATGTAACAGGAAAAAGTAACAAACAAAGACAGATGGAAACAAAGATGGAAACAAAGAATAAAAAGAGGTGGTTGGTAAAAATGTAATCATGGACAGATGGAAATAACAGTGACATGAAATACGTGGCTATGATTGAGCAACAAGGGAGGCGGTGGAGTGTTCAAGAGGGGGATGCAGCAGGTGCACAACAAACACTGAAGAAATTAGAATAGAAAATTTCCACGGCGGAAGCAAGGGGAAGCAACAGAGCATGATTAGACCCCATTTTAACATGCACTGACTCTTGTGAAGACACAGCTGATAAACTGTTTTAAAGCTAAATTCTACAATTCTGTTGCAGGGGACACCTCTGATTCAGCTCATTTTTCAAATGAGTTCGAGAATGTTGGCATATTATAAAATAATTATATAATATATTCAAAACATTTTCTTTTGGTTGGATATTTTAGCATGGTTGAGTTTATGGGCTGGCTGCATAACAACTGATATAAAATGACAGGTGTCGTTACATTGTTAGTAAACATTAGGTTAACAAATCCCTCTGTGTAATTAACAAGCATTAATCACAAGCATACTAGATCTCTAAAAATAAATCACTTGCATGAATTACCAGCAACAAGCGTAAGATTTCTGCTCATAACCAACTTTCTGAAGGTCATTTGAATGAATCACCAACTCATCAACACTGTGCGTGAATCACAATGTCTGTCACCTTCTAAAACAGTCTATATATAGCTGACCAAGAGAGACCCTGTCAACAGTAAACCTGTCAACTCAGTCCTGCTTTCCTCAGGTCAGTCGGCCTCACAGATCGTCAGAAAGAGAGTGATGTGAAACCAGCATGGAAAGGAAAACAGTAGGCTGTCAGAAGGCTTTCAGCCATGCCACATCAAAAAGGAAAGACAATGAGATATAGGACAGACAATAGAGCAGAATCTTCAATTGCAACCAAATGCATCACTTCTCCTTTCCTTCCATCAGTTTTCACAACTCCTGGTATTGTCAGAAGTGAAGCAACTTCCTCTGCAGGAAACCCAGGAAAAGAACAAAAACTATTTGCTCTGGTGAGGCTCTTCCCTGTCTAACCAAACTGTTTATACACATATAAGGCCATGTGGTTCACACAAAAGGCACATATGGTTAATATGTAGAAACACATGCACCTGTGAATACAATTATTCACACTCTGATTTTGGCATTCAGTCATCCTGTTGTGGTTGCAAGTGTAGTGCTAATAGTGCATGAGCTAGTATAACTGCACTCCAGTGACACAAAAGATCTCTTAAGACATCTCAGTTTACTTGTCTTTTTTCTTTCAGGATTCATTTTGGTATACAGGGAATCATAAAAGAGCTGTTCCATTTCATAGAGTAACTTTCATTGCCTCCCATATGAACTGCCACACAATGAATACCATCACTCTGACAGTCTGCTTCTACTTAGCCACATGTAGCAAACAGTCATTACATTGGTAAGCAATTCAGTTATGACACTCAATGCTATTTCCCATTTTGTTTTTGAAAAAGGTCAAAATGCCACAAGTTACTATTAGTTTACTGCCAACAGCAACTTAATCAAGGCTGCTACTGTTGCTGTGACAGCACTGATTAGAGAAAACACTAAAATACTTCAAACAAAAACTGTAGAGATATCTTCAGTTTCATTTTTGATTTAACAACAAATCTGCATGAACAGAGCTCAGTGCTGAATCTGAAAACCAGACAGTGAGAAACGCTGATAAGATGCATGTAGTACAATATATATAAATATATATGTACTTAAAGATTCTTAAAGATTCTTACCGGCAACTCTGCAACTATCCCAAAAGAAACATAGTGTATCCAAGAGAAATCTGCTCCTCCACGTGTTAATAACACACACAGTCACTAACAGAGACAGTTTGCTGGCTGGGCCAGACGGACTGGTGCATTCATATGCCGGTTCATTGGTTGCAACAGCACTCCTCCCTCCACCAGCCAAGTTACAGTAGGCTGAGTGACAGTCACCCTTAGTCACCTTCCTCCCTCTTTCTAAGCACCAGCTCAGCTTCCTATTCCTCCTCTTCCTGCTCCTCCACCCACTCTCCTCCTCTTCCCCTAAATTAGTCTGAATGCCGTGGTCAGGGGCAACAATGAGAGCCCTGTGTCCAGCAAACTCACGCCCATCTCTTTTCTCTCTTTGGCTCTGATGTGGAACTCCTCCTTCAATCCAGCCTCCCTCCTAAAACAGTGTGCAGCATTTACATAAAGCAACACCTACACATGCGTGCTTAAACACCGATAAGCTATGGAAGCAATTCCTTATTTTTATTGTCCAGTTCATTGTGTGTGTGTTTTTTTAAGCTATAAGGCAGTGAATCAGCATATTTACTTCTTTAAATGCACTCCCACGTGCCGTTAGACTGGTGCACAGAAAACCTGCTTGCTCACCACGCCTATATTGGTACTGATGACAGGAAAAAAACCCACAGTTTTTATTGTCACATTTACTGTAATAAAAGGAAACAATTAATAGTAATAAACTTGTAATCATTTACTGATAATCATCCTCAGTAAATTCTTAAGAAATTATTTAATGGGTGTGGATTTACCATATAATACATAAAAAAACCTCAGACCAGATTCTTTAAAAAAAAAAAAACACACACAGGTGAAACAACCACAGATCTCTGAGTCCCAGCAAAAAGCCAATGACTGATACAAATTGATCTTAATACATTCAACAGATGACTGGACAAGAAACAATGTGCCACACACATATTTGCAACTTAACACACATTACCAGATTAAATGTTATGAATCCAAGATGATTCATTGGACAAAACAATTCATACTGATAAGTTAAGTTGTAAGAGTATAGTTTATGGCTGTATACTATAGAACAACCCTTTTCATGATTGCTGATGGAATGTAGGTTTTGTGCATCTAAAGTGAATCTAGAGGACTTTACAGGACACTTATCTGTGATTCTGTTCACAGCACTGTGAAAGCCTAGTGAGTCACATTGACATAAAACCTCCAAGACAAACAGGGAGCAGTAGTCATGTCTTGAATCATTCCCTTTTGTCTCCCTCCTCCGTGCTAGTGCACTCATTTTCATGCACGCATATGCAAAAAACACATAGAAGCTAAGATCAGTGTCTCAACAATCTCAGACAAATGAAAACACGTCCTCCATTAGCAGAAACACAGACAACAAACTAAAGAAACAACAGAAGGTGGGATGAAGGCTTCCTGACTGGCCTATAAGAGGAGCCTCCTAGTGGTGAATTTATGCCCAATAGCAGGACATTTCAATACTTCAAACCATGTGAAAAAGCTGATGCAAAGACAGGTCCAAAATAAGGAGTGTGTTTAGGCTTTTACATTAAACAAATCAGAGGACAGAACTTAAGAAAAATAATGATCATAAATGTTTGCTTATTATCTATCATACCTCCTAATGAAGTGACTTATATTGTTCTTGAGCCTGAAAAAAGGGCCTGTTAGTGAAACTCATTAAACTGGATTATAGAGTAAACCGCTGCCACATGTTCACACAAACATACGGAGGGCCACATTCAGAATAACACTATGTGCACCTGTTTCTTTGAATCCTCTGAGCATGATGTGTGGCAGAAGGATTATTAATGAAGCTCCATCCATACTGTCCTATTTGCCCCCCATCCTGTATCACTGAATGCTACAACACAAACACTGGTATCAAAGTGCCACTCAGACAGTTGTGCCTATCACAACAGAGGAGAACACAGGACAGCATGGTTCAGCAGTACCCAGCTGACAAGCATCCCTTGTTTGTACACAAAGCAGTGAACAGTGGGCCAGCTCCAGTTCTCATAGTGGCCGCAGTGTATTTACTGGGCTATTTTGGTCCGGGGGCAGGACCCCACCAGGCCCTCAGCTTATTGGTTGAAAAGCTGCGTTCCTGTCAAGTCAGGCCAATCATAAGGCATATGCATAGGAGGGGAAATCATTGACCAAGACGGCCTTGTACTTTTTCGACAATGGTTTATGGGGGAGGCAGTACTAAAACACACACATGCGGACACTCATACATACATATACACACACACACACACACACACACCACCAAAGACCCTTTTTAGTTGTCCACTGGGCATGTTTCCCATCCTTTACTCCCTCTGTCTCCATGGTTGTAAAGAGGTTGCAAACAAAAACAACATATAGGACCATCATTGTCGCTCCACTGAAAGTGTTACACAGCTGTGTTGATATGTCTGAGTGAAGTTTGACCCAGCTATGCTACCCCAGGGCTATCTCTCTGTTAATTAGGACAAACTGCTGTCAATATACTAGACAAGATATAGGCAGGATCACAGGTTATGGGTACATAATTTAAACCATCTAAACATAGATTTGCACAAAACATTTGTAATGGTTTTCTAACAAGGTAACCACATCAAATAATGCATCTGAAGTTACATGCCGCTGCGGCTCCTGTACTGTGCATGTAAATAATCCTCAGTCCACAACACAACAGGGAGTTTGCAAGTATGTATCCAACAGTGGTTCTACCAGAGGTTAAAACATGCAAATAATTTCAATATTTAGTTGTTGAAACATATTTTCAGCTAAGATACATAAGGCTTGCAAAAAGAACACACTTCCTCCTTCTGTTTGTTAGATCACATGACCTGAGGTGACCTTAAGTTGCAATGGGCATTTTGTGTTGCATATCACGTGCCATCCCTGATAACATTAACCTAAGAAAAAAAAATGTATTGATGTATTATGGGCTGCTGTGGAGGGATATCCACATCAATTACACGCCACTAAATAAAGATGTGCCCACCATTGTTGTATTTTGAGAACATAAATTAACTGTTATTAATATTGAGTAACCAAACACGGGGATCTATGAATATGCTTGTGTGTGATAGAGAGGGACAGGGCAATAACCACCCAACCAGCTGCACAGCATTTCTTTTTGCATGGGTGAAAGTCTCCATGTACAGTGAGATGGAATGGCAAGCATTTGGGAGATGAGTTGTGAGATAAAGTGCATACACACAACCAATGTCATGACAGCCATCACAAAACCACAAAACTTTAACTCCTGATCTCTCCTATTCTCTATTCTCAGTTCATTTCAGTCTCCGTGCACAGACAAGCTGACAGCTAATTACCATTAATGTGATAAATGGCTGAGACCTACAGATATTTGTGATAAATAGAGAGAAGCAATAACAGAGAGTGAATGACAAAGACAGGGAGGAAAGAAACTGAAAACACTGGGAGAGTTCAAGGAGGGGTCAAGAGGATGATAATCAATACATTAAAAACAATAAATAAAACTTCCTCTGTGTGTGTGTGTGTGTGTGTGTGTGTGTGTGTGTGTGTGAGCATCCATGTCTTGTCCTCTCACCAAATATGGGGTGCAGACAAAGGAATGCTCTGTCTCAATACGCAGACCTGCAAACACAACCTTATACAGTATATCACTAGAGGTTATTCGGCCACAGACTATCAGCTAACACTAACGTAGAGGGTAAAGAGATTATCCTATAAAAAATGTCAATAAACTCGGGTAGAGTACAGAGTGCTGCTGCTAAAACTGCTGTGGTTTTCAGAGTTACTAATCCTAGAAGATAAGAGGTCATCTAGAAGAGAAGAGCGCCTGCTATTGACCGATTCTCTTCTTTTGCTGCAATATCACACAGGTAATCTGCACTAAACTTTAATTTCACTCCCACTACATTGATTTCCAAGCTTGATCAAGGCTAAATTACTTGAACTTATATGTTCAGCTGATTTTGAAAGTGAAAGGGTTATATTTCTCCTTCTTCTTCCTCTTTTAATTCAACAGCTCTTTGTAACCAACTGTATGTAACCAAATGTTTTTCCCAACAACAGTAAATACACAAATGTTTCTGTTTAAATACATGTAGTAAAAATGCTACATTAAAATTGTGATTTGATGACTGTAATTTGAGTTCCAATAATAAATGCTGAATGTACAGTTGAGACCAGTCGTCTACCAACAGAAACGTGAAAGTGAAACACCTGTGTAGTGCAACCCAGATGAAGCAAACAATGAGAAAGTTCGACATAACAGACACATGCTTCAGTCTTAAACCTGAAACATTTTAGGCTGAGGTTTTCTGAGACGGAAGGGTGAGCTATGTTGGGCAGTGAAGGCACAAAAAGATGCATCTTCAAATTAATCTGAGCAAATAATTTAGATTTTTTTGAATCCTCAAAGCTACATTTAAACTCTTTTTACTAACATTAGTATAAACACAACAGCAATAGCAAGAATACTTGGAATTATATGCAAAACCTGTCTGAGGAGCCCAGAGGGGCTAATATGAAGGGGGGAGTTTCTTGAGTTTGTGTGAAGGTTAAATAGAAATAGATTTAACAAAACTCACAAATTAATCAGGATTGTTTATAACACATGGAGCCAGACACAATTTCTTGAAAGAAGTGAAACTATTGGGGGAACATGTGAGATTGTGTCATATTATTCATGTATTTTGCTCATTTCAAGGAAAACTTGAAAAACTTGATTTCAGATCATTACACTGATTTTACTTCTAGTTATATTACTTTTTTGTGCAATATTGTCAAAATCTTAGTGTTGTGACAGTCTCACTATTTCTAGAATGAAACATGGCTGAGGATGTAGATGAAAAACTTTAGAAGGAGATAACAGAGAAACACAGATAGAGTAGAACTGTAGACCCCTGCTGTTCGTACTAACAAGCACATTCGCCAAACATACACAACAGGGCAGCTGCAGTGTGTGCTCACGTATTCACAGCTGAGATATCATTCTTACAGAGAAAAGAAAGACTGCACAAGGCCATCACTACTGTCTGTCAGTCAAAAGAGGATATGAAACAGTGGAATGGAGATAACATGAGGAAGTGGAGTCACGCATTCAGCACATGCCCTAAACCGTCCCACCCACACTCACCTCTGATAGATCATGGGTCATGTTGTCACATAGCATATGCCAAGCTGTCATTCCCGTGGTTTAAAAAGTCCAACCTTGAGTGACAAACTTGTATGGTAATTTGTTTGGTGGTTTTTGGTTGTCTTGTTTAATTTTCAAACGGAAATCCAGTCCACCATCAGGACAGTTCCTCATTCACCTGCTGTTTGTCTAGTCACGAAGAAAACTGTCCAGGTCATGGGAGATCTGTCCATATGGCAAACGGACGAAGCTGTGTTTACACACACCTGATGCTCTTTCACACTAGAGTACATCCATTGAGTCAAGCCAGTGTTCCTGTGCTTTTGTGTGTGTGTGTGTGAACTGGTGCCTCTGTTTACCTGAAGAAAATTAACCCCATCTCCAACACTTACAAGCGGACATGAGTCCAATGAGGCTGAAAATATGACCCACACACACGCACTTTTCCATACACAGAGCACACAAAGTAGTATGCTTCCGCTAATTTGGGCACTTTTGTGACAAAGTGATCTGACACTGACTTATAAACACAAGGGAAGGGAAATATTGTGACATAAGCTAGTAGTTTTGGCAAGGGGGACATTATATGGTTAGTCAGTGTGGTCTTCTCCCCTATGAAGTTTAAGTGCTTGAAACCCGACCTTGTTTTCCTTTGCTGGCCATTTGAGCATGTTTCCACTGTGCTACTGGAGAGAGCGCAATCGGTCTGTCAGACATTGCTGCTCTACATAGTGGCTGCTCACCTCTGACCTTGCTGACAGTGACCTCACAGCCCAGCATGTTAACTAACCCCTGACCCCTTGTACTGTGTGCACTCCACAACCCCAGTGACTCCTATACATGCGTCTGTCCCATTCTTAACTTTTACACTGCACACTGCGTGCTTGTTTTGGCAACGACGCCTACACCTTGCATCTATTTTCCTCTTACACAACTGGATATTACGTCCAACAGCTGTCTTACTGATATAGACTATGATACTGTGTTTTGTACATAGCTGGCAGCTGATATCTACAGCAATCTTCTATTTTGATTTTAGTTCAGAGGCATTCTTAGGAATATTACATAAGTACACCACGAGGCACATGATACAATTACAAGATGATAATTCAGTTAAATTGTTTAACTAACATGTGGTAGCACAGCATTAGCAGGCCAGCTAAAGCAACACTGCGTTCCAGTGTTGCTGTACAGTAGATCTATAATTTTGATCTTGTTACACAATGGAAATGTTTAAATCCAGGAAAGAGGAGATGGTGTGAGAGAGAGACAGGGAGCGAGGGAAAGAGAGAGGTCTTGTGTCTTTCCAGAGAACATTAATTCATATACAACAGGCTCTAATTTAGCATCACACTCCCGTAGCGTAGTCTGAACCCACATCAACGACACATTCACTGAGTGTCCATGTCTGCGATCACATACGTAAATGCAGGTCTTATTGTCACAGACTTAGAGCTGAATCTGCCCCCATGCATGTTAATGCCCATCTGTGTGTCTCAGTAATAGCAAACAAAAAAGAGGTGGAAGTTCTTGTTCTGAAGTATCATGTTTCTAAGGTTTTTTTTATATTGAAGCCCATATAGGTAAAAATATATATATATATAATACATCACTTAAAAAGCCCGTACTTGTCAGTGTGGTTCACTGACCTCAATGATCCTGTGCAACTTCCCTGCAAACCTCGTTTCACTAGAAGTGACTGAAGGCAAAGCAGATTTGAAAGAACTATCGTAGCTAACAAACACATATCTATTTACCTGCAGTCATTAAAAAGATTATTCGTTTCTGATGGGTTAACTATAGTCCTACACATTTCCTGTGTCTACAGCTCCTTCCACAATCCTTGTCATAAATTTGGTAATCAAATACAGTACTTCGTTTATTGGGATAGCTGAGCTCAAGATTCTCTATTTCTGGTAGCTCACTTTATAAACTGTCATCACAGTGGTTTGTGACACAGCATGACTGCATTAGCACTGAATGCAATGTCTTTACGGAAATCCTTCAGCAATACGCTAAGAATGAAAGTAAACAAGTCATGCATGTAAGCAGAAGCTTCAAAGAAAAAACACTTGACATTTTGAAAGCTATTAGACCTATTGGTATCTTTTTGCTTTGACCTTAAAACCGTATTGTGTTTTCTAGAGAATGGTATGAATGATAACAAAGGTCAGACAGAGAGGTCAGAGGTCAAGGACCAGGGTCAAATATTAAAAACTAGGTTGGTGTCACATACAGTGCCAAACATACTGCACGCCGGCCTGCTTCAGACAGACTAAAGGCAGGTAAAGTTAAACCTTGGGTTAGGAGTTATGGGGACTGTCTGGTCAGTCCACAAAGCACTGCCGTCACTGTCAGAAAGCTGTATGTCCTCAATTCTACATTGATCATGGTAAATAAATATGAATAAGGTCAAACAACACACAGTAAAACAAGAAATCATAAAGTTCCTTCTAAAAATTACAGCTAAATTCCTAGTATATGTTGAATGCCATTACTGGAACAGATATTACATCACTGGATAGCATGAGAAATAACCTGGATTCGACACGCATGTGCACTAATAATAAATACACAGTATGTACTCAAAAGCCCACAGAGGTGACAAAGGGGACATAAATAGTCACTGTTGGCTTAATTACTTTTGCATTTGCACCTTGCAGGACTTTCAAGCAAAGTACTTGAATAAGCAGCAGAGTATTACGGTCTGTACAGTTTACAGTCACAGCTTATACATAGCAGCATACCCCAGGGCTGAGGTGTTGTTACTGATACTGGCCTGGCTACTGCTTAAAAATGGAAAGAGGGGCAGCTCTCAGTAGAGACTCACTGATGACGGTAAAAGAAGGCAAAGTGGTGCATTATAGTCTCACCCAGCAGGTCTCAAAGTAGTTAAAGTGTCAACGCCCCAATTTCACAGTTATTTTGCAAAGATATTTTTTATTAGTTATTTTTGCAAAAGTAAACAAATAAAAGCCACGCAAGGTTGTTTTATCTTTCTCCTTCCTTATAGTTCAGAATATGCTCATAATTGTTTCAAGCTTTCTATTCTCTTCTGATTCATAATGTAATTATTACGAACTGGAGGCTAAAGCTTAACAAACTGTGCACTGTGATTTGTGACGATTGTAGCCTACATGTAAAGTTTAAGAATAAAGCCCAGGTAGTGAGTGCTGCTCCTGTCTTTAGATTAGTAGGTACTTAGTTAGCATTGATTGGGGAAGACTTACTTCTGCATGACAGACAGTACAAGGCAGATTTCCAAAGAGTAAATAATAAATTTGGCAGTTTTCATTTTAATCTCAATGAATCACAAGACTTTGAGCGAACAATACGCACTTAAAACGTACACTCGCGGGGTCCCAGGGTGTAATGGTGTCGTAGCAGAGTAGAGATTTCAGCGGTAGTGGTGAAATATCACTTACCCGATCTGAAGGTCAGACAGAGCGAGATAGTCAGGTTCAGGAAAAAGAGTTCGCCCACTTCTCTCGTGCGCTCTGATAATAGTAAACCTGCCAGGAACTATGAGAATAAAAGAGTCGTGTTTAAAAGGAAAAAAGAAAAAAAAACTTTTAAGAGTTTTAAGTTTCTGTGTGTTTCCAAAGACCGCAACGGCGTGTGCAACCTGCCACTCGGGAGGCTAATTTGTTTTCGTTTTGACCGTCGAGATGTTGTCATTACTCGGAGCGTCTGCGGTCACCTGTGCCACCACCAATGGCACGGCTCAATGGGGGCTTGTGGGAAATGTAGTTTTCTCGATATACCCCGTGGTATTTCGAGGTTATTACGTGATGCCGATTGACTGCAAAGGGAGTTTTAAGAGGTCCTCTAAGTTTAGAAAGAACACCTAAAAGACCATCACGACCGTGTTTTTTTAGTCTCCTGCATCGTGGCGTCATGTTGATTTATCTATCACCTTTTATGATCATTCTGTTTGGTCCAAATTAACTTTCACTATAATGCATCAGTGTTAAGATTAAAGTTTTTGGCAAACTGTTAATGGAAGCTCATGCAACATAATGTGATTGACATGAATTACACTCTTACAACTTTATACTTTCGATTGTAGTCCACCAAAAGTGTTATGTTACTGGACAGTGTTTTAGAGAGGTGGTCTCGTATATTTATGCAATAGTTGGAAGTTATTTGACAGCTAGATTTTAAAACTGTCTCATAGTGTGACACATCTTCAATCATAGAGCCCACATACGGTTGTTCCATGGGTAAATTCCCTTATTTGTTGTTTTATCTGGTTAATGACAAAAATACCTCCTGTGATTTGACACTAACATATGCCTAAGTGCAGGTTGGATATCTAGCTGTCACTGCTCCATGTATGCTTTTCTATTTGCTGACCATTTCATCGGTCAAAAAACAATATTGCAGGTTCACTGGTACAAGTAACAGCATGAAAAGGTATTCATACATGTATAAAGATGTGAAGGACAGACTTTGTACTATTCAGTGACTCAACCAAGGCATATAGAGAGCATCAGGTGCATACACTGTAGATTGTCTGCCTCAGCTGATATGTTTGACCACAAGAGGGAAGCAAAATCTGTAATATGAGTAATATGCTGTATATCAACATTTCAGGAAACAAGTCTTGAGGCATTTTGAATGGGCAGTTTCAGTTTTTATTTCAGTGCAGGTTTCTCTATCAATCTAACTACCACCATCTAAAACAATCAGTTGCTGTTAACCAGAACATCCAGCTGTCTTCTACTCAAGGATGATGTCATTAACTATTGCTTTGTCTCTAGAAACAAACTGATGGGGGCAATTTATCTTCTTCATTTACCAAATATGTACAGGTACAAATCAAACACTTTTGACTGCGTGATAGATAAATCAGTGTCAATGGTATGTACTCTCGAGCATTATCAAGTCGTATGATTCAACTCATATTCAATGCTCAACACAGGCCACTTTAAACACTGAGCCAGTCAAAGCTGAGACTGAGAATCCACAGGAGGCAGTAGGTAACACACAGTTATAAACATAAAGACAATCAGATGTTTTCAGCCAAGAAACACCAAAAAAAACATCGCCCAAATTTGCAGACAAGAGGGGGACATCTGAAGTATCATTTCTTTGCCTCCTTCAGCATAAAGCATTCAATAATATTCACATAATACTAAATGAGGCTGCCATGAATTAAATTAATTTTAAAACATGATTTTGAAGGGAAAATAATGGATTGTTAATGCAAAATTGCAATGCAAAGCACTTACATATGTTCCACCCTGTTAATGCACGAGTTGTAAAAATTCGAATAAAAAAAACGAGTCACATTTGTGGTTCAACATGCAACAATTTTTTTCTATGTAAAATAATGGTGACTCTAGATGTGCAGCTGGTAGCACATGTTCTTCTCTGTATGTCTGAGCAATATAACGCTTCTCATGTATTCCTGTGATCATATCACAGTATTTTCTATATTGTGAGACACTAGGCATTTTTGTCTGCAGGCAGCGATGCAAAATAATCTGAAATTAAATTCTGCCCAGAACACTTAGCTTCAGTTTGACTTCCATTATTCTGCTGTCCAGAGAAACAAACTGTTCAACCAATGTGACGATAATAGAGAATAGTCACTGATTTCAGATGACATTTTTAGGTTTAGCTAAACATTTCCATACTGTCTAGCTACACTTGTCCTTTCAGAAAAACTAAGAAACTGCTGAATCTTATAAATGTGCAAAGAACAGAGGGACTGCCAGTGTTACTAAGTTGATATGGCAGATCTGTATACATTAATAACAAGCCCAGTCTCCCTAACAATGTTTTTACTGGACAAATTGGCAGTACATGATTTACATCCAGTGCAATGCAGAAAGAACTATAATGTTTAAGATGTTGATGCCAGGGAGGTGGAGGGGCATGCAACATGTTTCATTTTTGACAATAGAAGGTAGGGTTTGCATCTGAACTCAGGCCATGTTGACTTTCTTTAACATCTAACTATTTCAATCAAAATGTAAATGCGTTTACATTTTTAAATTAAAAATAATCCAGGGTCAGCAAAATCATCCAATATCATATTTCTGATTGTTAAGTTGGGTGAGGTAACAGCAGGCTTCTTGGTGGGATGCTCTGCTGTGGTAGGAAGTCAGAGGGCAGGGCTATGTGTAGGGTGAGAAAGGGTACTGTGGATGCCACCAGTCCATGATCCTAACACTCTGCACAGGATCCAACACCACTTGAGTTCCACCCTGATCACCCCTCTTCTTCCCCCGCTGGACTGGTGAGTCTTGGAACAGCAGACGAACACGGTGGTGGCGCATATCTGTGCTAACGTTGATAGTAAACTATGAGAAAGACAGACCAGTACAGAGTTAAGGGAGTTAAGGACACTTAGTTCATGATTTAATCTTTGGTGCAGGGTATAACATAAGACAAATTGTGGGTGGAAATAATAAAAAGACACTAGTTAGAATATCTTAACCAAATTAATTATAAATAAATAAATTATAAATATATTTTTTAACAAACTATGACTACCAACACCACTCAACTATAGGATAAGAATAGTGTAATCAAAAAATGTTATTTACAAAGCACTTATTAAACTTACGCCCAAACTGCTTTCCATATTAACAAGATTTACAAAACAAAAGAGTTACTAACCAGAGTCAACGTCATGCCCATTACCACAGGAGTAAAGATGAAGTTGAGGGTGGTGACTTGAAGCATGTAGCAGTCAGAGTCTGGGTTCGTGTGGACATCTTCGTATTGTCTTGGCATGCACAAGGACTTGGCACAACCATTCTTACGGTGTCCCTGCTGAGGTGTATATGATCACAGAAATAAAGAAAAATAAACATGACAGCAGCAAAAACGACTATGTAAAAGGTTATCACGTATTAGCAGAGAAGTATAGCTGGTCTTAAACAACCTGCTTTAGGAACTTGAAGTTGAACTCCCACACTGCCTCTGGACGGGTCCCTGTCACTTTTCTGACCCAGAACAGTAAACACTGCAACAGAAAACATTAGGCAGCATTAAATCAACATTTCCACATAGTGAAAGGCTCATTTAGTTTTTAATGGACAAACATCACAGTTTCCCTACATAAAGATTTTTCTTGGGTCTTCTGCGCACTCTATATTAACGGTTGCCAAAGTATATTTGGCAATCTGTGATCAACCCACAATCAATTAACAAGCGGACATTGACGCCTCCCTCCTGCACCCTCCCTGTTTGTTCTAGAAGGCTGAGAAGGGTCTACTGCAAATAATACGTACACTGCAGAGGAGCAGAGAGAGACAAATAGACACTCTCTGGTATTATGTCCCTCCTGCATATGCACTGACTGCACTTTCCTGCTTAATGTAGGCCTACTTTTGCAAAAGTACACAAAGGTGCGCCTGGTTGGTGCCTGTATGATTCAGTTTTACATTTGTTTTACATTGTTTCAGGATTGGCTGTCCTAAACTCTATGGCATGATGTGGTGAAAACTGAATTGTTGTGACTCCAAGACTCCAAAAACTGTGATTTTTGGTGACTTCATAAAACACACTGCTGATGAATAAATGTAACATAAGCCTGTGTGTGTATGCAGTAAGAGACAAGAGGTCTTGGATAGAGCAGTTTGAGAGCACAATAACATTATGCAGATAATTAAGGGCAATTCAAATACTGAAATAAGATATAATCTAGGCTACTTCAGTAATGTAGACACACACAACAGGTTTGGCTATCCCTGAGCTTGGGCCATTTACAAGCAGTACAAACGAATCAGTGATCAAAATAACATTTCACAGGTAATTTACCTTAGAGTTGAGTAAGGTTGTGGGCGTGGATTCTGGCAAGGCAGGAATTTTTGAGACACGCAGGTCGAACGGCTCATACAAATGGAAAAGGGAGCGAATCACACGAGCCCGTAAACAGCGCATTTTATCAATAGAGTCAAGCTGGAGACGAAGTGGCAGATCAGCATCAATCCTGTAGTGTCTGTAGAGACGGGGCAGAAGAGGAAAAACACATGTCAACCAATGGACAATTTACCCAATTACTTTGCTTATTTTCCAAACCCGCAACACTTTAACCCTCTGATAAACTGCTAATAATAGACATTATTTTAAATTTAACAATAAATGTTTTGGGGGTTTTTAAGACCAATTTAAGCAAAGGTATTGATGGCACAGAGACACCAGTTTAATTTTAAGCTGTAGTGCTGCTTTGGCACGTTCATGTCCTCAGGCTCAAGTGAATCAGCAAATCATCAATCAACCAAATACCCATCAAAACTGCCTACTATTTCTTGTTTTGAAATTATGCTTGAGGAGCAGATTTAAAAGTAACATGCAAAACTATTGTTAGAAAAAAACAACATAAGTGCACCACTTTACTGTTATACTATTTTCACCGCTGAATACACACAATTTATCAATAAAACCACCTCACCTTCGGTAGAGCCTGGTCCAAAAAACTGCAGTGCATGTGACTGCCCAGGCATTCTTGCAGATCAGAGCAAATCTGCACACATCCTCAGGCCGGATGTAGGAGGCGAGCACTAACCAGATATCCACTGGATACTCCTCCCCATCAGAGCTCTCACTGTTTTCTGTAAAGACAATATTGAATCAACACAGTAAACTGTGTGGCTGACTCCCAAAATGTTGAGTCATCTATGTTCTCATTCCTCTAGAGATGATACCTTTTCTCCTCTTGTTTTTCTTCTTGCGAGCCACTTTAGTTTCATTTTCTCCATCTTCTTCAGGGTCTAGGTCATCACTGCTGTCTAAAGCGTCTGCTTTGACACTTGCTGCAGAGGAGAGAACCTCCTCTACAGCTCCCTGAGAGGCTTCCAGCCCGCAGAGTAATTTAACTAAAACACACAGTGTTAAGATCACCTGGATCATTTTTCCAGAAAATGCAATTTTATCTCCATATATCAATGTACAGATACAGATACTGCCTGCATAGCATCAAAAGTTACCTTCTTTTTCAACTGCATTTGCAACAGCCTTTTTCACCCTCCCGGACTTCACAACGGCTGGGTCGGCATCAGCATAATCAGCAACAGTAACTGAGGAAAAACAGGCATATCATCAAAGCCTCCTATGACCACGTTACACACCTCTTCCGTTACATGACTCTCGCAAATACCAAAAAACACTATGTGAAAATGGCCGTAACTAATTCATCGCTTTAACTGCATTAACTTTTAAATTTGGAGTCAAAAATGCATATATTCAACGTAGTAAGCTGAGGGGAAAACTGTTTAAATTCCAGCCGACTACGGGATGCTAACAGTGGGCGGGCTAGCCTAGCTTGCTGCCTGCTGTAAACGTAATCTACATTACCTGATTCCGAACAAACGTCCCCGGCCCTAAATTTCAGCCGTTTTCGGTTCCCTTTCTTGGGCATGTCGACACCAATGATCTGTGGGCACTTAACGGGCCTGTGAGTCCTGCCATGTCTCTATGGCAAGCTGAGGTAGAGAGAAAGAAAGAAAAATGAGAGAGAAATTGAAAAATGTTCCGCCAGGATCTTCAGCCATCATGGAATGACGTAACATCGCAAGTCACGCGAGAGCAACGTTGGTTTTTGTTTTTTTGGTGGGGGGGCTCTACTGCCATCTGCCGGTGACTGTGATAACTTCAATAATTTCTCGCGACCAGAAAAGCGTCTGACACAGCAATAGTAACAGACCCTGAATCAGCGGGACTATTTTCCAAAATGCTACATAAAAACTATTGTGCATTACAAGATATTCTTAACAATCCTCCTTGAATGCTGTCTGTTTGATGTCAGACTGTAGGTTACTATCTATGGTGCTTTTTGTGGGCAGGGCAAGTGTTGCTGGTAAGACTTACATTTTTGGTTGATTGATTGAGCCCTGCTATCCTTCAAATCATGTTGATATTATATGAATTATGTGAGTCCAGTCCAGTCAAACATCTTTTGTAGCTTGAGTCATTTTATTTAGATTTATTTTCACCAAATGTGTTTTGCATTAGCCGTGGGTTCAACAGTGCTGACCAACAAAAAACTGAATCATTTCAGCTCCTCTGGCTTTACTCAAGAGCATAATGATGATTCCTGTGTCACTTGTTTCATCTGTCCATCCACTTCTCTCGGAACATCAATGTCTGTAAGTGACTGAAATTACTGATACTTTGTCACTCTGCCTCACATTAGTTTTCTAATGCACACCATTAAAGCTGCCCAGACATCATTAGGCCAGGTAGACTTAGATAATAACCATCTGTCAGAGAAGGAAGACAGTGGCAGAAATGGTTATTGCTGATAGTGTTGTCAGACCCAAGAGTCATAGTGCTAAAATGAGCCACAGCTCTATGTTCAGTGACCTATGTAAGTATTTTGTAAAAGCGCTGCAGGCCCCCACAGTATCTCAGAATGGCTGTTGACAACATTGTTGTCAAGACCTTGAAAACTGGCTGTAGAGTGCCACATCTCCTGGAGCAAATTCCTATGAAACTAAAACAGAATTAGTTTTCAGAGAAATGTCTGGCACAGTTCATAGAGGAGCCAAAAAAAAGCATAGGTGATGCTTCCACCCCTGGTCATGAGAAAATACTCCCTGTCAATTTAGGAGTCTGCACAGTGATTGTCTAATATTCTCCAACTTTAGAGATGATTCAGGGGGAATCAAGTTCTTCTTGCAGGGCTGAAGTTTTTACTTAGGCCTTTACTGTCTGCAGTGTTGTGCAATGTCTTCTTGTTATCCTTCTTGTTACCCTACAAAAGAATGTCTTTTATCTAACTACAAACTATAATCCTTTATAATTATAGAGAAAAAGATAATGCAATGCAGTCTGCAACAGCAGTGGTAGCGGAAGTATGTCCCTTTTTTTCTTAAATCAAGTAACACTGTCCACTCTGTTGTTCTTTAAACCCTTAACCTGAATATTGTTCACACTTTCAAACTTACTTTGAACTGGCAGATAAGTGCTATCACTTGTAATTGTGTCTGATTCTGATTGTTTCCTTTGTGGCAACAAACATTACACTTTAAAAAACTTAGTAAAAGGCACTTGAAAAAAAATCTATCACTGTGGAGAGCATCAACTTATTAAAGTAAAGACAAATGAAAGAGCAACATGTCTGTCCATTAATGTGAGCAGCATTCAAATCCATTATCACTTTAGTAAAAGTAGTATAGCGCTGTAAAATGCTGTAAAGTTTCTTAAGTATGATCAGCAAAGTTTACTTAGTATCACAAGTAAAAGTATTGTGTGGTAAAATTGTCTGTTTATGTTTTACTATTTTATGTTTTGTAATGATTTTATTAATATTTAAATATTTTCATTTTTACTTTGCATTTTACTAAACGAGTAAGGTTAAGCTGCGTTTATTTGACATATTTTTGTATGGCATAACCTACAGCAGTGCACCTTTTCAGGCCAGCTTTACATGAAAAAAAAACAGTTATGTTTTACGCTTTAGAAAATATATTTAACAGCTAATCCAATATAGTTTTAACAGTTTAGTGACTTTACTTTACAGTCAAAGTTATTCCTTAAGAATAATGTACAGACTAAACGTGATGTATGGAGACGCCTGTACTCAGTCATTTTACGTATTACTAATATTTATGATCTTAAAGCTCATGCGAGATCCTGCAGGGAGCGCTGCACACTCTCAGTGCACAGCCCGTCTCTGTGGCTCGTTTAAGCTGAAGCCACCAGAACGCGCATCGCTTCTCAGGAGCTGTCAGATCATGAACGTGCTCAGTGGTGCTGATGTGAAAAGTTAATTACATTTTACCAATAGAGGATCAAGTGTGTGCTAACCGTAGAAACACGATACTAATGCGTAGTTTAGAGATTATGCAGTGACATTAATGACCGTCCAGCTAAATTTCAGTCCTCTGTTTTGCACCACATGCGCATGTGGTGCAAAACGCTTATAGGCTGAACGCTGGGAGTTGGTCCCTTATTTCCACAGCTGTAGCCTGCTAGTGACAACTGCAGATTCCCGTGTGTGTGCATGCGTGTGTGTCTGTGTGTGTCTGTGTGTGACTGAGCGACTGTGTGTGTGTGTGTGTGTGTGTGTGTGTGGGAGGAGGAGTGAGCGTCGGTTCGGTGGCGGTGTGGAGGGATGGAAGCGGAGAAGGCGGATGCAGATAAGACTCGCTCTTACTGTCCCCAAGACTGAGGACGCAGATAAAACGATCCTCCTGAATATTTCCCTGCTTTTTCTTTTTCTGCCAATGTATTATGATCTCCGTCGTGCTCGCGGGCAACACCCCTCTAAAAGCACCCGTCTATCTCTGAGCTGTCAATCATATCACGCCGGGATTTCTACATGTGAGTGCATGGCGCGCCGGGCAGGGCGGATCTGCTCACGGGGTGAAAAAACGCCGGTTAATATGGATGAAAGGTCAACCATCATCTCAGCATTTCAATCACTCTGATTAGGTAAGGCGATATAAAGCTTTAAGATGCACGTTTGATGCACGAGAGCAATGTAATGCAATGGGAATACGGCGCGTATCTACGATTGCATAGGCTGGCCGTTGCTATGGGGTGTTAATAGGCCCTCTTATCAGTTATTGTAAACCTATTTATCAGGTTTGTAACCCACGTATTCCTCCCTCTGAATCCCGACAGCGACACTGTCCTATAGCGTTGCCCAGACCACAGAGCAGGGAAGATGATGTGCGAAGTGATGCCGACCATCAGCGAGGGAGACTCGGCCGGTCCTCCTAGAGGCACCGGCGGCGTCCCGAACGGCTCGGACCAGGAGGCCAACTTCGAGCAGCTGATGGTCAACATGCTGGATGAGAGGGACAAACTGCTGGAGTCCCTCAGGGAGACTCAGGAGACCCTCATTCAGTCTCAGACTAAGCTGCAGGGGGCGCTGCACGAGAGGGACGTGCTCCAGCGGCAGATCAACGCCGCGCTGCCTCAGGTGAGGAGCAGTCGGCCTCTTGGGGAGAGATGATGGGGTGGGGTAGAAGGGTCGGGCTGTTGTGTGCCGTAAGATTTATCATCCACCTACCTACCACAAGCTCAATTTGCATAATTTGTCGTAAGGCACAGTATGCCAGTAATTACGACAGCTGTCCACACTGTAGACCTTTGTGAGGAGATTATAGTTAATGAAACCTTTGGCGCTTAGGTTGGATTACAGGTTAGATCCAACCAACCACCATGGCCACCTGCTGGGCTTAAGGACTCCATGGACTGAAAGGTCCATCTACAGCTACTGTGTATCATCTTATTTATGCAAATTTGTTTAAAATATCATTGGGAATATGCACCAAATGCTATTATTATACTGTCTTTAAAGGATGTCCGTGTCACAATCTAATTTTAAGACCTTCGCTTCTTTAGTTCTGTTGCAGTTTCTGAAAATTGTTTTCCAACATTTAGTAAGCTTGGATTTCCTAAGTGCACACCTCTGCTGGGGAACCCCTTTAACTCTCCTGCTTGTCCCAGGATATCACCATGAGTATAACTGTGAAGATGATGGGGATGTACGTGCACATACTACTTCAAAAGCTCATGAATGGCAGTTTGCCAAAAAAGAGGATCTAAATGTCTAGTAGGTAGAAAGGTAATGTAGCAGGTTGAAAGGTGGATAAGAGGTGGATGTAGGGTTTTTACTCACTCGAAGAATGTTGACTCTCACTGCTGAGGTGCCCAGATGTTGAGTGCTCTGCTGGTCAGAACGAGGACAGGACCCACCTATCATTATCTGAGAACAGCTTCACCTCTGCCTGTCAACTGTAATGTGAGCGAAAGGATCTGATGGTACACAGGGATATATTTGCCATTTGAAGCCTATGTGAGTGTTTAAGTGTGTGTATTTTAGAGAAACAGAGCTGAATAAGGGCTGTTGCAGTCACTGAGCATGACGACAATGAAGCCTCAGCACATAAAGCTGTGTTACCCTCTGACCCTCTGGTCTAAATGCGTGGTATGACGTCACAGTACGGTGTGTATGTGTGTGTGTGTGTGTGTGTGAGTGAGTGTGCAAAGGAAAGAACCATGCTGACGATGACAGCCTCACTGCAGCCTCTTGTGAAAGAAACATGGCCGCTTGCTAGTGTACATGGCCCTGGGCTGCTTGCTTCCACACATGAATACATGTCTCAGTCTGTGCGCGCGCGTGTGTGTCAGAGGAAAGAGTGGGAAGAGGCTGTCATGCTTGTTTTCTAATCCTGCTTGGTTCAGCGTAATGTTTTATTCTAGCAATAATACAAGTATTAGTTATACAGTCATAGACCTCGGGGACATTATGCAGACATTATGACCGGCGCGCACATGCATAAGCTCTCTCTCAGAACGCTACACACACTCATGCACATGCACATGGCAAACACAGCAGTGGTCATTTCCACAGCGGACACAGAGCAGAGAAATGATGCAACGGACAGTACAGTAGTGAAGCAATACTGAGAAATGAGAAAATCTTCAGTTGGAATTGATTTCAACTCAGTTTTTCTCTGCTCAACTGAAGAATGAGAATCATCTGACCCTGATGCGCCAGTGGAAATTGCATCTTATAATGATGAGGGGGAAGTGTGGAAAAAATAACATACTGTATCTGATATCTCAAATTCGGGTGTGATGAATAAATTAGAGTGATGATGGCAATGCTGCTGCTGACCCCACCATCCTATATGTGTCAGTGGTAATTAGGTGGATTAGCTGCTGTGCTCAACATGACCATAGTGCGGTGTGTTTATGCCCTCAACTACAATACAATATCACAGCTCCCTGTTTGCTCTTGCCGCCTTTCCTGTGCAGCCCTCCAGTCAGCAGTGTCGACATGTGTTGTTGCTATGTGTATTTTTTTCTCTGTGTGTAACCACTTCTCTCTGCTCCTGAGGTGTAGACTGATATATGAGTGTTGGCACAGCAGGACGGCCTTTTTTTTTTTGCCCATATCCAAGCACTCTTCTCTTCCGTTTGCCTAACAAGCATTTGTCATCTTCACCTACTAGGTGTGTGCATTTGTGTGTGTGTGTGTGTGTCTGTATTTCTGTATTTTGTCGTGTCTTTTGTAGGTTTCCTGACTCTATGGGACTGGTCTGACCCAGAACTGTCAGATCTATGTCTCTACAAACATAGACACACACACAAACACAAATGTGTACAAACAAAGTAATTCGAAATTTAATCCTCTTCAATGCCGTCATTGTTAAAAATACATAAACCCACATTACCTTGGCATCAGTGTTCAAGTTTATGTTTGCCTCAGCAGCGTTATAGAAATGTCTTCATTTTACCACACACACATACACACACACACACACACACACACACACACACACACACACAAAAACACACACATACAGACTAGGATGGATATGTTCATTAGCTACAGAGAATGGAGTTTCAGATTAACATGTCATCCCATTACAGTGCAAAATGCCTTTAATACAGCCCTCAGAGATGGGTTTTCCAATAGACAAATTAGGTTTTAAGCACACACACAGATCCACACACACACTTGCATGCATATGCACTATTGCATACACACATACACACCGTGCCTGTTCTTCTGCTGTGTGAGAAAAACCTGTTCCGACACTGTCAAATATAATGTGTTGTGAGCCGGGCGTGTGTACATATTTCTGTGTAATGCAGAGAGAGTAGACAGCGAGTGAACACTGTGTGTCAAACAAAGCAGGTCACTGTTCCTCTCCCATCAATGTATTTCTGTGTAATATATTTCTCCTGGTAAGTGTTGTACAATGACTTGGAAGGGTATCATTATTAATTGCTTGGGTGGTAGTATTGCACCAGTTTGGGAACTGGAAAGAAACAGATTTTTGTTTTTTTAATTTAAGAAATGGTTCCACATTTTGAGAACTATATTCATTGTTTTTTGTTTTTTCCCCCAAGAGTTAGATGTACAGATTAATGGTACCCTGCCTATGAGTCAAGTTTAGAGTTGGAGGCAATTATCTTACCTTAGCATAAAGACTGGCAGCAGATTGGAAACAGCTATCCTGGCTCAATGTGTGTTTGGTTTAATTTCAACACAAACAGAACTGAAAAAACAACAACCTATAGTTTGATGGAGCTGTTTATGACTGTTTGAATTGTTACTGAGTATTTTTTTTGAAGAGCAGGTTAGTCTCTGTTGGTTCATTTGAGCACACAGCTTGATTTAAGAACAGAGAACTGGTTTCATTTACTGTGCATATGACAATAAAGGATTTGAACTTGTTGAACCACATAATGTAATTTTTGCATGTTTGTTGGGGTTCATATTAAACAAATGAAAGCCATTGTTTTAATAAGTAATTTTAGGAAGTGCCTGTGCATTTTGGAGCATAATGGAAATTGTAGAGTGCAGCATCTTTGGAATTTGATCTACATTGGAGACTAAACTCGCTATACCTCAGCATTTGCTACTTAGACATAAAGCTGAACTAATGTTACAGGACTGTGACAGGAAGTTCTCCAGTGGCACTCCTGTTAGATCTGTGCTCCAAACACCCAATATTTATATGAATCTTTGTAGTTAGATTATTGTATGTGATTTCTCTGTGAGATGACACCATTTCAATATCCTCTAATCTTCTGTCTCAACATGAGTTTCATGGTGTGTTTGATGGTGGGCGTGTGTGTGTGCGTGTGTGTGGGTTTGTTTCTGTTTGAGTGTGTGTTGTAATGTTTGGACACCTGTTCAAGTCAGACACAACACTGGCTATTTTTGCCAGCATACAAGTACACTGAAAGAACCCCCCCCCCCCCCCACACACACACACACTGCCCTTCCAAAACAACAACTGCCTCTTGTTCTAAATTTTAACCTCTCTGTCCACGCAGCATCTACTTACACACGCACAAACACAACCTGACTCGACCTCACACATGCCACTGACCTGTCCTCTGACTTCTCATTGCTTTTACCCCTGTAAAGACACATAAAAACAAATTAACACACACACACACATACTTTGGTCATTTTCTGAGCATCTTTGAAGAATCACGTGTAACATACATGGCTCAGTGTTTATGTATCGAAGCCTCATTCTCTATCCATCTTCTTGTCTCTGGTCTCAGTGTTGGTCCATCTTCTCCATGATCCAGGTGCAAGATGATCTTGCATTCCTCCCTAGATTATTCCTCCTGTCTTATCTCTGACCTTTTTGCCTCTGTCTGTCTCCGCCTGTTTCTTTCACACTCTATATGTTTACCCAGCTCATCAATAACCCAGTTGGCTATTATCTGGTCCCTTAAACAGATTTTGTTCCCTCCTACTCCTACAGATGACCTTAGTCTACAACACAGCACAACCTAAATTTATATGGGAGGCAAGGCGACACAAATTGCTCACTGTTTAAACTCTGCAAAGCATTTTGTGTTTATATAAGAACATCACAGTCAGGCACAGGTTATTTTCTTATTTGGTTTAAATGGTGATTTGGTTGAGTTAGACATATTAATATCAGACTAATGAAGGCAAAGGTCTCGTATGAACACAAGTTTTACAGAACAACTTAGCAACAGCTGAAAATCTTGATTTTGTGCACATACTATACAGTGGTTTAACTTCTCACCTTGCTGCATTGATGTACAAGTGTCAGTACATTGTGACATCCTTATTAGGATTTTTGCCACAAGGAATATAGTCTATATACATTATGACGATGTCAGCATAAAATATTTATACCCAGGGTATACCAAGTAAATTGCATTAGTAAAGGGCAAACGTTAATCAACCTCAGTATTGCAATAAGTTAATATAGAAGCTTGATGCCCTCATTTCTATTATATGGTAATAGTTGGGTCGGCCAGTGGAAAGCAGGCTGCTTCACACTACTTGAACCAAGTCCAGCAGAAGGGAGCCTTGCAGGCTTGGTTCACAGCCATCTTACTTACTGTACTAGAGGTGTGTTATGCTTACAGGTACAGTGTCAGAAGGAGTGCATGTCAAAGCTAATAGACCTTACACTGCAGAGGAAGGAAGAAGAGCTCCAAGGTCCCCCTGCACTGTGTCTGGAGGTGGCCTGAGCTTATCATGACACACACATTCAGCAAGGCACAAACATTCTTACTCACATTTGCATTCATCCACAAACAATAAAGCACACACACACACACACGCACACACACACACACACTGCCTGTGTTTTCTTAAATGTCAGCTCACGCTGTCTACATGTCATCCTGAGCCTGTGTGTTTGTATGTGTGTGAGCGAGCACGCCCACGGCTAGTGTTGCTTATGCATGGATGGCTGAGGCAGCTTTGTGCACCATGATAGGAGAATATTGAGGAGGGTGGGCGAAGTCAGTTGAAAAATTACTGCATCTCATTGGTCTGCTGCTGGAGTCCAAATCTTGTGCTACGTATTATGTAAGAACCAAATACTGGAATTTGGGTTGATGTGGAGGAAAGTGGAGCATGAAGTGAGCAGCTGAATGTCACCAAGAAACCCTGTAAGAAAAAAGAGGGAGAGAGTCAGAGACAGAGAGACCGAACAAAAGAGAGAGGGCATTGTTGTTACAGACACACACCAAGAGCAACATTACATATAACCACTCTAACTTTAACTATAAGAAACCTTATCACCTCAAATCTCTGTGTAGAGACAATAATTATGGAAGAAAAGAGAGGGCATAAGAGATGAACCTATGATTTTGTGGCCAGTGTCTTAACTCCCAGGCTTCAAACTAAACTTATTCAACTTTAGGGTTTATACATGTAGGAAAATTCTGCTGTATCACTACTGAGGTTTTATTCTATAGCGCTGAATGCCATTTCTTTTGCTTATGATGAAATTGTACTCACCAGATGAATTGATGATATTTAGTTATGTGTCAGCACTGCTAAAAAGAGGTCAGATGATGAAAGAAACATGAGAAGTCCACTGACCGTAACAGGTTGTAGGTTTATCCAGATTAAACCACTTTATTAGTTAATACTAGTTATCAGTTGTTTTTTTTCTCTCAGTCAAACCCTGATGGTTTGTTTAAAATCTGTATGAACTGTTTGCAGTCTTGGCTCATCAGGCTTTTTCTGAAATTTTGCTGCACTGCCCAGTTGTCAGAAATTTACTTGGCTAGTACAAAGTTATGCCCCTGATGGATTTGAAGGCCTGCAAACCACAAATATAAGAGCCAATTTATGTTCAATTTTCCTTTAATCCCATGCCTTTGCACAATCCGTTTTAATAGACAGTCAGAGCTTCTGCCCATAACCGTGGTCAGAGCCATAATTTTGCAAGAGAGAAAAACTCAAATAACCCCAGAAGAAGTGAGAAGTGAGTCTAATTAACAACATATCTACCTCCCAGCAGCTGACTGACATCACACCTCTCTTTCTATGTCTGTCTCTCTTTCTTATCCTCTTTTTCCCTCCTGCTGCATCATGACAGATTTACATCATCTGTCAGTCTCTTTTCCTCCTCTTCTCAGCAGTTTGCTCCACAGTTCTCATGCTTCTTCCTGACCATGTCGTCCAGCTTTGATTCCAGTATGCCTAAAAGCTTTGACCAGGTCGGACTGGCCCCTGGCAAAGGCTTGTGCACAGCTTTCTGGCCCCAGAGCACTAATAGATTATTAGTGTGCAAAGCTAGCTCCCCTACGCTGCCACGCCACACCATGGCTTCAGTGCTCCATCTCTCAGTAGCATCCATCCCTCGCTCCCTCCATCCCTCTGCCAGTACCATCTGGCTCTCAGCACCAGGCACATTTAGCTCAGCCGGGCGCCAATTTGTCCCCCTGGCTGCCTGGGAGAAAGGACAGTGAAGGAAGGAAGGGGGAGTGGGAACAAGAGATGTATATAGAGAGTAAGATTTAGCAAAGAGAGACAGAAAGAGTATAAGTCGGGGGAAAAGAAAAAAACAGAATCAAGTGTACCTGACGGTCCCCAGCAGCGAGGGACATGCTCTGGTAATAGGGAGAAGCAACAGTCAGTGTGTATGCGTGTGTGAGTTCCCTCTGCCTGGTAATAAGAGCAGAGTGATTGGAGTTGCAGGACCACTAGAGGGGAAGGCAGGAGTAATGACGGAGGGAGGCAGGGAAGGACAGGATGAGAAAAAGGAGGAGGAGGAGGAGGAGCAGGGGGATGTGAGATGAAGTTTTCCAGCCAGCAGGTAAGCCCACAGTGGCCCTGCCATGTTTAACAACTACACTATTGGAACTCTGTCAGTTCACTTTCCCTCCTGCAACTCCCTCAGAATAGAAGATAAGACATCAGGGGGCAGGAAGTTAACCCCATCTTGGACTGGGGTTGAGGTGTGGATGTGGGCAGGGGGTGGGGGAGAAAAAACAAGACAATACATGTACAAAGCCCCTCTGCCTAAAACACTAACACACACATGATAATAGGAGCGACATTTTGTAGACCCCAGTCTTTCCCAGCAAGGTGTGTCTCAGAGAATTACAGGAGGGTCTCACTGTCCACAGTGACATTTGAGCATATACACTCTAAAATTGCAATCATCAACATGTGCAAAGGAGAGGAAAGAAAAAACAAGACCAAACTCTCACACACACACAGTCACATACACATGCATGGAAACAGGGGCGACATTTTCTAGACCCCAGTTTTTTCCCAGCAAGAAACTTAAGCAGCAGCAGTAGAGGCAGCGGCATCAGAAGCTAAGTCTTAGACTGGACCCTTAAAGGGATTTAAAGAACTTCAAAATGCTTCATCTGCTCCATGAAATACAGCTTGTCAGTGTCTCACAACATAGCACACACCCCCTGCTGCTGACTGCCAATAACACCCACACTCGCACCCCAACACACACGCACAGAGATTTGAGAGAGCGTGGTGGTGCAAGTGAAATGCAGGATTTGTGAGAAGGACACAGTGGTAGGACAAATATTGCTGTATGTAGCTAATGGCTCCTGTGAAGCTGATGTGTATATGCATGTATACATGCGCATCGTACCTATTCTGTGTGTTCATCTGTGTTTGTTTAATCATTTGTGTTTGACCGGATCCAGGGTATGACATTTACCAATGACGTGTGTTTAATTCAAATGAAATGAGTGAGAGTCTTGTGATAATTTCATGTGTGCACATTTAAAATGTTCATGGCAAGAAGGAACCCAGGCTATAAAACACAGAATATGATCAATCCCTTGTATAGTGCTCAGTTAGTTAGTTCAGGTATGCTAGTACTGCTGATTTCTTGTGTAAGAAAACAGTTCAAGTGATAAATTGCCCACACTGAGTCAGCACTTCCCAGTATTGTAAGTGTCCAACTGGGCTGATAGATCACACACAAGCACAGCCATGCATGCACGCATTAACAGACACAAAACGCTCAGACTTGGATGTCTCGCACAGAGAAAGATGTATGTGCGGTTATCCAGCTCAGAGCACCATCATGGCCGACTGTGTTGTGAAGACAGACTCTGATGTGCTTGATGACATACACCAACTTACTCTGCTGAATAGACCCCTATCTGGGGCTGATTTAAACAGCATGAGCTCACAAAGTATATAGTGAAGCAACTAATAAGATATATCTGGTGCACGCACATCCACCGAAAGCTTCTCAGATTGTCGTATCTCTTTATTAAATCAAGACCCGTTTATTCAGCACCACCTACAAACATACCTCAGTTCTCAGCTGCAGTCTGTTATTCATTTACTTCCAGCTCCATTCACAGACACGTGGGCTGGTTCAGACTCTCAAACGTGTGTGCACGTGTCGTATGCGCGCACACACACATACACCTACACATATACAGACTCTATTCCTGCTTCTTTGAATTCATGGTGAAGTTGTTCTGCTGCTTCTTTTTATCATCTCTGGATTAATTAGTTTTTGTGTCTCCTTGTTTTTTTCTGTAAAGCATGAGAACCTGTTGTTTAAAATCACTTTCTGAATACACTTGAGCTCAATTCTAAAATTCATATTAAGATTACTGACACTCTGATCTGTTCTCTCTCTTCAAAGTTTTGCTCCCCTTGCTTTTTTCTCCTCGTCAGTGTCACTGACTCGCTATCTCCTGCGCTCCCTCGCTCTCTGTCTTATCAGTGCTGATGGCTTTAAGCATGTGTGCTGAGAGGTCTATTAGTTAGCAATCGTTCTGTCAGATAATGCTTCATATCTCTCTGCTGGTTCACTGTACTTACAGCTTTGATCTGCCTGCAGGAGGTGGGAGCACAGCTGCTGGGATATCAGATTGGGGCACAAACTTTGACCATTTTTTAAGAACATATATTTTTGGTTTTAGCTTGTGATTGATTTCAGTCTCTTTGTGTGTGAATAAAAGCTAGATGAATGTCATAACATTGTTATATTTATTGACATACTATATCAAGGCGAACTGTATTTGTGTATATGTCCTTTAGCAATTGCGTGTGTGCATTCAATTGACCTACATCAGCTCATTAAACTTGGAGGTCTGGTGAGTCTTAACATATTGTATGTGCGTTTGAGGGGGATGTGTGTGTGCACATCCGCATGTCTTGGTATTGCACTCAATTCAATTCATTTCAAGGAACCATTTGTTTTGTGGTTGCATAGTAAAGTCCATGTATTACATCTAATTACAACTCTAATAGCCTTTACTGCTCCTACATATTGTAATTGTATGAATAACTGACACACACACACTCACTGTCATCTCTGTGGCCAGCTCTGTCTGTCGATGATGAAGGTCAGTAAGCATTGTGGTGCCCCATTAGAATAATGGGGGCTGTGACGTGGCCCGCCCCAGTACAAGAAGAACATCATTCACACTTAGCTGCTTCGCTCCCTCTCTCTCTCTCTCTCTCTCCGTCGCCGTATGCCCTGCATCGTCTCTTCTTGCCCTCAATTCCACACTTCAATAGCCCTTTCATTTACTCATGCTAACTCTCACGCACTCCGTCTCTCTAGTGTGAACACACAATTTGACTTAAAGCACACAAACACAGACTGCATGTCAGTGACATCAGATGACTCTTGGATTTTTTCTGAACATCTTGAATTTGAATCAAAAATTCAAGCTATGCACTCATTGTAAATATCCTATCAGTTGAGAATATAAACAAAGAATATAAATGCACCGAGGAATGCTTATGAATGTTTAATTGGAAATGGCCTGCGGTATAAGCAATTGGTAATGGTGGCCTAGATCTGGATAACTATAATTAGGCGTCTGTAGTTGACAGCGTTCTGTTTGACTTAAGATTGGTGGTTGCTCTGTTTGTTTGCTATTAACATACAGCACAAGAGGAGTTCTATTCAGTCGCTAGATGCCTTTTAATACTGTAGTGCACACCACAGTGCAGTTTCTTGGCAGTCTTTGGAAGACAAACAGTGCTTGGAAGCATAGCCACCCCTAGATGTAGAGAAAACTTTAAGCTGTTCAAAAACCCACCAGGACAGTCAGTAAGTTAGTGTTGTTCAATAAGGAAATATGGTTCAAATTAGTTACTGAATCTCCAATGTCTCTTTTTTGTGCAAACTGGGAAATAATTTTTCTTAATCACACATTTCACAAATTCAACGTTAAACTCTGGTGGAATGAGTTAACTCCTGTTAACTACTGTATATAGTCCCTCACAACCTTAAAGAAACTGCTGAAGACCCTATTGTTTTCAGAATCACTTACTTATTACATGTTGTATTTCCTACCTAGATCTCTGCGTGTGTTGTACTTATTCTACATGTATGTTGCTTTGGATAAAAGTGTCTGCCATCCGTGTGGTAGCTTTTTGATTTGCTTTCACAATGTGTTACTCAAGCTCCCATTAAAAGGCTCTGAACATGAATGTGCATATGATTTTGTTTGCAAGCAAAAATGTGTCTGAGCTTTCTGGGAAGATTTTAATGAAGCTCTCAGTTAATTCTTTATCAAATGCAGGTGTACAGGAAATAGTATCATTCATGAGACAAATACACCCAGTGTGCTGCCTGCCACAGGTGTCTGTTTTCTCATAACTCTGATCTAAAGTGTTTTCAGTGGAGTTGCAAAGGGGAAATTTTAAAGTTTTCTTTTAATAACATGTTGAATTACTCACAGGATTCTCCTGAATAATTCAACAGTACTAGCAGCCATCAGTTTTGGACATCAGTGTAAATTTCAACCTGAGGAGGAGAAGAAGTTTTTTTCTGTCAGCGTGGCATGGTCGGCTGGCTATAAATACTGCGATGCCCATGAGCCATCGTTGATGAAGCAAATTGTGAATGCTTTGTTGTTTTCCCAGTCTATTTGATAAATTCATCTGAAATTGACCCAGAATCTGAAACAGACTTAAACTAATGAATAGTTTATCAGGTTTCTACAAAGACAAATGTTTAGCTTCTAGCATATTTTAAGCCCAGTCATTGGATATCTCTAAAGCATAATAGTGGACTTCTGACATTTTTATGCACACAGGATTGTAGCTTTGACATTTCACTGATAACAACAGCTATTTTCAAATATAGATGTTCATATGTTTCATGTCCATATGTTTCATATGTTTCACTTTGACTTCTGGATGTTTGAAATATCTCCACACACTGAAGTCTAGCTTATATTTTACTCACATATCATGAAACAATGATAATGGGTATTATTATATAATTAGGTCATCTAGTTTCAGAATGCCAGCACTGCGGCATGACCTTGGGAAAACAGTGAATTTATGTATTTGCCATCTACTCCTACTTTTCAGATGTGACAGCTGTGAGCTCACATCTTTTAAAATTTCATTGGGGAACTATAAAAATGACATTAAAGTTTCAGCTGCAACCTCAGTGTATAATAACCCTGTAGCTAAGGAGCGGGTGCACTCATCCCTATTGGTCAAGTTTAGTGAAGGTGGCTAACTGCACCAATAGAAAGCATTTTTAATATCAACAATGTTCTTCAAATAGGAGGGGGGACGAGGCAGGACAACTGCAAATGAGAGATGGACTGAAACAGAGAGGAAGTGCCTGTAGTTGAGTTACATAAAGGTCATATGAAGCTCCTCAGCTTGCATCAGGCAGTACCATCTCTCCTCCCACCCCCCACCCCCCCACATCCGCTGCTATCCTCCAATATTCCTTTCCATCCTGTGCCTCTCCAGTTTCAACCGTGCTCCTTTTGTCATTGTGATCTGTTCATTTTTGCATTCTCCTATCTGATCCTCCATTTCCCTTCACCATGTCTAGTTCTCTCAGCCCTCTCTCAGCCAGTGCTGGCATGTCAGCATCCTGTGTCAGCAATGTCTTCTCTTCTCTTCTCTTCTCTTCTCTTCTCTTCTCTTCACCCTGCTATCTGGCATGAGCAGAGTAATGTGTGTATGTGTGCGGTTAGTGTGCATTTGTGTGTGTGTGTGGTGGTGGTGGTGGGGTTACCCTGGAGGAAGCATACACTCAAGTACACACACACCCCCACACATACTCGGGCACCCAAAGATCTGTGCCTTAATTGGTCCAGATTGGCTCTGAACTTTGTGCCAGGGCAGTGGGTCCATTGTACCATGTGCCCCCACATGCACACACACACACACACACACACACACACACACACACACACACACACACACACACACAGAGTAGTCTCTTTATAAAGAAAAACTTCTATTTGACATTTCTTTCCTATTCTCTCTCTTGTAAACATTTATTGTCATTGCAGTCTTGTTCTGTAACTCTATACTGTTTCCATGGTTGCCAAATTACAGTAATAAAACTTGCTGCTCATAAACAACTCGACATATTGAAGAGTGAGTGCAAGTGATGATAAGCAAATACAAAAAGCAGGATACACAGTAACACTGATACAATGTTTAATAAAGACCTTTTAGCTTGCTTTTACGACTGTTGCCACATCAGCATCATCATGTGATCAAGCGTATGTTTCATGTAGGTCCTGCACTGTTTTGATCCATCAGTTAACTTTAATATTCCTGCTGTTTTAACAAGCTATCCATCCTCACAGCCTGTTACAGATTAACAGTTAATGCAGCACAACTGCGCTTGCTCTTGATTGGCAAACCTCCATAAACAGCTGCTTAGATCCTTCCAGTCTGACTGATTTAGAGCATTTGAAGTGACACGCCCTGGGGAAAGCCTGCACTGCTCTGCAAGCAAGAGCTCAGTCTTTATTTTCATTCATGAAAATAAGCTATTAACTAAGCATTAAAAACTGATGTCATTGCCCCCAATGTCAAATAGTGGGCATTCATTATCATTGCTGCAAAGATCATCTGAATTTGTTGTCAGATTATTTCTAATCCTGTCATCAACAAAATCAATTCTCCTTCTCCCCTCATCACAAATGACATTTCATACCAGCGGTGCATCATTGTTATCACTCACACTTGCACACACAAACATAAAGACTACACACAACGCCCCGGTGGGAGCAGATCCAGTTGGAGCTTGTTTAATGCTGACCCAATGGAATATATATCTGTCCCTCCAGTGTTCCCTTCTCACCCTCAGGGCACGTCGCCAGTGAATCACACATTCACCCACATACATCTACACACAACATGCGCTGTATATTCATTGATATCCCACAACCCCCCTGTCTGTCCTTTTACCTACTCAATATCTCTGCTTGGCAGTCCGTTGGCCAGTCAGGCTCCATACATGCTTTGCCTGTGTGTGTGTATGTGTGTGTGTGTTCACATGCAGACTCAGGGTTTTCTCTCTCCTCTTCACCTCTCAAAGCCCTGCAAATTCAGTCTCCATGGAAACGGGGGGAGGGAAAGGGAGGGGATGATGTTGACTTCCTGACACCTTCTGTCCCGTGGGACACCAACTGTCAGCAACTCCGTATGTTTGTGTGTGTGTTTGTGTAGGTGTGTGTGAGCACATGCATGTGCATATTTTCAAATATGTCATTAACAGGATGTATAAATGTGACCTGTGTGAGCCTGAAAATGTAGTTACACATATGAAAGCATTTTGAATACAAGTTAAATCAGTTTTACACTTTGTGTCGTTGTGTGCGTGTATGTGTGTGTGTAAGTTGGCTTGTGAAGCTTCAACCTTCATGGCTGCTTCTTATCGGCTGCCAAAGATGAGCAGCTCAGTGTGTTAGTGGGTCTGGCTGAAAGCTCTGTGGAGGAATCCCCTGTTCATTGGGACAGGATGATGAAAGCAGTGACGGGAGAACAAACAGGGGGAAGCTAGTGTGGATACAGAAACTCTGTTTGCTTTGTCCCATCACTGAGGACAGTTAAAGCAAACTTTGTAGAGCAGTCCTCTGACGGACCAAAAATTACATGTAATACCTAAACATAAGCAGACAGATGGTGTGTGGTTGAGTCCCTTGTTTTATTCATTTGAAACACATGAAGTACAGCTGACTAGAGCTAAAATAATTAGTTGTGTAACTATTTTGTCACTCAGTCGGTCGTGTTAATGTGAAAAATTAACTGGATCCTGCTTCTGAAATGTAAATATTTGTTTGGTTTTCTTGTTTTCTATGATAGAAAACTGAACATCTTTGAATTTTGTATCATTGACTGGACAGAAAAAATGCAGTTTGAATGGGTTAACTTACAGAAGCCAGACATTTGCAGACAAAAACAAATATCAGTTAAATGAAAAAATAATAAGCAGATCAATCAACAGGGAAAAACAATTGAATAAGTTTTGGAGTAGAATTTAACCTTGAGTTCAATAAACCGCGCAATTAAGTCTTTTTTTAATCATTTAAATGAACTCTGATCATTGTGTAATCAGTGTTGTCAGTTTTTATCTGAAATGATTTGAATTAGATTTTTACAAACTCTTATTTCATCCATAAATCATCCAGGTTTTTTTGGGGGGGGGTTTCTTTGCAGTTGGGTGTGTGTACAGAATCTAAAAAAAGAAAAAAGATTTCATGTCAGAGGTGGGGGCCTCATAAAGATGATAGAAAATCAAAATGAAGATAAATGAAAAGGTACACTGTTGATAATACCTGCAGCTTAAAGAGGAAACAAGAACAATTTGATCCATTGCCTGAAACACTATCATGTCATATAATATGACAAGTGCATGGCCAAGAAAAGAATTAGCAGCAAGGAAAGTATTTGAACCAGAACATATCCACATGATATGGGGGTACTTTGGCCTTTATTGATAGTGGATGGTCTAGATGAAATAGGCAGGAAATAAGAAGACAGTAATTAGTAGTTTAAAACACCCAGAAACCAGGATGTCCATAAACAGAGCCAACAGTATTTATTCCTGGATTTTCTTTTTTAACAAACACTGCCTGAAAGTTTTCATAGCTTCTGAACTACTGAACATGTGCAACAACCCTGTCACAGGTGTACTTTAAAATAAATTAAATTCAGTGTTTGATTTTTCTTCAGAGGGTGCAACGAGGACAAGATTATAATCCCCAGGGCAAAAACAAATGTAAGGTGGAAGGTAAGATGGTTAACATGAGAAATAATAATAATAAATTTGAAAACAATAAGAAAAGGAAAAGAATATGATGAAAGAAGGAATGACAGGAGGAACGGGAAGAAACAAAACCTATGGATGTCCTTTAGGAAATGAAGGAAAGGAACACTGTAGGTAACAGGGAGGGAAATATAAGTTTTAAGATATCAGTGTTGGAGCTGCTGGATTCATTAAACAGCCGTGGGCTCCGCATCCCTGCCTACCACACCCCAGCGTTGCCATGGATATTAGGTCTTGGCAGCACAGCTGTGTGTGTTGGTTTGAGGTGTGCCAGGATGACATCATACAGTAGCTTGCTGAGAAGGTCTACTGCAGGCACATGGCATCTACAATATTTATAGACCCCCAGAACAGATGAGCTCACTCAGTCACTCAGTGTGACTGGCTTTACTTCACACATGCACACACACACACACACACACACACACACACACACACACACACAAAGACACGCACAAAGAGCGAAGAAGTGGCGGAGAAGTTACTCACGCAATCTGTGCCACACCCACTCAAATAAATATTTCCTCCTCTCTCCTCCATTTTTTCACCCACTGGCCTTGACAAGCGTACTGCATTAAAGTTGACCATACAGGCAACACAATATGTGCAGCAGTAATTGAACTACTGTCAAGATGACCCTGACGGAGTTCAGGATTATTGTTAGTCAGAAAATATGAGAAAACACACACATACACACACAGTGATATAAAAAGCGTCTGTATTCTCCGTGAAAATGAGCTGCCACTGTATGAGTCATAGGGAGAGGGAATGGTACTTTGTGAGGGATTAAACCCGTGGAAAAATAAGGGACTGCTACAATAACCGACCACCACCAGTAGCACGCACACACACACACACACACACAATCACAGTATTGGAATAAACACACACACATACCCACACTAAATGACCCCATTCCCCCCAAACATGTTCATATTATACACACACAGGACTTAAATCCTCATATCCCAAAATAAACAAAATCATTTCTTGGTAGAGCAAATACTGTACAGTGTAACAGCAAAGTATGATTGAGATTGACTATTGTGTGTGAATGCGTGTGTGTGTTTGTTTGTGTGTGTGTATGAGCTAGTGACTGAGTGAATGAGCTTGTGAGTTTGAGTTACAAGGCTGGAGAGTGCCAGAAAGAAAAATCACATTTTATAAATAAATCATCCATGGCCTTGTGATGGATGTGCGCATGCACACACAAAACACACACACACACACACACACACATATACACAAGGATGCAATGCTACATACCACAGCCATCATAATACGGACCAGATTAGAGGCAAATCATTTTTAAAGAGCTGTGTGTTGCTGTTACTCCCTGTGTGTGTGTGTGTGTGTGTGTGAGTGTGTGTACATGTGTGTGTGCATGTGTGTTTGTTGTGTGTGTGTTTTTGGTCCCAAGCCAATGGCAGAGCCTTTATGTGTATGTTCTGTTGCGTCCAGAGCTCCACAGACTCATAAGAAACATCCACCAGGCAGTTTACCCCCCAGCTTACCAGTTTACCCTTTTATAGCATTATATTCAGCATCAAACGACAATGTAGTAGTAGAAATGTGTGTGTGTGTGTGTGTGTTCGAACAAATATCTTGTAGAAGGTCCTTTTTGTATCACTCACCAAATGCTATGTGAACACAATGTAGATCTCACTTTAAATACCTGTTATGTTGATTTAATATGTTTATGTGATTAAACATCAGACCCTGAACAAAACTACTCCACAGTTAAATGTATGCATTGTGTCTGTGTGTGTGTCTGTGTGTGTGTGTGTGTGCGTGTGTGTGTGTGTGCGTGTGTGTGTGCACATGTATTTTCTTAGTTATGAAAAGAAAGATGCTTATTTTAGGAAACTGCGTGAGAGAAAGTCTTTCGTGATACATTCCCGCTCCTTCTCCTGTCTCTCACTCTGACTCTCCCCCTTTGCTCCCTCTGCCACTGTCACACATCAGCTCTCCCAAAGGCTGCAGTGTTTTATGAGCAGTTTTATTGAGTTTCACTGGCTGGATAAGGACTTTAGATGAGGAGGAGTCCATGGCATGTCAAGTCCAGCCCCTACTATAAGTCAATTAAGTCATTGTTCATGTTAAGCAAGTGGTGCACAATTTTCCACATTTAAATCAGTAAAGAGGAAGTGGTCATGTATGGAGCTGAGTGTTATTTTCGACATGGCTCCAATATACACGGCACGTCAGACTAAAGCAACAGCATCTCAGAGCAAAATGAAACACTTGTGCCTGTACCTGACACAAGATCAAACTCAAGAGTATTGCAATACCATGGGATTTGTGAACTACAAAGATGGAGGACAAGATGGCACAGTGTATGCTTAATATGATCATGAACACTTTTAAAGTAATGGAATGACCTGAAGAAGAAACCTTGTTGAATAAATTTTATGCTGATTTATTCATATAAGACAATATTCTTACCATGATATTCTCAGTAATGTGAAAATACTGCTCAGTATCCACAGTGGGTTTTTGTATTCACTTCCACACACCACGTTTTCCATCCATGTGTTTTACCATGCCAGAAGGGCAGGGGCTGTGGGGGAAGGACGGGACAGCAGTGTGACGCCTCACTTTCAGGCACCATGAGAGGTGCCTGTCGTGCCTCTGTCATTACAGTTACAGTTATTGTGAACTTACTGTAGACACACAAACACACACACACACACACACTCTCAGTGGTGTAGAGTTACATCCTGCCACTGCAGTTTGCACTTTGTGAAGGGCAAGAGCAGCTTTAACTGACCTCCACAAACACGTGCAAACACATAATACCTAGGCTGCTCATTACTCACAGTCATTTTTAGCAACATGAAGAATTGGGAAGTGGTGAGATTATTGAAAATTATGCTGGATGTACCCTTGGAGCAGTTTATTTACTCTGAATATGAAGATTAATATTAATACAGCAATGTTTGATGCATCTCCTGCTTTCCTCTCGAACCACTTTCATCTGCAAAGCAGAGCAGCTGGGATGGACTGAGTGTGTGTGTTTGTGAGGCCTCTTGGGTATGTGTGTGTGTTAGGCTGTGTGTTTTTCAGTGAATGAGTTGCTATGTTTGTGCATAGTACAAGTGTATATATTATAATCAGCCAGACATGACCAAAACTGTTTCTGTGTGCATCACAGCCTGGTTAAGCATTGTTTTTATGTGGACTTAATCTTTTTTTTTACTCTGAATAAACAGAGCAAATAAACAGACAAACATATTTTTTATGATTTTTATGGCGAGAGTAAAATATCTGTACATGAATAAAAGGAGGAGAACATTTTCCATTTCAGGAATAGAGTAGTTGGGGCTGCATGTATAGTTCAGAGGTGAATGTGTATGTGAACAATGTTTGTGTGTATTTTGGTAGTAATAGGCTTCCCTCTGGGCTGACCAGGAGCTTTAGGAGGACACAGTGAAGGAGAGATGGAGGGAGGTAGGCCAGGCGTTCTGGCTGAGTGATGAGGACAGCAGCAGAGAGAGACAGAGCTGACACAGGAGCTTTAGACAGGGGCAGAAGGGAGGAGGTGACAGAGGAGACTGAAAAAAACAAATAAGGAAAGCAGGAGGAGGAGCAAGAGAACAAGGTGATGAGGAAGGTGGTGACCTAGAAGGGTGGATAAATCTTCCTAGAGTGATGACTGTGTCTGATTTATGGATGGTAATTTCCCGGTTTTACATGTTTACAGTTGCAATTTGAGCTAGTCCCTAATCAGGAGGAGAGGAAATGAGCAGATGATAGAAATGCATATATCGTCATCTAGGTCACTTTAGTTTTAACAGCTTTATGAGCAGCACCAGCAAACTTTAGGAATCCTTGCACTGGCAGCATACACGCACTGTTTTCCCCATCTTATTTGTTTCTAGACACTGATCTGACAGATGAATTCTAATATTATATTATAAATATTATGATATAATCAGGATGAATTATAACAAAGGTGGACATCCTCAGACTATTTATTGAGCAACATCACCTACATTATTTTGCCAAATATTTTGTTTGATGACTTGCAATAAACCAGTATGTTAGCATTGTCACTATAAAGGGTTAGCATTTTGCTCAAAGCATCAACTCAAAGAGCTGCTAGGCTTTCTGTAGGCTTCTGTAACTCTCAAGCTAAGATGCCAAACATACCTATATTTCTAGAAGCTTTGTTGTTTTTCTTTGTCTTATATGGACATATAAATATTTTCTTTTTATAAGTGAGACAAGCAAATTGAAAAGATTGTTATTTGAGGAACTGTATTTTCTGACTTTCTACAGCAAAATCAATCAATCTGCATAATTAATTAATGTAATTAATTATTTTAATCATTATGTGCAACCCTTAAAAAGTAATTATCGTGTTTGCTAAGTTTGCACCTTAAGATGCACAAACAGCCTGACAATGCTGAAAATGCAGTTTTCAGTAGGGTTAGTGTATGACATTAAAGATACAGAAACTAGTTTAGCATTTTTTGCTTTTTTTGTTTTATTTTTTGTTTTTTGACTGGTTCAGGAAAAATGAGAATTTTCAATGAAATCTATGTGTTTGATATGTGATTTTACTTGTTGTTGAGTACTGCACGTGCTAGTGGAGGTGATGAGAAGGGTGGGGTGGTTGCCCCCTGCTCCATGTTATGTTATGATGTAAAATGGCTGCTCTACGTTGACGGAAGGTTGAGCTGAGATGAGCAACGCTGGAGAAAAACTGGAGAGAGAGGAAGAGAGAGGGAGAACTATGGAGTGAAAAAAGGATGAGAGAGGAAGGATGGAGGAGCTGGAGTGGATAGAGTGTGAAAGAAGTAATCAAGTATAGTTAGGCAGCAGCAAGAGGAGAGAGACTGTGCTAGCTAGAAGAAGAGAAACCTGTGAGAGACTGCCAGATAAAAACCATAGTCAGAGGTCTCCTGCTTCAGTGAATTGTGCTGCAGAAAATGCTGGTTCAAATGTGTCAAGTTTTTGGTGTTTTTGTCGGTACTGTTTTGCAGTTTGTGTTTTGTGTGTGTGTTCACTACTATTCACTACTTACTTATTTACTTACTTTACTATTTACTATACTTACTACTTGTTCGAATGTTTCTTTTATTGCCCCTTTCTCTAACAATAAATCTCAGGCTCTGCAAAACCTGGCTCCCACTGGTGTCAAGGATGAAAAGTTATTACCATATATGAATTATTAGTGACAATGTGCTTGTATTGTCACACTTGTTTTTCTGCTTCTGCTTCATCTCCGTCATGGGCCCAAATATCTGCGAATGCAAGCAGTCAGACTCTCTCTCTCTACATGCATTTCAGCACTTCCTCTTTGGAGCACCACCAGCTACTCCGAAGCTGTTGAGTTGGCCTCATCACACACATCTTTTGCCTGTTTCTGAGCAGAAACCCAGACAGGGTGACTTGGTTTACTACTATTTTGTGTGAGTACCTTGTGCTACCAGTAGGGGTCTCTGTCTCATAACTAACTCAGATGGCAGAAGTGACCGGTGTGTGTGGCTACTCAATGGATGTAACACTGAGGACCAAACCAGCAGTGAGGTGCTGTCAGTTAATGGTGGAAGTCACAACAATCACCAAAGGATGTTTTAATGCGTGGTGACTTGTTTGTTTCATCTCCCTCTACTGTGAACCCTGTTACCTTGACAACCAGGTGCAACCAAGTAGACCTGCAGTCAGAAACCATTTTCTTTTCTCTCTGTACATGTATGCGCAGCCACTCCCAATGCTTATGATGTTAAATGAAAATTTTACTATATTTTTTCAACTCACTCAATATAGACCAAAATTAATGTTTAGCAAAGTGGCTGAATCAGCTGTAAATAGTCGTAACTTAATCATAGAGACACTATAGTGACACACACTTTTATCTGAGGTATATCTTTGCAGAGTTGGGGTCAGAGTCGTCCTGTTAGCCATGTCGACACACACAGAACAATGAATTTGACTCCAGTCCTGAGCAGAATTTATTATACTGATGCAGAGGGCAAATTTACAGGACCATGCAGATAAAGGCATAAAGCCAATGAAAGATTGTAAACTAAAGGGTCAGTCGCTGTTTGAATAATAAGTTCCTGAGTCAAGTGTATGTGTGGGTGCAGTATATATAGTCTGATTTGTGTGCTCCAGTTAGTAATAATGTAACAGAAAACAATATAATAACAATATATAACATTTGTACAGAGCAGATGAAAATATAAAATGTTAAAATGGAGCTTCATAATGATGTATTTAACTTTGTTTGATTGCTGATATTTTACTGCAAGAACAGAACAGTGCAATAAACAATATGAGCACTGAATCGTGGGATCAGTGAAGGATTACAGGCAATTGCTCTGGGAAATGTGAGAGACAGATTTAAAAAAGAAATGGTCAGTCTCAAAGGAGCTGTGGTCAAGTTATTTAGACTTTTAGTCATCAGCTTCAAAGTCAAGTTTTAAAAACAGCCTGGATCCCACAATTCCCATTATGCAACTCCAAAAAACACTTTCTAAGATCCAAATCCCAGATTACACATTTGACATCATCAGGGTTGTTTTTTTAGGCTCGACAAAGCTCCTCTCCAACCATAGAAAACATCATACAGCTGTTTTGGACATATAGCACTCAACCTGACAAGTACATCCTTAACATTTTAATCAGTGGATTGCTCCTTAATAATTATGCTGTCTACTTTAGGTGGATCTGGCTTCACTGGTCTCATGAATATTGGCATCGTGAAATGTGACCCACTAATGTAGAATCAATTTTACAGCAGATTTTCTACATCTTAATAATCATGTGTGATGTTCAAGTGCGTCATGGCACCCGAAAAGAGGTTAAAAGTCACAAGTCAACTGACATCCTTTGTTGTCCAGACAACACAAACGATACAGTGACAATTGTGCATGATATTTATTCCTGTACAAAAAGCACCAGAAGCTGTTTTACTGACTTCAGTCAAGTGCGTGCATTGTGAAGTCCTACTGAGAGAGGAGGGACGAAACAGGCTGGCATTTATAAATAGAAAGAATCAGCACACACAATGTCATGCTGGAGGAAAATGGGTCTCTTGAATTTGTGTTGAGTAAGCAGTGACTGGAGTTTTTATTAGGAGGAAATAGAGCATTTAATTTCATGCTAATTCTTGGCATTAGTTCCTAATGTGACTTTAAAACTCCCTCTGAGTACCCAACTTTCATGTGCCTGTGCATGCATGTGAGCTTATGTGTGTGCATGCATGTGTGTGTGATTGAGCAGCAGAGAACAGGTGGCCAGAGCCCCCAGCAGTCCTGGTCTAAACCCTGCCTCTTCCTCCCTCCATCAGCTGATCACTACGAGGTTGCTCTGTCTCCTCCTCCCTACGTCCTCATCATTTCTGTCTCATTCTGTCTTTCTCTCTGATCAAAATCATACCTCACCATCCCCTGCTCTCCCTCTTCTTTCTGCCTGTCCCTATTTAGTTGTCTCCCTGCCATCTCTCTCTCCCTCTTTCTCTCTCTCCCCCTCTCTCTCTCTCCCTCTCTCTCTCTCCTTACCCCTAGTCCCTGCTGTCTCTTGTCCCGGCTGCAGTTAGAGCGGGCTGACTAGCGAAGAGCTGTTGTCCCCAGCGGAAGGGCAGAGGGAGCAGCTCAGGAATCTCCCGCTGCACTCAGTGTCGACTGGCCCTCGTTTCAACCTTCATTGCTTCCTGTCTTCCTCTCCCCTCCTCATCCTCTTTGCTTCAGTCTGTCTCTCTTTTATGGGGGGTCTTTTTGAGAGATCTGATATGTTTAGCCTTCACCATGAACCCAACAGTGAAGATCCACCTTCAGAATGGGACCCACTTTAACACCTACATGTACCAGGTAGGGACTCAGCACCTGTACAGTTTGTGGATGTTACTGGTGAAGGATTGTCTCCAGCTCAAATAGCTCTCGCTGTGGTGTCCACATGTCCTTGCCTGAGTATTGATTTCAGTGCTGATGGCTCTTTTCTTGGACTGAGATATGGCCTCTTCTCCACCTCTTCCCCTCCTCCTCCTCCTGCTCCCTCCTTTTTACCACAATGCCTCAATCAAACAGCAAAGAATGATCAATGTTTCTCTGGGATGAAAATTGCATATTGGTTTTTAAAATATGGGCACACCTCCTCCACTAAGGCTTTTCACTGGTTCATGTGGCTAATTTCATGTTTTTAACCTCCAACTGGCCAAGAGAATAAAGGAGACAAATGTCTGTGATGCACTGATGGTGAATTCTCTCTTTTTCTTTGACTGAGCTGTGCGTGCTTGGTTTACCGTATGTTTATTACAGCATGCATGCAAGAGGCAGACTCTACTGATGCACAACAAAAACTCTTTGTGTTTCTCCTCTCATCTGAGCAGAGGAAAGTATTCCCCTCTCTTCCTTCATCTCTTTCTTTGTCCCTCTCCCTGGTGCAGGTTTTTTGTTTTGCTTTAATGAAGAAAACTAGGAGACATGAATGGATGCTATTCTGGGCTAGGGCCTTCAATGAACAGCGCAGAGGAGGAAAGTTGGAAAACTTGCTAGGGTTTGACTCCTTTTGTTTGCTGAACTCTGGGAAATTGATATTTCTAAAACCAGCGTAGGAAAGACAGTTGATGTGTCAGCTGTGCACTTCTCTATCACTGTAAAAATGCTTTTGCTGCGTCAATCAACTTTATGGCTAATAATCAGGGTATTAAATGACTTTTGATATCCATGTATTTACAGTGGTGGGTTATTGGCTTTTTGACATGGTTTCATTTAAATCCCTCCAAAAGTGGTTAGAAGTCTTCTAGATTCACTTGTGCTTGGGATTTCACATTGAAATCCCCCCTTTTTCAAGGTGTACAGAGAAGGATTTACTGAGTTGTATTAACACCAAGCGTATTTCCTGTTATGTTATCAGCGTTCCAGAAGTGAGTCCAGAGCTGGCGCAGCTTCAGTCAGTCTTGGCATTATCCCTAATGTGCTTCACTTAGGCTGATTTGCTTGTGACTCACAATGATTATGCAGAAGCCTAATTTGACTACATCTGTCTTAGCCATGAATAATAATAAAAAAATATAATGAGTTTGCTTTCTTATTTACTCTCTATGTTCTGCATTCTGAGCTGAAGTATTTGGAAAAGTTTTCAGTGAGCGTTGTTCCTCCAGGGTGCCAGTCAGGGTGGAGATCTGTCAAGTGCTGCAGTCAGCTGCTTCACTCCCCCCGTCTCAAGAGCTATCACGGCGTCATACGGAGGCAACATCTCTCAGCGAGCTCTGTGCATGTTTGTGTTTTAGCGTGTGCGCCCACATGGATGTGCATATGCACTTGTCTAATGAAACGTTCATGCAGAGTTTGTATGCTTCTCAAACACTTCATTTTGCTAATGAGCCGTCACCATGGCAACGGCTGCAGTGCTTGGTGGCGTCATGGCAACATATCACTGCCTTCTTAGGGCCAACACCCAGGCAAGGTGTTGTGTTGGTGGTGTGTGTATGTGTGTTTGTGTGCGTGTGTTGACTAAGATTTGTCAGAGGAAGGTCAAGTCCACCTTTCTGCTGTTCACCACCTCACTCGCTCTGCAGTGGTGAAGAGTTACAGAGCTGTGATATCTGAGTCTCCCTGGGGACTCACTTATTCTCCAGTCCTGACTCTGCATTCATCTTCAATGTGGCACTCCTAAGTGAATTACTACAATTTACATCAGGCTTAATTTAGTGTCTTTTGGTGCGCACAAGTGAAAAGAGCTCAGTGATTATCTAAGATCTCCTGTGAGATGTCTCCTCGCTCTCTGCCTCTCCACAGCAAACAATCATTTCTGTGGGTTTACGGGTGAAGCTTGTTCTATGCAGCGATCTATGCTGTCTTGTATTTGCACTGTTTTACCACATTCCCCCAGAATTGCCCAAATAAATCCTTCTTACCTGGGTCTCTGGGTCTGCTTTCAATACAGCGATAGTGATATACTTAAGTGAAGATCTGCACCGTTGTTCTGTGTCATTATTGCTGTGTGACAGAAAGAAAAGCGAAACTGACTGAAATGCACCAAAATTTAACTTCGTTCAGAGTGTGTTCCTGTTTTCTGACACAAAACACAGCCTGACAGCACTTGGGCTGTAAACATCCTCTGATTAGCATAAATGATGTTGCATACCACAACCCTACCCTGTGAATCATATGATGTGTGAATGAGTTAATAGTCATGTTTACAGTTTCCATCTCTTTCCGTTCTTGCTTAGTCACATATTTTCCTCTTTTCTCTTGTCCTCCCACCAACTGACGCTCGCAAAGACAACGCCCTGCCTCACTGTTCTCATCGATCTATATTTGTTTTGGCTTCAGTCTCCTGTCTTGTTAATCTACCCACACATAGCAGAAGTTTCCCTAAAGTTAGAGGCTGTTTGTTGGTTAGTGCATTAATCCTTTTAAAGATATTCTGTATCTGTAACTGTCAATACATACCTGGAGTTGTTAGCCACCAGATAGTGATATTAAACAATCCTGTGACTCCCTTTTTGCTTGGTCTACATCTGCTTTTATTAGTACTTTTCTATTTTTCCCCAAATGACATTCAGCAACCTGCAGAGCACAGATGTGAACTTCGTTCCATTGTGCTGAGAGTTACATTGTGAGTTTAGGTGCACTGAGAGAGCATTTGTGAAAGGCATAATGCGGTAAGAGGGAGAAGAGACCTTTTCTCAAGGAGAAAAGTAAATATTGTATTCAAAACACAACAGATTGTCTGCTTGCACTGCAGTACAGTGAAGAACTGGTAAACAATATTTAGTAAAAAAAAGAGGAAAATAGGTCACAGAATGAGAAGATCCACTACTGCTTTGTTAGTTGAATATATACATTGTTATTTGGTTTTTATGCCAAAGCACCCCATAGTTTCATGTTTATATCTTAACTGATTCACTAAATCTCTCATTCAGTTTGGCTTTTCTTAGTTGTTTCCCACCAGGCATCTCTTCTGAGTGACATTGTGTGTCCTGGTTTCTTCATCAGAGCCTCTGTGCTGCAAAGATACACCTCGGTTTGGACCCTGCAAGTTGATTAGTCAGCAGATAGTTACATTATTACAAGTAACTTTGTGACAAGTGACTGTAATTGAATTAAGGTCTACATCTGAAAAGGCTGCCTTGTAAAATGTACAATGTTTTTTTCAGCAACACCCAGAACTAATGATTTAAATATTTGTACATATGTGATTGTGTCATGATGTGACACTGAAAGATATTAAGAGCAGTATTAAGACACACAGCAATAGAACAGCACCCGTAATGACCCCAAACATCCCCAAATTCATCCAAGGGATTGAGACTTTAAAGTCTTTGGTAATTCCTTTTAGAAAGTGCAAAGTCCTGGGATGCAAGTTCTTCTCAAGTTATTATGCTTTCATCAGTATCAAGGGCTCATCCAGTGCCTGGATCTTGTCTAAAGACCAGAAGTTTTAACTTAGACAGGGGACGTGAAACTCCAAGGCAGCTTCAGTGGGAGACATGTAGAGGAGATCTAGAGCGATAGTGCTCTTTCCACTGCTGCTTTTAGATGTACCATGAATAATATTGGCAGAGAACTGATCTGTGAAGGTCTTTAAAATACAGTCAGTGTCTTCATCCACAGCTTTACTGCTGAATAATAAACAGGAAATAACTGGCAAACAGAGAAATCATCACGTCATTTGGGATAACTGCTAAAGCACGTGCCTCCCACGTAAACACACACACATACTCACGCTTACTGGATGACTTGATTAAAGTATTGTAGGGCTGTGTTGAATATATATTGTTCATATTACACTTCACTGTATCTGAGTGTTAACACTCTGAGGGTTAAATATATGCAGTACTGTATGAATCAGTGTTGCTAAAACGGTACAAAAATGAATGAATATGTTTGCACTATTAAAATCTACTTTTAACCAGCTCTAATCCCACAATGCAATGCATACACAGTGCATCTTTGCTTTGCAGATGATACTGTAGATATCCAAATACTTAGTATGCTGCTGATTATAGCATAAACTATACTGTTCATGTTCTTTATCGGGAAACAGCTAATGAGAGGGAGACTTCAGGTGTGTGTTAGTAAGGTTCACAGTGGTGACCTCTGAACACATTACACACACATACGCACACACAAACAAGTACAGAAGGATAAGCGCACTCTCAATAAACCTTACATATATTTTTTTGAGATAACGTGTGTGCGCGAGTCTTTTTTATCCGACTGCACTCCAATCTCTCTCTCTCTCTCTCGCTCGCTCTCTCTCTCTCTCCCTCCTCTCTCTCTCTGCACTCACACACACACACACAGAATTTTTTTTCATCCTTTAATCCCAAACTGCTTAAGGAAGCGAAGGGGAGAAATCCCTTTACAATGTCTGGGCTCAGCAGTGTTTGGTAACCACTTGCTATCTCACATTGTGGTTCAAGGCAAAAGAACGGCGTTCCTCCTGACGCCCAGAACCTTCTCTCTGCTCTGTATGATATGCTCTCTGACAGATGTCGAGGATGCGTTGTCAAAGAGCTGCGTCTGTATCTGACTGCTGTGTGAAGTTAAATAAACGTCCAGGGATATTTTTTTCCACGTGGTTTTGGGGGGTTATGATTGTATAGTGCACACTACTGTATAGCTTGTGATAGCTTGTGTTTGTGTGGAAAAGCAATGGGAGCTGCCAGAGGGAAGGCGTTAGACAGACCTTCATGTGAAATTAAACAGAAAAGTTCTCTTGTCTAGACAGTGATGTGTTATATTTTATATATAACACTTCACTGTTCAGTTATATAATACTCCTAACAGAGGTTAGGTATTCATACCTTTATCTATTTTTAGGTATTTGTCAGTCAATGTTTCTCGCATTTGTTTTGGGGGTTTTTTTGAGCGTTGAAGAGGTTTATGGGGAGACGCAGAGAGTGTCTAAAAGGCAGAGGGATGAAGGGAAGAGGAGATGAAGTAGAGAGCGAGAGGTGGCCTGTTGAGCCTTTTCGCCACGATTGAAAGAGACAGTGAGCTCTAACATCTGTTGGTGGATTTGGGCTGAGCTCCTGTCTATTGGTGCGCCCCTGTGGAATAATGGAAAGTAAAATGAACACGCTGACCCATTTTCCCCCTTTTCCTCCCAGTGCTCCTTCCCTCTCCATCTCCCCCTCCCACTCCACTGACTTGTTTTTTGCTTGCAGCATGATGTGCGGGGTTAACAGAAACACAGATAGTTTTGTGGGAGTTTGGGTGTGTCTATGTACATAAGTGTGTGTTTGTTTGTCTAAGATCTGAATTCTGAGATTTAGATTATTATTATAAACTCGGTTCATTTGATGTTTGTGTCCCATTTTCTGTAGTGTTGTTTTCATATCCCAACTATAGTCAGTGGTGGAATGTAAAAGTACCTTTACACAAGTGCTGTACTTAGGTACTACTAGTAGGTTATATAGTATTTAGAGAATTTATACAATATGCAAATCAGTTCCATCCGTGCCAGCTGCAACATTAAAGTGATTAACGTATTAGTAATCCAGTAACATATTATTCTGAAATTGACCATTCTGCATTATGGGGACTCATAGTACTTTAAGTATACATCGATGCTAATGTATTTGTACTTTAACTCAAGAGAAAATTATACTATGTAATACATGACTTTTTCTGCACAGTGGTATTACTGTTGATAGAAGAAAAAGATCTACAGTACAGGCCATTATGAGCACAGGGCAAATTTAGAGATACTTGTGTGAAGACATTCACTTTGTTTCTTTGATTGTAGACAGTCTTGATGTCTGGCTGAGAAAGATCATACAGGGCTTCAACTTAGAAGTGACTTAGAAGCTTCTAGTTTTCAAGTGGTGGGAAATATATACAGATACATACTGTAACAAATCTTCAAGAGTGGAGTCTGGTTATTGATCGATTATTGAAAGGGCCAACCAGCACTTGCGATCCTTTCATATTCACCATCAGCCCATTTGAGCTTGGTTAACGTATTTTTATCCTGCAAAGTACAACTGCACAACTGTATACTTTTTAATTCGTCTACACTAGTGGGTTTCTGTGTCCTACTTTCCAGATAACAAAAAAGAAGACGAAATATTCATATTCAACACATCAGGATGTGGTGCATGGACCAGCACAAACAGGAGACTCCGTCAAGACCACAAAATCATTGGCTGCCACCACCAGTTCACCACTGTGAAACTAAAGGCCACAGTGTATTTCATACAAGACATATGAAGCATTTTGCCCCTGAGCTTGTATGTACATATCTATTTATCCATTTCTTATGATTAGAAATGCACATCAACGCATACGTGTTCTGGTCACACCCCTTCTTGACAGATATTAGGTTTAGTGACAGGTGTGTTGCCGTATTTGCATACTCAGCCACGCCCAGCACAGAGAGTTAAGCCATCTGTGTTTTACTGAACGTTCAGCTTTAAAGAAGTCTTTCTTAGTCAGCCAGTGTTTGGGTCATCAGAGAGAAATGTGAGACCAAGAGTGCAGTGTCATGGTTGCAGGGAGTACAGGGACTTTAAAAACTGTGCGTGTGTGTGCGTGTGTTTGAGAGAAACAGAAAGCACATGAGCCTCTGGGTATTGGTTTGGAATAATGCCAAGCTTACAGGAAATGCCAACAAAGCACCAAGAGATGTTAAAACAACATACACACATACACATGCACACACACAGAGCAAACAAACAGCCACCCAAATGGCTCGAGTGTGATCAAACGAAAGAAATGATTAAAAACCAACTTCCAACAGAAACTGTGTGACTCACTGGCTCATTCTGTGTTGTAATGCAGCTTCTAATCTTGTGTAAATCTAATTGATGGCAGACAGAATAACCATCAACCAAAATCAGATGGGCAAGTGGATTAGCTGAGAGGCTGAGACACCGGGAAATGCCCTCTGACATAAGAATTGACTGCTTAGACAGAAGCAAGAAGGACGAGGGCAGGGGATGATGTTTCACCGTTTTTTCTTCTACTGATCTGAGGCCTGTGCGAGTATCAGGTTACACTGCTATAATTTATCTGAGCAGGGCAGAAAGAAGAGACTTTATAATCCCAGACCACAGCAGGTGAAGCTTATTATTTTCAGCAAAACACTCCAGTCATTGTTAGGATTTGAAAAAAAAAACCTCTCTCCATAAATATTTAAACAGTTGTCTTGCAGTGCTCAATGAAGAGAGTGTATCCTACTGCATCTGATTGATAAATTACAGATATTAGTTCACCTACAGTGTTTTGTCAATCACAGATGATTTTAAAGGACTAGTTCACCGTAAAATGAAAAATTGCCAGGTGAAATGCCATTAAAGTTTATATCCTGTAAAAACCAAACACACAGCAGAATAGAGCTGCACTTCCATCACGTCTTTCGCCCAAACTATCAAAGTTAATGGAGCCATCTCTTTACAGCACCAACAGAGCATAAAATGTCCATCAAGTTTGCCGTATGTGGTTGTTTGTGGAGCTGTGAAAAGGTGGTGCTGCTATCTTGAGTAATGTGGAAGATCACTGTGATGAAACTACATGAGTTAGACACCACACATTCACTGACACAGTTGTATGTATAATATATCAGGCACATAAAAGGTGCAGACATATTTTTGTTTTGTTCATCTTAAAGTAATAGTGTAATATTTTGGGGAAATATTCATTTTCACTTTCTCACCATGAGTTAATGAGATTGATGCTATATCTGTAGACTTGCTATGAAGCTGCAGCCTGCAAACCTGTTAAATTAGTTTAGCTTAAAAACTGAAACACAGCTGTAAATGTAACCAGCATATTGGCATCTCTAGAGCTCACTTATTAAACAAACAAGATATAATGTGTTAATTATTGACTTAAAAAGGCACAGGTAAGGACTTTTTTTTTCCTTTTTTTGTCAAGCTACTCTAATTGGCTGCTACTCCACATCTCAAAGCTTACTTTATGCACTTGTCCTAGTCAACACAACTCCTTGACATGTCATGCTGCAGCTAGAACCTGACTGATTTGACATTACTGAGACCAGAAAATTCCTGCACAAGAGGGGCTTGATGGCTGCTTTCTTAAACAAATAAATGTATTAAAGAACAGGAAAAAAGCTTATACTCTGCATGTATCGAGTAATAAATTGTGCTCTAGCTATTTTATCTAAATTAGGCTACAATTCTACAATGTCATTTGGCAGATGCTTTTGTCCAAAGCGATGTACATATAGAATAACAAGCAAAATAATTAGGCAATTAAGATATGATTTTAACAAAGAGTCAATAGTATCTCAGTATTCCATTGTATTATTTTCCTTTTGTGGTTAAACTTCTGAGATGAGTCATTGTACCCACCTCTCAGCAGACTGATTTACTGCTGTACACAGTAATGACATACACACATTTCATAATGAAAATACTTGAAAGAACTTTGTGTCAGTATTGCTTCTCTACTCTTTGTTGTGCTCCCATTTGTACAAAATGCTAGACTGAAAATTGCTTCAAACGTACCATTTCTGACAGACTGAGTGGATCCCAACTAACCAGAAACCATTGTGGTCCAACTTCAAGTCGCTCATCAGTCGAGTTTCAAATGTGGCTGGAAAGGACGTGTGGAGCACAGCAAGTGCTTAAAAGCTTCAGTGAAGTGCATAACAATCTGTCAGCATTGAGGAGTGTGAAGAATGAACATCAATAAATCAAATGGCTCTCAAGTGAAATACACTTTTCTTGCACCACTAAGGATTCATTCTGAATAATCTATCTATTATCTGTTTATTAATGAAATGCCCTTGTGCCTTCACTGGGAACTGGAATTATGAATGTGTTTTACTGTCATCATAAAATCTCACTGATTTACTTTATGGTATTTGTTTTTCAGGCAACAGAATTCAACTCCAAAATCCCGACCTTTATTATTCTTCCTTTTGATTTTGACTCTTGTATCCCGTTAGACACAAGTCCACATCCTTTTGCAATTGCTTCTGTAATTTCATGGCTCCCAAAAACCCAGAGGCCGGCACTGCGGTGGGCAGAATAGCACAGCTGAGGTTATGTTTATGCAGATCAGATAGCACAGTGCCATTTTGGTCATTCCCACCTGGTCTGACCACCTCTTATCGCAAGTGCACAGAAAGCATTTCTCAGACAGGGTCCCTGGGACAACAAGTTTCCTTTTAGCAGAAGCCAGCCTGAACTGCCCATTATTTAAGCCTGCCCTAACTTCACCTGCTGATTACACAAGTCCTCGTGCAGGTACTAGCAATGAGCTTATCCTCTGCTGCTCCGCGCCAGGAGTGTGCCAACAAAATAACAGAAACGGGTTAGTGACGCTGGAGGGTGTTTGCAGCTGCATATCTGTTCAGTTTTACCGAAGTAGAGCCATTATGTTGATCATTGATACAGTATTAACCTTTGTCTGGGTGTTGTGTGTGTGTGTTTCTCTGTGTTGTGTAGGAGTTTGCCACCCTGACGAAGGAGCTGAACATATGCCGGGAGCAGCTGCTGGAGAAAGAGGAGGAAATATCTGAGCTGAAAGCTGAAAGGAATAACACCAGGGTATGTGTTTTTGTGTGTGTGTGTGTGTGTGTGTGTGTCTGTCCGTGTGCGTGTGTCCATTTGTGTGTGTGTGTGTGTGTGTGTGTGTGTGTGTGTGTTTTTGAATGCGTGCATGTGTGTTAATGCAAGTGTGTGGTGATGCTGATGAAAACAAACAATGCTTCTAAGCTCGAAATTAGTATTCTCATTGGTTATGCATGCCTTTGTGTGTGTGTGTGTGTGTGTGTGTGCTGTAGCTGCTGTTGGAGCACCTGGAGTGTCTGGTGTCTCGTCACGAACGCAGTCTGAGGATGACAGTGGTGAAGAGACAGGCACCCCCACCATCTGGAGTCTCCAGCGAGGTGGAGGTCCTCAAAGCCCTGAAGTCACTGTTTGAACACCACAAGGCTCTGGATGAAAAGGTGGACACACACACAAACAAACACAGAAATATAGAGCTGCAGTCTGCTCTAACAAATACACTGATGAACAGTTGCCTCACAACTCTGTCAACTCATTCACTTTGTCGCTCCTTGATCATTGTTCATCGAACTGCTGTCCTCCCTCACTAATTAATTCTGATCAATTCAGTTTTGTTGGTTGTTTTCTCATCTGTTAATGAACCTTAGCAGTCTAGAGATTCAGAATAAAAGTCCTCTACTTAAGTCTCTACGTGTGTGCTCTTGGTGTGTTTCTCAGGTACGTGAGAGGCTTCGGGTGGCTTTAGAGAGGGTGGCCACACTGGAGGGACAGCTAGCAACTACCACACAAGAGGTGAGATGTGTGTGTGTGTGTGTGTGTGCCTTTGTGTTTCTCTGTGTGGTTATTGGTAAGTGTAACATCTGTTCAGTCCCTAGCAGACATCTGTTGAAGCCTCCAGTCTGATCTGATATACGCTTCACGTGTCATGTTGGGTGAGAGGCTCTGTCCTCTCAGCCCTCTGTTCACACACGCACACGTGCGCGCCCTCTGTACTCTGTATGCTTAAAAACGTCATTAAAGAAATCATTTTTAAGATAAATTTATGCTAAATATTCATTCAGCAGGCTCAGTGAAATCAGAATCCCACTGGGTTATATAAGACTTAAAGTCAAAGCTTGTTAAGTTGCACTGATCACAGAGTTTTATAAGAGAAACAGACCCTCCTGTCTCTATTCTGAGTATAATTCATGTTTGTAGTTATGTAAAATATGGTGGAGCATGTTGTCTGAAGCATGCTGGCAGCCTGAGAGCCAGGCTTCCCTTTGGGAGGCTGGGTTCTGTTCTTGGATTCACTGAGGGAAAAGAAAATATAGTAAATGTGTGAGTTTGTTCATTGTTCTTTTTCTTTTTTTCTTTTTAATCTACATTTCAGTTGAACATGGTGAGACAAAGGAAGGACGGTGACTCAGTGGAGCGAACAGATGGATCCAAACCTACATGGAAGGTCTTCCTGGCTGTGTGATTGTTTTTCTGCTATGTGCTTTATCTCCTGTCTGCCAATAGTATTTGTCTGTGTGGCTATCGGTCCCTGAATTTGTATCTTATTATCTTTCTTCCACACTTTAACACATACACACGATAGCCTAATGGAGCTAAATGTAGCATGAATCCTACTTTACCTTTCTGATAATTCTGATAAAAGCTCTTGTGCTCCATATCTTTGGTTTGAGGCTATCCTTGAAATGACTACACATTATGTAACTGTGTGTGTAGGTCTGTCTACAGGGAGTAACAAACCAGCCCATGATTAAACAAAAGAGCCTGTTTGTATCTCGATCACAATCACCTGTCTTTGTATAGGCCAGGCAGCTGAGGAGGAGCAGTACAAGATCAACTTATTGTGGTTCCTTTTTCCTTGGCTCATAGAAAAAGCACAGATAAATATCATGATAGAGCACCTTTATCTAAAATGATAATTACACTTTAAAAGATCAATACCTTACCATTAAGAAAGGATGAGCCCAAGGAGAGGACTGTATCAAAGCACAGCCACAGAGAGTGTAGAAGAGGAGCTGAAGAGAGAATTGCAAAGCATAAGGAGGACGAGTGTTTTTGGTGTCTCAGAGCAAACTGCGCAAACATGCACTCTGCCAGGACATTTATCCCTGACAGTCACTGCCCCGCTGATACTCACTGCCTCTATGCGTTGCGACCAGTTCCAGCATGCTTTAGGGGATATTTTTAATTCAAAACACCATAAAATTAGGACAACCATGTGTACTTTTTCAGCAGGAGCCCTAACCGAGAGCGATCTTAAAGCCATGTTGTATCTGATTGTTAGACATTGTCAGTCACATGGGGCTTTACAATGTTATTTCCAAAGTCCCTGGGAGTAAATCTGATGAGTTTAAATGGCTAAACTGGAATTCAGCACAATTGCACAAATCACCTGGTGTGTTTTATTACACGGCCTCAGACCGTTTAGCCCTATTTCCCCCAGTGTTTCATCGTATGTTTATGTTTCTGTAAGGTATTCATGAGCCGGCAAAACTGGAACATGAGGGAGCAGAGGGGGTCCTACTAACTTTGGCTGCCCACTGTGTTGTCTGTCTGAATATGTGTCCCCGAAGGTTTGTTTAATTAAGGCCCTGAAATTAACTGCACTTTGAGCTGAGAAGAGAAGAGAAACAACATCAAAACAACAACATGGCAGCTGAACCTCATACAACCCAGCCTCTGATGCATAACACTCACACTTTTTTATCTAGGTCATCCAACTTTATCAGTTTTATCAAATAGCTCTCAATGCCCTCCATCCATGGCAAGCACATTTGTGCCAGAGTCCTAAAATACATTTTATGTGAGAATGTGAATGTCTGTCCACTCATTCTGTGTGTCCATGTTACAGAGACTGCCCAATGGCTCAATAGACGCCCATGACGATAGCAGCCGGGTGTCGGAGCTTCAGGAGCTACTTGATCGGACCAATAAGGAGCTGGCCCAGAGCCGTGAGCACTCTGCCACTCTCAACGCCCGACTGGCCGAACTCGAGGCCGAGCTCGCAAATGCACGCAGAGAACTGAGCCGCAGCGAGGAGCTGTCAATCAAACAACAGAGGGAACAGAGAGAGGTGAGGGCAGAGGATAAATGTGCTTTTGTTCTGAGAGCAAGCAGTGAAAACAGCAGGACATAAAAATTTGAAACTTTTTAGGTAAAAAAAAAAACGAATAAAATTTAAAACTCTGCTTTTGTGAGAAACACTGGTCTCTATTAATACATTACTATATCATTATTTGAAATATCTCTTTCAGAGTTCTAACTGCTACAGGGAAACTAACCATGACAGCAGAAGATTAAGAATATTGTGTTGTGTTTTTGTGTTTAAATAAAAGCACAAAGAAAGAAAACTGTAAATTTACACCTTGTCAGACCTGCCTGTTTTAATTTCAGCTGGGATGTTTGGAAGGTGTGTTTTGTGCACCAATAAAAGGATAACACAATTAAATTGTCTAAGTAAAACCCAGGGTGCTGCATCTCTTGATAGCTGATACAAGGAAAACACTACAAATGTATATCAAATCACAAAACGGTGGAACTGGCCATACATGTAGAGATGTGCACACCGATTACGGCTTTTAGCTTCACCGTGCACATCACTGCAAGATTTTCCCTCATGATTTCCCAAATGTTTCTGTGTCTCTGCACCCACAGAGAGAGGATATGGAGGAGAGGATAACAACGTTAGAGAAACGCTACCTTGCTGCTCAGCGTGAGACCACGCACATCCACGACCTCAACGATAAACTGGAGAATGAACTGGCCACCAAGGACTCACTACACCGACAGGTGAAACATACACAACAACATCAGCTGCACAGGGTTGAAAAGATCACAGTGTGTATAATAAAAATTTTCACTGCCCAAGTTTTCAGCATAGTAAATTATCATTCACAGAAAAATTAAAAAAGATCATTTGAAACAGATGCTAGCTTGCTCTCGTAAGGTATATGTTACAAAAAGCTAAACAAATTCTACAAATTTCAGATATGAATTCAAGCACAGTGTCTCAAACAAAATCACCAACAAAGTGAACTGTCACAAATTAAAAATTAATTAACAAAAATGAATGAAGCCTGATGTAAGGACTGAATCACTGTTTACCAATGTGCTGTCATTATTCTGCTATGCTCAGGCTTCCTCAGTTGTTTTGATGCATGGTGACATGTCCGTCGCGCTCTCTCTGTCTCTCCTGCATCATTTTATATTTCAGGCCACAACCATGTAATTCCTAATAAATCTGAAATTGTAATAAATTCTCTGTAAATAAACAGAGAATTGATTCAGTTTTTCAGGACAGTGACAATGTTGAATTTTATATTGAATATTGAAGAATATTGTTAGTAGGTGAGTGAGCATCGTACTCACAGGTTCATGTGTAGTTCGGGGTGAATCTGAGTTCAGCTCCAAATGGGGAATACCAGGAACATCCTACACTGGTGCCCGTATGTCGTGTCCTTGCTGCTGGCTCACTGCACTACACTGATTACACCTCTCTTGTGATCTCACTTGTCCCTCTACTTCTCTGCATGTGTGTTCACATTTGTGTATGTCAGAGTGAAGAGAAGGTGCGCCAGCTGCAGGAGATGCTGGAGATGGCAGAGCAGAGGCTGGCTCAGACCATGAGGAAGGCAGAGACACTGCCAGAGGTTGAAGCTGAACTGGCACAGAGAGTGGCAGCACTGTCCAAGGTAACACACACACACACACACACACTCACACACACACAATAAGGATCAGTGATTTGCAGATACAAAATAAAGAAGCTGAGATACAGTACATAAAAACACAGAGTTTATATGTAGAGTCAGTCCTACTTATATGCAAGTGTCTCCCTCTGCAGGCTGAGGAGCGTCATGGCAACGTGGAAGAGCGGCTCAGACAACTGGAGTCACAACTGGAGGAGAAGAACCAAGAGCTAGGAAGGGTGTGTGTGTGTGTGAGAGAGAGAGAGTGTGTGTGTGTTTGCACCAGCCCTGCAGGGTTTTTCTGACCTCTCACTATGATGTGTGTGTATGTGTATGTCTAACTGTGTGTGTGTGTGTGTGTGTGAGTGGGCTGATGTTTCACATTAGTTGGACGCCTTGACTCTGTGCTCCCTCATGCATACATGCACATACACAAACACACGGGACAGGCACACATATGAAGAGCTCTCCATTTTGCCGGTGCACTGTTGCATGAATTTGAACCAAATCCACATATCTTGCTGCAACACATTCCCCCCTCCCCCCTATAAGACTGATTGGCTGCTATCTTTAGACTCTGAATAATTCACGCAAGGCTAATTTCTCTCTCTCTCTGTGCGATCTCATGACTATATTTAGTTAAAGGAGCTCTCTGAGGATGCAGATTTGTGTTTGTGTGTGTCTCTGTTAATTTACTTTAATGAAATTACTGCAGAATGCACATTAAGCACAGCGCTTCCCATTTAAGAGAGGCATGGAAGGCATTTAACCCTTTTTCATCAACATGTAAATGACTGTAATTAAATCATTCTAGCTGCGAGATCCATTGTTGGCCAGGAAGACCTATATCTGGCAGCTGGTGATCTTGGGCTAAATACACACTTCATCCTTTCATCCATGCAGAGATGCTTGATTAGCTGCATAAATACACCCAAATGGAGTCTGTGTCAAAGAAAAAATTTGATGATGTCATCCACCCCCCGTCTGGTTCTCTCTCTCCACTGATCAGGCTCGTCAGAGGGAGAAAATGAATGAGGAGCACAACAAACGCTTGTCTGACACCGTGGATCGTCTGCTCACTGAGTCCAATGAAAGACTGCAGCTCCATTTGAAAGAGCGCATGGCTGCCCTGGAGGACAAGGCAAGGCCTGTGCACGCACATTCATCCAAGCAGCAGCTCATATTGCTGTTGTTATCACACCACACAACAAATGAATGTACAGTAGCCCATGCTCTACTTGGACTGCAGATTTGTTTTGACATGGTTTCATGATTCTGTTGTCTAGAACTCCCTAATTCAGGACCTCGAGAATTGCCAAAAACAGCTTGAAGAATTCCACCACACCAGGGTCAGTAAGACCTAAATGAATCACTGTCCTGACAGTTGTCTCCTCACATTCAACTCATATTCACCATTTCACTAGAGAAGCGCAGCTAAATACATTAACTCAAGTGCTTTGTGTAAAGGCACTTTTGTGAAACCTGCACTATACAAGAGTATTTCCATTTAATGACACATGTGATAGCTGTAGTTAGTTTTTCAAACTGTGCATAAAAACAATGATATGCACAATGAGTTTATAAAACACAGGGTATGACTATAGATTAAGCTTTCCAACAGTGTACGCACTGAGTATCTGAAATTTGACCAACTGTAACACTACAATAATGTTAACGCCTTGTGGAAATAGTATAATAGACTCATGCATTTTACTTAATCAAGCAGACTGGACATATTGCCCATACTGTCCCTCTCTCTATCAGGAACGGCTGATTGGAGAGATTGAGAAGCTGAGAAATGAAATCGACCATTTGAAGCGCCGCAGTGGGGCGTTTGGCGATGGAACTCACCCTCGGTACACGCAGACGTACACCTCCTTCACACACACTCTGTCATATACATGCCCTCTAACACAGCACCGGTGTTCTTTACTGATGGTGAGCTATTCTGTGTACATGATCTCAGGTCTCACCTGGGTAGCTCCAGCGACCTTCGTTTCTCTGTGGTGGAGGGCCAAGATGGCCACTACAGCACAACTGTGATCAGGCGGGCACAGAAGGGCAGACTGTCAGCGCTACGAGACGACCCAAACAAGGTTCGAATGATGTCTTTGTCAGGCAGTAATAACCCCACATTTCTTCACATACACATACACTGAGCATGATGGCCAACTTACAGATCACAAGATCATCACAGCTCTCTTTCAGTGCTTTATCTAAGTTCATGTCTGCGATGCTAATAAGTGTCAGTGCTTGGCTGATGTATAATGATCTTCATGCCTAACTTACCATTCTCTACTAACCTCTCTGTCTCTGTCTCTCTCACCTGCTGCTATGGACATGCTGTCTGATGTAAGTTCCCTGTTCATCCATTTCTTCCCATAACTGTCCACATACTTCCCTAAGTGCCATATTGTATTTTTAAATGTGTGCGTTTAATCAGAGTTATAATTGTGCATTCTGCAGGTACATTTATTAACGATAAATGTTGTATTTAACGTTCCTATGTATGTTAAAACTCATGTTTTTGCTGTGCCCAGGTGTGTGCGGTGTTTGAACAGGACTACCCTTCTCTGCGTGGGAGCGTCAGTCACCTCCTTGGCAGCGACATCGAGGCAGAGTCAGACCTGGATGATGACGTCAGCTCAGCCCTGCTTTCCCCCAGTGGCCAATCAGACGCTCAGACTCTCGCGCTGATGCTGCAGGAGCAGCTTGACGCTATCAACGAAGAGATAAGGTGCCAAATCACAAGCACATTAGATTACAGGACATGACAGTTTCATGATCCCCATGGGGAAATTGGGTCAGTGCTGCAGCAAAAAACAGGATACAGATAAGAGGAGAACAAAGTATTAAAGATAATACAACAAATGATTACAAGAAAGGGTACATTTTAAAGATACAACAGCAAATAATGGTGTTGTCGCTTCCTCATCTTGTTAATGCATTAAGGCCCATGGTCAGACAGGATGCACTGGAGCTGATAGAAGCATTAGATATAAAGATGATAACATGTAGATAAGACTCCTGACTCTTCAGTTCTGTTTCCAGCTGGAAGAGGACACTGTTTATTTTAGTTTACAGTAAACAAGGTCCTCATGTGACACCTCAGAATATGTTTCTGGTGAGGAGATGCAAAGCAGATGCTGATTATGCTGCAGAAGAGCCAGACTCCCTAAGTAATAAAAAAAAAGTCTAAAAAAAGTTTTTCTATAATCCAATACACCTGGATCTTTACATTTTTACATGTTTTTATTTGATTAATGTTTTGAATAAATAGAAATTAAATATACTCAAATAAACCATGATATGTGAGAAAGTGAAATGCTTTTGAGCTTTTTATTGCATAAATACAAGGTGCAAATTCTGCATATTCATGGACACATACACATGTTCATGTTTTTGCATATGCAGGATGATCCAGGTGGAAAGAGAGTCTGCTGATCTCCGCTCAGATGAGATCGAGTCCCGTGTGAACAGTGGCAGTATGGACGGACTCAACGTGACGCTGCGACCCCGGGCCCTTCCCACCTCCGCCACTGCCCAGTCCCTGGCATCATCCTCCTCCCCGCCCACAAGTGGACACTCCACACCTAAACACCACTCACGCAACACCAGCCACCATCTAGGCATCATGACTCTGGTCAGAGAGCACACATGCTCTATCTGTCTCACACATGCAACCAGCAGTATGTTCATTGTAAAAAGCTGCATGTGTAACTGTTTGTTGTTTTTGTTCCAAAGCCAAGCGACTTGAGGAAACACCGCAGGAAAGTAGCAGTAAGTTTGCAAACACAAGTAAAATGATACAGCATTCTTGTGTCAGACTGTGCTCTTGTGATTGAGCAGAGTCGTTTCTGTGACTCTCCCAGTCTCCAGTGGAAGTGGACAAGGCCACTATCAAGTGTGAGACATCGCCTCCCTCGTCCCCACGCAGTTTACGGCTGGAAACCAATTTCGCTCAGTTCACAGGCAGTCTAGAGGATGGACGAGGGTAAAGTCAGCATGCACACACATGCACAACATAGATAGTTTGATAAATCAGCATCAATGCAGAATTCAACCTTCTATCAACCAGATAAAAGCCAGAGGAGATGTTAAGATGATAAAGGTCGAAGTCATAAATCTTAGTCTTTGTTTCATACACACAAAAACAATTCCTCACAATGCTTATTCATATTTGATAATCATGTAGCATCATCTTAGAGATTATTAGTGTAACACAACAGTTTTATCTGTTTGCAGCAAGCAGAAGAAAGGCATCAAGTCATCTATTGGTCGTTTGTTTGGTAAGAAGGAGAAGGGGGGTCGAATGGAGCAGACTGTAGGCAGGGATGGACAGCCTCTACCAGCCCTGTCAGGTACAGGTCAGTCGCAGACTAAATAACATAGATGCATACTTTCAAACAGACTATATGAGAGTGTATGTGATTTACAGAGATATAAATTAACAGTTTTGCTGTATTTCAGACTTTGAGATGGGTATTGGGGACTCTATGACTCTGGGAAAACTGGGCACACAGGCTGAGAGGGACCGCAGGATGAAGAAAAAGTAATAGATTCCTTTCTTTCTCTCACTTAATGTGTGTTGTGTCTCCCATTCTTATCATTTTAATGTATTCACAAAGCTTTTTCTGGGTTGATTTTCATTTCCCTTTGTCTGTTTTTAATCCCCTTGTTAGACATGAGCTTTTGGAAGACGCCAGGAAAAGAGGCCTGGCATTTGCCCAGTGGGATGGCCCTACTGTTGTCTCTTGGCTTGAGGTACTCCCCTCGTCTATACTTTTACGTCTGCCAACCATAAATTTTTGCCAAACTTTGCCTATATCTTCTGTCTTCATGTCAGGCTGCTACTACACCTAACACAAAATGTGATACAGTTAATTTTAAATAATGGAGAGTACATTACAGCCTGATCTGCACTCTCTTCACCCTCTTATCTGCCCTTTTATGGCAACAATGGTGGTGATGTTAAATATCTTGATGACTCTCACCAGCTGTGGGTGGGTATGCCGGCGTGGTATGTGGCAGCCTGCCGTGCCAACGTGAAGAGCGGAGCCATCATGTCAGCTCTGTCGGACACCGAGATCCAGCGGGAGATTGGCATCAGCAACCCTTTGCACCGGCTGAAACTCCGCTTGGCCATCCAGGAGATGGTCTCCCTCACCAGCCCGTCTGCACCTCTTACCTCCAGAACGGTAACATAGTAAAGCAAAGATGTACACCTTCATAATCACACATACGCAGCTTTCTTCATGCATGTAAACATGCATAAACAATTATCGGATTTAGCACGCAAACCTAGAAGAATATCTAATCCAGGATCGAGAATATGAACACATTACCCTGCACAAAACACTCAAAAACCTCCTCCACTTTCATTGGACTTAACCTTCACTCTGCATGCTAGGGTGATGACTCCTCACTCTTTTTTGCTTTTTTTGTTTTTCTGTTGAGACCACAGTACAGGGTTGATTTATGCCTTTTGACTGAGGTTGACTTGTCCTTTTCTGTTGCCATAAATTGCACGAGGTTCTGTGGGAAAACGCCACACAAACAGTGCCAGATATAGCGACAAGCTGCCTACCTGAAATACACTCCCTCCCTTGGCATCACTCAACACAATGTTTGTCTGTGTGTGTGTTTGATTGCGCCTGTGTGTGTTTGATTGCGTCTGTGTGTGTGTTTGATGGGGTCTGTGTGTGTGAAAACATACACAATGTGTTTTTGCGCATGTATGTGTGTGTGTTTGGGTGTGTTTTTGT